>BSBN01001151.1:1010000-1690432 GCA_027924645.1 Cunninghamia lanceolata
TTTTCACAAACCCACAAACAAATCAACCTCCACCCATTACATGTAAGAGGTTCCCTATCCATTAGTGCAACAACCAATCGATAAGGGACAATTTTGGGTAGAGGTGGTGGATGGTTTTTGACCATCCTCCATGCAATAATAATGAGGTCCCACAATACTTTTTGAGGAAACTCTACTGCGAGTTTGTCCTCAATAAAGTGCCAAACTATTTTGATATGTAGGACTTCCAGGGTAGAGGTGGGGGGTCAGCACAAGATAGACTAGGGGCATGTGTTGACCCACAGTAGCCAGTGAGATGAGTAATCAATAGACTAGCCCATGAGCATGTTTCTATCCCTTCCATTGTGAAGGAGAGTGTTGAAGTCGATACACTTCAGTCCATTAGTGCCTTGACCCAGAGCATCATAGAGCATCCCAGTCCTACAGCACAGCGTAGGTTGGGAGATAGTGCGAGGAGTAGGGTCCCACCCCATGCTTGTCAGACTTGCAGGTCAGTCTGTGGTTATGACCCCATGGATAGTTAAGATGTAGGTGCACACGCTACATCTACAACTCAGCAGATGGTGATGATAGATACCCTCCTGAGTGAGACTTTTAGCCTTGATACTCAAGTAAATATTAGCAAGTTTATTGAATTTAGTTTATTAAATTTTATTTTTGAAATGTAAGATTAACTAATTTAGTTTGATGATTTTAATGAAATTTTAGGGTCATAGTGTTGATGTAGTTTTCAGTGGTTCTCCACCTGGATATTACACTACATCATCTACTGTCGGGGTATGTAACTAGTAAACAATTATAAATATTACATGTAAATAGCATCATTATATGAATGGTATTCTAATATTTAATTTTGGATGTTGAATAGGTTAATATTAGAGATTTCATGGCAACACCTGCCAGCGGTGGTGGACTTCAAAGATTCACGGAGGTAATAAAATAAATAGTTTAATGAATGAATTATACTTACTAGATTTTTGTATGTGACTTGTGTGCTTTATTGTGTGTACTTCCATGTTTAGATGAACGTGTGTGTATGTTAGGAGCCATGATTTGCATCACTATTATAGTTTTCATAATTGAAGAATGTTGTTTTATTTCCAGATGATGTAGGCTGCGGAGATACCTCTCAATGTTCATAGGGCAATGGAGCATGGTGTGACCTCTACAATTCATAGCTCCATGCCAATGACAGGGGTATGAGGCAGATTAGTAAATTTCAATTTACATTCATTATTATAGTTGTTTATTTTTGAAAAATCAAAAGATTATTGATTTGAAGTTTAATTTCTATCTGGATGGCTTCTATAGGACATGACATCACCACCGCCTATTCCTGCTACTAAGGCAAGTGAGGAGATAGATTATATGGTAGCGGTAAGTGATTATTTTGTTAAATGTTTCATTTTTTATAACATGTAATTTCTATATATTAATGTCTATACTTTTTATTATAACAGCTAAAGATGCAGGAAAAACTAAATAGGAGGAGTAGCCCTCAGGTTCATAGTAGACCACCCACATATGCATCTCCATCCCCTAGAAGATCAAAGGCTGCTCGTGATCTATTCTCTTCACCAGCCAGAGGGGAATGACTTTTTATTGTGTTCCTTTGTTGTATGCCTATATGGCATTTGTGGACATATATTTTGTATTGCATATAGTTGACATTGTATGCCTATATGGCATTCTTGTAAGCCTATATGGCTATTTTGTATATATGTTATAATTATATCGATAGATATTGATGTATGCCTATATGGATATTTGGTTAATACAAATCTTTTTTATTGATGGTGTCCATACTTGCATTATAAATCTACATTTGAATGGATATTTGTAGATGGCTACTTCAAATATTTAAAGTCTAATTGTATTACATAGGATGTTTGTTGATCCAATAAGCTAGATATTGTTATTCAAGTATCACCTAAACCTCATTTTGAAACTAAAAGATAAAAGTTGTATTTAAAATAAAAATGAATCATTATGTTGAACAAAAAATTTTCATATTCTTTATGAGTTGCTCAATTGAAAATATTTAAATGAGTATGCTAATCCATATTCTTTATGAGTTGGTCAATTGAAAATATTTCTTAATTTCTTGTTATTATACCATATTGGGATGCAAAGAGTATGTTTGTTTTTTTGAATAAGATAGTCAAAATCATATGCTTATGAGCACCTGATGACCCTTGTGGTTATTAAATGTAATTCCTCTTGGATATAAGGTGAGTTATGAGATTACATTGAGTCTTACCTAATTTTCATATGCAACATAACATTGGGGCTATAGGCTTCTATAAGTCATCAACAATCAAGGTTCAAGGTTGTCATTGAAGTCGAAGGGTCAAGGTTGTTTGTCATTGATGTCAAGGTTGATGCCATGATGTTGATAAGGTGATACAATGATTCAAGGTAGGTGATGGTCATGAGGTGCATGATGTTGTGAATATGGTTTTCATGATAAGGTCTCTCAATTCATGTTGATGCTGTACAAGACAAACATGGTTCATATGATGCAAGGTTCATGTTCATGGTGGATGTGGTTTTGTTCATGCAATGTTTTGTTGTCAATATGGTTTTCATGATAAGGTCTATCTTGAAAGGTTGATATGATGCAAGGTTCATATTCATGGTGGATGTGGTTTTGTTCTTGCAATAAGATGTTAGAGAAGACACAAGATTTCATAATCATAATCTTATTGATAGTTAGGGTTTGCATATTGGGCATTAAACCCTAAAAAAATCTACTTTTCTTAAGACTTTAAAACCCTCAATTGCTTGTCGTGTGTAAAGTACACTTTTGTTTTAATTTAATATTGACTTATAATCAAAAGTTACTATCACTTAAATCAACCTACTAAAGGGTCTTTAAGTCATTAGTTCACCATCCCTTCAACCTAACTCAACCAGTGTCTCTGGTAAACTCTCATAAGCTTGAGTGCCATATCATAATCGAAGGTCATATTTAATTAATATGTGGGCAAGAAAAAAAGATTGGAAGGTTAGTATTTAAAAGGAATTTGGAATACAAACAATCATCTCTATGTGGTTGAATTTGATGGGAATGCCTTTATAAAAGGCTAAAAGATAACTTTATGCAGGATATCATGGTATTTGTAGTGTTTGAAGATTGAAGACTAGTTAGTGTTTGTAGCTCGGACTGTTTTGGCATGTTTAGGTGTGAAACAAGACCATGCCTAGCCTAAACGTACCCATCTAGATGCGTTGGAATTGTTGGTTTGGCCGCATGAGGAGAAGACCAAAAGTTACACCCCTTTGCAACTTTACACTACCTCCTTTTAATAATTTTTGGGGCAGCAGAAAAACTTTCACCACGGGCAAACACCTTAGAGATATAAAAAACTGAGAGAGGTTATTATAGAGGGACCCTACATGATCA
Organism: Cunninghamia lanceolata; assembly: GCA_027924645.1. Lineage (NCBI taxonomy): Eukaryota > Viridiplantae > Streptophyta > Pinopsida > Cupressales > Cupressaceae > Cunninghamia > Cunninghamia lanceolata. The sequence continues at coordinate 1,013,407 of BSBN01001151.1, forward strand.
GGTTGCCTCAGACAGAATGTATCTAAGTGACATAGTTTTTGAGTAACAACTCGTCAAAGATTGCTACCTTTTACACTTTGGACTCTTCAGGGATATCTCCTGTACAATGTAGTTCAGACTATTTCGGCATGTTTGGGTACAAAAAAAGACCATGCCTAGCCTAAACGTACCCATCTAGATGCATTGGAACTATCAGTTTGGCCACACGAGGAGAAGAACAAAAGTTACACCCCTTTGCAACTTTACACTGCCTCTTTTTGACAATTTTTGGGGCAGTAGAAAACCTTTCACCATGAGCAAATGCCTTAGAGATATAAAAAACTAAGAGAAGTTATTGTAGAGAGACCCTACGTAATCACTTTTTCTCAGAAAAAATGTATCTAAGTGACACAATTTCTGAATAACAGCTCGTCAAAGATTGCTACCTTTTTGCACTTTGGACTCTTTAAGGATATGCTGGTACAATGTAGCTCAGACTGTTTCAGCATGTTTGGGTACAAAATAGGACCATGCCTAGCCTAAACGTACCCATCTAGACGCCTTGGAACTGTTAGTTTGGCCACACAAGGAGAAGAACAAAAGTTACACCCCTTTGCAACTTTACACTGCCTCTTTCTAACGATTTTTGGGGTAGCAGAAAATTTTTCACCATGAGCAAACACCTTAGAGATATAAAAAAATGAGGGAGGTTATTGTAGAGGGACCCATTGCTTTTCCTCAGATGGAATATATCTAAGTGACATGGTTTCTGAATAACAGCTTGTCAAAGATTGCTGCCTTTTTGCACTTTGGACTCTTTAGGGATATCACCGGTATAATGTAGCTTGGACTATTTCAGCATGTTTGGGTGCAAAAAAGGACCATGCCTAGCCTAAACGTACCCATACAGATGCTTTGAAACTTTCAATTTCACCACATGAGGAGAAGAACAAAAGTTACACCCCTTTGCAACTTTACACTACCTCCTTTTAACGATTTTTGGGGCAGCAAAAAACCTTTCACCACGGAAAAATGCCTTAGAGATATAAAAACTAAGAGAGGATATTGTAGAGGGACTCTACATGATTGCATTGCCTTAGACAGAATATTTCTAAGTGACACAGTTTTCGAGTAATATCTCGTCAAAGATTGCTGCCTTTTTGCACTTTGGACTCTTCAGGGATATCGTTGGTACAATGTAGCTCAGACTGTTTCAACATGTTTGAGTGAAAAATAGGACCATGCCTAATGTAAATGTACCCATCCAGACACGTTGGAATAGTCAATTTGGTCATATCAGGAGCAGGATGAAAGTTACACCCCTTTACAAATTTACATTACCTCCTTTTGATGATTTTTGGGGCAGCAGAAAACCTTTCACCACGGGAAAACACCTTAGAGATATAAAAAATTAAAAGAGGTTATTGTAGAGGGACTCTACATGATTGCGCTCCCTTAGACAGAATATTTTTAAGTGACACAATTTTTGAGTAACATCTCGTCAAAGATTGCTTCCTTTTTGCACTTTGGACTCTTCAGGAATATCGTCGGTACAATGTAGCTTGGACTCTTTGGGTATGTTTGGGTGAAAAGAAGGACCAATCCTAGCGTAAATGTACCCATCTAGATACGTTGGAACAATCATTTTGATCGCATCAGGTGCAAGACGAAAGTTACACCCCTTTGCAACTTTACACTACCTCTTCTGACGATTTTTAGGGCAGCAGAAAACCTTTCACCATGGGCAAACACCTCAGAGATATAAAAAATTGAGAGAGATTATTGAAGAGGAACCCTACATGATTGCATTGCCTTATATGAAATCTTTTTAAGTGACATGGTTTTTGAGTAACATCTCATCAAAGATTGCTACCCTTTTGCACTTTGGACTCTTCAGGGATATCATCGGTACAATGTAGCTTGGACTGTTTTGACATGTTTGGGTAAAAAATAGGACTATGCCTAACGTAAATGTACCCATCTGGATGCATTGGAACAATCAGTTTGGTTGCATCAGGAGTAGGATGAAAGTTACACCCCTTTGCAACTTTACACTGCCTCTTTCTAACAATTTTTGGGGCAGCAGAAAATCTTTTACCATGGGCAAATACAAAACTAAGAGAGGTTATTATAGAAGCACTCTATGTGATCGTGTTGCATTAGACACAATCTTTCTAAGTGGCACAGTTTTTGAGTAACATCTTATCAAAGATTGCTACCTTTTTGCACTTTGGACTCTTTAGGGATATCGTCGGTACAATGTAGCTCGGACTGATTTGACATGTTTGGGTGAAAAATAGGACCATGCCTAGCGTAAATTTATTTATTTAGACATGTTGGAATAGTCAGTTTGGTCACATCAGGAGCAGGACGAAAGTTACACCCCTTTGCAACTTTACACTGTCTCTTTCTGATAATTTTTGGGGCAGCAAAAAACTTTTCACCACGGGTAAATACCTCAGAGATATAAAAAATTGAGAGAGGTTATTGTAGAGGCATTCTACATGATCATGTTGCCTTAGATAGAATGTTTCTAAGTGACACAATTTTTGATTAACATCTTGTTAAAGATTACTGCCTTTTTGCACTTTGGACTCTTCAGGGATATCGTCGGTACAATGTAGCTCAGACTGTTTCGACATGTTTGGGTGAAAAATAGAACCATGGCTATCCTAAACATACCCATTCAGATGCATTAGAATTGTTAGTTTGGTCACACTAGGAGCAGGACACCAAAAATGCAAAAGTTACTTTGTGCAACTTGACAACATTGATATTTTTTTGCAACAAAACTCAAAGACTCAAACTGACCCCAAATGACTCAAAGTGACTTAAAAACAAATGAAATGGTCTTAGAAGACCTTATTACATACAATTGACTCAATCAAAACAAAATTTTATTTTTTGACCCCTCTTGGAGGCATGACAACCTAGGTGCCCCTACACCATTAGTGCAACTGAAGTCGATAAAGTTTTCCTATTAAGAAAAAAAACTTCCCTTAGCTTCAAGAAATATAAATATTCTATACTGACAAGGCCAACCACGTGAATGTGGAAGCTCATGTGGCCTCACCTAAGACCTAAGACACATGTAGTCTAGTAGATGCAGGACACCTAAGACACCTATTTTCTAGTCTCTATCTACCTAGTTGACATATCGTATATACTTAAGACACAATTAGAGACACCTATTATCTAGTTAGAAATGAAGACACCTATATTTTATACATTACCTAGATTTTATACATTATTCTCAGGATCAACTTCATCCATCACTTAGGTCTAACCCCATGAAGATGATGTAAAAATGTGTATATGTGTAAAAATGAAATAGGAAATAAAAAAAGACAAACCTTACAAATTAATGTGCATACTTACAACTCAGTGTAACATGACTTTACAAAATCAATGTGAATACTTACAAATTAATCCAATGAACCATCTGTGTCTGCTCTACTCTTTATTGTGTCAAATATTGCTTCATGGTCAGATTCAGGCACCTTCCACAAGCTTTTGTTTAAAGGTCTACCCCGATATTGTATCAAATGAACATTGGATGCAACGACAAGGTTCAAGTAATGAAGAATCTTCCGATGCATGTCAAAGTCTTGAAACAACCAAACATTAACACTCTTATGTGGGTACCTTCTAAGCCATGTTCTAGTAATAACCACTGAGCCTGTAGGGTATTCGATGTTTTCTCCATCTGTAACTGGGGCCTCCAATTTCTTTTTGGCCTCAACACAATGACATAAGTAATAATCTATTGCCTCTTCATTATTTTTATCTGCAATAACTACATATACGTGCCCTACATTGATATGTGTAGAAAATTAGATGAAATTAGTCAACATTAGAAAAGCACTACAAAGTAAGATGACGTTAGGAATTTCAAAAACTAGGCAAATAGATATATTACCTGGTTGAACTAGATCTGATATGTGGTCAAAGTCAACTGATGATTCCATCTATGTTAGTTCCAGTGCCGTTGGGTGTCGATACATGTCAAGTGGGCTAAGATAACTTAACTGCCATTCATCAACCCACTCCTTTGACTCGCACTCATCCCAGGCTTGAATTGTACATGAAGAACAAAAGCATGACATCTTTTGTGTATGGATACTCCATGAACTTTCAATTGACCTTCTAAAAGAGTGCATCTCACTTGATCCTGTCAGTGTAAAACAGTCCTCATATGGTGCAATGATAGTATCATCTATCAACCAAAAAAATCTATGAACTGAAGACTTACCTTCATTACCTGGACCCATGGAAGCATTACACCACTCGACAATCAATTTTTCATCTGTCAACTTTGCATTATCTTTATACTTTAACTCTTCTCGTGCTATGACTCTTTTGATACATGCTCCTGCACCATCATGCTCCCCCTTTCCATGCCCGACCTCACAAAAGTTCCACATATGCTGAATACCTATAAAATTATGCCTCCTACTCAGCCAATAGAAATTTCATGAGTTCTTGAATTGTGATGCACAGTTATCCAACCATATGATATGCTGATTGAATGATATGCCCCTTCTAGCCAAATAATTGTAGAACACCTAAAAGCAACCTTGTACGAACTCCGTAGAATGTGTGTGATCATCACTAATATAGAAATTATACTCCCTTATGATCTTTCTATCATCCTCTGTACTATCATTCGCATGAATGAATGCGATGTGCACAAATATAAAAACTTGTGTGGAGTTGTAATATTGTGATTATACCTCATGCTGTGGCCATCAAGCTCTATGGGCATGTCTTGCATACTCATACACTATGCTGTCATGAAATATAGGCATAAACTGATACATTGGAATCTTTTCAATAACCAATTCATACCTCTTTGCTTCTTTCCATCTTTTGTATTGTATGCCACTGTTTTATACTTACCAAACTCTACTAGTTCGTTTCCAACTGCTTGTTTTCTTTCCATATGTTCACATATTGGAAAACGTTGCCAGCCACCGCAATGATGACATGTGCCATCCAAGCATAATTTCTTGTAGAATATTTGACCTTCCTCTCTTTCACATAAAATTCTTGATATGAAGTCTCTTGAAGATGTTGGTGGGGCACGTATGGCACAACCCTGCAAAACATTGTTAGTATGCATATCTAAACATATAGACCTATAAACATCAAAATGGTTAGAAAATTCAATATGTAATCTACAACAAGTAGTGCATGTGTGATTTATCTTGACATAGAAAGGTTTTAGCATTTCAAAATATCTTTGACAAATTTTAATTTGAGGATACTTCTCTAGAAATTTACCATAAAACTATGTTTGAGTCTCATCCAAAAAATGCTTTGGATGTGGCTCACGGTTCTAACTACCGATTCTCCTTCTTACCACATCCCTTTGATTCAGGGATACCCTTGTGTAATTCTTTCAAAAGTCTTCAATAAGTGATCTCAATGCTTCAACAATTGGTTTATCTTTTCATGGTAGTCTCCTCGAGAATGCCCATAATTCATTGGCATTAGTGTCTTCAATTCTTTGGCATCTTCCAACGGCTCTTGATAAAGCTTTCCTATTAATTCTTAGTTCTTGACTTGTCTTTCTAATGAGATGAGCTTTCCTCATTTGACTACTTACTATAGTCGATGTAATCACATGCCATGTTGCATTACTATCTTTTGTGTGTGAGGTGTTACCCACACTATCATATGCACTCATTAGATTCTTGACAATAGATTTTTCACTTGAAGCCTCTGATGTTCTCAACCCAAGAATCTTCATGATGGACCTATACTTTATACTTCGTATCATTTCAATGAATAGTTGACATCTTGCAGTCTCATTTAACTTTTCAAAGAACAATCTCCAAATCTTATGAGCATATCTTCTACAAGTGCATTTTGGAATCTTACCTTACATTGGCTGCAAAATATTCTCATCAATATCAATCAAATACTTTAGATTTCTATGCAAAATTTTAGGTGGTGTTAAGTTAGGTAAATTCATCTCAACATTAGGAATTTCATCAATATTTAAATGAGATGGGTAGATGGCATACCTTCGATCGAAGATGGAATAGATGACATACCTTGAGGTTGACATGGAAACGATGGCATACCTCCTTCATCACATGTGAGTGATGATGTACTCTCAACTTGAGATGTAGTAGATGGTGTCCCTACATGTTGACTTGCGGTAGAGGATGTGTCTCCAACTATGGTATTCAAATCTCTCATAGCACAAAGTTTTTGCATTCATTCTCTTTGTGCCATTAATACCATATCTCTTTGTGATGGTTGTGGTTCCTCTTCAATTGGCATATCTTCATTTATCGTGTCCAATTTCCTCTTCTCACGAATTTCCTTCATAGCCACTGCTTTCTTTGCATTCTTAGCTTCTATCTCTTCCTGTGTTGGTTTAATTCTTGATCGTTTCCTCGACATGACAGAGAATTTATCTGTAGCATGATAAAGAGACCACTATTAGTTCCTAAGAAATGAATCCATACAAATAACTAAAATATATGTCATTCTACCCTTCATAGTAAATGTACATACAATCATCATGTAAAAGAGTAAATGTCACTCAACCAAAATAGGTACAAAGCATACAAAGCAAATTATTGCAGCCATGAAAAGAGTACATGGGACTTCATACTTGAAAAGGTTGAGGTAGACCTAATTTGACATGTTCGTTGTTATTAGGGCTACTAGGATTTGGAATTGAGAAGTTGTCATCATGTAAAAGAGTAAATGTCACTCAACCAAAATAGGTACAAAGCATACAAAGCAAATTATTGCAGCCATGAAAAGAGTACATGGGACTTCATGCTTGAAAAGGTTGAGGTAGACCTAATTTGACATGTTTGTTTTTATTAGGGCTACTAGGATTTGGAATTGAGAAGGTGTTTTGTTAGTACTAGGGATACTAGGATTTGGGTGGCTTGTGAAGGAATAGACAACAATTTTTGTGTCATGTGCATGTACAAATTATCATGAATAGGTGCATAAGGAATGTCCTAGCCCAAGATATGTGCATACAAATCATCATGTCATGTGCATACTTTTATGATCTTGGCACCTATTCATTTGTATTTTAACTTGTTAATATGACAAGATAATAGTGGGATTGTATTTTTATTATGTTGTAATGATTTATTCTTGTATAGTTTGACATCATGGTATGTTAAGGTCTATTTATTACACATAATTATTAAAGAGCCCAAGTGTAGAAAATATACATGGCATCATGTGAGATTGTAGGTTGGTTTCTTGATTGGGAATGTGTCTATTTTAAACATGTATGATAAAGCATGATAAAGTAATTCAAATAGAATTAAGGAAAATGTAAAGAATATGCATGTAAAGACTTGACATACCTAAAAAATGAAGATTCGAATGGAGAGAGTACCCAATTATGTAGTGTTTTTTCTTCTTGCATCAAGCTCCTCAACAATTTGAGTTTTTCACCACTTGTTTCCTTTTCAATGTTAAATTGAATAACACTCAAATATAATTACTAACAACAAAACTATTAACCAATCTATAATGTTAAAATCCTAAAATTGAATCACAATTAACATTGCAACACTACAAAAATTAAAACTTGAATAGATATATATCAAACTTAGTGTGAAAACTATGTTATTTCCTCCTTCTCAAGTTGGCAAAGTAGAAAAGGTGGTGGAAAGATCATGCAAAGGTGGTAGAATGTGTAAAATGCGCATGTGAACTTCCCAACAACATGAAAGCACTTCTTTTTTGTCAAAGCACGTGCATAATCAACATGAAAATAGAGCATGTGGGCCTGGATCATGGGGGTCAACACTTTTTTACCATTTCTACAGTAGGACAAAACACGAGAACATTATAACACGCTCGCGTTTTGTCCTGCTATAGATTGATCCATAAATATTTGTGCCTATCTCACCTTCGATAGCACCTTTACAATATCTCACCTCTAGTTCCATTAGCTCATGTTCTATATCTCATTTATCTCTCCCCCTCACCTCTCTACCTCTCCCCTCTCTATGTCTCTTTGTCACTCCTTGTCTACCTCAACCCTAAACCATAATCCCTCAACCCTTAACTCTAATCGCTTGACCCTCAACCCTATCCCTAAACCCTCAACCCTAAAACCTCAACACTCAACGTCAAACCCTAATCCCTCAACCCTTAACTCTAATCCCTCAATGCTAAACCCTATCCCTAAACCCTAAACACTATCCCTATTCCTAAACCCTCAATGGGCTCGATACTATACCTTAAACCCTAATCCCTTATCCCTAAACCCTCTAACCCTATCCCTGATCCTTATACCCTTGACACTCTACTTTAACCCTAATCCCTCGACCGTCAACCCTATCCCTAAACCCTCGACCCTCGAACCTCAACCTTTAACCCTCAATGTCAAACCCTAATCCCTCAACCCTTAACTCTAATCCCTCGACCCTCAACCCTATCCCTAAACCCTAAACCCTAAAGCCTCAACCCTCAACCCTCAACGTCAAACCCTAATCCCTCAACCCTTAACTCTAATCCCTCGACCTTCAATCCTATCCCTAAACCCTAAACCCTAAAGCCTCAACCCTCAACCCTCAATGTCAAATCCTAAGCCCTCAACCCTTCACTCTAATCCCTCAACCCTAAACCCTATCCCTAAACCCTTAATACTATAACTTAAACCCTAATCCCTCAACCCTAAACCCTAAACCTTATCCCTAAATCCTAATCCCTCAACCCTCAACCCTCAACTCTAATCCCTCATCCCTAAACCCTAAACGCTATCCCTATTCCTAAACCCTCAATGGGCTCGATACTATACCTTAAACCCTAATCCCTTATCCCTAAACCCTCCAACCCTATCCCTAATCCTTATACCCTTGACACTCTACTTTAACCCTAATCCCTTGACCCTCAACCCTATCCCTCAACCTTGAAACCTTGAACCTCAATGTACTCAACCCTCAACGTCAAACCCTAATCCCTCAATCCTTAACTCTAATCCCTCGACCCTCAACCCTATCCCTAAACCCTCAACCCTAAAACCTCAACCCTCAACACTCAATGTCAAAACCTAATCCCTCAACCCTTAACTCTAATCGCTCAACCCTAAACCCTATCCCTAAACCATCAACACTATACCTTAAACCCTAATCCCTCAACCCTAAACCCTATCCATAAGCCCTAATCTATCAACCCTCAACCCTAATCCATCAACCCTCAACCCTAATCCCTCATCCCTAAACCCTAATCACTATCCCTATTCCTAAACCCTCAATGGGCTAAATACTATCCCTCAACCCTTAACCCTTAAAAACTTGAACCCTATAACCTATCCCTACACCCTCGACACTCGACACTATATCTTAAACCCTAATCTCTTAACCCTCATCCCTAAAGCCTCAATCCTAAATCCTTAAACCTTCAACCCTAAATGCTGTCCCTAATCCCTCTACCCTCAACACTCTACTTTAACCCTAATCCCTTGACCATCAACCCTATCCCTAAACCCTCAACCCTCAACTCTCAACATTAAAACCTATTTCATCAACCCTAAACCCTAATCCCTCAAACCTAAACCCTATCCCTAAACCATCAACCCTCAACACTATACCTTAAACCCCAATCCCTGTCCCTCAACCCTTAGCCCTTAAAACTTAAACCCTATCCCTACACCCTCAACACTTGACAATATATCTTAAGCCTTAAACCCTCATCCCTAAAGCCTCAACCCTTAATCTTGAAACCTTCAACCCTAAACCCTATCCCTAATCCCTGTACCCTTGACACTCTAACCCTAACCTCAACATTAAACGCTAATCTGTCAAGCCTAAACCCTATCCTTAAACCCTCAACCCTCAACACTATACCTTAAACCATAATCCATCAATCCTCAACCCTAAACACTATCAATAAACCCTCAACCCTCGACACTATACTTTAAACCCTAATCCCTCAACCCTCAACCCTTAACCCTAATCCCTCATCCCTAAACCCTAAACGCTATCCCTATTCCTAAACCCTCAACCCTCGACACTATACCTTAAACCCTAATCCCTTATCCCTAAACCCTAAACCCTATCCCTCAACCTTTAACCCTAACAACTTAAACCCTAAAACCTATCCATAAACCCTTGACGCTCAACACTATATTTTAAATCCCAATCCCTTAACCCTCAGCCCTAAAGCCTCAACCCTCAATCATTAAACCTTCAACCCTAAACCCTATCCCTAATACCTCTACCCTCAACACTCTACTTTAACCCTAATCCCATGACCATCAACCTATTGGAAACAAGGTAGATAACTGAGAGTGGGGGTGAATTAGTTATCTCTAATATCTTTAATTTTTTTTTTCCTTTTATAATTTGTGCAGCATCAAAACATATAAGCATATATAATCATGAAAGCATAAATAAAATCAACATACATAACACAAGTATTTTAATGTGGAAAACCCTGTTAAGGGAAAAACCACGGAGTGACTAACCCAAGATTGTATTCTCTATTAAAGAATAAGAAGTACAAAATGAGACTTGCCAATTAGGAGTCACTGCCCGAGCACACTGCTCACAAGAGGCACACTGCCTACAAGAGACTCACTGTCTACAAAGTTTATAGAAGGTAACTAGGTGTTTGAACTGATGAGAGGCATCCACAAATGTTGACGTTCAGTTCCAGTTAGGCTCAATAAACTGATCTAATGTACTTCATTCTTCCTCTGCTCTAGTGTTGCTGCTCTGTCACATACTGGATTTGAATTGCTGCTTCTACATTTATCTCTACCTTTCCTCACACCTTATATCATCATATCTATATTCACACACACCTTCATACTGGAATCCATCTGATATATATATCCGCACCAAGGATTTCAACATCTTTCTAGTTGGCAACTGGAATACTCAAGATATTTACAAATTGCTAATCTGTCAGCTGAATCCATGCTTGATATGTGATGTGTATCAAAATCATAGACATTGAAGTCATTAATTATGTTGGCCAATATTGTATGATCCCTCAATTAGCTTGATCAACATCAATTACTCATCCGGATTGAAGTCTGATACCCTGCCGGTCAGTTCTTCCTCAGTCTACTCTGCCTGTCTGCAACCCAACACTCAGATGCTCATATCTTTTCCATGTTTTTATCACCGGAGGCTCAATATCTGGAATATAGTAGTCATGATACTCCTCTTGACTTGTCCCAGTCTACAACTTGCTGAGTTACTCCATCTGAGAGATCCGGACCTGATTGTCATACCTTGTTGCATGCTCTGTTCTTGTTCACCGGAACAAAATAGTCTTCAATCTGACTTCTGGTATAGGCATACTATGTGCTGTGGATGTGTGGGATAGATGTTGTTGCTATCAATGACAACACTCATGAAGCCACACAGTGTCTCTTGCCAACAATATGCCCGTTTGGCATTGATGGCAACACTTAGTGAAAAATGACTAAGTGTCGCAGCAAACTCCCCCTTAGCTGATGCTCTGTCTTATGCACTATTTTACCGGAGCTCCCCCTTAGTTGGATTCCACATTTTTCACTACTCCTCACTCTCCCTTTGAGATCAATGGAAAAGGGCAGAATCCACACACCAAAATTTGCAAAAATCAACCTATACATAGCCGCATAAGTATATATACATGTTATACTTACATACACTTAAATATATCCACAAAAGTGGTATTCAACTGTACAAATTCTATTGCCCAGCTTTGCTTCATCCTGTCCAATATGGAGATGTGACCACTCAACAAAAATACATATTCTTCTGCCCTTCGTAAGTCTTTCGAATCATTAGTCCAGGCTATGGTCTGAGCATCTGATAAGGCCTCATGCATTGCCTCTAACTTAGGGATGATTATCCCTCTGAGTTCACTCATCCTATTTATTATATTCTTCCTTTCTTTCCCCAGTGTCTTTATTTCATTTATAATGATAATAGCTTGGCATTCTTGACTCATTATGGATGTAGTGAGGGGATCAAAATTCTGAGATAAACTTGACAATTTGCCTTCTTGTTCTTTCACTTTCTTTTCAATATCCTCTGTCACTTTAGACCAAGATAGACAAAATTTGTACAAGTCCCCACCATCTTTAAGAGCATTTTCAAGGCTCTTTATCCCAAGATCTAGGGTCCTCCTATCATTAGTAATGAGTCCCTGTACTTCAGTGAATCTCTTTCCCAAAAATTATTTCCGGACCTTTTCTTCTACTGATTTCTCTAAAGGATCAAAATGAGTACTAACAGAGTTTACTGGAGATTTCAAGTTACTGGATGGAGAGGCCGAATGATTCTTTTGAAAAGATGGCATGATCTTCTCCAGCATACCGGATACAATCTCTAACAGCTTACAGTCTTCCATGTGAGATTTCAGAAGCTTTTCTTTTTCTTTAGCTTGGGCAAAAGATGCTATTTTCATTGTCTGAACTGGAGAGAGGGAATCAAAATTTAGTGGTCCTTGGAATAGTTCTAGTTCATCTATCTCCATCATCTTTTTGTTCAAGAAACTCTTTACTGCCTCTGTAGTGTCTCTTGCCGGAGACTGAGTCTTCTTTCCTTTTGCAATCTCAGAACTATCATAAGAGATCTTCTCTGTTTGTTCTTCTTCTCTTCCCTTTACCTCCTCTTCTTAACTCACTTTCTCCTATTTTCTTCCTTCTTCATCAGTTCTTGAATTTGGAATGTCTGCAGTGGGATTTGGAGGAGAGATGTTAACTTCTCCATGAACTTCCTCTTCTGAAACAGAGGAATCCAAGTCCTAAGACTTCTCCTCATCTATCTCTTTTGACCCTTCTACATTTTTCTTAGTAGATTCATCTTTTGATGCCTTTAATCCTTCGACATCCATGTTAGAAGGTTCTTCATCTATTTCCTCTATAATAGGAAGATTGAATCTTTTGAAGGCATTCCAGAGGATGTCTTTTATTTCTCTTGCTACCTGATCAGTCTCTCCAAGCATAAGTTTGTTCATTCTTGCTTTACTTCGGAACTCATCCTTGTAGTCCTTAATGATCATGTTCATTTGCTTTGGAGTAATGGAAGGATAGAGCTGAATTGCAATCTGTTCTAAGATCTCTAAGTCCTTTACCTTGGCATTCTCTTTTCTAAGTTCAAGTACCTTCTCTAGACTTTTGGGAATTAATGAAATGATTTCAATGAATGCTTTATTATAAATATTCAGGTACCTGACTGTAGCATCTTCCAAGATCCTTTTGTCAGTATCATTATATTCATCATAAAATTCAGTTACTAGTTGTAAATTCCCATCCACAATGATTGCCTTGATGATATCATCAATTGAAAGAGTGGGCTTTTCAACAAAGTCTTCTGCCTCTTCTTCTTTGTTTTTATTGGCAGAGGATTCCCCGAATGTTTTCTTCTTCTTCTTCATTTTCTTAATCTCTTCATCAGATTCTATTTCTTCATCATCCTTTTGACTTGTGTAAGACCTTGTGGATTTTGTTTTCATTCTCTTTTCTCCTTTTCTGGATGTCTTGACTTCTGGATTGGTGGCTTTTGAGCTCTTTGGAGTGGCAGGTGTAGAGCTCTTTGAGGATCTAGTCTGGGAGGAGGCTTGTACTAGAACACTTTCTTTTTCTGCTTCTTGTTTCTCTTTCTCAGCTCTTTCTATTTTCTCTCTGTTTGCATCAACTACCTCTTTTGATATGCCATATCTTTTGGCAATTTTCTCTACTTCTCTTCTAACTTTCCTTTTTATCTCCAGTTGTCTTAGCTCAATATGTATCTTTACACTTAATTCTTGAAATGTTCCAAACCTTTCTACCTTAGGGTGCTTTGGCTGACTCAATAGGTGTTGAACGTGTAGCTCCAAGATTTTCTCATCTACTTCATAACCCATTGGCATTATCCACACTGTTCTGGGTTCAACTGCCTCCATTAGGCATTGATCAATATCTACCATAAAACACACTGTATCCTTGTATTTTTCTACTATGGATTGAGGTATCCTTTCTCTGGCTTGCATCATACTTTGGAAGTTCTTAAAGTATCCCTAAAGTGCTGTGCTTTGAGCCTTAGCATCACCAAGTCCATACATATAGTCTCTGATTTGTATGGAAACCGGTCTGTCATTTTGCCATACCCAACCACTTGATCCAGGCAGCGCATTCATGTAGTAGAAGAATAGGCATAGTATTAAATAACCATACTTGAATGAGTTCTTCTTATCCTTCTTGATCTTCTGCAGGTTTTCTAATAGTTGGTTTAAAAGAAGATCACATAGGTCATAGTCTGCATTCTCCCTTAACATTTGATATGCTATATATATTGCAGTCCTAGACACAGAGTTCTCCCTGCTAGAATGATAGATCTTATATCCAATTATCATTGAAGCAAACTTGACATCTGGATCTGTGATGTCATCAATTGTCATTGCTCTTTTGTCAAACTTAGATCCGGTAGCTTCAGTTACTATCTAGTTCTTGACAGATTTAAGTGCAGGTAACCCACTGGATGAGTGCAGTCTAGTTACTGCCCTAATGGCATATTTTGTTATCTTGAAAGGCTTCATAACCAAATGAAATTGTCATGTATTCTGCTAAGAACATATCGAACCCAATCATCTTCTACAAAATAGGGAAAGTGGATGCAATGTCCAAAGTGCTTATCCTGAAGGGCCTTGTATTGAGGTTTGAGTTCAAAACTTTCATCTATTAACTATTTATGATAGATGTCCATCAACTTAGACTCTCCAAATCCCTCAATATTGGCATGGATGTAAACCCTAACATCTTCTATGTGTAGTACCCCATGCGGAATGCTAGAAAAAGAGCCTAATGGATCAACTTCTAGGGATTTATAGGGGTGTTTCTTAAATTTTGGGTGCGGCCTATTAGTGATCTTAACAACCATTGGAGTAGCCATCTTGCAAAAGATTAAGAGAGAGATATTCAAAATGGAAGTACCTTTTTACACTTTAGGGTTCGAAATAAGAGCCAGAACAAATTGCTGGTCGAATTGGATTTTGCTCCTTGAGAGAGTTGTAGAAACTTGATGCAGGGCTCTTCTTTTCTTCTTCTCGAAAGAAAATGTGTGAATAATAAGTGAATGAACCCTTTTATCTCTATGCAAACCCTAATTTCCTTTTGCAATAAATGCACAACTTAAGTCATCCAGTTGCCTTGTTCTGAGAGAGATCTTTTCAAATCACTGAGATGCACTTAGAATCATTTTAAGTGATAATTGACAATTTATCTTCTTTCCTCCAGTCATGCCATGAATCTGCAAATCAAGATATTTCAAATTTGAATCATACCGGATCTATCGATGAGAATCCTGCTTTACCGGATGGCTGTCAAACCAGATCAATCTTGGATGATCAAATTCTTGTAAAACTCCATGCAGATCTTTCATAAATTTACCGAGGGTTATTTAGATATTTTTTTGAGAACCCTTTAATCTGCAACATTCCATGTGCCAAATTTAGGCACCAATTGACTGGCTGGGGAAATTTGTTTTTCTTTGTGACTCCCCTGAGCTAGAGCTCATCTGTTTAGTTTTCAGAAGGAATATCAGCACCAGATTTTGGTGCGGATCCATCCCCAACATTTTCTATGCTCTTCTTCACCCAAATCTTGTTCATCTCCCTTTGAACTTCATCTGCATTCACTTTGCCTTTTCGTTTATCTTGACTTTGATTATGATGCACCAGACCCTTTTTATCCTAATTCTTACTTCTGCAAAATTTGGCAATATGACCAGATCTATTGCAATTGTAGAAAACAACATTTCTTTGCATATTTGATTGATATCCTCTTGATCTGCATTGATTAGCCATATGTCCCATTCTATTGCATGCAAAGCATCTACCATTGAATGAATTGTTTATTTGCATATTTCTGCATTCATGAGATTTGTGACCATACCTTTTACAGTTGAAACACTATCCAGAGAAGGATGGATTAGTCTGATTCATTCTTCTTCTACACTGAGTTTCTTTATGACTGAAGTTGTTGCAATTGTAGCAGTATCCATTGAAGGATGGATATCTTTGAGCATTTGGTTGCCTTACTAGAGGTCTTCTAGGCCTGTTTCTTTGATTTCCTGATCCAGAGTTCTTCTGACCTTATCCAGAGCTTTCACCTTTCTCATATCCCAAGCCACACTTGTCATCTACCCTCTTTTGGCTTTCAAGAAGAATTTCAAGTTGAGCTAAGCTTATTTTGAATTTCTCTTTGTATTCATTTGCTGTTTGAAGATCTTGTCTAAGAGTGTCTATCTGATTCTCAAGTTGTTCTTCATTATCTCTAGCTTATTTAATATTAGATTCAAGATGCCTGATTATTCTATCCATTTTGTGGCAGTCCTCTGTCGTCTCCTTGAGAGATTGTTTTAGATTATCTTCAATTTTCCTTTTCTCTTCAATTTCTTGGGTGAATCTCATAACCCCTGATTCCATCTCATGCATTACCATAATGACCTCTTTTGATAGCTTCTCACATAGCTTGTTTTTCTCATTCAGTTCTTCATTAGTATCATTGGCTTCACTTTGACTTGCTAATTTTTGAAGTAGTTCCTTTCTCTTTTTCACAGAGATACTCAGTTTTTCTTTTAGCTCATTTATGAAATCATCAGCTTGTTTGAGTCTTTCTCTCAAGTTATTGACTTCAGAGTGAGATTGCTCAAGATCATCTAGGGCAGATTAAAGTTGTTCCTTCATACCATACATGTCCATTGAGATTCCCAGATCTTCCTCAAGCTATTAGGCTCTGTTTAGAGGAACTTGGCTCTGATACCAATTGTTGGAAATAAGGTAGATAACTAAGAGGGGGGGTGAATCAGTTATCTCTAATATCTTTACTTTCCTTTTTCCTTTTATAATTTGTGCAACATCAAAACATATAAGCATACATAATCATGAGAGTAGAAATGAAATCAACACACATAACATAAGGATTTTAACGTGGAAAACCCTATTAAGGGAAAAACCATGGGGTGACTAATGCAAGATTGTATTCTTTGTTAAAAGAATAAGAAGTACAAAATAACACTTGCCAATTAGGGCTCACTGCTCGAGCACACTACTGACAAGAGGCACACTACCTACAAGAGACTCACTGTCTACAAAGTTTATAGAAGGTAACAAGGTGTTCGAATTGATGAAAGGCATCCAAAAATGCTGAGGTTCAATTCTAGTTAGGCTCAATATACTGATCTAATGCACTTCATTCTTCCTCTGCTCTAGTGTTGCTGCTCTGTCACATACCAGACTTGAATTGCTACTTCCACACTTATCTCTGCCTTTCCTCGCACCTTATATCATCACATCTATATTCACACACACCTTCATACTAGAATCCATCTGATATATATATTTGTACCAAGAATTTCGACATCTTTCTAGTCAGCAACTGGAATACTCAAGATATTTACAAATTGCTGATCTGTTGGTTGAATCCATGCTTGATATGTGATGCGTATCAAAATCATAGACATCGAAGTCATCAATTATGTTGGCCAATGTTGTATGATCCCTCAATTAGCTTGATCAACATCAATTACTCATCTGGATTGAAGTCTGATACCCTGTCGGTCAGTTCTTCCTTAGTCTACTCTGCCTGTCTGCAACCCAACACTCAGATGCTCATATCTTTTCCATGTTTTATCACCGGAGGCTTAATCTCTGGAATATAGTAGTCATGATACTCCTCTTGACTTGTCCAAGTCTGCAACTTGCTGAGTTACTCCGTCTGAGAGATTAGGACCTAATTGTTAGACCTTGTTGCATGCTTTATTCTTGTTCACTGGACCAAAACAATCTTCAATCTGACTTTTGGTATAGGCATACTATGTGCTACGGATGTGTGAGATAGACTTTGTTGCCATCAATGATAACACTCATGAAGCCACACAGTGTCTCTTACCAACACAACCCTATCCCTAAACCCTCAACCCTCGACCCTCAACTCTCAACATTAAACCCTAATCTGTCAACCCTAAACCCTAATCCATCAACCCTAAACCCTAATCCTAAACCCTCAACCCTCAACCCTCAACAATATTCCTTAAACCCTAATCCATCAACCCTAAACCATAATCCCTCAACCCTAAACCCTATCCCTAAACCCTCAACACTCAACACTATTCCTTAAACCCTAATCCCTCAACTCTAAACCCTAATCCCTCAACACTAAACCCTAAACCCTATCCTTAAACCTTAATCCCTCAACCCTCAACCCTCAACCCTAATCCCTCGTCCCTAAACCCTAAATGCTATCCCTATTCCTAAACCCTCAACCCAAGACACTATACCTTAAACCCTAATCCCTTACCCCTAAACCTCAAACCCTATCCCTCAACCCTTAACCCTTAACCCTTAAACCTTAAAACCTATCCCTAAACCCTCAACCCTAGACCTTTAATGATATACTTAAGCCCTAATACCTCAATCATCAACCCTATACCTTAAACCTGAAGCCTACACCCTCAAACCCTCATCCCTAGACCATATAACCTCACCCTTATATCCTAAACCTTAAATATTGTGCCTCAATCCTATACTTAAATTAAACCTAAACCATACATGCTCTCAACCCAAGTCACCCTATGTCTTATATACCCTCAACCCATATTATAAACCCTAAACCCTAATCCCCGCGCCTTACACTTAATCTTATACACCCAACAACCTAAATATTAACCCTCAACCCTCTACCTATTACTTAAGCCCTAATCCCTCAACCCTCAACCCTGAAAACTATATAGTCGCAGGTCCTTATATACACTAAACCCAAAATACTTACATACGTACATGCATACATACAAACGTACATACATACAAAGATGCATACATACAAGCATGCGTACATGTACATACATACAAGCATGCATACATGTACATGAATACATACCCACAAGAATAGATATAAACATCCATGAAACATACTTATGAAATTTTAACATATCTCATTCAAAGGAAGACATAACATGAGTGCATTATGTCGAATTGGGAAAACACCAGCAAAAATGCAAAAAATAAAAAAAGCACAACATAACACACTCACGTTATAACGCGCTCACATTATGTTGTGCTTTGGGAATCCCAAGCCTTGGGCTTGGGATTTGCTTTGAATTTCCAACCCAAAGGCTTGGAGTGCTTTTTCAACATCCACAGATGTGTTTTTGCAGATTCTTCAAGATTTCACATAATTTTATTCGTGCTAACCCTCAGATTTGCACGTGTTTCAAGGTCAAACAAATTGAACATCTAGGTAATGTTAGGCTTTCTCTTATCTATTTAATGATTAATTTTTTTCACATTTTGACAATGTTAAGCCTTTCATCTTTAATTTCTTTTGTTTGTGAGTCTAGTTTTGGGCAAAAACCACTATTTGGTCTTTTTTTCATTGTAAATTAACCATTCATTGATATTTCAAAAAAATTACATATTTAGAAACTAGACTCCATTCTACACATTAAAAAAAGAAAAAATGATTTTCAATTAGTTTTTAAAATTTATAGGGGTAGCACGGCCAAAATTCTATTTTTTAGGATGTGTCCACTTTGAAAATTAGTAAAAAATCAAATATTCATCAAAAAATTATCAAAAAAATCAGGCATAAACTACATGCTGTTAGCTAATTTCTCACTGAAGCAATTTTAAAAATACCAAAAAAAAGTTAACCTTTTGAGGGAGCCAAAAAACATGCTATGTTATATTTTTTTTTTGATAGAAACAACACTAATTTATGTGGCTCCCTCTTTTAAACCCCTTGATCTATACCATTTTAAAATAAAATAGTAGTTTAGAAAGTAGACTTGGAGCACTACGAACATTGTTTTGGTTGCATCTCCAAATTTTGAGTGTAACTATGCTCAATTTATCATCCAAGGCCAACATTTCTTGTGAAGCACATATATCTCTCATTCTGGTGAATCTTTTCAAAAAATTTAAAGGGTTTCTCAAGGACATCTTGAAGCTTCTACAGTCTATATTTTAGAGTTTTTGGAGCATAAATAAGTGATTTATTACATAATTAGGGTTTCCACCAATTTTTTTCTCAAGATTGCAAATTAACGAATTTCTTGTAGAGATTTTTTTCAGAGAAGAAAGATCTAGGTCATGGTAAGAAGAAGAATAAGAAGGAGGAGGAGGAGGAGGAAGATGAGGAAGAAGAGGAGTAAGATGAGGAAGAAGACGAAGAGGAAGAGGATGAACAAGAGGAGGAGGAGGAAGAAGAGGAGGAAGAGGAAGAAGAGGAGGAAGAGGAAGAAGAAGAAGAAAAAGCTATTGTGCAAGTTGTTTCATTACAAGTGGTATTAGAGCATGATCTTGGCACAGTGAAAGGAAAAACTAGGCAAATTTTTTCCTGATTTGGAGGTCATTTTTGGAAGTGCATATCTCTCTCATTTAAGGTATACATAGGTCAAATCTCTCTTTTTGAATCAAACTTGTATCTCTTCTATGTTGTGTATACACCTTAATCATTTCACCCACTTAGAACTAAACAAATTTGTATGCAGTCCCTACATAAATTATGTAACCAATTCCTCTTTGTAGCCTTATGAAAGCCAAAAGTAAAGAGAAATTAATTTAAATTTTAAATTTTAAATCAACTTCATATCCCTTAGATGCAACTTCCAACCCCTTCCTCTATCTTACCCTCAGTACCTAAGAAAAACACTAATATAATTACCATATTTGCCCCTAATACATAGCATATATCTATCTATTTTAATATTAAATATACCATTATGAACTAATGTGATATGAAAATGCCTATCCAATGATGCCCTTGGGTAAATATGTAACAGTAACCATACCACCTATACATAGATGTCAATGTTTAATGTTAATTTTTTAGTTAATGTTCATGTCACATTATCCTAAAATAATTCTCACATGTCTAAAGGGTGATTGCAAGACCTCCTCTAAAGTTTTTAGATATATGAAGGTGCACTCATGCCATATAGGTACCCTCCATCTTACCAAAGTCGATGGTGCAAGTGCACATTGTAGATGATCTCAATTTGGTGTTCTCAATTGATTATTCAATCTAAAAGTAGTTAAAACCATCATCTCATTTTCTATTTTAAATGATGTTGAGAAAATCATCATATCATAAACATCTATAATTGTAATTAATTTAGAAAATAATTTATATAATAAATAATTTCTTCTTTAGTTTCTTACTATATATACAAAGATTCTAACATTGATTTTCTTCTAAATTCAAGAGATTATTAATCACCTCATGAACACATTCTCATAATATTTCCCTTGTCAATTACTGATAAATATTTTAAACATACTTACTATGTTAGCAAAACCACTTAATAAATTTTAATCCCTCTTTTATTGGGTAGTGATAAATACATTCATTTCAAAATTCTAACAAGAAAACATTTCTATAATCACATCATAGATTATATTTATGTTTTCATAGGTATATATGTACACCAAGATACCTTAAATGTATGTCTATAAGTATAAATTTAGCTTTGAACTTCACACCATTTTACATGTACGATGTGCTTCCCTATATGTAGATTCAAATTATTGTCTCTATAATTAAAACTTTCTTTATCCATTAACACTCATTTACAATTCCTTCTAATAGTTCGCCAAATTTATATTTTCCAACGTGAATAACTCTAGACAGTCTCACTTAAAAATATTTACATTCATTCATAGACAAGTCCTACTTTAAAAGATGCACGGTCGTTCAATTTAATACATTGTCTCCCAAAAAGGAATTCATAATGTTGTTTAATAGGAAAATTTGTTTGAATCATAATACTATTATTGGATAAGAAGATTACTATTGCCGACAATAAGTAACAACACTTTAATAGATAATATGTAATGTTTAATGGTAAATCAATATACCACTAAGAAAATCCAAGACTGAACATATTGTGAAAATTGACTTCAACATGGATAATAATATAGCTTTTAACAGAGGATCATAATCTTCAGTTGGTGTTGTGCACTTAAATGAGATGGGGTAAGAGCTAAAGTACTTATAAATTATACTTTTACTGCTCCAATTTGTTGATCTTACGATGTTTAAACTTTCCATAAGTCTTGACATTATATAAGGGTGGATTCTTCTCATCAATCAACTCTTTCATGGGGCCAATGACTTTATTAGTAGGAGGAGTACAAAATACTGGCCATGACATTCTCACTCTGTCCTTGTTCACCACACTACGATGTAAAACACTCTTGTACTTTCCATTGCTCAAAACCTACAACATTTTTATCATTGTGAGATAAAATTTAAAAATTTAAAGAAAAAGAAAAAAATAAATAAATGAAGAGAAATAATAAAATAACCTCCAATTGGTCTCCAATGTGGACGATAATAGCATTAGGAATGTATTCTGCACCAACCCAATGCCCATCTTTGTGCACTTGGAGCCCTGGAACTTCATTGGGCACAAGAAGAGTCAAAGCGCTCATGTCTGTATGGGGTTCTACTCCCAAAGCAAGCTCGGGTTGGGGACATGGTGGGTAGTAATTTATTTTCATCTCCATCTCCAAATCTTCACCACCAAGTTCATCTTTCATATCATGTTCTTCCACACCAAGATAGAGTGACAAGGCTGATAGCAACTTATTCACCACTTCCAAAAGTGCTTTAGCATATTCATCATTCACCTCTCTACAATAGAATTAAAAGTGAATATAACTCTTGGTCACTCAAAATCTGAAATCATTTGTATAATTTCATTACAAGAACACTAAATAGATTCTATATATATGGATCAAATAAAGCATATACAGCAGAAGTTGAAAATAATGAAATCTGGTGATGCAGAAGTAAATAGAAAGAGAGGAGGAAGTGTACATGTAAGAGGAAGGGTGGCGAGGCCAGGTTTTGAAGTCGCGTCTGGAAGGAGGCCACAGCAGATGGAAAAAGTAGTCAATCCACTCCAGCTTTCCATCAATATTATGGGCCAGGCGGGTGCCATAGCCCTCTAAAATACCTGCCGCCGCATTGTTGGAATAGCTCTCCTTTTCCTCCTGCGGAAGATCGAAGAACTCCTTCCCAACGGCCTGCAGGCGTTGGATGAGTTGTGCAGAAACTCCGTGGTTCACAATTTGGAAAAGCCCCCACTCACAGGCCGCGCTTCCAATTTCTGCTATGACTTTTTCGCGGAGGAAGGCGGGGCCAGTAAAATTGGCCATATCTATGAGCGGAATCTGCACAGGAGGGCCGTCTGTGTTAGCACCGGGCCTCTCGTGTGGCGGCCTTATGAACTCAGCTGGTATGCTCTCCATCCCACTCCTCGCCAGGGATTGCACTCTAATGGCTGCCATTCTTCTTCTTCACTCTCTTTACTGATTGCGCAGAGAGAGGAGTGATTATTTATAGAAGCAACAAGGAGGAGGTGGGTGCGAATTGCGAAACAGGGAACCTGTTTACTGGTAGATGAGAGTATCATCGCCAAGATTGTTCAATCATTCGGCGCCTTCCTTTCGTTTTTAATTCCTGTCTACAATCATTACCACGATACCACTTGTGTTATTTCATTATTTTTCTATTGCCAATCTCAATCAAAATGTGAAATTAATTATATTTGTTCAAATTTAAAAGTATGCAGATTGATTCCCTACTTTTCTTTTGCTATATTTTTGTTTATTTTTGTCTCGTTAAGAAATCAAAATCTTTTCACGTGCCCACCTACAACAAAGAATTATTTAAATTAAATTTAAATGTATAATTTCTAGATAATTCTCTATAAATTTAAATGTATAATTTAAATTTAATTATATTAGAAAATATCCTCCATGTTGTCTGACAATGACATCCTTACCTATTGGGCTACAAGTTCTGAAAATGAAAGATCATCATAGCCTAAAATATCTTTTTACAACAATGGATGTCTTGTCCTAAACAACAAAAACTTGTGGGTGGCAAAGATATAGGCATATGACTATGAGATTATCTATAAGAAAGGTAAGGAAAATGTGGTAGCAAATACCTCTCACACCAATATGAAGAGGAAGGCTCCATCTTTCCTCTTTTCATCTTTGTTTCAAATTGGATAGATAACCCTACAGTTCAAGATATCATTCAATAGTGGGGATAGGATTAATAGTTAGTGCTAGATCTTAGCTGGAAAACAAAGTCCTTACATATCATGACCATATTCATTTACCCAACAACTTGGCAATAAGGCTTTAGTTACTAATGGAATTGTACTCCTCCCCTACTATAGGACACTCAGGTTTCTTGAATACCTATAATTGTGTGAGGTGGGATTTCTTCTGGGATGGACTAAAGCAGAGATTTTTTTAGTGGCAAATATTCGCCAATTGGCGAATATCATAGATCAGCCAAGTCAGTATTGGCGAATAAATAACATCCAACAGGGTGGTCAGATTGCTGGGATTTTATGTATTATCGGTTGAATGTATATCCATTCGCCATCGATTTATTTTATGAGAATCAATGAAGTAATATTTTTGACATAACAAACTACACATTTCAAATGGGCCGACTAATATTTTTGCTTGAAATCTTAGAAGCAAGTACTAAATCACCTATATATTCGCCAATACTATTAAAACAACATTGTGTATCAGGACACGTTTCGCCAATGCCATTAAATGGTCACTGCGTGTGGTCACTGTGCGTGAGGACACATTTCGCCAATTAAAATTTACAAGTAGTTGATTATGAGGGCCATTTCACCAATTTCCATGACACCTCCGTGCTAATCATAGGGCCATATTTGCCTTGGAAATTACAAAGTGTGTAGTCCCTCAAGATTTGATTCGCCGACACTTAAATGTATTCTTTATATAATCACACGGGATTTGCCAAATTTTTTAATATACAATTAGGAATTCCTACAGAATTCGTCAAATATGGATTGATATAAATACAATTGAAACTCTAATTTATTCTTACACATTTTGTTTAGTTCTGAACCTGTGATCTCTCGATTTAGATTTTGGAAGTTGGAGTTGGAATGTTGAAGTTGATCGTAGGCAAAGTTACAAACTTACAACATAGGCATTCATGCATTAACAAATAGCAAGTCAATGAAAACCTAAACCTAAAGGTGAGTAATCATTTCTTCATAGTATTAGTGTTATAAGATTTCTTTTTCCATTCTTTCTTCAATCTTAAAGAAGATATTTAGTAGGGAATGGGATCTATATTCTATGAGTATGTACTTAAACAAGAAGACATTGTTTCTAGATTTTATTTGAAGTGAGAGATCAAGATGTCGAGCCACAAGTGCGAGAAGGGTAAGAATCCTCAGGGTGGTGAAGGGACTAGGAGGCCATCAAAACACTAAAAACGTGGAGTTAGTATAAAGTCTTACTTTGGAATTGGTAATGTTTTTGATCCATCAAATCAAGATGGAGCTACATCATCAACTTTAGCACCAAATATTAATGAAGAAGCCATTCACAATACCTCACCACCACCAGAAGGTGAGATTGCCATTGAGTCAAATGACGATGGCAATACCGTAGAAGATGTTCTAAGGGATACCCTGGTTACCCATAATGCAGATGGCAATACCGCAAAAGATGTTCCAAGGGATACCCTGGTTAGCCAGAATGAGGATGGCAATACTGCAGAAGATGTTCCAAGGGATACCCTGGTTAGCCAGAATGAGGATGGCAATACAACAGAAGATGTTCCAAGGGATACCTTGGTTAGCCAGAATGAGGATGGCAATACTGCAGAAGATGTTCTAAGGGATACCCTGGTTGGCCAGATTGAGATAATTGACTTGGATGAAAATGCTGGTGTTGTAGATGATGTTGGTAAGAAGAAAAGAAAAGGAAAATAAAAAATGGGGTGTGAGTGAGAAATGTCAAGGAATTTACAGCTTGATTGGGTGTCAAAATACCTGTTCATTGAACCAATGGAGAAAGCAAACAAAGATGAACAACCAACAAAATGCAAGTGTTTGATTTATAGTTGGAAATGTAAAAGAGACAAGAAATTACAGCTAAATCTTGACACTATAGCAAAGCATATTGGTAAAGTTTATGAAAAAAAAAATCATAGGCAAAAAGGAAACATCAGTAGTAAGATGGAAATCAAAGGAAGAATGTCTTCATGTGAAGTATGCTACAGAATATGATGAGCATAAGAAAAGAATGATGGAGGAGGTACAATCAAGGCTCAATTTGGAAAAACAATGGAAGGGGCACAACTAACAAAACTGTTCAGATGAGTGTTGTTTTTCATATTTTGTCCAGAAGGCATCCTATGATAGACTACCTAGAGTATAGTAATTTATTATCTTTTTTGAGTGTTCCTCACTATCATAGCACACATTGACCTCAATAATGGCTGGATGGGAATGGGCAAACTGTCTCGATGTGGTGGAAAAGCAAGATTTAAAGGAGAATGTAAAAGAGTCAAACTTCATTGCATTATTTTTAGATGAAGTTACTGCGGTCGATAATACTTATTGGGTCTGTATGCATGTGTATACTGTAAAAGAACATGTCCGTCGAGCTCATCTACTTTGTGTTCATAAAATGAAGGACAGTTCAACATTGCAAAATCTATTTTAACTAGTTAAGAAGTCTTTGAATGAAATTACAAGTATGGATGACTTGATAATTGCCAAAAAGTTGGTGTGTGTAGGGGGTCAGTGCAAGAAGTTGGGTCCACGTTTTGGCCAAAAAGTGGAAGTGTTTTCCCTGATTTTTAGAATTTGTCACATTTGACCTTAAAATTTGAAGCACTTAGAGATGGAATCTTTAAAAAAGTCACTAAATATAAAATGTAGTACTTGGAGTCTAGTTTCCATATATGTAATTTTTTTGAATACCTAGATGATATAAATTGATTTTCAATAGGCATTTCTAAAAACCACTATTTAAAAGTCACATTTTTTTAACCATACCATGCACCTGTACGACCAACATAATTTGACCTAAATAAAAATATTTTTCAAAATCTTTTTGGGAAAAGATGTGTAGTACAGTGAAGTTTGATGAGGATATTTTTTATATTTTTTTTCCAAATAATTTTTTTTTAATTAATTTTTTATTAAGCCTAATTGCTACTTTTGAAAACCCCTCGTGTATGGCCAAAATAATTTGAGAAAAAAAAATCATAAAATTAATTTTTTTTTCAATTGTGTAAATAATGATGTGTAGATTGATGACATATAATTTAAAAAAAAATTAAAAATTAAAAGTTATTAAAAAAATACAAACACTTGTCATTTCAAGTTTTTGGACCAGTTTGCTCATAAATTAAATAATAAATAGAACATGTCCAATAACAAAAAAAATTACATATTTGAAAACTAGACAATGTCATCTGTAATGGGTTTTCATTTCGTAAAAAAATTCAGAAAAAAAGCTCCTCAACCATATAGGTAAACTCAGTTTTTCTTGTTCTGTACTTTAAAAAAAACTTGCAGGTCTAAGGCTCAAGGTCGGCCAACCATGCCTATCCCAAGCCTAAAACCCAAGCAAAGGGAAGGGAAAAGGCAGTCGGTGATTTCAAATTTCATAGAATGGGTACCCATTATAAAACGGGTACGCGTTACATAACGGGTACCCGTTTATAAAATAATAGGTACCCATTTATAATATAATGGGTACCCATTTCTATTATATCTATTATTTCCCATATCAGGGAAAAATGTACAATTACTGTATCCCTACAACTTGCAAGTCTGATCAATATGGCCCGACAACGACAATTTCTGCATTTTTTTACTTACAGGTGTTTTGTGAAATCTCTTGACAGGTCATATTCTATTTAGATTTTGAAAGGAGTCAATCATATGAACAATTCTAAAGTGAAATCAAGTGCATGAGCTATTTTCAAGAGGAATAAGAAAGAAGGTTTTTGTTTTTACATCTATTTTTTACTTCAAAATCTATGGAACAAAGGATCTACATCTAATTCTACTTCAAAATTTTAAATAAGTACATCAATTATGAAATTGGATTAAGTATCAATTGTTATTTTATCAAGAGGGTTTGGTAATCATGGGATCAAATTGACGTCAAAGAAAAAAACACAGGAGGGTAATGACACCTCAAGAAATTGAAGCAAATAGAGAGAAGGAAGCAAAAAGGCGAAGATATAGAAGAGAAAGGATTCAAGAGATGAAGAATATTGAAGCATCTAGTTCCATGAGTATTGAAGAGAAAGACATTCAAAAGACTCTAAATGATGGGATGAATGTAGATGATGCAAATGTGGAAATGGTGAATTTGGAAGAAAATGTGTCTATAGAAACAAATGCATGTATGTCTTCAAACCCAACTTTCGAAGATATGGAAAATGTGACTATACAAACAAATCTAGGTATGTCTTCAGAGCCAGCTTTCAATGATATGGAAAACGCGACTATAGAAACAAATCTAGGTGTGTCTTTCGAACCAACTTTTAATGATATAGAAAACACGACTATAGAAACAAATCCAGGTGTGTCTTCGGAGCAAACTTTCAATGATATGAAAAACACGACTATAGAAACAAATCCAGGTATCTCTTCAAACCCACCTATTGATGATATGAATGAGAATGATATCCCTTTTAGGAGTGAAAATGAAAATGTTTTATTTGAGATTGAAAGAAATGTCTTAGATAATCTTCCTGGTAAGATTTCTTGGAGGCAAATGAGAACTCATGCAAATAGATTATATGAAATATTTTTTTATAGAAAAAGTCTTAGATTTCAATGTCAACATATGATGCAATTGATGAAGATGTGGAAATTGTGATAAGTAATGAAAAAGTTAGGCATCTTTGTAAAACCTAAAAAAAAAAGATGAATCAATCAAACAAGTTTTATCTAGTGTTGCTAATGCTATTGATTCTATTGGTAAAAAGAGTCGATCTAAAGATAGCAATGTAGCACAAAGAGTTATAACAACTGCTTTAGTCAATAAATCATCTTCTAATAAAAGAATGATAAGTAAGACAAGTGAAATTTTAAATATAAATCCTAAAACTTTGAGAAGAGTAGCAAAGAGAAGATAATCTATTGAAAAAGATCCAATTAATGAATGTTGGAGTTTTAGTGGTAGACTCCCAAGGTATGATATGAAATTAAATAGTGAAATCAAATCTTTAATTGAAAAAAATTGGCATGATAATACAAGGGAATCATCTAATGTTAGAGATGTTTTAAAATTACGAGTGTGGTCTAAAATTTGTGATCCTCATCCAAAACATCTATTAGACATGACTCAAACTGAATTATATAAAAAAATCTTAGATGATTTAGTGTTAGAACCATTTAATATTACCATAAGCCAAAGATCTTTCGAGAAATGTAAACCTTGGTATGTGAAAATTAATAAACAACAAATCTCTTGTTATCGTAAAACTCATGTGCAATTTCATTATTATTATGACGTTTTTCAATATATACATTCTACTTTGCATACTGACAAAATTATACAGGAATGTGGTATTAATATGCCACCTCAAACAATTAAGGAGTTTGTAGCATGTTTGTTTTGTGAAACATCTACTAGATACTTATTTTATTGAAAAGCATGTATTTCTGTACAATGCAATAGATGTGGCAACTTTTCATTGTTAGGAGAATGTATGCATGAAAATATTTCACATGAATTTGGACAACAATTAGTAGATATAAATAGATTCAAGAATGTTGAATATTCTTTAAAAGATGGAAAAATTGGAAAGCGGTGTGAGTTAGTCACTGAAAAAGTTTGTGTGCATGCATTCATCAAAGATTTTAAGGATAATATTGTATCCAAATATGTCAAACACTCCCAATATGCTCGGTGGTTTGATGGACAATTTCGTTCATGTAAAAACACATTTCCAATTGAAACTATCCTATCAGTGGTTGACTTTGCAAAAAACTATACTCTTGCTCCACAAGAGGAAATTCAATCTCAGTATTATAATTCAGTGCAAGTGGCCATATTTGTTCATATTGTATATAGACATGCAGATGATAATACAGAAGATAATAGAAATTTTTTTAGGGAGTATCATTTCTATTTGAGTAATAATCGGTTACACTCTTCAGAGTTTGTGCAATATTGTTTCACAAAATTTTATGAAAGTTTAAAAGAAAGAGGAATCCAGATGGCACAACATTTCGTATGGTTAGATAATTGTACAAGACAATTCATAAATGCAAGAATGTTTTATTGGCTATGTAGGACTCACAAAGAAAACAATATCCAACATATGTGGAATTTTTTTGAAGCTAGACATGGTAAAGGAGAACAAGATGGAGCTGGAGCATGTGTGAAAAGAGATCTTGCTAAAGAGCAAGTAAAATTTGAGGATGCAACCAAATTTAGAGATGCACATGCAATTGTGGATTGGTGTAATGAAACATTATCTACGGGATCAAGTGAGAACTCTACAATTCGATAATTCTTTTGGTTAGTTGAAGAAAAGAATATTCCTATTCAACTTGATTGTGAGACAATAACTAGATCAACAAAATGTCATTCATTTAAGAGTTCAAATGCAAGCACATGGACTATATGGACTAGGGAGCTTGCATGTTTTTGTCAATTTTGTATTACAGGTGATTGGGGAGCATGTGAAAATATAGAATGGGTTGAAGAATGGAAACAAAGATCTTTGACACCTACATAAACTAAGATCAACTTGAAACAACAATTGAAGATAATCAAATGTTTGCATCAGATGACTATGATCGTGTTTCAGACCTTGTACAAGAAGGTACTTTTATTTTCAATATTTTTTTATTGCCATTTTTTTGTACATCTATATATAATTAATTATATATGTATGCATGTACAAATTTATGTGATTTAGATACATGTCACACTTTATTGAATTACATAATTTTTTTTGTAGGACATGTGTATGTTGTTGTTGCACCTAAGGGCAATGAAGAGGAAACCAAGTATTTGTTGGGTCGATGTGTTGAGACAAAACAAAAGTTATTGCATCCTAGAGTAGATGATGATAACATGGAGTATCTAATAGGTTCTATGGTTGTTGTTGGCACTTGGCTATGAAAATATCTAATAAGAAGGAATGGTTTGCCTGCATTTGAAGATTATGAAACACATAAGAAGATCATACACTACTCACATTTGGTTGTGGCAACAAATATAAAACTAGTCAGATATCAAGGCAAACCTTCTAATAAATAGTTATGGACACTTTCGATAGAAGAACATGAGTCAATTATAGATGCATTACAAAAAATGAGGATGCAGATGGTACAATAGAATAAATTTCCAGGTATGTAAACCATACTCTTACATCCCCTAAATCCATCCTCTTAAATGTATCCTATAATGTTATCTAGTTACATGTAATGCATCAATGTTTTGTCTTTTTGGTATATAAATTCTTTCATTCTCATTTCAGCTTCTATATTATTTCCCTTGTCTTAAATTTTGTATCGACTCATGTAAATATGTAGTTAATTTACTTGTACATTTGAACATTACTTTTGCAGGTGTACCCTAGACAAGTAGTCAAATTTGCATGATTGTCAATAGAAGTTTTCACCATACAAGTATGTGAGGTCATTTTTGTAGTCTTCAACTAAAAGTGAACACAAATTAGGTAATTGTATATACTGACATTATAGCTTTCACATTCAACATGTTATCTAGTTACATAATGCATCAATGTGTTGTGTTTTTGGTATATAAATTCTTTCATTCTCATTTCACCTTCTATATTATTCCCCTTGTCTTAAATTTTGTATCGACTCATGTAAACGTATAGTTAATTTACTTGTACATTTGAACATTACTTTTTGCAGGTGTACCTTAGACAAGTAGTCAAATTTCCATGATTGTCAATAGAAGTTTTCACCATACAAGTATGTGAGATCATTTTTGTAGTCTTCAACTAAAAGTGAACACAAATTAGGTAATTGTATATACTTACATTATGGCTTTCACATTCAACATGTTATCTAGTTACATAATGCATCAATGTGTTGTGTTTTTGGTATATAAATTCTTTCATTCTCATTTCACCTTCTATATTATTCCCCTTCATGTAAATATATAGTTAATTTACTTGTACATTTGAACATTACTTTTTGTAGGTGTACCCTAGACAAGTAGTCAAATTTGCATGATTGTCAATAGAAGTTTTCACCATACAAGTATGTGAGGTCAATTTTGTAGTCTTCAACTAAAAGTGAACACAAATTATATATATATATATATATATATATATATTTCTCATCCATCCTCTAAAGACACCCACTTGTACATCCCCTTAATTCATCCTCTTAGCTCCCTTTAAGCCATCCTCTTACATCCCCTTAAATCATCAAGTTTTATCTTATACTTTGTAAATTGACTCATGTACATCTCTCCAAGGAAGCTATCCTCTTTTGTATCCCCTTAACACATCCTCTTCTAGCTCCCATTTTAATTAATCCTCTTATACATCCCCTAAAGCCATCCTCTTATGTATCCCCTTAAGACATCTTCTTATCTCCCCTTAAGCCATCATCTTACATCCTCTTTTGTGTTATCTAGTTACATATTGCATTAATATTTTGTGTTTTTGGTACATATTCTTTCATTCTCATTTACATTAATTATTTCTTGTAGGTGTATCCTACAAGTAGATTTTTCCATGATTGCCACTACAAGATATCATCATAATGTAAATGGTAGATCGATTTTGTAGTCTTGTCAAACTAATAACATGGACCTATAAGCTAATTATATAGATATACTCATATGTTTCATAATGGACCTATTTTTTGTTTTGAGACTCTTTTTATGATCTATGTATTTAATTTTCACGGATTGAATATTTTTTTACGATTGCCACAAATGACATTAGTGTAGAGGTTCAATAAGTATATAGTTTGTATTTTTCCTATCATTTTTGTACCCACTTTAGCTATGTTTTGAGATGTGTTGATTTAGCAGTTATTTTATGTTATTTAAATGCACAAAAGTTGAAAAGACTTGTATAGAACCTATCCATCTACTCACTCTAACTCTCATTCATTCATGATTGTGTAGTAGTGCCATGATAGTTAAAGGGAAATAGTCCTAGGACAATTTGCATATTTGAAATGGTTTAATATCACCTCTATGAATGCCATACTCCTCCTCTATATCCTTCAATCATTGTCTTGAATAGTCTAATGCTATCACCAATAAATATGGGGCTATGCTATCATATTACCTAGGTGTAGTCACAAGTATCATGGTATGGATTGAGTCATTGGTGTTGTAGAGTTATTTACGATTGCTAAGGTAATAATGAGGGTTATCATGCATAGGTAAGGTAGTAAATAGTCATTATTTCAAACTAAATGACTACCATAAAGGTTACTCATTGTCATAGAAAAGAGAAGATTATTGTCATGTATGAAGATTATTGCCATATCCAATCTAGACTATCATAAATCATTGAGATGTTCTCATAAGAGCAATTCAAATCTAAAAATCAGTCATAATGAGGTTATATCATCTAAAGTCCATTCCAAAAATCCATATGACAATAATAAAACAAATAGGATAGTCATGAAACAAATAGGACACTCATGAAACAATAAAGTAATCATGTTAGTCAAGAGGTTTTCATAGAGATTGATGATCTTATATCATTCTAAATGGTCATATGCTAGTTAGATAGACATGTATTTATGGCAACAAGTGGCCTTCATGAAATTCATAAGAGGCTACCAAACCAATTATAGGATTGTCCTAATGAAACAAGAGAGGACTGTAAAATGCATAAGTGGTCATCCCAACACCTATATGATTGTCATAACAATCCCTAATAGCCACTTGCCTTCATGAATAATCAAAGATGTTATTAAGAACTTGAAGATAATCCCTAATACCCACTCAATAGAACTACTAAGAGAATGGCCGATCAAACCAAGACAAGAATCTACATAGCAAAAGGAATCTCAAAAATGAAACAATTCTCTACCACTAGAAACATTATGAGTAATCATTATAAGGGATTAATGCACCAACATTGTCAACCAATAAGGTATAAAAGAGAAGATCTCCAGAGAATGTATAAATACAAGAAGAGATCACTTGGAGAAGGCTACTAAAGCTAAACACATGAAACTAGAAGTTCTAGAAAGAGCGGAAAATGGATTGTCAAAAATAGAAAAAATGAAGGGGCCTTGATAAGGTATATACTATCTATTCAAAAATTTGAAAAAATTATGTACACATTAGATATTCACATGTACATATGAGAATCCATCAAAGCATAATTGAAAGTGGATTTTTGTAAGATGTATTAGCTGCAAGTACTAATTCTGATCACCACAACCCTCACAAGAAATTATGCACAAAATCTCTCTTGAATAATTTCAAATTGTGATAAATTTTTTTGTAGCTTATATTGTGTGGATAAGATTTGAATTTCCTTCTAGTTTCTTGTTGCATCATGGTATGAGGTAGGTGCAACTCTACTAACTTATTAAGAACTATTAAGATTCATGTTCATTGATCGTTGATTAAAAAATATGTTGAAATATACATATAAAATGAATGTTTGGTTCTATATGCTTTTTATTCTAAAGAGTTAGTTTCTTTACAAGAATTGAATACTTCATTTGAATCATGTTTTGAATGTTTTTTAATGAAGATCTTGGTTGGACACTATCAAAGTGAGCCTAACATCCTTATCATTTTATCATATTTTGCAATTCACTTTACCATATGTAGCAAATCAGACTAGGTATGTTACCTTATGAAGAAGATTAGTCCAAATTTTGTATTGAATTGCTCACATAGTGGGTTGAGCCTTACATCGTTGTATTTTGTAGGTTGATTCAACTTTTGAAGAAAATTATAATAGGTGCACTTATCTTTTGAAGAAAATAACTCTAGCTATTACATTGGATTGCACACATCTCATTTTATTGCCAAATTAATTGTTGTATTATAGAGTATGTATGCTTGTGTACACTAGACTATTAGAGTGAATGACCTTACTTTTTGATTATGCATGCATCTACATGAACCCCATCTTTAGTTCCAACATTGTTGCTACTATAACTACGAAGTCTACTTTAACACATACATGAAGGGAAATGCAAGGTTTATCCTAGGTAAATTACCTTGTTATAAAGTGCCCTAAATTTTGGCTCAAGTTTTGCTAGAGAATGTCCAAAGTTTTATGAAGTTTGGCCAAATTGTGTACAAGAAAAACAACTTTTTCATTTTTCTTCTACTAGTAGTAGTGTATTTGGAGTTGGAAGAGCAATTGGAATCTATTAAAGTATGAAATATTGGAAAATATAATAGACTTCAAAATTAGAGAATCCTTTTGCACATACATTGCAACCCTTGTAGCTATGCTAAATGACATGCAAATAATTGTCCCATTGCACACTCCTCTTATGAGAAATGCAAAGATCATGGACTATTATGTGATTAACTGCAATAGTCTAGCAATTAGTTTGAAAAGGAAACAAAATGAAAATGTACAACTAACAACCCAAAAGCTTCCAAAATGATTACCAAATGTCACCAAAGAAGAGTGAGTTGCAATATGAATGATTAGGAGTAGCAACTAGAAGTTCTACTCAAAATGTGTTTGAAGAACAAATCTAAAACTTGTCGATCATCAACTGTCACATTATAAAATCGCATAAAAAATTAGCTTGTTGCTTCACCATTGGATGGGCACTTTTTGGTCCTTTTTAACTAATGCAAATTGATGTATGATTATTATTCAATCCAATCACACAATTAAATTTTAACATTTTCTAACAAAAATAAATAAATGAAAAATAAAAACTTTCAAGAAAATAATTAATTTTTCATAATTAGTCACCCATTAAAATTGAATTGAAAGATAAACTAATCCATTATTATTATCATAATTAAATTCTCCTCTCATATCCCAAATTTAGACATAATCTATTAGATAATTATAACACCAAACTTATCTATTAGATAATTGTAACACCAAACCTAGCTATTCCACTATGTAAATTAGCTTAATTTAGGTTTGTGAGGTGATGTATTAGAATTTTGAATATAAATATAAATGAAAACATTTAATTAATTTTGGCAGTTAATAGATTGTTCACTATTTTAGTTATAACTATTGAACCATAATGCATAATCACTTCTTAAATTAAAAAATGTAGTAGAGAGAAATCTTCTAACATGTCTCAATTAAATAATTTATAATCTAGAAGTGAACAATGAAGCATATTTAACATATTATCTGTAATATATTATCTAACATACTAAAATGTTCAAGCATATAGTCAATAATATATACATATAGATCTATCTAGATAAGTCCATGAAATACTATAAAATATAGGTAGGACCCATGAAATGTGTACTAAAACATTTACTCATAGTCAACATATAAATAAATACAAATCATAGTTCATGAAATACTGAAATATATCTAGAAGTACATGTAATTGTAGACACCTAAAAATGTCTCAACCATCAAACTGACTCCCGACATCCCTAAACATATCAATTTCTCTTCTATTCAATTAATTAAATTTTTATTTAATTAATTGTCCCCTTCATCACCTGATTTCTCATCATTTTATCCCCAACAATTGAATTAATTCCATTAATTCAATAGTTCAAACCTTAGCCAATGGATTTAATAAATATACAATATTTATTTAGTCAATTTCCCCCTCCTCACTAAATTCAGTTAATTAGCTAAATCATGTTTAACTAATTAATCTAGCCTATTAATTGACCTATCCCTACCCTAGGTAATTAAATAGCTATTATTTAATTGCCTACTCTAGCCTACCTCATCCTAGCCATAGGATTAATTAAATACAAGCTTGTTTAATTAATTTTGAACCTATCATTAAGATGGTCAAATCCAACTTAACACCCTTCCCCACATCCTCCAAATAAAAAAATGAAATATATCCACATAAGTCAATTTTTTATTTAAATATATCTTACATCACAATTAATTCCTCTTACAACCCCTTACCACCCCATACCTCATATATCTCCACTTATCCCCAAATAAATTTTTAATTCATTTTACATTCCCCATATGGATCTTTAATTCATAAATATTCCATCTCACCCATACTCATTTAATTCACCCTCTTCCCAAAATGAATAAAAGATTTACTTTTATTCCTAGCCCTCCATTTCTTCAAGATCAAATCTAGGCCCTCTACATCACTTTTATTCTCCACCATTGATCTTCCAAAGCGATCTCCACCCTTGGATCAAAATCCCTCCAAAAAAATCTATAAATAGAACCTCCTCCAACCCATTTGAGGATCCAATTTTGAAGTAATGTTACCATGTCCAAATGTCTAATGAGCTAGAATTGTGTGTTGCAAATTAGGATAGCATTTCACATTTGAATCAATTTATCTAGGGTTTATCTTAGGAGCTTTTGGGTGCAAGTTTCCTTTCCCTTGATGAGATTGGGTTTTCCTTATATAAACTATTTGTTTTTGTTATGCATTTGGTTTGTGTTTTTACCTTGATTTGATTTCCTAATCTACATTAGCATGCCCAGTGGGACCCACAAGGTCCAAATCTAATATGTTTTTGTAAGTTTTTGTGTTAGATACGTGTTTTTGTAGGTCTGGAGCTATCTTACCTGCGCAGTGGCGCTATCTCTGACGTGTTTTGGCACTATATTATGTTTTAGCACTATTTTGCACAGCAACTTTCTTCCTTAAAACTCAGTCATAAGTTCTTTTATCTATGTTCTTCCTGCTATTTGTCCCTATTTAGTTGCTCTCTATTTTTGCAGGGATCTTGAAGGAACAAGGGGAGGTCATGCCGAATTTTTCATAAAGTCTAAACATGCATTTTGGTTTCTCTTTTGTCCTATTTTTCATTTGTCAAGACTAACAATACTAACAGGACCTCTTCTATGTATAGCCTAACCCTTTGTTTTAGTTGGAAAACCTCTGTTTTGTAGGGCAGACACATTCAGGCACATATTGGCGCCATCGGCACCCAGTGCAATGCTATCTTCAAACTGTGACCAGACACTTGACAGCTTGTGTAGTGGTGCCTTCTTAGACCCATTTTAGTGCTATTACCTTCTTTAGGGCTTTCTGTATATTGTAATAGTGCTATTTAGTGTTGTGGCACCTTCTGTATAATTTGGTAGCACAAACTTGTATTCTAGCACCTTCTGGGTCTGATATTAGCACATATTTTTGAATCAGTGCCATTTGTCTAGAGTGTCAGGTGTTCTGTCAGTTTCTGTCAAGTAGCGCCATTTGCTGTCTACAGTGGTGCGATTAGGTCTCTGTTTTAGCGCTATTTCTGAGACTGACTTTTGCGTTTTGTGTAGGTACTGACAAGTTGTTTGCAGGACATCAACATCATTTTGCGGACACTAACAAGTTTTTGCAGGGTGTTTATCTTTAGACTAACAAACATATCAGTTGGAACTTAAAACAAACCCTTGCATGCTAGCTTACACAACATTTCGATTTGGTGTATTTAAAAATTGATCAACAAACCAACAAACAAATCTTTGTGTGTGTGTGTGTGCCTTAATTTAGAACAAACATTTGAAATTGGTGTTCTAAAATTCACAAGTGCTTGCCAACAACTATCAAAACATTTCAATTTTGGGCTTTAAAATAAACCACAAATTGCATCAATGAAATTATTAGATTAAAAAGAACAACAATCTGCATTCTTCACTCATATAATCAAGAAAACCAATCTAATTTGTGTGAAGTGTTTTCGTGGTTTGTGTTTGTAGTGTGAAAAGTGTATGCTCTTCCCTCGTACCATTTGGTGACCTTGGGAATCAAAAGCTTCTCACAACACTTGCATTAATCACCCCCAACATAATCCAAAGAACTAAAATGAACCATGTTTAGTGTGATGCAAGCACAAAGAATATGTATTCTCTCCCCTCGCATTTTGTATAAACTTGGGGATCAAAAGTATTTTTGTGGTTGTATTGCTTTTGTTAATCTTTAGAGGGCCTGCCACCCCACTTCAAAAGGTGGGAACGACCCAAGCGGCAACAAGCTAAAGCCAAGCTCTTTCAAGCCGCTATATAAATTAATGTGTTTGTGACAAAAGTCACAAGAAAAAGGTGTTGCTGTGTTATACCAACAGCCAACCTCCCCCAAAACCCTCCAAGGCGTAACCCTTGGAGGCTGGGAGTCTCCATAATGTTACTACGGACTCTTGTTTAGCAATCCAAAAACCTTCTATTTGTTGATGTAGAAGGGAAACCTTTGAAGTGGCCCCGATTCATGTGGTTCTTAGCCGAGGTAGTAGGGATAATCCAAAGGTTTGGTGAGGGACAAGCCTTATAGGAAACCCAGATCTTGGTATGCATGAGAAGTGTGTGCAATTGTAAGGAGGAGCCGGTGCTACCAAGATCTTGAAGCTACCCGCTTTGAATAAGCATAGCTAGGGGATTCAACAAATACTGTCATATCTTAGCCTTAGGTTGTGTAAAGTGCTTGTTACGAAAAATCACACATCTTTTTTTCACAAAAAAACAAAATCTTGATTATTGTGCTTGAATTGTTTTCAACAAACTTGCCAAGAGACAATCCAAATCATTTGCTCAAATGTTAAACCAAAACAAAATCAAATTTGTCACCAAAATCTATCTTTTCTAGAGCCTCGACCAACACTGCCCTATTTTAGTGCCATCTCTATCTGCTTCTGGTGCCATTTCACCTGTGGATTGGCGCTATTTGTAGATTGACTTGCCTGAAACTAAGACCCATTCAGTTGTGATCTTTAGGACCTGCTATGCCATAATCCATATTCACTTTCCAAAAATCCGTCAGTACCCCATCCATTTTCTCCTCAAAATTTCCAAATCATACCTTCATTTGGACCTTAGAGAATCCACCATCATCATTATTGCATCCTTTGTTATATCATAATTCACTCAAATCCATATCTATCCATCCCCCTTAATCTTTTCCATACCTCTTTGGATCAAAACAAATATCCTTGTTACGAAAAAATCATTCCAAAAATCCAAAATCCAAATCAAAACACCCATCAACAAATCATCAACCAAAACTTGTCATCCTTTTGAGCTAAAAGCTAGATCTAGATCTCATCATTCACATCATATTTTGCTTGAAAATTCATTAGTCCACCTTTCGAGTAAAAATAATCATCCCTCTTTATGTAAGGTCATTAGTCTACCCCAAACAAAGAGAAACATCCATTTGTGCCAACACAAAATCTAGATCTTACCTAAGCTCAATTTGTTGACCATCATATCCTTTTGAAAACATCATCCTAATCAACATCAAAATCAAAACCCCTTCCATCAAAATCATCCTCAAACAAACATGATCCATCATCTACCTTTTTCATCCAAATTTGTGCAAAAGTCAATACCGTCCATTTTTATCACCCTTAGGTTAACACCGTTAAAGATTTATCGATCCTTCATCTTACTACACTCACCCTCTCCATCTTACTACCACATACATCTTTGGGTCCAACACAATCAATCCGATTCTCTAAGGTCTCCATCCCCATCTCACTCTACCTCAAAATCAAATCCACACACGTGCATGCCCATAACTAGATCACAACACAGGAAAAATCAAGAAATGGTAGAATCCAGACACTATGGCAGCATAGGAATGCTTAACACGAAAAACAACATACCCATCAATCAAACATACAACCCACCTACGCTCTTTCACATCCCCACATATAATCCCAACGAAAATCCCTTCCATTTCTTGCAACAACCGCCACCACCACCACCTCCACAAAATGTTCCCACCATGTCCCAAGATGATCTAGATGTCTTGAGCTTTACACAAGATGCCGATAGCATGGACATACTTGATAAAATCCTAAGGTCGGACCCAAATAGATATCTTGATTATCTCCTCAAAATTGGTGCGCAACCACCCCATAACATGACATCATCCCAACCATCCACTTCTAACACCAATCCCACGACATCATCCCAACCATCCACTTCTAACACCAATCCCACTACATCCTCCCAACCATCCACATCAAACACCCAACTAATCATCTCACAAACATCAACACCCACTATATCTACCACTCCCACAACCTCTACCACTACCACATCTACAATTTCCACAAATACCTCCAATCCCACCACCACCCAACCAATTTCCACATCCTCTATCACAACTAATGTAACCTCTTTCATCCCATAAATAACCTTAGGCAGACAAGGAAACATCACGCATGCAAGTACCTCCACAAGTGTGCCTCCACCCAACCCCCAAACCATCGCCTACCTAAGACAATTATTCTCACAACCACCTTACAATATGACCACCTCATCCAATGTCCACCCATCTAATGTTAATCCATCCAATATCACATATCTACAAAACCCCATCACATCATCAACCCAACATAACCCTAATCCCCAAATACCACCACATATTCTCCAACAACTCTATGCATATCAACAACATCAGGCACAAATTAACCAAAACACCAATCCACAGTACCAAAACACAAACCCCCAACACCTCCAACATCAAAACCCACCCAATCTCCAACATCTCATCAATCTGCAAACCTACACACCACAACCACCACCAACACAGGATCTCATAACCATTGTACAAGCCTTGATCTAAAAGGTAGATGACATGCAAATTGGGGGCAAGCTCAAACATTATTCTTTTGAGGATATCTATCCCTATCCATTTGATCAAACATTGTACATGCCCCCCTTCCCCAAGAATTTTGAAACGCCAAAATTTGACAAATACAAGGGGAAGGGAGACCCTAGGGACCACCTTAGGGAGTTCTACATCACTTGCCTAGAAGTCTCAAATAACGATACCTATCTAATGAGACTATTTCCAAGAAGCCTCAGCGGTCAAGCCGCTGAATGGTTCGCACATTTTCCCCCAGGCATTAGGTCTTTCCCTGAGCTTGCAAAAAAATTTGTAAACCATTTCTCCTATAACTTCGAGCATAAAATCTCTATGACAGACCTTTGCAACACAAAACAAAAAAGTGGAGAAGCCTTCACTTCCTTCTTGCAGAGGTGGAGAAGCTTAGAAAGCAAACTCCCGTGGCCCATTCCTGAAAAACAACTTGTCACGATGTTTGTGACTAACCTAAATTAGGAAATGGGGTTCCATTTGCAAATCCTTTGCGCATCTACCTTTGAAGAGGTCATTGACAAAGGTACAACCATATAATGGGCCCTCATCGCCAAGGGCTCCATAAAATTATACGACAATAAATCCAACACCCATAACAACAACAACAACAACAACAAACTCAATATCAACACCCCCAATACAAACAACAATGCCAACACTCAATCAAATGACAAGCCACGCTATTGGGGGAAGAATAAAAACACCTTGAACGAAGGCGTCACAGATGTGAAAGCCATCCAACATGTATAGAATCAAGCACCCGCAAATGTAAATAACCAAAGGGGGCAAACTAAACAAAATAAACCTCACAGGCAATTCACACCTCTCGGAGAACTAATCAAGGATATCCTTGACAGGTGCCTAAAGCAAGGTTTGATAACCCTTCCACCCATTAGACGCTGACAAGAGAATGAGCTCAAAGCTGCGTGGTATAATGAAAATGATTATTGCAACTACCATCCAATTGTGGGCCACAAAATCACTGACTGCATGCAACTAAAGCATTGCATACAAGATCTTATAGATCAAAATCAAGTCAACCTTGACCGCAGTACCCACCAATCACCAAACGCTAATCTCAGAGCTTACAAGGATCCACTGCCCAACCATAACAAAGCCTCCACATCCAATCAAACCTACAATGTCACCCCACCACCCATGTCCTATGACTCTATTGTAGGGCAGATAGAGCCATCATCTCACCATGTCAACTCAAATCACCATTTAGGCACAAGCACCTAATTGCACCGTCACAACTCATCGTGGCCGCATATCTATCCACACAACCCCCACTACTGATCAAACACCTACCTCCTTGTCTGACCCTCTACCCCCTCATCCAGCCACACGTCCATCACCTGCCAATCAATACAATCTCCTAGAACATCTAGGAAAGACCCCTGCACAAATATCCATACTTGAGCTACTCCACACATCACCCCTTCACAAAGACGTCCTCGACAAAGCACTCTTGGAAACCCAAGTTCTTGCAAACTTGAATGTAACTCAATTCCAAGCCATGGTAGGACATATCGCCGCACCACACCATCTCACATTTTCAGAAAAAGATCTTCCTGCTTTTGAACACCTACATAATGACGCACTACACATTGAACTCCATATCCACAAACACATCATCAAATGATTCTTAATAGATGGCAGCTCTGGCCTAAACATATGTACTCTTAAACTATTAAAACACTTGGGATACTTAGATGTGGTTGTAGACACCAGTGAGTGCATCACAATCAAAGGTTATGATGACACTGAATGGCTATCTAAAGGCACCATCAAGCTCCCTATTCAAGTGGGACAGAAAATACTGGAAACAAAATGTCAGGTCCTTGATCTTGACCTCCCCTACAACATTCTTCTCAGGTGACCATAGATCCATGCCATGCAAGCGGTCCCATCGACATTCCACCAATGCCTCAAGTTCCCTCACAACGACACAGAGGTAACCATCTACACTGACCCCCGCCCCTTCCAATATTGCAATTTCTTGGAAGGCCATGACCACACCTTCTGCCCAACAACAAAGCCACCACCAAAGCCAATCCTACAGCTTCCACCTCATACATTGACCCCGCCAACATTGCTACCACTTCATCCCAAACACCTCCACCACCCGAGGTCAAGATCAAGCTCATTGACATGGGATGTGGGGAATATGACCTACATGGTACCTTTTGTGTGGGCACATTACCCAATCCTAAAACATTCGGCATCCCAAAGATAGAAGCCGCTAACACCGTTCTCATCAAATGTCAACCATCACCTGTCTTCGAGAAGAAACATCTCCTGGATTAGGATGTGCTCGAAGATAGATCCTCCTGGCTATATAGAGATGAAGAAGCTGAGCAAGAAGCCCCCACAATACCAATAGACATCTATGGTAAAGGGTCAAAAATTGTCAAAAGCATGGGCTATAAAGGACAAGGCGGTATCGGCCTTCATGAATAGGGGATCGTGGAACCAATCCAAGCGACAAGAAACCCGTATACTCAAGGGTTAGGGTACGGTCAATGACAACGTATCCTCACTACCGGCAGATGTATCTTAGCCAAGGTCGCTCCGGTCTCCCTGGAAGTCGATAATGTCAACGAAATGGGCCTTTAAGACTCCTTTAGTGACTGCTGATTTCTTCGACTCATCCATATGCACCATCTACACCATCACCACCCTAGCCTCTTCATCCAACGACCTACCCCTTGTATACCTGGACTTCATAGACTAGGACCAACGAGGACCTCCTGTCTTCGATGTCGCACCAAATGATGAAGCCATCGCTGAAATGCTGGGGGTTAGAGATCACTTCGCCCTGGGAGATCATAGAGCAGGATACATCATGGAACTGGATATGGATGCCTATTTTGGGGAGACAACCCCTGCTTCCATTCATAAAAATATAAAAATCAAACATGGATCTCATGGTGAAAACCACTCCGCGGCAGTGCCAGATCCCAAAAAAGTAAAAACAAAAGACGTATCTCCTAGTGAAAACCTCCATGAGGCGCTAGGGGATGGAAGCATGGGCCTTCCCGAGGTAGACAAGGTATATCCAGACAGATCACCTGTCCTCATGGAGCCAGCTCTATAGATGAACCTTGGGACAGAAGAGGAACCAAAGATCACCTTTAGGGCAGAATCTCTCAGTGCAGTAGAGCAAGAAAACTTGGCCTTC
The DNA here is from genome assembly GCA_027924645.1 of Cunninghamia lanceolata. Lineage (NCBI taxonomy): Eukaryota > Viridiplantae > Streptophyta > Pinopsida > Cupressales > Cupressaceae > Cunninghamia > Cunninghamia lanceolata. The sequence continues at coordinate 1,058,101 of BSBN01001151.1, forward strand.
TTCAAGCGCAGAAATCATAATTTTGCGTGGACCTATGCAGATATGCCAGGGCTTGATCCCACTTTGGTTGTCCATCACCTTGCAGTATGACCTGACGCAAAACCAGTAAAGCAGAAGCTCAAAAAAATGAACCCTTAGGTGGCCCTCCTAGTCAAGGCAGAGCTAAAGAAACTACTGGATGTTGGGTTCATTTGCCCAATTGATTATCTCGAATGGGTTTCCAATTTAGTACTAGTAGCCAAACCTGATGGTCAAATCCGCTGCTGTACTGACTTTCGAGATCTCAACACAGCCTTCCCAAAGGATGACTTCCCGTTGCCTAACATTGACATGATAGTAGATCTTACGGTAGGACATGAAATGTCATCCCTTATGGATGGTTTTTTAGGATACAACCAAATCCAGATTGCAGAGGAGGACCAACATAAGACATCCTTTATATGTCCATGGGTAACAAATTGCTGGGTGGTAATGCCGTTCAGTCTAAAGAATGCTGGAGCCACATATCAAAGAGCCATGATTGTCATCTTCCATGATCTTTTCCACCACATCATGGAAGACTATGTGGACGACTTGCTAGGGAAATCCAAGACAAGGGAGGAACACCTGAATGTATTGGCAATAATCTTCGACCATTTGGAGCAATACAATGTTTACCTAAATCCAAAGAAATGTGTCTTCGGGTCACCTTCAGAAAATTTTTGGGATACATAGTCTCCAGAAGAGGAATTGAGGTAGATCCTACAAAAGTCAAGGCCATCACTAAAATGCCTCCTTTGACAACACTGAAATAGTTAAGAAGCTTGCAAGGAAAACTCCAGTCCATTTGTCGGTTCATTGCTCAACTTGCTGATAAATGCCAACCATTCCAACATCTCCTCAGAAAGGATACAACTTTTGTTTGGAACAATCAGTGTCAAGGTGCCTTCGATCAGCTAAAAGACTACCTAGCTAATCCCCCTGTTCTAACTCCCCCAAGGCAAGGAGAACCCCTCCTATTGTACATCTCAGCAACAGAAACAGCTATTGGGGCTTTGTTAGCATAGCATGATGAGCACGGGAAAGAAAGAGCCATCTACTACATCAGCCACACTCTGATATCTTATGAGCTCAACTATACATCAATTGAACGAGCATGTCTAGCCCTGGTCTTTACTTCACAAAAACTAAGGCATTACATGCTCAATCATAAAACTAAGCTCATAGCCAAGATCGATCCACTGAAGTATCTGCTAAACAGAGCTACTCTTACTGGAAGAATGGAAAAGTGGGTCATGATTCTCACTAAATTCGACATTAAATATACTGAGAGGAAAGCCATCAAAGGATAGGTCATTGCTGATCAGCTGGCAGAAGCACCCATCCCTGCAGAACATCCTACACTCGCAGAATTTCCTGATGAAGCCATTTTGACAATAACACCGGCAACAGAAACATGGAGAATGTATTTCAATGGATCATACACAGATAAAGGCTCAGGGACAGGCATCTTGTTTATTACTCCTCAAGGTGACATGATCCCCAAGTCATTCAAAATCACATTCCCATGTACCAACAATGTGGCCAAGTATGAGGCCCTTATCACAGGTCTCTGAATGGCAATCCAATGGAAAATTGAGAAGCTGACAGTATATGGAGACTCCCAACTAGTCATCCGACAGGTAAATAATGAGTATAAGACCAAGGATGATAAACTCCTGCCTTACAAAAATATGGTCGACAACTTTAAGGACTACTTTGATGATATCCACTTTGAGCAGATCCCAAGGCTAAACAACAAAGCTGCAGATGCCATGGCCACCATCGGGTCCTTGGTCGACATGAAGAAGGACAGCAAGACGTGTGAATTCCTAATAGAGGAGCTCCCTATTCCAGCATATGATGTTCCTCAATCGGAGTTCGTGTGCAAAGTCATTGGTCCCCTATCACCATGGTATCAAGAAACCTATCTCTACCTCCATGATAACATCATCCCTCCCAACCTATCTACCTCACAATGTAAATCTTTCATCCGCTGAGCCTCCCATTTCACCCTTGTAGGAGATACCTTATACAAAAGGAGTCTTGAGGGCACACTTTTATGATGTTTAGACTCTAGGGAAGCCGAACTGGCCTTGCAAGAGGTACATGCCGGTATCTATGGAGCACATTCAAGTGGACCCGCTCTTGCTAAAAAGATCCTAAGGACCGGTTACTATTGGCCAACTATGGAACGAGACTCCTACCGGTTTGTCAAAAAATGTCTACCATGTCAACAACATGGCAATCTCATCCATGCACCAGCATAGGAGCTGCAACTGATCACAACGCCATGTCCTTTCTCACAATGGGGACTCGACCTCGTAGGCAAAATCCATCCACCTTCATCCAATGGCCATAAATTCATCATCACAGCCACCAAATACTTCACCTAGTGGGTGGAAGCAATACCACTCACCTTCACCATTGGCACCCAAATATCCAAGTTCATTCTCCATTACATCATCTGTCACTACGGTATTCCTCATTCCATTGTCACCGACAATGGAAAACCATTCATGAACCAAGAAGTTCACGCTTTGTGCAAAAAATTTGAAATCAAACACCACTTCTCCACCCCATATTACCCTCAAGGAAATGGTCAAGAAGAGGCTTCCAATAAAACCATCCTCCGCATTCTAAAGAAGACGGTTAACGAAGCTAGCTGTGATTGGCACCTCCAACTCAACCTTGCCCTATGGGCCGATCGCACTAGCATCTGCACCCCTAAAAGAGCCACTCCATTTTCCCTTGTGTTCGGATCTGAAGCCATTTTACCTATTGAGGTCGAGCTACCATCCCTACGAGTGTCCTTGTAGAACATAATCAATGATGAGGAATATTGGGTAGCACGGTTGCATCAGCTAGAACTACTAGATGAGAAATGTCTGAATGTGTTGAATCACCTGTAGGCTTATCAAAATCGTCTTAGAAGGAGCTATCACAAGAGAATAAAAAATTGACAGTTTGAGGTAGGTGATCTTTTCCTCATGGAAAATTAGAAAAACTTGCAAGAGCACCCTAAGAAAGGCAAGTTTGAACCCAATTGGCTAGGACCGTATGTCATCACAGCTAGCTATGGATCAAGAGCATACCAGCTCGCAACACCTGAAGGGCAGCCTTTGGAGGAGCCTACGAACATCCTACACCTCAAGAAGTTCTATGCATAACCCATCAAGTATCCCAAGGAAAAAAATCAAAAACATCAAAACACCAAAAAATAAAAAAATCAAGAAAAAAATTTGAGTGCAATAAAAAACTTCCAATGGTGAAAATCACTTCGGTGATGCCTCGGATAAGTACCATGGTGAGAACTTATTTTTAGGCACCATGTGTAGTGGCCGGTTCTACCATTTAGTAAGTCCTCTTTCCGTCATAACACTCCATATTGCACCCTTCCCATGGCTTGGAATTCTGAAACATCAAAGTCTGATCGCCCACTCGCGACATACCACCCATGGCTAACTCATGGAATGAGGATCCTTGTAAGCTCCCTGTTGTACAGGGGAAAAATAGAAAATAAAAAAATCCAAAAACAATACAAAATTTTCAAAATCCAAAACAAAAGTCTTCCCAACAATCCACTACAAATCACCCCTCCCATACATCAATCTCACTATAACCTGTGACCATCAACATCTATCAAATCATCACATCACACCCATCCTAAGTCATTCCCACATCATCAAGTCAAACCAGAACTACATATTCATTTTGCCCGCATCTTGAAAGTACCTTGATCCTGTGAACACAGGGTATGTAGGCAGTCTGGAATACGAAGGAAGTTTCCAATATTCAGGTACCTAAGATGCACCCATCCAACCCATTTTGGATGGTCTCCATTCATTGAGCTTGCTAGACCTGATAAATGATACACATGCTAAGTATACACTTGAAGCATGGTCCCTAATGCAAAAAATCATCAATCAACATACCAACTATAATCCTACACTTGGCCAAATTGTTCTTTTGCCCACCTTTCAAAAATTCTCCAACCAATTCCAACTGATTGGCGTCCTAGGTTATATCTTTCCCACAATGGACAAAAATCTATCATTCTATCATCACGTATCTTGGCAAGAGCACACACAGGCTATTTGTATCTTTTCATGGGTCTTTTTGATTATTGATTTTTATCTTTTTGTCTCCCTCTAGGTCATCTCCAAAGCTACCTTGATCTCATTATATCATGGTAAGTAGCGGACAACACCTGGAGTAGATGCAGTCATTATTTCTGTATGCTGTGCTTGTGGGTTGGTTTCATTACTCCAAGAATAGTATTCATATCTTGAACCCTGGGTTGGTTCTAGTATGATGTGCCCCATTTACATATATAGGAATCAATACCTTCTATGTACTATGAGCATTCATCACTATGAGTCCCCTTCCTAGGGCAGACAAGGTTATACTACCTGGGGCACGCATGAAATCAACCTATTGTTTGTGGGTCTAGTCCATGCAATTGTAGGATATATATCATCACCTAGGTCATCTCATACCTTTGTGAACTGTATCCTACATTGCTATAGTAAACTAAGAAATGCTCTCAAATAATGTTATGTAACTACTTTTACTAGCTCAAATCATCATCCTAATCAACTATACCATCTAGGCCTAAATTTCATAACCACCTACACCCCCCACCCTACCAAATCCCCTCACTAATCCCCCTCCTCCTACTCATTCTCACTTCACACATCCTAACCCAAATTAACTCCCCTCCATGACGTGGTGTTTCATGACCTAGCAACTCCCTCATTACCCATCCCACCCCTCCCCCCCCCCCCCTTTTTTTTCCTAATCGCACCACACCCAATCATATATGTTCATCCTTCTCCTACCCCTCCTATTCCCCTATCCCACAGCCTAACTACCTAGGGTCTAACAAGGAACATTGTGTGTATCAAGACATATGCATCTCACCTATCATCTAACATGCATCTCACCTATCACCTACTCTGCATACCATCTCATTCGGTTCATTTTAGAATCCGTTAGTTGCATATCATTTCATTAGGTTCATTTTAGAATCTGTTAGTTGCATATCATTTCATTAGGTTCATTTTAGAATCTCTTAGTTGCATATCATCTCATTAGGTTCATTTTAGAATCTCTTACTTGCATATCATCTCATTCGGTTCATTTTAGAATCCTATAGTTTGCCTCTTACACATCATTTAATTTGCATTTCATTAGGTGCATTTTAGAGTTATTTAGTTTACGTATCATAGTCATTTAATTTGCATTATAGTTAGGTCCATTTAGTTGTACATTACATATCATTTAACATTGCATTCCATATATCAAAATCATTTAATTACATTCACTTACATAAACATTATCACTTAAATAATCATTTAGCCGCATTTTACAAATCATTTAGTTGCATATCCATATTTCTATACATAACATGTGTTTATTAAGATAAACATATATTTCCATTACCTTGCATTTGACATCCATAATAAATGTTTATTTGAGCATTTATTCCCATCATACATCATAAACCATAGATCATAAACATGTATATACAACAATAAGTAAACCATCATTGCATCCATCATATTACATCAATAGGTACATCCATAACATCAAAAAACCATACATCGCATAAACACAACCATCCATAGCATATAATCCACAAAGCATACTGCATCCATCCACATAATTATCATCATAATTATATAAGAGCACCATACATAAACAAGTAGGCCATCAAACAACATCATATCATATAGCATCATCGCAAAAATATACATCGCTCATATATCCATCAAAAAATATAATGTCCTGATACAATGCCTCTAAGGGCTAACATGATATAACTATCACATAGAGGACCCTCTCTCTGATTGAGTGGGGGATCCTGACCCTTGTGGTGGCTGTAATCCTGGTTGTGGCTGTGGTCCTGCCTGTGGCTGTGGCTATGGTCCTACTTGTGGTTGTGGCTGTGGTCCTACCTATGGCTGTGGCTATGGCTGCGACTTAACCTAAACCTGTGGAACTTGTTGGGGTACATGTGACGGAGGACCCATCGCCTACTGAATAGACTGCACTGATCTAGATCTTTGTGACCTAGATGCCCTCGATCCATTAACCTAACTATAGCTCGGCGCATGCTGCTCTGCCAGTACTACTGCATAATAGAGGCCCCGATAATACTCCAACCGCCCTCTGGCCTTTGCCAAATCCCCTTGTACCTAAGTCAGCTATCCCTATAACTGATATGACTATGTCTGTGCCTATGACAACTAAGTCTACATCATTGTCAACACTGGGGCCATACCAGCACCAGAAGTCATCAATGCAGTCTCTGCGTGCTGTGCTCTCGCAAGTACCGCATCCCACTCTCTGGTCAAAACCTCTATATCACCCTAAGCTTTGGCTAACTGGGCCTAAAATGTAGCCACCTATCCATCTAACCCATCCAATAAGGTCACTGTCCCTCGCAACTAAACCAAATTTGCCTCCTTGCTCTCTAAAGCCTCCTGCAGGCTAGCTACCTATGCCCATAGGGTCTCAATCTCCTCCTCCTCACCCCGAGGCCTCCGATGAGGTCTGAGCCCTTGAACCTCAGCCTCTCCATTTGGCCCCTCTGCCTCCTCACCTACCCCTGATGGGCCTGCCTCTGCCTGCTGCTACTGCGATACCTGTGGTGGGGGTAGAGCACCTCTCTCAACTCTTGGCTATCCCCCACGCTGTCGTACCCTACTAATCTGAACCTTCTCAACAGGAACCTGCTGTACAGGCACCTGCTGCGCCACCTGTCCCTGATGGGCCTATCCTTGTCCAGCTGCCACTACTGCTAATACATCCATTAGCTTCCCAGCCTCCTCCTCCTCTCCATCCCCTTCAACCTTAATGAGATAGTCTGCAATGATCTCCTCACCCTCCTCCAGGAAATCATCTCCATTAGAATCATCATCCCCATCATCTCCAGACTCCTCATCTCCTGAACTTGCTGCCTCCTCTATGGGGACTGCCTCATTTGCTGGATCAGTGAACCGCGTCGGCCGCTACATTTGCCACCATGTATCATATGCAGGAGTAGTGCCTGCATCCCTGACTATGCTTTGCCAATCCCATTGCACTGGCCGTAAAGCTACAAAATCCTCCATTGTGACATGGGGCTGTATGGCTGTAGGCCAATATCATGCATCTCGATGAGTGTGTGCAAAAATAGCCATCTGCTGCAATGTATCCTGCCGCAACCCAAACTACTGCATAACCTACAATGGTAGATACATGTCTATCGTGTGGTCTCCTCGACCCATCAAATACCGCTGCTGAAAAGTAGAAGGCAAGTGAACATCATCATCAGGCCATGGCTCTACCCTGATGTACAGTCGGTAGGTCACTCGAATAACATCATCCATCATCTGTCTCTAGTACTAAACATGACCAGTATAAGTGTACTGCGCATCCCAATATAAGAACACAAAGGCCTCAAATGGACATCGATAGTACCCACATCTTGGTCAAGTAACTGTAATGTGCTCCCAAATCCACATGTGTAACAGAGTAACCGTGACTGACAATGCTGAATCATAAAGATAGATAACTGTATGCATCTCATGATACAGCTACCCTAACATTGCTGGCCCCCAAGCATATACGGTCTCATGCTTGACCATCCCCTCGATCACCTCCCCCCAGCCAACTGGAAAACCCCTGCCCCTCCTATCAGGCATCACCACACCACCAATTAATGCACATAGGAATAAGGTAAAGGGATCTACACCCACAACCAAAGTCCCCTCATAACTCATCTCCCGCCCATCTGCTGATAGACAATGTGGTCCTCGCCAAATACTCTGACCAAGGCCCTCCATCCCCTCCTCATGTCATATCTCACTCGCCGGCCATGAATAGGTAGCTTGAGGATGTGATAAACATCCTCAAGCGTGATAGTGATCTCCCCCGTCGGAAGCAAAAATGTGCAAGTCTCTGAATGGTACCACTCCACTACTACTGTCATCAGAGCTCTGTGAGCTCATAGCACTAGCATCGACGACACTGTTAGGAGCCCCAACCTAGCCAGTCGGGCCTGAGTGGCATCATCAAACTGATCGAATAATGCCATCACTGATGGCACGCATCATTCCCATGAGTACACTATGAATGAACTCGTATCCTGCATCCACAACTTCTTGGTCAGAAATCTACCAACATTTTTTTGAGTCAACCCATTTTCTTCTAAATGTTCAAAGTCAAAACATGCAGTGCCAAAATAGACCATACTTTGTGCCATTTCTTACAATGGTGCTACTACTTCTTCTCATGGTACTATTACAGAAAATAGTGCCACTGCGCAAGGCATTTTGTGCCACTTCAACACATAGCGCTACTGCGCAAAGTACTTAGCGCCATTTTAACAAATGGCGCCACTCCGTCACTTGGCACTAATCTAACAAATAGAGCCAATTTACCCAATAGCATGTATATTACATACTGCGTTGATCCTACCAATAGCGCTACTACAGAATATAGCGCTATGAAAGTTAATAGCACCAGTCCAGAACATAGCACTACCATACCACTCACTTGGCACTAAAATGCCAAAACCCTAGACTTCCACATATTGCACTACTATAGAAGATAGTGCTAAAATGCCAAACAGATGGTGACAAACTGCCCCTATTCTATCCTGGCGGATAGCACCAATCTAGAAGATTGCGCTAATCCGCTCTATTCTTCATGCTACGCGCTCTAGCGATAGCCCTACATTCCTAAACCCCAATGAACCTAAACCCCCAAAATGTGACAAAATTAAAAAATCACAAAGATAGGGTTAGGCCCTACCTGGGGTCCAGCCTCCGGTGCCTGGCCAAACAATCAGAACCACTTAGAAATGTGTCAAAGTCACAGGAAGTGGGGGTTGTGCTCTGCCATCTCTCCTTCGTTCCTTCTTCTCAAGAGATCAATGTGTGCAAATGTGGCACTCTAAGGGCCCACTTCTCTTAATATAGTAAGCCATGTCATCCTTTCATCCACTCTTTTTCCCCTCCAAGGCGCAGATCATAGCCTTTTTCCTCCATTTTTCTTCCAGTCATCCTCTTTTTCCGTCCCCTATCCAACTTTCACTCCCATCGCGTCCTTTTGAGAACTCACTCAGATTTTTTTTAATTTTTTCCGCCAACCTCTCGAGGGGGCATCCCTCACCCATCTTATTCCTTCTCGGCAGCTAGGGCATATTTTCTTTGACTTGACACCACTTCCCTGCTAGGTCCAGATGCCACGTCAAAGAGGGGCAAATGTAGACACCTAAAAATGTCTTGACCATCAAATCAACTCCCAACATCCCTAAACATATCAATTTCTCTTCTATTCAATTAATTAAATTTTTATTTAATTAATTGTCCCCTTCATCCCCTGATTTTTCATCATTTTATCCCCAACAATTGAATTAATTCCATTAATTCAATAGTTCAAACCTTAGCCAATGGATTTAATAAATATACAATATTTATTTAGTCAATTTCCCCCTCCTCACTAAATATAGTTAATTAGCTAAATCATGTTTAACTAATTAATCTAGCCTATTAATTGACCTATCCCTACCCTAGGTAATTAAATAGCTATTATTTAATTGTCTACTCTAGCCTACCTCATCCTAGCCATAGGATTAATTAAATACAAGCTTGTTTAATTAATCTTGAACCTATCATTAAGATGGTCAAATCCAACTTAACACCCTTCCCCACATCCTCCAAATAAAAAATTGAAATATATCCTACATCACAATTAATTCCTCTTACAACCCCTTACCACCCCATACCTCATTTATCTCCACTTATCTCCAAATGAATTTTTAATTCATTTTACATTCCCCATATGAATCTTTAATTCATAAATATTCTATCTCACCCATACTCATTTAATTCACCCTCTTCCCAAAATGAATAAAAGATTTACTTTTATTCCTAGCCCTCCATTTCTTCAAGACCAAATCTAGGCCCTCCACATCACTTTTATCCTCCACCATTGATCTTCCAAAGAAATCTCCACCCTTGGATCAAAATCCCTCCAAAAAATCTATAAATAGAACCTCCTCCAACCCATTTGAGGATCCAATTTTCAAGTAATGTTACCATGTCTAAATGTCTATTGAGCTAGAATTGTGAGTTGAAAATTAGGATAGCATTTCACATTTGAATAAATTTATCTAGGGTTTATCTTAGGAGCTTTTTAGTGCAAGTTTCCTTTCCCTTGATGAGATTGAGTTTTCCTTATCTAGGTATAAACTATTTGTTTTTATTATGCATTTGGTTTGTGTTTTTACCTTGATTTGATTTCCTAATCTACAGTAACAGCAAGTTTGACATATATAGTCAAAGTCCTGGCACGACATATATAAAAAATAATACACATCATACAGTTCAGTCTATGAAATAAATATCTATGTTAGGTATGATCATCACTCAAGTTCAAATCTGAAAGAGGCCTCTTTCTTCCTTGTGAAATAGATGGATCTACCTCATGCTATACACAAGAGAAAGAAACTTGCAATCAAATTTAAATTTTTTTAAAATGACACATACATGTACTTCTGAAATGTAAATTTCATTTTGAATTTTATTTGATTAAAGATTTAATTTAATTTATAAAATACTCATATTAAATATTTAAATCGAGACTTTAATGTATGATTAAATTACCATGTGATGTTGGTCATCTCCTCCCACATTCTATTGCCCAAGTGATCGTAAAGCATCAGGTGCTAATTCCTGGATATTCAAATTTAAAACACTCAAGAATTAGGTTGTACCATCCAAATTTAATTTATAAAAAATATGAAATTAAATATTTAAATGTAGGCTTTAAAGTGCGCATTTAAATTACCGTGCAATCATGCTCATCTACTCCCACATTTGGTTGTTTAGGTGGTATAGTTGTTTCATCTTCTTGACCAAAAGTTTGACCTGCTAATTCCTAGAATTTCAAATAAAGCAAGTTTGAAATAGGTTAGAATTTATTTAGCATATAAAGACCTAGAAATTGCACATAGAAAATTTAGTAAAGTTTAGGACCTCAAAATGTGTGGATGGCTCATGAAATTGTCCCTGACTAGCAACCTGACCAATGGTCGCACTCCAATCATCCTGCATTTACATATATGGGTGCATATCTAAATTTATATAAACTCAAAAAAGAAACTTAGTATAATTTTTTAAAACACACACCAGGAAAACTTAGGCATAGTAGCTGACGATGGAGGATTAGTGCAAGAAACACTTGAGCCACGTGATTGGTCAGACATGGGAACTGCCACGTGACCTAAGCCTCACTACAACAGTAGTGTTTCACATACATGTACACATAGTTTCAAGAAGAAAATTTATACACTTGTTAATTTAAAATATAATATTGATAAGTTTCAAGAAGAAAATTTAAACTAGAATTAGATACATATGGTTTTAGGGTTAAGATATATTGGTTTACCCCGTAAGGTGTGCTAATCTCTACAGCTATTGATGCAAAACTCAATGTATCAAATCATGATGTGTCCATAGAGCGACTTGCGATTTGTACAAAAAATAGTTTAAAATTATATATTAATTCATTCAATTATTTATAAAAATTTTGATACGTTCAAATTATGCACTTGAAATATTTAATAAAATGTGGTCAATGTACCTGTGTATGATTATCATCTGAATATAGTAGATCCAAGTATGATTCCACTTTTGCTGTAGCTGCATCTGATGTGGATGTAGGAGCAGGACCATAACACAGTTGATTGCAATTTGTACACAAATGTGCCCCTGACATGCCTGAGGCTCTATGATGAGATGCATCGACTCCTCCATGATGCTCTCCACCACTGAATTCATCTACCATGTGGGTAGCTTGTTCAGTGAGATTGCTTGAGAGTCTACTTAATGCTCCTAATGTCAACAACACTGCATGGTTCTAAATAGGTGTAGGAATCATGGGCAAAATAGGAGCAACCATAGGAGTAGAAGGAACGGGTCGATTGGGATCAACTCGTGCCCCTGGTCTATGTTGTGGCATGCCACGACAAACACCCTGAAACTCTCTCATATCAAAATAATTGGGTTTTTGACCCAAGTGAAACTCCACCCATAATTTTCTCAAAAAATATAGTGGTACCTCATAATTAGCATGTGGTGGGTGATCAAACACCATCCACCATCGATCCCCAAAATGTCTTGAAATCATCTCATGTGTACACCACTTAATTGATATTCTTCTTTTTTGCAGCTATAGGTTGATTAGTTTTCAGGTGATGAAAAAATGGGGCTAATGTTTGTTTTGTTATGTGGAGATCATGGATGTATTTATATGAAAGGCCATTCGCATAGAATTGCCTCCTTTCCTCCTGCCAAAGGTGAAATCTATTTAGGTCTGCATCAAAGGACCTAACAGAATCGATAATGGTTTGCATCAAAGATGCAAACCGAACCACATGAGGAGGCATCAAGTGAGGTTGATTATTAATCAAATTAATGTTTTCCTCAATTGCATTAATATTTTCATTAATGCTTTGCTGCAATTGGGCCTCATCAAGTGGAGGGGGTGTGGGGTTTTGAGGTGGAGGGGGTGGGGGGTTTTGAGGTGGAGGGGATGGGAGGTTTTGAGGTAGATCACAGGGTGGGGGGCTTTCATAAAGAATGTCATCTATTAAAAATTCATCTAGACTCTGGTCATCCATTGGATGTCTCCTGCAAATTTCCAAATACATCCATATGAAAAACTTACAAATGTATAATTTCACAAATATATACATATTGAAAACTTACAAACAAATATCTATAAATTTAAACTTAATCTAATAGATCTATAAATGAAAGTTTAAAATATCCATGAATTTAGAGAGCAAATAATACTTGAAAATTAAACATGCACAAGTTTATCATATAATATGATCAAATGATGATGTCTTAACCCTAAATATATCTTGTATACCCTTATTTAATCTATCTTCACAAACACATCTCCCATGCACAGTTTATCATTGTCATTGAAAATCAAAGGACTTCAAAAAGAAGCCAACAACTTATTAAAAGGTCATGCACCTACTGCTTGAATAAAACTACTCTACTATTAAAATAATGAGATTGATATTTCATGAGATGTAAGAGTTCTAATGCTTGGTTTAACCCTCTATCTCTTCCATTCAATCACACCACCATTTTCCTAAGTGATTGCTTTACCTTCACAATTTAAACAACCATGATAATCTTGTGAAGGAAAGATTTAGGAAGGACAAAGGTGGCTTTTTCACATAAGACAGGGTTAGTACAATATTAACTATTTTACAAGGGGGTAAAGGGGGATAAATTAAAGGTAGGGTTAGGACATTGAATAGGGATATAAATTAGATGAAAATGGACATATAGGAACTTCAAATGTAAGGCTGTGGGAACAACATAGGCAAGGGGAACGTGGATGGCTAGGGGTGATTTAGGCTAAGAAAAAGGGGCCAAAATGATAGAAGACACACATAAACATGTTAAGGCTGATATGGACACAAAAACATAATAAGGAATTTGTAGGGTGTACATTAATTTCATTATAACATGCATATGCATGCTTGTGTACATCTTATTGTGAGGTCTTGTAGGTTTATTCATGGTTTCTAAGAACTTATTCATATTTCTTAATTTCTTTTTAATTATCCTATTAGAGAGACCTCAAGGATCACCCTCCAAGGTTCTGCAAATCTTGAAAAAGAAGAGGGGATACCATACCCTATGACTTGGCTCAAAGTTGTTCTCTCCTTGTCAATGTTTCATATTCTCTACCTGAGATATTTTATTCCCCCTTTTTTTAGTTTGAGTAATATTTCTAGAAGAGAGGGATTATATTTTTAGTAGCAAACAAAATCTAAAGATACATCAAATTTACATGCTTTTGTGGGAGAAATACACAACAAGACAACTTGAATCTCATTAAGACAAATGCCTGGACTAAAAGCCTAATCAAACAAACATGAAACCCAATGTATAATATTTCCAATCATTTGTCAATGTAGGGTTTACCAAAGCAATAAGGCACATAAGAAACATAAAAATTTGCACTTTGGGGCATGGGCCAACAACCTTCTAGGTCTAACCCCATGCAACTAGTAATATGCAAGGGCTCATCACTAAATATTAGACTAGGCTAGTAATGACATGATAGATGGGTGTGCATGCAGATGAGTTAATAACTTTTGAAGAATGTATTTCTTTTCAATGTGGCTCATGGTAAGCTAACTCTTTGGAACTCAACACTTGATGAATGAAAACATGAAATATCCACCTACAAGCCTATAGGAATTAAAAGTCGGATTTGATATTAGGAAAGTGGGATGAGAAATACATGCATGGACAAATCATGGAATTCTACATAGCATAAGGTAATAAATACAAATAATGCTAGTAAGAATAATGATAATAGAAATGTGGATAATGAAAGTTACAAAATACAAGAATAATGTAACTAGGTCTATGAAATTGCTATATGCAAGAAGGTGAGGGTAGACAAGAGAAAAATATACTATGAAAAATATGAGAAGATATGAGTAGGACATATGATGGAATATAAAACATGGAAATACAAGTAGGATATATATATTACCAAAAGGGATTTATCAATATCAACAAAATCTATTCCTTCTAGAATGCATAAATGAAGGGTGTCACTAGGTACATCTATGGCCATGTGATAGAGTCTTAGCGAGGAGATGAGAATTGATAATGTAATAGAAGATGGTCATAATATACATACATCATGTGGAAATCTATGATAGTAAGATACATGTATGAGTCATAGGGGGATCAATAACACTATATAAAGAGAATTATGATAGCAATCATAACAATAAGATATGATGATAGAGATAAATAGGAGAGGAATAAATGACTTATTATGGCATAAATGATATAAATAATGAATGTATAATATGTATAAGAAATATGTATATAGACAATAAGAGATGATTGAGATAGGAGATGGGGGTACAAAAAAGAGGCAAATAGAGAGGTGCAATGATCTACTATAGGATATATGGGAAATAAATACAAAGGGTTCTAGTGGGATGGAGTCAATCCTAATAATACATAAAATGGTACTATGAATATAGACTCATTGTTGTCTAGAACAACACAACCATGGGGAAGAAAACTGTAGGATAAAAATAGAATATGATAAGGGCTAAAGTGGATAAATGTGTTATAGTTAGGTCAACATGAAGAGGTCCCTAATGCTTTGCATCCTCCTTAAACATGGTCAAGGAAGGATAGGGATAATAGGTACAAAGAAGAATCAGGGTAAGAAACAAATAGAGGAAAGAAAAAGAGTACCAAAAAACACATCATACACTGTTTCCCAAGTGTTGGCATGTATTATAGCTCATCCACATAACAAGGGACAATAAACACAAACATAAGAATAAGGATGAGACAAGATATGTACAAAAGTAGGGTAGAGAAAGATGCATCTAAGGATCACAACCAAGTGGGACTTTATTAGCCATAAGATCATCATGCTCTAAATCGACATATAAAGATGTTGTCAAACTAGCTATCTATGTCAACACAAGCAGTAAAGATGGATGAAAATGGTGGATTGTGGGCAAGACTATCAAGCATACTATCAGGTGGTGGTGGAACAATGTGTAGTGTGGATGATGTCTCAACAATGGTGGTTTCAATAGAATTAATAGGAGGAAAAGAAAGCTCAAAGTGGAGAGAATCTAAGAGATGGAGAACTATGTAGTCAATGGGCATGGCATGGGATTCAAATGAAACTATGGGATCCTCAAAAGCAATAATAGTTGTAAAGGTCATAAATGGAATACTAGTAAATGATGATGAAGATATATAGTAAAGTAATTATAAGATATTTTTATTAGTAGTTTGCATTTTGAGGAGGATGGAAGAGTGGCTTGTTTGGAATTTCAAGTCAATTCAATATAAAATTTTGTTTGACCACAATAATTCAATTCGTAAAGCTTCTTTTGAATGCTATTACGTTCCTGTTAGAAGTCATTGAAAAGTCAAATGCATTCGAATCATACTCACACATAGTTAAATCTTGAAGCTTGGGTCTACATTTTAGAAATACTTTTGTTAATAGTTTAAGTTTATAGTTTAATTTTAGGGTTTATAAAGATTATATTTTTAGGGTTGATAACTTTTAGTTTTAGGGTTTATGAACTTCATAGTTTTATGGTTTATAGTTTCAAGTTATAGTTTCACTTGTTTGGTTTTAGGGTTTATAGTTTCAAGTTATAGTTTTGCTTGTTTAGTTTTAGGGTTTATAATTTGGTTTTTTAGGGTATATAGTTTAGGTTTTTAGGGTTTGCAGTACAACATGGTTTTAGGGTTTATAATTTGGTTTTTTAGGGTTTATAGTTTAGGTTTTTAGGGTTTGCAGTACAACAGGGTTTTAGGGTTTATCAAAACATACAATCACAAAAAAATCATAAAACTCTAATAACAAGTGAAACCCTAATTTTCATTTTAATCCTACAATTAAAAAAAACATAAAAAATAAGTTAAAAACTAGCAAACAACCAACCTGGAGGAGCTTAGTAGTGACGAGGTGGCAGGAGGAGGTGACAGGGCAAAAAAAACTCTAGATTTGTGTTGGTAGGGCCTTCAACAACATGTAATTGTTCTTTGTGTGTTGTTGTAGCTGGCAGTGTCACTGGAGGTGGAGAAAAATGAGCCCGCAGGGTTTTTTTAAAAAATATATACATTTTGAAAATAGGTACTCATTTAGTAATGGGTACCCATTTAGTAATGGGCACCCAAAGCTAAACGGGTACCCATTTGGGCTTGGGTACCTATTACTAAATGGGTACCCTTTTAGGTTTGGGTGCTCGTTCCTAAAAGGGTACCCTTTTCTTTGAAAATGGGTACCCGTTCCTGTCAGGAATTTTTTTCCCTACGTGACTTCCCCTACATGTGGACCGAGTTTCTTGCTTTTACCCTAGGAGCTGATGGAGCTACAGTAATGCAAGGTCATGGGACCGGTCTTTGCACAAAATTACAAACTACTTGTGCACCATACATGCTTGGCATTCACTACATGGCCCATAGAATGAATTTAGCATTTAAAATTGTAAACAAATTTCCTACAGTATCAAAAGTTGAAAATATAGTCTGCGAGCTCCACGCATAGTTCTGTCGAAGTCCCAAACATTTTGTGGAATTTCAAAATTTTGCTGAGGGAATAATAGAAGGAAACAAGATTCTTAAGGATGTTGATACCATATGGATCTCCTTGCATGGACCAACACAATGAGTTCTTTTAGAATATCCATGGAATAATGTACGAGCATTGCAACATAGTAGACAAAGCTCCTGACCTCTTACATAGGTTAAGCGATATAGAGACACTCTTAACTTTAGCTAGTCTTCTCCCCATGCTGGATGAAATGAACAATTTTGTGAAGAAAGCCCAAGATAGAACTATGTATATCTATGAGTATACCAAACTACGTAGAATGACATGCATGGCCCTCGATAATCTATATCTAGATCTAACTTCTCAAAGCCCAAATTTTTATAGGTGGCAGATAATTACAGATTTGAATCATCCTAAAAATTATTTACAATTTAATGTAAGTGGGGAGTTATGTTCCTTTGTACGTGGATTTGAGATACCAATGCTCCATTGTAAGATGGTTAGATGCTCTATTAGAGGAATACCTATTAGAAAGGAATATTTTGATGACATTGTTGAATCTGTTAGTAATAATTTGAAGGAAATTGCAAGCAATCTTTCAACAGAGATTTATAATCAATTCCCTTGAGAAGAAATACTTGAAGCCATGTCTATTATGTATCCTCAATTTTGGATTCAAGGCCACCGAGATAGCCCAAGCTTTTTTCATCAAAAAGTAACTACCTTGACCGCATACTTTTTGAAAAGTGCAGAATGCAATGGACAAACAATAGAAGGAATTATAGATGGAAATAAGCTTAGAGGACAATGTAGTCAGTTTGCAAGAAGTATGATAGACTAGGTTAATGCCATGGAGAATCCATTTGAAGTGGGATCAATAACAAAGGCTTGGAAAAACTTGGGTCAGAGTGAAATATTGTGTGATTTGATATCATAATATTTCAAACTTGCTGATTTATGTTAAACAATGATATTTGGTTTGGTGGAAGATGAGAGAGTTTTCAGTGCATTGGGGTTTTTGAAATCAAAGATAAGAAAAAAACTAGAAAAGAATTTGGAAAATTACTTGAGGGTGTTAGGAAGTGCATATAATGTCAAAAATTTTCCTTATGAAAGGGCACTCACAATCTGGAAGTCCATATGTGAAAGAAGAGGGGTGTGCAACACTTCAAGTTCAAACGTTGGTGGTGGTAGGACAAATGATAGTGACACAATGACTGATGAATTTGAGACTCAGAATCAAGACGACTCTTTTACTTTATCTGAATTCCAATTTTAGGACCTTGACTTGATATGGGAAATGGAAGTGAATTAGCAGTTTTTAGGTATTTATACTACATTTCATGAATCATATTCCAAAACTGTAGTTGATGATATTTTATATTGTATTCCTTGAAATTGTGAATCAAATTGAATACATTAACATATTATTAATTATTTCATATTTTAATTGTGTCATACTAATAAGTTTTACATGTACTCAGTGATTCATCATTCAACTCAATGCTTAATATTTCCTTGTGAAAGTTAATTTGTGCATAAAACATAAAAAAATTGTAGTAAAGTAGAATTTTGGTTTTTGAGTTGATATGTGATTCTGCATCATTTTTCATAGTTTATGAATTATTTTGATCAGTGCCTTATTTGCTACTGGGTCAGAAAATAAAATATACTCCTACAACAAACCATTTGATTTGTTGGTTAGGGTTTTAGGTTTAGGGTTTAGGGTTTGTCTTCATTTCATACATAAACCTAACCTTTTAGCCTTTTGCATTATAATTTTAAGTTGACTTGTTACCGCCGGTTCTCGGTCATCCAAGTTCACACTTTAGCCATCAAACCTGTCAGTATTACCGGTCCCTTTGCCTTTTCACATCAGTCACCGCTTGGTTGGGAACATTATGTGTCAAAATGTTTAAATGGGTTAAATATTTCATCTTTTATCTTAAGTCTTGACCCCTAAAATTTGTATGTCCCTTTGTCCCGTCAACCTAGGGATGTCTGCTTTGAAGTCACAAACAATTCTCATGTGCATATTTGAACATTAATGGGAGCCACTGGATCTCACAAATTGAATTGTGACCGCTTCTCGGCAGCCCACTTAAATAAAATGATGTTTTAATAATTCCAGAGGGATAGCAGGCTAGTGACACCTCTTGCCTATCAAAGTGGGACCCATCACCCACTATAGGCATTGAACATTAAAGCATTGAAAATCAATATCTTTAGAGTCAATTTGGGTCATTCCCCGCTAGCCTATGGGGGCCCACCAAAATCTTTCATTTCTTAGAGGGATAGTGGGGAGATGAAGCATGTCTTCATCTGGACCGTTGAAGAGACTTTAGAAGACATGACATGCAATTTTTTGTCAAATATTTTGAAGGAGTTGCATTGGGTTTGAAATAGTGAGCTACTTAAAGGAATTATAAAGCACATGGGCAAATATGCAGTAAGACATTTTAATCTTAACCATCTGATGATAAAAAAAGTTAAGCTTCTAGGCAGATGACTAAGGAGGTTAGATAACATGCAAGTTGATGGGCTCGAACTTAATCTAGATCGTTCCCTACTATCTTGCTATCGTAGATCTAAACACTGCCGAAGCCAGATGGATAATGGACGGTCTCAATAACATGTGAATAAAAAATTTGAAATGGTAAATAACATTAGCTTAACATATTAATAATAGTAGCATATAGAACAATGAACATCATCAATCGTTGAATGTGTATCTAGTAGTTGAAACCAAAGTTTTTATTCAATTGATAAAATAAACAATACAGAGCTGAGTTGGAACTTGGAAACTCATATTATCAATATCAAATCATTCTAACAGTTTTTTTAGCAAATTTCACTATTCAGGTGGTGGAATTGTCATTTGTTCTAGCTGATGTTGTCTAACTTGAATTTTTGTAAATAATGTATGATTGAATTTCAATTTGGATCCTCACTTGAATGTTTCATCCAAAGATACATTCAAGATTATCAGTGGTTTGATGCAATCCAAAAAGTTCACCTCATATGGGTTTTGAGAAAACTAGTCCAAATCATTGTTCCTTGCATCCTCCATCTTCTTTCTGAAATTATCCTTTCCAATGAATCACTCATTTGTGTCTAAAGCCTATGGCAAACCAAGATTTGTCAAGTTCCTTACCTTTTCATCCTCCTTAATCTTTGTTGCAGCCTCAATCATAAATTCTGTTGTTTCACATATTCTTGAACACTTTTGAATGATAGATGTCACCCTCATTGAGGCTTCAATCTGATTAGTAATGCCTTTTGAAATCAATTCATTTTCACTGGCTTTGTAGATTGTTTCTAGAACTTGATTTGTAGATTTCTCTTCTGCTCGTAGCTGCACATTTTTGTTGTCCATTAAATATTTGCTCAGCTTCTTATGATGTAGTCTCATGGCATCAATCAATTGAAATAATTCACACATATGATCAATCCTTTGCATTATTTCCTCCCAGATCTTTTGTTTCATGTGCTTCATTGTTTGTCTACAAAATTTAGTTAACTTATTTTGACAAGATTTTATTTCATTTTTTGCTTCCATAAGCTCTGCGGCCAATGTTTCATTTTTTTCCTCTCTTTCTCCAATTTGTGTTCCCACTGTTCATTTCCTTTCCCAATGCTTTGTCTTAATTTTTTTGAAGTGGATTTTTCCTCATCATATTTCTTTTTGCTCTCATCTAACCTTTGCTTTAGTCCGTTCAATTCCACCTCTGTTTGTTGTTGATGTAGAGGCAGATTTTTTTGTTCTTTTTTCTAATTCATTGCTCTTGTTATTTGTTGCTTTCCTCTTTGCTTTCTCATTTGCTAAGTCTGTTTGTAATTTTTCTATTTGATTCTACAACGTTTTTTTCTCTCTATCATGCTTTAGCAATGATGTGTACACCAATTCATTGTTCTTGTTTGATATATTAATTTTGTTAGTTTTTTTAATCCAGAAAAATCAAATTGCAAATTGCTCACCTAAAAATCAGATTGATCCATCTAATTTTCTAGTTTACTTTGAAATGTGGGAACAACAATTGTGTACTCCATGATTTTTGAATTTGTGTCAAATACGGGTAATATCATGGTTGTTGTAGGCTCTGAAGTTACAATAGACACACTCTCCATCAGTTGCTTCTTTTTTTTTTATACAATTATGATTTCTTTTTAAACTCTTGAATGCAATCAAAACCTGGGGACACAAGAATAAAGGAATGCTTGAATGGTGAAGGAATAGGAGTACTTGCAATTTCTATTGCAGCCACACTAACTAGGGGATTGCCTAGAAATAACTTCTTTATGGTGGAACTAGTAGTTGGACTTGGACCTGTCATAATCCTTCATCTCTTTTGTATCTCTTGATCATTGAGTATTTGTGTGGTATCTTTTATTGGTGTCCTCTTGTGTGTAATTTGTTGTTGGACCTATTGTTGTAGCACATGTCGACTAAGTTCTCCACTAGTGGCAGTGCCTGTCGCACTAGGCTCTCCACCATGGGCATGTCCAAGTTTTGATTGCATCTAACCATGAGGATTAGTATTTGAAACTTTAAGAAAATGAATTCTTTCAACTGTACTTGTATGCACTTGGTCTATTTTATCAACTGATTCAGTTCCAAGGCCTCGTTTATCAACTAGTTTTTTGGTGACTAAATCTATTGGGTTCCAAATGCCTTGTCCTTGGGACCCTAAACCACCACCGTGATAACCCATATTTTCAGCTATGGCTGCTTCTGAAGTATATGCTTCTTTTGTGGCCTAACTTAAACTAGGTTTCAAATGGCTTTGTTCATCCCTATCATCATCAGGTTCATTATATCAATTTCTTCATCTTCACGTTCATTAGGCTACTCTATATTCCATAATTTGCTAAACTCGTCATCTTTATCGATTTCTCTAAACTCTGCAATAGTTCTTGGTTCACCTAACTCTTTCCTCATAGACCAAAAGGAAGAAATTTTTTATTGTGACCAATTTTTGCTTGTAATAGACATATCTAGAGATTCTGGCATTTTTACTCTAATAGATGGTTTATCACTTTTTTCGTAAAAAATGTTGTACCTCTTGATTTGATTCTCTGCTAGTGCTCCTATATTTTGGTGCAATGCCATAATTTCTATTGACAATTGTTCAAAAGAAATACCTTTCTTAGCAGCAACTTTCTCCATTGCTATTTTGACCTCATCCCAAGAATCCTTGTTTCTCAAGTTTTCAAGCAAGGGTTTACTTTGATGTTGACTTCTACTTGCAACATTCCTATTGGCCACAATCATTCTTTTAATGGTGTCACATGGATCATACTGCCAGTGATAGACAACATCAAAATTAAAAATTTCAAAAAGATCATGTACCACCTTAAATGCTTTTCTCTCCAATGTGAACCCTCCACATGAAATAGGTAAAGAAGGAAATAAGGTCTTCTTTTACTGACTGGCAAAGTGTAGTTCATCAGTACTCTGCATCTGCCTTACATATTCCAATGCAAAAACCCTTTCTGTCACATGTATTGGAAGTTTGTATGGCTCTACTCCTGATCCATAAAATCTTAGGATAGTATATTCTTCCAATAAGTACCAATCAACCAATTGTATTTCTTTTCCTAGTTGAATGCAATCTCTACATGATATAGGCAATCTAGGCATTGGACTATTTGTAATTGCTTGATGCAATGGAGCCAAAAAGTAGTCTACAAAATTATTGTAGTTCCTTCGAGAATCATGCATCCTTATCTTAATGGTCCAATCATTTACTGGAGCCATTTTCTTTTCCTTAGCATTATTATAGGGCTTAATCTAAAGCTTGTTGGTCTAAAACATTCCACTAAATTTGATTAGAAAAAAATAGCACAAGTAGGTTGTGAACCTAAATGTCTTGGTGGAACCTCCTTTAATCATTAAAAATTGTTTATGCATGGATTCTACAATGTGCTCAATAAAGTTATATTTGACATGTACACCAATACCATAATGGATATTATATACCATTTCAAGGAGGATTGCATCCACTTCCCAATTGCTATCTAGTCTGAGGCAAAATGCTAGCATCAAAATAGTATCCTAAGCCCATGATTTAAAAATTTCCAAAGGATAAGGAGGATTATGGTTACCTTTCAACTTGTTTCTTTCTTGAACTATTTTATTTAGGAAAACATTTTTGTCCTTTTCATCCGCTGCTTCATAATCACTAGCAATCTTTTTTAGGTCAATGTGGACATCTCCAAATTCCTCAATTGTAAACCCCAACACTTTTCCAAATTCTTTTGCATTAATGGATAAAATTTCTTCTTTGGTATCTTTATTTACAATTGCTCTTTTTTTATCATCATAATTATGGGCACAGACCATGATAAATTCTGGGTAAGGGAAAACCTCATGTAATATCATGAGCCCTAATCCAGTTACCCATAGTGCATTGATACTATTAACTTGCTTTTGGTTTACAACCTTATTCTCACATGAAAATCTAAGTTCTATGGTAAGTTTACCATAGATTTTAGGATCATAAATACCATGGTATTCATTAGTCAAACCTGAGGTTTTAAGCAATCTAGAATAATCTATTTTTCTATCTGAACTTGCTCTACCTTTCCCAAAATTTGTCTGGTTTGCTAGTGGTGGTAGACATGCTCATACAATGTGAAATTGTGAATTCCCTCTTAAGTCCTTAAATTTTCTTAAGTCTCTCAACCCTAAACCCAGAGTTTGACAAAATAAGATTTTAAGAAATGATGAAATGTAGCCTAGGAATTCTGTCTTTTGTCTTATCAGCTTTGTTAGAAGTGGCACTGCAATGAGCAATCTGAAATCTCCCTGGTGCATTGCAGTGAACAATCTGAAATCTCCTCACGTACTGATCCTCTCACTTAAAAATAAAATCACTTAGCAGTAGAAAGTTTTCTTTTTTTATAAAGTGAATTTTTTTACGAATATTAAAGTGAATGAAATGTCAAGTCAACGTGTTGCTTCTGGAATACACAATTAATACATGGCTGACAACTGTCCTGCATTGATAGCTCACATCAATTTCTAAATTGTTGATCTTTGTAAATCTAACAGTTATAGGGTGATTCTGGAGATTTAAGTTTGCAAGCCTAGCACTCTGTGCATTTCATTCTAGAATGCAACTACAACCATCCATCAAATGTTCATCGAATGGTCGAGTAATTTATGATATAAATAATTTATCATGTAATTTGTCAATTTGCTGGCAACTTTTTTTTTTTCATTTGTATTGATTTTTGTTTTAAATCTTCATGCAAATATTTTTTATGTTTTAAATTTGCAAAGCAGCCCGCAGGGCTTAAATTTGATAGTCGACCTTGCCTATCAAGCAATTTTCTTATGACGGTAATCTATTCAATGCTGCCTTTAAAATACTATGGAATACATTAGTATAAGTAGATTATATAGAAACCAAATATATACATAGGCATTATCCTATATAAATTTTGACTGTTTGTCCAAAATCTCTCCTTTCATATGATATAGTCTTTTTAAAATTTTGATTGTATTTTACAACAAAAATGCCTAAATATAGCTATACAAATATCAAATTTAAGCCTTGAAAGTAGGTATTCAATTGATATTAATTCAAAAAATTCTTACAATTGGGGGATAGCTACACCCTTGGCATATTCGTACAAAAAATTCCCATGTATTACATATTCTTTCCCAACTGATACGATAATATTACATTAAAATTACACAGCAAAAATCAAAACATTGGCTAAGGGAAACCATAGAAATCACCTGTTTCCACCAGCTTTGGGAAGTGCAACACCCATTCTAGATTCGGCTCCATGTCGAGAGCTTGAGTGTGCCTTAGAAAATTCTGACTGATGGTGGCCCAGTGACGGTAGTAGGTGAGAGCCCCATTTGTCATGTTGAGAAGAAAGAGAAGCTGTGGAACCACCAAACCCATCTTTGCCCCAAAAACCACCAATGATAGGTTAGAAGACCGCAGAATCCCAACACCCATCTCTACCCCAAAACCAGCTTCAAATCATTACCTAGAAAATCTGGCTTGAAAATTTCTCGCAATAGAACGAGAATATCCACCTTCACACCTCCAAGGTCTAGCTCAATGATGCCAAGAACCAAGAAGCTATGTCAGAATTCACTATGTATATGTTCCTATCTATTAAGAAATCCCTCCCAAGCACCATTTTCATGGCTTCCAACTCTAGGAAGCACAAATGGGCAATTCTGTGAGGCTTCGGTATCGCTTTAAGCCTCGAGTTTATGATGAATCCCAAGAAAGCAATTTGCCTTTGTAGCGCTATAAGGCAAATTGGTGTATCCATTTTCTTTGTTAATCTAGCTTCAATCTTTGGTATGAGAAAGTGTTGTTGGGCTCCATTAAATAGAGCCAGGCTTCATTAATGGCACTCGACTTCAAAGCTTTGGGATATCTTTCCAAGCGTGCCAATATTTAAGTGATATGATATATCTGTGCAAGTGAATTTAATCTACATGCAAATATTTATACTTGATTTGACTTAAGTATATAGATAATACTTAATAGTGTTTCCAAACTATGTTCCACGTATGCAATCCATGACACATGTCACCAATTTTGAATTAAAAGGAGAACAATATTTGTAAATTGATATGTAAGATCCGACCAGTTTTATATACAATAAACTAATAATAAATACTATAAAAAGAGGGAGTAATTCTTTTTTTTCTAATTTCAACAAAATCATCTCAGATCAAATATATTCAATAAATGAATAATACAATAATCACCAAAACATTAACATTTACATATACTTCAGCACTTTAGAAATCTAAAGTGTCAACATAGTTGGACCTCCATAGTTGATACTCCTCCTCTGTTGTCCAAATGAAATTGACAAGTTCGTCTACTTTGGTCCTATAGGGTGTGTACTTGATAACCACTCGATTAGCTTCCTTATCAAATTCCTCTAAGAAAATGCCAGTGTGAATTAGTTTATCCATGTTGCTTCTCAACATATCTAAATCAACATTATCATAGATGAGCTTAACTTGAGCAGATATTATTTGTTTTGCCTGGTCCTTCCATAATTGTAGAGGTTTAACCCCACCATTTTCACTCAAAATAACAAGAAGCAAATTGAAATTCCATTCATCAATTTTTTTGACAAGCTCCCTGATATTTATTTCCAAAGGACCTACCACCCCATGAAAATCCTTAATTGAATTTACAAGCCTAAGAGTTGGGACAATGTTAGGAGGTGCATCCTTGACATGCTTAGTTGCAATTGCCATGTCTCTTAATGCCTGGGCTCTAAGGATCCATGTATCCATTAATGATGTTACAACATCCTTATTCTTATTGAAATCCTTTATGGCATCAAACATAGAAGAATAATTTGAATGAATCCTAATTAATCTCCTATCAATCCCTTTATTCAAGTGTTCAAGAACTATAGTTACAATCTTCATATTACTTGAATAAATTGATTCATTGACTTGTGACAGTAATTTGTTGTACACCTCAATTTGATCCAATAATTCCTCTTTAGTAGGCTCACTTGATGGAGTTGCACCTGATGTGG
Organism: Cunninghamia lanceolata; assembly: GCA_027924645.1. Lineage (NCBI taxonomy): Eukaryota > Viridiplantae > Streptophyta > Pinopsida > Cupressales > Cupressaceae > Cunninghamia > Cunninghamia lanceolata. The sequence continues at coordinate 1,084,801 of BSBN01001151.1, forward strand.
TTGGCTCCTCAACTGCAAGGGGTGCCTCTCCAAGATTGTATGGAATAATTTCCATTGAAACTTCTGGAAGGATAGAAGAGTCAGTCTGTGTTGGGGCATGAGCATGCATATTTTGCAATTGTTGCTTTAACCATGTCACTTTAGTTTCCAACTTGGCAAACTTTTGCTGACTCTCATTATACTCTACAACCATGTCAATATACTTGGTTCTATATTGATCTATTTCCTCAGTGATATTCTCTACTATTGCCTTTGTGAATTTGACAATGTTCACTGACATGTTTGCTACCTCAATTGCTAGGGTATCAGACACTCTCTTAATAATTAGCCCTCCACTTATGTTTGGAGCAGGCTCAACAATTGCAGGTTTCCTTGCACCTGGGGCCAATGCCCAAATAGCAAGTGTTTCCCATTCTTCGCTGAAACCACACCCCTGCAAAGCCAATTTTGTTTCCTCCTCTATTTGATATAATGGTTTGTCCTACCTCCAAACTGTGTCAAAAGCAATTGCTAAGGCTAAATCCCACTCTGGTAGCAATAAAATACCACTTTCCTTCACCAACTCTCTACCTTTTTCAGTTGTTATCTTCTAAAACTGTTCTTTCATTTCCTTTCTAACATTAGCCTGAATAAATTCTTCTGGTAATTCAGGGTGCAAGCTTCTCTTTTTGGCAACATTATCAACATATTCATCTCTCTTTGCCCTCCAAGCAAACTCTCTAAAAGAAGGGGTCTGGATAAATGAATCATCTATCATGAAGGTCTTGCAAGCTTCCTCCCTAAGGTCATATGTATTGCTCATCCCCTTGAGGTCTACCTTGCCCAGCCTGAGGCTACTTTCTAGTTCTATTATCTCCCTAGGGGGAGTGGGCATTCCCTATCTCATATCCTTCTTAGTGACAATGATATCATCATCTGAGTCATCTAGATAATCCAACAAGCTACTTTGTTCAACTTTTTGCTTTCTTTGGTAGTGGCTATCTTGGAGGTGAATCCACCTCAATCACTTGTGGAGTTGCTTTCCTTGGGGGAGATAGTGGTGGTATTTCATGCAATGGTGAGGAAGCTCTTGACCCCTCAGGCTCAGAATCCTTAGATGTAGTTGGGGTGACAATAGATTATTGCTTCCTCATAATACCTTTTCTCCTTGAAAAGACTAACCTTTTGTGGTGGTTGGTTCCTCCAACACTGGGGCCTTCCCCTTATCCTTTTCCTGTTCTTCCCCAACCACAACCTTTCCTTTGTTGGTAACCAATCTCTCTCCTTTCATCATGCCAACCACTTGCTCAAAATTCTGGAGCATATATTCAAATTTTTGCAATTCATTTTTGAATTGAGGCAGCCGCAGGGAGTCATATTGGGGATCAGTCATCCATTTTTCCCTTACCATCTTATCATAGGCAATCCATTTTTCCTTCCTGTCCTTCTGTATTTGCTAATTAAAGATGTTCCTAATAACATCTTCAGGGAAATAGAAGTTATGTATTAACTGGCTGCTTCTAATCCTCGCTTTCAATATAGCCATGAAACCTTCAGGATCATGATTTCTTGGGTGCATTCTCCTCATGTTGTATGGTTCAAGCAATTCATCCATTTTCTCCACCCTCCACTAGTCATCACAAAGTATGCAAAAACTATCCATGTAGCTTTATATTTAAATTTGTTTTATCCTATATAATTATATTCTTGGTGTAGACCACCATTTTTTTGTGTTGCATGGTGTAAAACCATCTTGTATTTGTTTAGGTGTAGACCACCATACTTGTATTTCTATTTGGTATATTATCCTTGTAGACTAGGGAAGCTACTTTATTTTGCATTTCATTTGTCACTACTCTAATCTCCTATACACATGTAGGGTAGGAGAACACACATATTTCTATCTTTTCAATCATCTATTCCAATCTGTTGCTCATGGAGGTAGAATTACCGAAACCGAGGCTTGATTGAGGTAAGCTCCTTAGTAGCACAACCCCTCTTTTATTTTATTTTGCAGATACTCTTACAGTGAGGCCTTATCAACTGCACAGAGGTTTCGTTGGCCTTCTTCTCTTCCTTGTCATTTATTTTTTCTTTATTTCCATAGTATATTCTATCTTTATCTTTAAATTTTGTATTCCTTGGATGATGTTGGGTATGTTTTGTATTTGAAACTATTATGTGCATGTGTCCTGGGTCTATATAGACCTAAAGTTTTTTATTCTTGCAACATTTAGGACACCAATGATTAGCGTAGATGTCCCTATGGTGCATTGTCATCCATGGCAGTGAGCTTCCTTTCTTGGTGATAGGTTCCTCTTCTAGTTACTTTTCCACTTTTGCATCTATTTTCTTTAAATTATTCTTGTATTTGACTTTTTCTAGCATTTTTGTTCTTTTTTCCTTCATTGTCAAGCTTCTAGTCTAGTTGTTTTCTTTGATTGGAATGCATAGTGGTTCTATTAAAACCTAGAGTAGGTTATATACATCTAAACCTTAAATAGCAGAACTTGAGTGTAGTGTTTGTCTAGGATTCCCTTAATTGAAGCATTTGATTAAGGTGTAGTTTTTCTGACACTAGATTTTAGTGAACCTAACGTGTTTGCACTTCTTTTCTTTGTTATGTTTCATCACCTCTCTTGCTTTGGTGAACCTATTGTCCTAAAATTGAGAACAAAACAATTCTTCTTCTTTTTTATAACTTAGCACTGTAGTTGTAAATCCTAAACAAAGTTTATGAGCTTCATGACCCAGTCTTCAAATTCTCTAAACATTGTTTATAGGAGTTTAAGAAATTGTTTCATGAAATTTTACATGAATCATATGACACCTATTTATTTTTCTCTCAATTTTACTCATTTCTTTTCTGAACAAGTTAACACCTCTAGGTCTTCTCCTATTTCTTATAGAATGATGTCGATGACTACTTTTCATGATATGGAGCTAGCCTTCAATCATGAGGTAGCCCTGACTTATGTTCCACATGAAAGAATTAATGATTTAGATTGCCACTTGGGTGATTATCAAAACTTTCCAAGTCATGAGGACATATCTCATTCGGTTGTTCCTCTGCTCAACACTCTTTGCATTATGATAACTAATTATCCTCAGGGTATCACTTTCCTTCACGGGATTGCTCACATAGTGCATAGTGATATGTCACCTTTGGCGAACTATGTTCCAAGTGCTGAGGACTCCTAGTCCAAATTTCTTAGCAATCATCTCTCTCTTTCTCTACCTACTATAGGTGTTCAAACTTTCACTTCTCTTTAGATGGCTACTAGTTTTTCTCAACCTGGTAACACAAGATTTGGCTTATCTATTGGTGCAATGAATCATATTAATAAATATGGATTTTTTCCGCACTTGAGGCCCTTACAATTCTATTTTCCTCCCAGTGCCTCTAGAGTTTCACAATCTCTTTCACAACCTCTTGCTTTTGGTCCACTTTCTTACTCCATGCACACTACTGACCCTATGATTAATCAACTATTGCAAAATATTGGTTCCCTATAGCAATAGCTTGCTACATTCTCCACCCCCACATTAAAACCACATGTCCCCACATACTACAGGCATAGCCCACTCTCACTTTCTATCCTCATTACCCCATTTTCCCAAAACTTTGAGGCACCGAGATTTGAGAAGTACACTAGTAAAGGTGACCCACAGATCCACATCTATGCCTACATTGCTTTATGTAGTGATTTTCTATTTCAAGGTGCCTTGTTGGAAATTTTTTTCCCATGATCCTTAAAGGATACTGCATTGGATTGATTTTTCTCACTACTCAACCATTCAATTATTTCTTTTGATCAATTTAGTAATCAGTTCCTACAACACTTCCAAGCAAATATTGGACCGCATATCACATTCACTGACCTCATTCATTGTAAGCAAGGAAGTGGCGAGAAGGTAACTGACTTTATTTGTCATTATCGGTCTCTATTTTCACAGATACCCTATGCCCTGCCTAATTCTAATGTGTAGAGGATTTTAATCAGAAACCTTTAGCCTTAAATCTGGGATAGGATTCTACTCATGAAGTATTCCTCTTTCATGCATATGTGCATTGCACTATATGATTACTAGTAGTCACTAAGCTAGTTTGAGGGATCTTCCTCACCAACTCTAGATGTCCAATCCAATGCTTCTTTTTCATTCTCTAATTATAAGAAAAATAAGAATGTTTCTAACAATAATTCATCAAATGTGATAAGCACAGTAGCAACTGAAGCACCTTCTCAGGCTGCTTTAGCCCTCTCTTCTCCTAAGTCATCACAAAATCACAAATTTTCTCCTTTAAAGGAGTCTCTCTAACCATCATGTAGCAGATCCTAAATAATAATTTAGTGTAGCTGCCCCCTATCAAACCTCTGGACATGAGTAAGCCTCTGCCACCTCCATATGACTCGAAGGCCTTCTGCCAATTCCATGGGGTACCTAGACATGACATTGAGCGTTGATTGTGTATTAAGCACACCATTAAGGACCTCATTGACCAGAATGTGATCCAGGTCTCTGTATCGCAAATGATGGGAGGAATAATTTAGTGGCTCCCCCTAACCAACACTTGCAGATTTACACTAATCCTATGCCCCACCATTCTGCCAATTTTCTTGACCTCGCTTCTCCTTCTATGGCACTAGATTCAACCTCTAATGCTCCCTCAATTTCTTCTTATTTAGAGATGATCAACATGGTGTACGTTTGTTCTCACCCTGCTCAAGAATGTCATGTTCCTGAGCCAATTATCTCCTTCTCTTTTGGTGATATCCTGACTAACGTATCTAAAGGATCTCTTTACATTACTGTAGAGGTAAATGGGAAACTTGTTAAAGGTGTCCTCATTGATCCCATTTTCTTAGTTAATGTTATTACCAAGAAATTTCTATACGTCAATGAATTGTATAAAGAAATTTATGAGAAATCAAATGTCTTTATACGATGTCATGACAGGATGTCCCAGCCACCTTGGGATTGATTACTCTTTTTGCCCAAGTAGGACCCAAAACCTTGGATGTTCCTTTTTCTATGATCCTTGCTTTAGATCATTTCCACTCAAAGTTTGGCCAACAATGATTAACTTCTATGAAAGTGATCCCCTCTATGGTTCATCGATGCTTGAAAATTTCTTTTGATGGTATCATGCACACAATCCACCATAGAAAATTTATGCCATTATTCATGTGCATAAGTTTATCTCTTGACTACTTTTGGCTAGCTCTGACTAAGCCGCTTCAACCTCATACTGACTTTCTATTTATTTCATATCAGAATTTTAAGGTGAGTCAGATATCATAGTTTTCTACTAGTCCTTCTTCCTCATCTTTTCTGGCTACTACTCCTTTGGTGTCTTTGTCCTTGGAGGCTACTTGTGTTCCTCACATTGCCCCTCTAGTAGTGCAAGGAAAGTACCCCACACAAAGCACACCTTCCCATTCTCACACTCCTAGAATATACTTTAGGTCCCACCTCTGGTTTCTTATATGAGACCTCAAGGTACACCTAGAGTAAAACCTTAGGTGTCATGAATCTCTATGGATCATTAGTCTCCATTGGCTAGTTTTGTTCCTCCTACCCCCTCCACGAAAAGGGGAAATCAGTTGATACTTAGTGCTCCTCTTTCCCCTCCTCTTGTGGATCCCCAACCTTTGGTGGCTACTTCTATTCCTTCTACGTCTGTGGTGGATAGGGGAAAGCAACCCATGTCATGGGATTCCTCCCCTTCTCCCATGGTCTCCCAACCTTTAGAGCTTATTTTTGTCTCCCTACATATCCTTGTGATAGTAGATGATGTAGAAACCATGGTAGAAGACCCCCCAACTCCTTCAATAGAGTCCATGGCCCACACTAAATAAAATTAGCTTGCGAGAGATTACAAGCATCACCATCATGTTGTAGCCCATGTATGTGCTGCTAATGTGTAACCACCTACTGAGCATCCTTCTTGTCTGCAACCACCTTCTGCTCCTATCTCTTTTTTGACCTCTCAGTCCTCTGCTTCACATCTTGTGTCACTTCTATCCTTGACACCTCCTTCTCCTCCATAGTCAAACTTATACAAATGCCACCCCCAAGGGCACAAGTAGTCTTGGCTCCTTCCGTGGAGGATCCCATCCTTCCATCTATTCCTGATATCCCACACTTTCTCACACCCTTGGACCTTCTTGATGTTAGTGTCCTTCCTAGCACCACTCTCACTACTCTTGTACCTTTCAATACACCTACCATGTCATCTCCCTTGATGTCCTCCACCCTTCTACCATCAACATAGATATCCCTCACCCATAGTTGAAGCACAAACCAGAGTATTACCCCACCCCACCATTCTACAAACCCAAGCACCTACCACCTTCCCCACCACCTTTTAGCCCTTCTTCATCATCTTTTCCATCTATGGAGGATGCCCCTCCACTGGTGACTCATAGTGCTCACCCTGTGACTAATAACATTGATGAACTATAGTTAGTATATTATGTTGATAGTGATAGTGACTATACTGATTCCTCTCATAAAGAATGAATCATCTAGTATGTCTCCTCTTTGTATGCAATTTTCACAAAATCACTAACAATTGTTATTCCTAGTGATCCCTCGCACTTGGTGTTAGGAGAGTCTAGTAGTATTGCTCTTGTTGTGGTCCCGTTGTGAACTCTTCCTCTGTCCTCCTATGCTTATCAATATTTGGGACCAAGATGATTTGATGACGCCTGATCCTTGAGGGAAGTGCCTTCATTTCATCTATTTTTATGTGTGTTTGCCTGTTTGATTGTGATGATTCCCCTGTCAATGTATTTTATGTTGTTATTTATGATTGGAGGACCTACTATGCCCTTGTAGAAACGTGGATTAAGAAGGAACAAATATGTTGTAATATTCTTCTATTTGTCCTTGATTTCTTCTCCATGTTGTCTTTTTATTGATTGTTGTGACATTTTGGGGATGATGAAAAGTGTTTGAAGATTTAGCTTCCTTCCATGTTGACCCAAAATATTTATTTTTATTTGTCTTTTTGTGACCCTTCTTCCTTTGTGCTCGTAGTTCTATGTGCTTGGGGAATGATGACAATTCATTGAGCTGTACCATATTGATTACCCTTCCCTATGCATACTAAACCCAAAGCATGTAGATCCCTTAGTGTTTTTGGTATTGTTGCTTCTTTTTATGTGGTAGTTGATAATGTTTCTTAGTGTCATTTCTATAGCATCACCTTTGTTGTCTCTTTTTGGGTGCAACCCTCTTTTTAATTTTCAAGAAGTAGCCTTGAGAACATATCTATTTATATATGTTTCTTTAAGCTCTCTTCTCCTTCTATCCCTTAAAATTAATTTCATATTGATGCTTTATGCAATTATTTTAAGGTGGGGGCATAATTTCCTACTTCACACCTTTTTGTACATACCATGTGGATGGTTTTCTCTTGATAGCATTTGCTCTGGCAACCTTTTGTAGCTTATGGTCTTAAGCAGATGCACTTGCTTTGCATGATCATGCTTTTTAGCTACTTATTTGGCACTCGTTGTGAGTCACCTAACAATGTAGTTTGTTAGTCCTAGTGACCCACAAGAGTTTAGTATGGTTCCTAGCTCTTGTAGTGTGCTAGCCCTAGAACCATACTTGGCATCCTTCTAGCTCTCGTATTGTGCTAGAAATGCACCTTTGCCCAAGTCTTTTTGCATTTCTTGTGTGTGTCGTGTGTTGGTTTGTTTTAGATAGAAGTACATGGTTTATTAGATTATATGATTTGCTAAATAGTGATGTTTGGGCAAACCGTATTCAATCTAATACTGTTAGGATGTTTTGTATATATGTGGTTCTAACATTGCCTCTTGTGCAGGTTTATTATCTGATACTATGGTTTTGCAGGTTCTTAGCATGGGGGCTTCGTACCTTTGCTTGAAGAATCCCCTGCATCCTCTACAATACCCTTTTTGGAGGTATATGTGTTATGTTATTTTTCTTTCTACTTTAGCTTGCGTATGCACATAGTGTCATATACTCGCTAAAGTGGGGGATAAATGTAACATCAAAAAATACCCTTGCAATTTCACAATATGTTTGGCAACCACCTTAGCGCTTGCATCTTCTCTTTGCATTACAGGCTAAGGTTTGTTTCATTCTAGTCCCTTTCTCTTAACTTTCATTAAATTTGGTTTGAATGCTTGGATTGCCACATTATCATATGGTGTTATGTGTAACCAAGAATTTAAATCACCTAGACTTGAGTGCTACATGTGGATGTTTGAGTGATGTGCTCGCATCTTGTATCTGTTTGGTGTCGAGTGACCATTCCTATGCACTACCAGACTCCTTCAGTAATGATGAGACTATCATGTAATGCCCTTCTGAAGCATAGAATGTCTCCTTGCATGCTATTTCGAGGATTCCTTCCCTTTGGTGGGGATTCTTAGGTATTGAATTCATTCATTCTCAAACTTACACATTTTTTTCTCAATACTCTCTCTGTAACTTTTGGAACTATTGGTGAATTCAATCTCCATAGAAAATATATAGATTTTGGCACTCCCTTATGGTTTTTTAACATTTTCATTGGATCTTGGGGGTTTTGGGTTTGTTTGGTGCTCATTGACAACTCCCTCTCTTGCTAGGGTTTGAAGTTGTACACCATATTTGAGCTCTTAAGAGTTTGCATCTTTCTCTTCTTCAATCAAACTAGTAAGATTGTTCCATTGCGTTGTTTAATGATTTATATCTAAATCTATTTTATGCTATATAATTATTTGCTTGGTGTAGACCACCATTTTGTTGTGTTGCATGGTGTAGATAACCATCTTGCATTTTTTAGGTGTAGACCACCACACTTGTATTATCGTTGGGTATCTTATCCTCATAGACCATGAAAGCTACCTTATTTTTCATTTCATTTGTCACTACTCTATTCTCCTAGACACACGTAGGGTAGGGGCACACACATATTTCTTTCTTTTCAATCATCTATTCCAATCTGCTACTCATGGAGGTAGAAATACTGAAATGGGGCTTGACTAAGGTAAGATCCTTAGAAGTACAACCCCTCTTTTCTTTTCTTTTGTAGATGCTCATGGAGTGAGGGATTATCAACTACATAGAGGTTTCATTGGCCTTCTTCTCTTCCTTGTCATTTCATTTTTCTTCATTTTCATAGTATATTCTAGCTTTATTTTTGAATTCTTTATTACTCAGATTAATGTTTGGTATGTTCTGTATTTTAAATTATGTTGTGTAGGTGTCATGGGTCTATACAGAGTTGAAGATTTTTATTTTTGCAACATTTAGGATGCTAGCGCTTAGCACAAACATCCCCACGACATGCTATCATCTAAGGCAGTGGGCTCCCTTTCTCGGTGATAGGTTTCTCTTATGGTTAATTTTCCACTTCTACATTATTTTCTTGAAATTATTCCTCTATCTATCTTTTTCCAACATTTTTATTTTTTTCTCCTTCATAGTTAAGCTTCTAGTCTAGTTGTTTCATTTGATTGGAAAGCATAGTGGTTCTATTAAATCCTAGAGTAGGTTTTATACATCTAAACCTTAGATAGAAGAACTCAAGTGTAGCATTTTTGAAGGATTCCCTTAATTGAATCATTCAATTAAGGTGTAGTTTTTCTGACACTATATTACCACATGAGAGTGAAAGCCCCACAATGAAATCAATAGAAATATTAATCCAATCCTAATTAGGGATTGGAAGTGGTTGCAACAATCTTAGGGATTTAAGATTTTCCTCTTTAGTCCTTGAACACATATCACATTTAACTACAAATGCCTTAATATCCTACGTAAGGCCATCACAAAAGAAATCTCACTTTACATGCTCATAGGTGTTCAAGAAACTTGAGTGTCCTATAGTAGGGAAGGAGTGAAATTCCCTTAGTAACTATGGATTGAGTGCCAAGTTGGGTAAATAAATATGGTCATGATATGTAAGGACTTTGTTGTCTAGCTAAAACATGGCCAACCAACTATTAATTCTATTCTGACTAATGAATGGTGTCTTAAATTTTAGGGTTAGTATCCCATTTATTTAAGATCTTGTGTATCCAATTTGAACAAATATGAAAAGAGTGAAGATGGAGCTGTCCTCTTCATATTGATGTGAGAGAGCATCTACTATCACATTTTCCTTGCCTTTATTATGGAAAATATTATAGCTATATCCTTGCATCTTTGCCACCCACTTTTGTTGTTTAGGAGAGGACACACTTTGCTACAAAAAATATTTCAAGTTGTGATGATCTTTTCTTATCTAGAACCAACATCCAATAAGTAAGGATACCATTGCTAGATAACATGGAGGATAACCAAAATTTATTTTCATAAATTAATTTAGCCAAATTATACCTAGAAAGTTTCTTGCTGATGAAGGCTAGGGGTCATCCTTCTTGCATCAACACCACACCTATGCCTATGCTAGAGGCATCACTTTCTAGAATAAAGGGTTTGTTAAAATCAAGTAAGGGCAACACTGGTGTAGAACACATGGCATTTTTTAGTGCATTAAAGGCCACCTCTAATTATCTAGACTAGCTAAAGGAGTTATTTGTTAGTAAATATATTAAGGGTTGAATAATTTTAACATAATTACACAAATTTATGATATTAACCTAAATCAAGCCCAAGAAACCATGTAAGATTTTTATGGACTTAGGGGATGGCCACTCTTGCACCACTACAATCTTCTTAGGATCAAACATGAATACTATTTGACACTTATCAATGAGACACTAAAAATGTAGCAAAGGAGGAGGAGAGGCTCAACCTCTAGAGAGTGAAATTAGGCCAAAACACCAAAGCACCCTTTCTTCAACAATTTTTCCATATGATGGGAGAAGATCATCTAACCTTCTCCTACCTTCAGCCCTTATAATGTATACTCTCAACCATCATGCTAGAATCTAAGACAAAGTTAAGAGTAGTCACTTTGATTGATCCTAAGGTTTGTAACCATGAAGACACCCCCTAAGGAAAGAAAACATATTTGTGGTCAATTTATAATCCCCCAATGTAAGATTGACATTGCCACACTTGACCCCACAAGACATATTATTATTGGTCACCATAATTTGAAAATTATTAGATGAAGAGAATAGTAGTGTAGTTGGCTCCTATCTTTTGTCTTTTGATATAGCCAATGACCTTAAGCACTTTGGTCACCACTATCAATTAGAACCACTATCTTTTGTTTTTTGATATAGCCAATGACCTTAAGCACTTTGGGGGAAGATAAGCTATCCAAAACATTAATAGAAATATGGGCATCAAGAGTGGATTGTTGTTATGGGGAAACTTGGACAAGTATTGGGAAGAAGGCATGCCACCCTAGGATTAGACATGTTACTCTAATTATCTCATACCTGATACAAATTTGAGGATAAATATTTTTCCTATCATGATGCTTTGGCCTTAATGTGGCTTGTGGAAGACAAATTAGTAGCCCAATGGAAACAAGCTAGCTCCTTTTGATCTTTCAAAAGTAAAAAGGAGACATCGGATATAAAGGAGTTAAACCCTCAAAAAATCATAGAGACTCTTGAGAAGAGATAACATAGAAAAAGGCTAAGGGAATGTGTTACAACTATCATCAAAAATGGGAAAAGGGTCATAAATGTAGTGAGCAATGCTTGTATCTCATTGACTCTACCACAGTACCTAGTGACTCTAAAGAATTTTGAAATGTAGCAAATGAGCATGATGATATAGGGATCAAATTCAAAGATATTAGAAGTTCCTATGTTACCAAAAATGTTAAATGAGAAATGTAATGAAAATGACAATTCAATGGGAAATAGAGTTTGGTGAGGTTGCATACAAGAAATGAATTAGAGATGGTTTATATATATTAATTAATTTAAATTATTTATATAAATAATATATTATATAATTATTATATCAAAGGTATAGATGTTTATCTAGTTCTTTTCATTCATTTTATGAGAACTGTAGAACCCATCAAGTGAAAGGAAGCAAGTTATATGGAAACACTTCCTACACTGATCTACTGAGGAAAGATTTATGCAAATTTTAACTTTTACAATTATAGATTAAGATGCCCATTAATAGAAAGGTAATAACAACATCCAAATGTAAATATAAAACTCACAACACAAGGAAAACCCTTTTGGGTGAAAAACCTCACACTCCAAAACCTGCATAATGTATTATCAAATCAAAAGTTGATTACAACACACTTGCAATGCAAGCTCTTTTAGGAATACACAATGTCAATTCTCATTTGCATCCCATGACATTTCACATTCTCTAGCCACTTATTTATCAAGCCTCTTTGGTGGTTATCCAATGTTAGTTTTTCCATGTCAGCTAATAACAAACTAATTGTCGACACCTTTATTAAATATAGGCCAATTTTTGCTTTGGGGATGCTACCCCAAATCCCCCAGTCAAAGGGATGGTTGCCCTGGCTCTATAAGAGGGGCTCTGCCCCCTGCACTCCCCCATTAATTATCTTGAGGGGAAATCATGGCTAACAAAGTCACTAAAATTTATCTTGCTACATGTACACAAGGTGCTGACACATGGCAAAACTATGCCAAGTCAACATGGGACACCTACCTCCTCATATTAGGACAAAATTTACATAGAAAATTGCAATAGTAGGCAAGAATAGATAAATACAACATTAAGAACTTGCAAAGGTTGAGACACCTTAATTCCTAACATCAAGTGCATCATTTTCCCATTATGAAGCCAACCTTATTTTTTCTCTATATGAGAAGGTCCATAGCAAAAGAACTAGAAGCCCCTGTGCGTGTTATCGTCCATGGTAGCTATGATAAAAAGCATTTTGATGAAGACAACATAGGCAATGAAAACAATTAGCACTTGAGATTTACCAACTAGTTCTTCACCACCACAAATAGTTCCTTTGAATATACCACTCAGTGTTCCTTCACAAATATTTTTTCCTTTATAAAATGGCCTTCTAGTTCTTGTAAGGCAAAATATGAAGCAGGAAAATTCCAACTAACCCAATGCATTAAATAAATTGTGGACAATATACTTATAAAAATGTCATTATAATTAGAGGTTTGCATTAACATAATATATTTTTGGGAGATATGACCATTTCCATTGTGCATTTTCTCCCATTATATTTTTTCTAGAAAAAACATATTCCCCTTTAGCAGTAGACACAATAAATTGTCAAGTTAAAAATGTGAAACAAAGCGCATGAGTCATGCTTTTGGTGCCTCTCCTATTCTCATAAATAAAAAAAATTAAAAACCTTTTCCAAAAATTAAAATTTAAATTTAACTCTTAATCCAAAGATATCCGATTTATATAATCTTACACACAAAAGAACTATATAAGAGTTACCCTTCAAATGTTTGTCTAAAAGGGGATGAACTTGCATATATGTATTAACTAAAATTGAGAATCATATAAGAAATTAATGCATTTCAGTGATTATTAGTCCCTGCCTTATAAGGCGAGAGAATAATGTTTTTGGTGTGCTTATGCCTATTAATGCATTCATCAGAAATCATGCCACAAATGTTTATGCTAAAGTCTGTGGAAGTATTTTATTAATAGGGAATTTAGGATTTTTTTTGCAATTTTCTCATTGGTTGTTGGTATTTTCCTAGTGGTTTTGTATTTTTATAATTGATTATTAGTCCTTGCCTTATAAGGTAGGAGACTTATGCTTTTGGTGCGCTCATGCCTATTAATACATTCGTCAGAAATTGTGCCACAAATGTTTATGCTATAGTTTGTGGGAGTATTTTATTAATATGCAATTTATGTTTCTTTTTTTGGAATTTTCTGATTGGTTGCAGGTATTTTCATCGTGGTTTTGTATTTTTTGAATTGATTATTTTTTTATTAATCAATTTGTATCCTAATGTTTTGTCGCTATTGGAAATATTTCATGACTTTCTAATGTTTTTTGATATAGTTGTGTTCGCACCCAACGTTTATGTCGACGCGTGGCGTTTTAACGAGGAGATTATGCATTTATTTCATTTATTGTGAATAGACTGAAGTGCAGGCATCATTAATGGCTTATGGTGTGAAGTTTTATGTCTGTCGAGCAAAGGATTATTTGCGTTATTTATTCATTTTCTTAGATTGTTTGATGAGGGTGAAATCTATGTCTGTGGAGAGGGTTTGTATCTATCATATTAGAAGCAAAGAAGGAGGTGTTTGTAAGTTTCTATATCTTTTAGACTGTCATTTTTGTGTTTTTATTCATTTGTTCATATTGTTTGATGAGGGTGAAATCTGTGTCTATTGAGAGGGTTTATATCTATTGTATTGGAAGCAAAAAATGAGGCATTTGTAAGTTCCTATATCTTTTACACTATCATTTTTGAGTTGTTTATTCATTTACTCAGATTGTTTGATGAGGGTGAAATTGTGTCTGTTGAGAGAGTTTATGTCTATCATATTGGAAGCAAAAAATGAGGCGTTTGTAAGTTCCTATGTCTTTACAGTGTCGTTTTATAGTTTTTAACATCTCTGCATTTTATGGGTTAATGTCTATTGTTTGTTGTTCTTTGCATTTTATGGGTTAATGTCTACTCTTCCCTATCTTTGAGTGCTTTTATGTGTTAGTCTTTGTTGTTGAGTTAAAGAATTAACACCATAATGCATTAATGTTGGCTTCCCTACTGGCCACGATTAAGAATGGAACTAATCTTTTCTCTACACACATGCATGCCAACTGTACTTCAAACTATGAAATGAGGATGAAAATTAGGCCTAAATAAGTACAAAATGTCAATGCGTGGAATTTTAATGAGAACATTGTGCATTTATTAGTCTCTAATTTTCATTTGATGTGAATAAACTGAAGTGTAGGCGTCATTAGTGGCTTATGGTGTGTAGTTTTAAGTCTGTCGAGCAAAGGATTATTTGCATTGTTTATTCCATTAGTGTCGACTTCTCTTCTGGCCACGATTAAGAATGAAAGTAATCTTTTCTCTGCACGCTTATTAGTCTCTAGTTTTCATTTATTGTGAATAGATTGAAGTGCAGGCATCATTAATGGCTTATGGTGTGAAGTTTTAAATCTGTGGAGCAAAGGATTATTTGCATTATTTATTCAATTTCTTAGATTGTTTGATGAGGGTAAAATTTGTGTCTGTTGAGAGGGTTTATGTCTATCATATTAGAAGCAAAAAATGAGGTGTTTGTAAGTTCCTATATCTTTTACAGTGTCATTTTATAGTTTTTTACATCTCTGCATTTTATGGGTTAATGTCTATTGTTTGTTGTTCTCTGCATTTTATGGGTTAATGTCTACTTTTCCTTATATTTGAGTGCTTTTATGGGTTAGTCTCTATTGTTGAGTTAAAGATTTAACACCATAATTCATTAATGTCAACTTCTTTGCTGGCCATGATTAAGAATGGAACTAATCTTTTCTCTGCACACATGCATGCCAACTGTACTTCAATCTATGAAATGAAAATAAAAATTAGGCCTAAATAAGTGCAAAGTGTCAACACGTGGCATTTTAACGATGACATTGTGTATTTATTAGTCTCTAATTTTTATTTAATGTGAATAGACGAAAGTGCAAGCGTCATTAATGGCTTATGGTGTGAAGTTTTAAGTCTGTCGAGCAAAGGATTATTTGCATTGTTTATTCATTTGCTCAGATTGTTTGATGAGTGTAAGATCTATGTCTATTGAGAGGGTTTATATCTATCATGTTGGAAGTGAAAAAGTAGGTGTTTGTAAGTTCCTATATCTTTTACACTGTCATTTTTGCATTGTTTATTTATTTGGTCAGATTGTTTGATGACATTGAAATCTGTGTCTGTTGAAGTTCCTATATCTTTTATAGTGTCGTTTTATAGTTTTTTACATCTCTGGATTTTATGGGTTAATGTATTGTTTGTTGTTCTCTGCATTTAATGGGTTAATGTCTACTCTTCACTATCTTTGAGTACTTTTATGGGTTAGTCTCTATTGTTGGGTTAAAGACTTAACACCATAATTCATTTATGTCGACTTCTCTGCTGGCCATGATTAAGAATGGAACTAATCTTTTCTCTACATGCATGCATGCCAATTACACTTCAATCTATGAACTGAAAATGAAAATTAGGCTTGGATAAGTGCAAAATGTCTTGGTATAAAATCATTCCATCAATTGGTAATGTCTTGTTTCTATTGGAAATATTTCATAGCTTTGTAATGTTCTTTGATCTAGTTGTGTCTTCGCACTGAGTGTTTCTTTTGATGCGTGGCATTTTAATGAGGACATTTAGTATTTTTTATTTCCTAATTTTCATTTATTGTCAATAGAATGAAATGTAGTCATCATTAATGGATTGTGGTGTCAAGTTTCAAGGCTGCCGAGCAAAGGCTTATTTGCATTGTTTATTCATTTTCTCAAATTGTTTGATGAGGGTGAAATCTATCAAAAAAAGAGGGTTTTGTAATTTCCTATATCTTTTACACTATCATTTTTGTGTTGTTTATTCATTTGCTCAGATTGTTTGATGAGGGTGAAATCTGTGTCTCTTGAGAAGGTTTATATCTATCATGTTGGAAGCAAAAAATGACTCGTTTCAAAGTTGCTATATCTTTTACATTGTCATTTCATATTTTTTTTATGTCCCTCTAATGGGTTAATCTTTGTTGTTCCTTATCGTTGAGTGCTTTTATAGGTTGATGTCTGTTGTTGAGTTAAAGACTTGACACCATAATTCATAAATGTCGACTTCTCTATTGGCTACCATTAACAATGCAACTAATCTTTTGTCTGTCATGCATGCATACCAACTGTAATTCAATCTATTATATGAAAATTAGGTCTAGATAAGTGCAAAATCCATTGGTGTAAAATTTGTGTCTGTTGGGAGGGTTTATAACTATCATGTTGGTATGCATGTTGTAACAAATATCTTTGCATCGTTTAAAAGCTCTTGTGTAGTTAGTCCCTGCATTTTAAGGTGAGTGGCTAATGTTTTCAATTTGCTCATGCCTATTAATGCATTCGTCAGAAATTGTGCCACAAATGTTTATGCTATAGTCTGTGGGATTATTTTATTGATAGGGAATTTTGGGATTTTTTTGGTAATTACTCATTGGCTATTGGTATTTTCCTTGTGGTTTTGTATTTCTCTAATTGATTATTTCTTTATTAATCAATTGCTAATGTTTTGCTACTGTTGGAAATATTTCATGACTTTGTAATGTTCTTTGATATAGTCATGTGTTCACACCTAGTGTTTCTGTCGACGCGTGGCATTTTAATGAGTACATTGTGCATTTATTTCATTTATTGTGAATAGACTGAAGTACAGGTGTCATTAATGGCTTATGGTGTGAAGTTTTAGGTTTGTCGAGCAAAGGATTATTTGTGTTGTTTATTCATTTGCTCAAATTGTTTGATGGTGGTTAAATCTGTGTCTATTGAGAGGGTTTGTATCTATGATATTGCAAGCAAAAAAGGAGGCATTTCTAAGTTCCTATATCTTTTACACTGTGATTTTATAGTTTTTTACATCTCTGCAGTGGTTTAATCTCTATTGTTCCTTATCGATGAGCATTTTTATGGGTTAATCTCTGGTCTTGCAGTTTCCTCATTGGCTAGTGATATCTTTCTCGTGGTTTTGTATTTTCCCAAACCAAATTAATTATGTGTTCATGAAACAATGATAGACATTGAAAATGTCTATGTGTTCAACATATATTTGATGTATCGTGGATGTTTTGATGCATGGACATCGTACATATCTTGAACAGATAAGAATTATGTTCAAGATGTGTATTTGGAACTATTAAAATGAAGTTTGGGGTTTATTTTTTGTGATTGTCTCATTGGCAGTTGATATTGGTTTTGAATTTTCCCAATTGCAAATTATATGTTGTCGTAGCATCTTCGATATTAAAGTGGATTTTAAGCTATGTTCTTGGAATTTGCTGATTAGCTTTTGATATTCTAGTCGTGGTTTTATGTTTTTTGTTCTTGGTTTTGTATTTTCCCAATGTATTTTCCCAATTGCAAATTATTCCTGGGAGCGATGAAGGAGAAAAAAATATCAATTTCTAATGTTTTGTTGTTGTGCATGTGTCCTTGCTGCAAGTGTTTTTGTGGACACATGGCATTGTCGATAGTAGTTGCTCAGAACATTGAATCAGGGTAAAATTTGTGTCTCTTGAAATGGTTTATAGCTATTGTGTTAGAAGCAACAAAGGAGACTTTTGTAAGTTTCTATATCTATTGTTCCCTATCATTAAGTTCTTTTATGGGTTAATCTTTGTTGTTCATTTAAAGACTTAACACCTTAATCCATTAATAATTAAATTAATGTTTTGTCTGCCATGCATGGATGCCAATTGCACTTTAATCTATTAAAACAAAATCACAAGTCCAGCCTTGCAACTATTGTATCCTTTTTAGGTTTCATTGATTAATTTGGGGGTGTTCTCTTTTGCATAGGTTCTGCTTCATCAATTTAGTCCTGCAAATATTGTTTGTTCATCAAATAGAGATAGACATTGAAAGATGTTTATCTGGTCAAGATATACATGATCTACTATGGATGTTTTGATCCATGGACATCATGCATATCCTAAATAGATAATACTTCTATTTGTGTGTTCATCATTGCACAAATTTGCACACTGCAAATTGTTTTAAATATATATGTATGTATATATATGTCTATATATGGGTGAAGGCATCTGCCGATTATTTATGCATAGCTGCATGAAGCAAATACTGAATAGTATTAGCCCTTAAAACAAATAAACTATAGGGAAGGCCATTTCAGAAGTTAGATAAAATTGGTGCATAATGTATATTGTTTATAACCACATGTCACATACATGCATGGTGTTCAAGACCTATTTATTTAGAAGCATGGCACAGTGTGTTTTCTACAGCAACCCTTGATTTTGCAGGGGTCTATTGCAACTGTTTATTGTTTGGCATCTTACCTCCACTGGTGACATGGATCTACTCCTACAATAATGTGCAAAGGTATGTTCTAAACCAATTTATGCATTTTTGGATACTATGAATGTGAAATCTGAAAGGAAGAGAACATTATATTTTCTACACAATGATTGTTCTAATAGCTTAAATAACAATTACATCCACACTAAGGATGTAAGATACTTCATTTCAAAACTTTCAAATCAATTTTATGTGCTTGAAGCATAGCTTTTGCTATGGTGCCATTCCCTTCATAATTTTTTGGAATTGTGCCACACATTTCTTTTTCCAATATATAATGCATTACCTTTACATATTCTAATTTATTTTATCTTTGGTTTATGTTTTATTTTGCTTGTAGTCTTAGTGCTGCACCAATCACACTACCACAATTGCTGTCATCACTCATATGTTTGCATGCTAAAAACAATGTGTCTATTGGCTCACTATTCTATTTGTGTGTCAGTCTATGTTCATGTGACTGATAGTCATCATGGTCTCTTATATCATGGTGCATAACACTAAGTGCTACAACAAAATAAAGGTGCCTACTTGCACATGAAGTTACTATGACAACATGTCTTATCCATTCCATTTTTAATTTCACTATTTATCCATCATCGTGTGTCATTTAGTTGCATTGACAAAATCTAATCATCCTAACAACATGATTCAAAATGATCATTCATTAATAAATCATTTAGTCGTATATTCATGGCATGCATATCATCTAAAGTCAGTTTCTTCAATGTCATATTTCATCCTTTATGACACATATTTTATCACCCTTTGTCTTTTCAACGTACTAATTGGGTTCCATTTCACTCAACAATTCTCTTGAGGGGGCATCAATTACATCATGATCACTAAGCAATTGGCGCAATTGGCCACTTAAGCTTTATTTCATTCCATCCTACTTTTAATTCTTCTTTCATGCAACACCACTTAGTTGCATTGTATCAAAGATGGATAAAATATAGAGAACTAAAATATTCCCTAGGACTATTCATCACCTAATTCCCAATCCATCAACTTCATCATCTATAGCTAAATGCATCAACTAGTCCTAATTAATATATGACATATCCCTTTTATGTAAATTCCATAACTTAATTAAATATTTAATTAATCAGCCTTTTCCATCTTACATTTATAGTTATAGGGCATATTCATTGTTACATAACTGATTGATCTCAATTTGTTCTATACAAAGAATCAATTCTGTAATAGTTCAACTATGTCATAGTGAGATGTTTATGGAAAAAATATATATTTTTTATCTGCTTTGGTTTTAGTGTATACATGTAAATTCAATCATGAATAAAGCCATCAAATGGAAATAAGTTAAAATATTTTAAGATTGAAAAGAAGAATCAGAAACTGATAGAGATTAGTGTAGGCTAATTCAAAAGCATCTATACACAAGCAAATGTTAGCTTTGTCTGTTTAAGTGGCAATAGATGTATACAGATAGATCCAAACAACTATACAACTATTGTGACTAGAAATAAATGTGAATGGTAGCATTGATTTTCACTTTCATTCAATAATAAACAACAACTTGATATGTCTTTAGAATTTGTTAATTTTAGGATAACAAATAAGTATTGACAGTTAAATATATTAATAAAAAACCTAACTATTATTTTCCATGTGTGGTTGAGTACCTTGATAAATTGTCCTCTAGGTAAATTGCAATGTCATTTCCTTTTCTAGGCTTAACACTTCTATTTAATGCATTATAGCATATATTTGTAACCTTATCTTTGAACCAATTTTGTAGGTAATCATAGATAGGCAAATTGGAATTGCACAAGGATTTGCATCTGTAACAATGTCCACTAGTGAGGAAGTGGAGATAAGCATTGAAAAGTTCAACTAATATGCAACATTTTTATTATTTCGTCTTATATATTAATTTTTAAATGTTTCCTGAATCATATGAAGTATGAAGATTAAGATTAAAGCTAAAATGAACAATGCAGTATCTTTTTCCCATTTTTGATCATTCACTCTTCTTATCATTCTTAGAAGATTATGAATCTAGTAGTAGAAACTTACCATTTATCGAATGAAGCTTTCTAGGTTTATCCAATGCATGAATTCAGTATTAGATTACAATTCATATTTATATGGGATCATATTCTATGATTATAATACAATTCATAATTATTATGTGTTATGGATATATACTTGTTGGATGTTATCTAATGAAGTTGATGCAATGTCTGTGAAGTGCAACAGACATTCTTTCAACTTTTATTCCAATGTTGGCTAGGTGTTGGTGAGTAATGATGGATGCAATAGACAACTTGTTACCTCATTTGGCAATTGTTGCTACTTTTGGACTCATAATTATGATAGTGCTATACACTAGGGGACATATTTCTCTTGCTCACATGGATCTAGCTGTTGGTGTTGCTTCCTCGAACATTGGAAAACTCTGTCTCAAATAGGTAACTAAAATCACAAGCATAGCAGTAAGCTAGTGTTTCTATTATCAAGGCACCTAGCAATCTTAATAGTAAATAAAATCTATGTAAAGATGCATTCCAATTTCCAATCAAACATGTTAACTATTATGAACAATGCAACCTACCCACCATAGATGTTCACATTGAAAATATGTCTAAAGCACCAAGACATTGGAAATGGATGAAAGTTTTCCAGTTCCTCGTCCCACCAATAATTTGAAATTTGGAAAGTAGAAAACAATGGCCAAAATATCTAGCGCTAATGAGAAAATTTCAAAAAAGAACTTAGATTCCATTTTAGCAATGAAAATGCTCCAACTTGTTTCTTCACCATAGTTACATAATACAAACAATATGGAAAACAAATTTCAGGTGCCTGCACTTCAGTCTATTCACAATAAATGAAATAAATGTGGAATGTCCTTGTTAAAAAGCCATGCATGGACACAAACACTGGGTGTGAGCACAACTATATCAAAGAACATTGCAAAGTCATGAAAATATCCAATAGCAACAAAACATTAGGAAACGAATTGATTAATGAAAAAAATAATCAATTCAAAAAATACAAAACCATGAGGAAAATAGCAAGACATTACCAATTGATGAAATGATTTTATAGTGAGACATTTTGCACTTATTTAGGCCTAATTTTCATTTTTCATTTCATAGACTGAAGTGTAGTTGGCATGTATGCGTGCAGAGAAAAGATTAGTTCCTTTCTTAATTGTGGCCAGTAGAGAAGTTGACATTAATGAATTATGGTGTTAAGTCTTTGACTGAACAATAGAGACTAACCCTTAAAAGCACTCAAAGATAGGGAAGAGTAGACATTAACCCATAAAATGTAGAGAACAATAAACAATAGACATTAAGCCATAAATGCAGAGATGTAAAAACCATGTCTATCTATTAAAGATATACCTGATGTTCTGTGTATGTTTTGATCCATGGACATCATGCATATCGTTAAGAAATAAGACTTATGTTCAAGATGTCTATTTGAAACTATTAAAATGAAATTTGGCCTATTTTTTGGATTTTTCTCATTGGTTCATATTTTGCTCTTGGTTTTGTTTTCCCCAATTACAAATTATTCTTGGGAACAATGAAGGCAAAAAATTCATCAATTCCTAATGTTTTGTTTCTATACACATGTCTTCACTGCAAGTGTTTCTATGGACACATGGCATTGTTGATAGTAGTTCATGTTCCTTATGTCTGTGAGCATATTTTGCATATATTTAGATCTAATTTTCATTTATTGTCATTAGATTCAAGTGCAGTTGCCATCAATGGATTATGGTGTTAAGTTTTATGGCTGTCAAGCAAAGGGTTCTTGTCTATGACATTAAAAGATGTCTATGTATTCAAGATATACCTCATGTATCATGTATGTTCTGATCCATGGACATCATGTATATCTTGAACAGATAGACATGTTTCAATGACTATCATTGTTTCATGGACACACAATTAATTAGGATTGTGAAAATACAAAACTAGGAGGAAAATAGCAAGAGCCAATGAGAAAATTGCAAAAAAAATAGCCCAAACTCCCTTTTAATAAAATAGTGCCACAAACCATAGGATAAACATTAGTAGCATGATTTTCAATGAATGCATCAATAGGCAATAGCACACAGAAAACATTAGCATTTGCATCAATAATTGTCACAAACACCATGAGCAAATTATGAAAAACCTTTATGAGACCTAGAACATGGTTAAAACAACACAAGTGCTTTAAAATGATATAGAGATATTTGTTATAGTATGCATACCAATAGCATAGTTATAAATCCTCTCAATAGACACAGATTTTACATCAAAAGATTTTGCAGTTATTTAGATCTAATTTTCATTTGATGGATTGAAGTGCAGTTGGCATGCATGTGTGATAGAAGAAAGATTGGTTACATTGTTAATGGTGGCTAACAAAGAAGTCAACATTAATGAATTATGGTGTTAAGTCTTTAACTGACCAACATAGATTAACCCATAAAAGTAGTTAATGACAGGGAACCACAGAGATTAAACCATTACAATGACATAGAAAAATATAGAATGGCAGTGTAAAAGATATAGGAACTTACAAATGCCTTCTTTTTTGCTTCCAATACATCAAACTCTTCTATTTTTAATATTTCTATTGTTCCCTATCATTGTGTGTTTTTATTGCTTAATGTCTGTAAAAAAATCTCTAGAGTCATACAAACACTCAATGATGGGAAACAACAGAAATTAAGCCATTGCAGAGATGTAAAAAACTATAAAATGATAGTGTAAAAGATGTAGGAAGTTACAAATGCCTCATTTTTGACTTACAATACGATAGATATAAACCCTCTCAAGAGACATAGATTTCATCCTCATCAAGCAATCTGAGCAAATGAATAAACAACACAAATAACCTTTTCTCGATAGACTTATAACTTCACGCCATAAGCCATTAATGATGCCTGCACTTCAGTCTATTGACAGTAAATGAAAAATTAGGGACTAATAAATGAAAAATGTCCTCGTTGATATGCTATGTGTTGACATAAACACTAGGCACAAAGACACGAATTTATCAAAGAACATTACAAAGTCATGAAATATTTCCAGTAGCAACAAAACATTAGGAATTGATGAAATTTTTGCCTTTCTTGCTTGCAAGAGTGATTTACAACTGGGAGAGTATAGAAGCATGAGAAAGATACCCCAAATTCCATCTCAAAATAGAGAGTTTGAGTAGATTATACTCATGTAACATATTTATTCTTTCCCATTTACTTTTAAGTATACTGTTCAAATTTTGTTATTGTGAGTATCTCATTGTTGCATTGTAGTGCCCCTCATTTTGCCTCTCTGATAGACTGTTAGTGGTTCCTTTACATTTAGACATTGTGACATATGTGGTTGATGGATTACTCATTTATGCTCATTATGTTATGGATTATGGATTTATTGTTGATGATTGATGATGACATTCATTTATGTTGATGACATTGTTGATGATATGATTAATACATGATGCTTTATGATCGATTATGAGATAATTGATTATGTATATCAGTTTGATCATGTTCTATGTGATTATCTGACAATATGATATCTGGTTGATTATTTAATGATGTAATTGTTTATTGTAGATATTTGTGATGTGCCTTGTGAAGGGACAGTGTAGTATTACTCATCCTGAGCACCCTACTACACTGCAACTCCTTGTCATAGTGTGATTGATTATATATATATATATATGTTCATATACAACACTTTGGTTTGCTACAAGTTGCAAGTACTAGGCATCGACTCCACTTGAATTGGTAGGTCTAAGCATCCCTTTATACCAATGAATATTGTGGAAGGGAGATAACATGAGGTTCCCTCTATCAGTCAAATTCCATATGTGATGAGTCTAGTCTTGGATTTCTTTAGTTGGTCAGTTGATCTTTTGGAGCCTGTCTATGAGACTCTATCGATTCTTTGGTATGTTAATGTTGGTTTGTAGCCTTTGAGTTGTTTTGTTAGTTTATTGCTTAATCAAGTAGAATATTAATATATTTTGTAAGCAAATAATAATAAGTTTAAGTATATTAATGTTAGTTTATTTTGAAAATAAATAATGAGGAAATTATAGAAGAGTAAATAATGGAATTTTAATAGAAATTAAATTAGTAATTTTAATAGTTAATAATAATAAATAAATAAATTCTAGATAGTTAATATTTCATAAAGTAAATAAATAATTTTGTGTTGTTTGAAAGATATTATTTTATTCTTTAATTTAATTGAGTAAGTGGTTTGTCGTGGATGGTCAGCTACAATTTTGCAGATTGGAAAATCTTCCTATAAGTGGGAATTAGCGTAATTAATTTTGAGATAATGGATTTGTGTGTAACAGAAATGTGGTAGTGGGAATTAATTGGTTTTGCCTATTTTGTGATATGGGAATTATTTGAAGGGATTTTGGGGGGAAGATTGGGGGTACAGAAAGATTGGACGAAAAATTTGCAAAAAAAGAAGAATTGGGGAAAAGAGAGAGAATTATCAAGTGGAGGAATTTGAAGCTTAAGAATTTTTTCGGATATGTATACTGTAGTATTGAATAAATTATGTTAGAATTAGATGAGTCTCTGTACAATTCTTCTATGTATGCTTTTTCTTCCTCAAATTGTGAATATTTTGTCTGGTTGGTAACGTATCCTTCTATCGCCTTATGTGTCCTTGGTCTTTATGTGATTCTTCACTTGTCTTCATCAAAGTTTTATTCTGCAACTATTAATCTCTTCTCCATAAGAATGTTCCCCTGCAATATACTCAATTGGTCATTCCTTGTATATGGTCTTTCTGAGACCTGCTTAAATAGGTCATTAAACTTTTAAACAAAATTCAATTTGCTTATTTCTTTTGGTCATTACCTTGCAATTGATGAGCATCATCTTTTCTCAGAAGTTTCTCAAACCTTTCCAATGAAACTGTTTGTATGTCTCAAGAGTTTTTTATTAATCGTGCTGAGCAACTTTTGTTTACTAAGTCAATGGATTTCCTGGGTCGTATCCAGCTAGTGTCATGTAGGATTCCTAGCGTTTGTCTATACTTTTCACATCTGGAATGATTTCTGTCAACAACACCGATATTTCATTTAGGAATCAAGTATGATTTTAAAGGGAGATTAAAATAAGTTATATTTTTACCTTGTCATGGCCTGATATCAAGTATGATTTTAAAGGGAGATTAAAATAAGTTATATTTTTACCTTGTCACGGCCTGATATGAACCAATTGAGCAATTGTTTTTTAGCAAATCTAGCCTTCTACTTTGGGAGTGAGTCTCCCTCTCAAACTAGCTTGATGAAATAATGTTTGGGACCAATCCTTGTTGCATCATTAATATGCAGCTATTCTTGCATCACTGCTAGCTATTATTCCAACGTTGCTAATTTCTGCAACTAGAGCATTTCATGAAATATCCTTCTGGGTGTTCGGTGAACAGTTGGAGTGTCTATTTCTTTATCAAATGTATCTTTTTTTTATCACCAGCTCAATCCCTTTCAAAGGTATCGAAGATTGGGTAGCTAATCCTTGTGCCTATCAAATACAAATGCTTAGTAATAGTTTTTGCAACCCTTTTAAAATTCTTTTACCCCTTTCCATGACATCGACTGGTGAAATGAACTTAGGTGAACCTTGGATACCACTCTGCCATAAAAGATGCTATTTTGTGCATTCGTGAGATCGATGATCTTCATCTCTGTATGGTCACGCCTAGGCTTCAAAGCTAATAATTTTCTTTTATTTTCTTAATCACCATCTTTGATATGCGATTACCATTAAGGAATCGCTCTCTATCATAGTATTATGCCAGTCATTGCAAACCTGAGGTCATTCCTATGCTCGCCGAAAATGAATCGTCTTATCTGAGAACCCTTCTATGGTAGATTCAACCATACGATTCGCCTATCTAATCATCCATTGTATTATTCTCTGGTATGCTTAGAATCATTATATATTCATTTAACGTTGCCTAAGCCATGCTAATCATATTTCTATAATGTAGCAAACCACTTTTTAGGAGGAACAATTGTAATCAACAAGAAAAGTTGCCTTTCTTATCAATTGAAATATAGCAATATCTCTAGATTGCTTTGTTTCTATTTTAAGTCAAATCGATTGGTCAGAAAATAGGCATTTCTCCTTACTATCTATTCTTATATTTAGAGATATTTAAGAATGAGAATAAACTTTTTAGTAAGTAGACTTAATCATCTTAGTTATATGTAAACACTAAATGGTTGTTATAGTATATAGGGTCAGATAAAATTCCCATGATGAAATTAAGTTACCAAACCTAAGCTTAATCAAATGTCTTCATTGGATAAATTTAGTAGGTTGGTATTTGGATATAGTAGATAATGTTAGGATGAAGAAATAAGGTAGGGTTTTAAATTGATGAACCTAGTTGATTAAAAACAATTGTCTCTTTAGGAATCTAAATTATTTCTTTATTTGATGCTTTTATTTTGTAGTTAGAATGGAACTAGGAATTTATTAAATTAATTTAATCAATAATTGCTAGAATTGTAGTTTTAAATTATTAGAAATAGGTTAAAAGATAAATTAGAGAACTTATTGTTGGTTGTTATATTATTCAATGATTTAATATGATTGTATTTTATGGTATAGAATTAAGTATTGTTTTAGAATTAAACATTTCTAGATCTTTTTATTATTGTCGAAAATACAATACTAGAGATATAAAGGGGTCCTTCTAGAAATGCATAGGAGATTTACATAGTTCTTATGTTTGAATCAAGGTCAATATGGTAAGATGTTATAATTTCTACGTTTATTGGATATTGGATAGTTATATTTTATGAATGTTAAGATATTATGTGTTCATAGTGTTTTAACTATAATTGTAGTGTCATGTTATTTAAACATTAAATCAAATATAGTGTGTTGATGCTACCATTGTAGTATTTGTAATTGTGTCTTGTTACTACCTTTAGTGTTTGATAATTTCTCCCTAGTGGGTTCTTGGGATCAAGTTAAAGATGGGTTGTTGGAATTTGTTTTATAAGACATTTAGCTCCAAAGGCTTTTAATGTATGTATGTGGAAGATTGTTGAAATTGAGTTTTGGTTATTAAATTTTGCGATGATTCGGTATGCAAGAGGAAAGATGCCTTGCAGTGTCATTGAATGCATGTCAAATTGGTGGTTCTGTCTGATTGGTAGGGGTACTAGATACATGTAGGAGAGTGGCTTTCATAGTGGGGCTGGTGCCCAAAGTGGCTGCCTAGATAACCCTATGGATGTTGTAATTAAGTGATAACATAATAATTTAACCCAGGTGGGATTGGGTAGTTAATTTATTTAATAAGATAGTTTGGATGCCTCACCCATGCCTGTAGCACTCTATTAGGCTAAGGATGGAATGAGATGGCCTAGTTGGCATGATCAACCTCCTTGTCTTCACAAAAGGATAGTCGATTCCGCATCTGTCACCCTATGGGGTCAGTGCCTAGGGAGAGGCTGTTAGGATAACCATAGATGGGGGCCGACATCTAGTGAGAGACAGCCAAGATAACCCATGCTAGGACCATGTGATAACACTCTTCCTACTGTAGCCTAGTTATCCCTCTTATGTTCATTCTTGTTGTTTATGTTGCCTCTGGAGTATTGTTGAGCCATTTGTTATTATTCCCGAGTCAGTGTTTT
Organism: Cunninghamia lanceolata; assembly: GCA_027924645.1. Lineage (NCBI taxonomy): Eukaryota > Viridiplantae > Streptophyta > Pinopsida > Cupressales > Cupressaceae > Cunninghamia > Cunninghamia lanceolata. Next base: position 1,113,383 of record BSBN01001151.1, read on the forward strand.
ATTGTTGGTCATTTATCTATTTATCCTTGTCTTGTTGACTATTGTCTTTGTGGAATCTCATTGTTATCTCCTAGCTCAGGGGGTGGACCTCAAGGTTCCACATGGTCAGGTGGTTGATCTATATTCCATTGGTTTTCTAGAATCATAGATCATGTGGCATATCTCTCCTAGATCCAGTTTGCACCTATTTCAGAAGACATATATTATACTTTATGCATCCAGATTAGTGTAATAATGATATTCATTATGTAATGTTGATGTATCTAGAAAAGAAGAGCTTTTATATCTATGTATCCATGTAAAATGAATTGCTTTGTACCTATAAACTTTATTGCAAACGATGATGTATCTATCTGTGATGTAACAAAAGTTGCTAGTTGACTCTTTGACTAATCAAGATGAGTTATGTATGTTGTTGATCATTGTTTAATTTCATTAATGCAGTTATGTTTGCCTAGGGATGTTAATTTAGCTAGATAGTTAATTTGTTGTTATTAATTGCTGTTATATCTTGTTATCATCACTATTACTTGTTAATTTTTTTTTTTTGCCTTTTATTGCATAGTTGGACTTAACTCTCTAGGGTTGCATGATGGGGCATTACATTTGGTATCAGAGCAAGGTTTAAACACTGGGTACTTTGGTTAAATTGAGCCCATTATGTGACCTAGTGCTTAAACTCTATAGATTAAATTCTTTCCCTATTATTTTTCTTACTGTATGAATTGAAGATTATTCTTGGTTATGTGCATGTGTGTAGGTAGATGCTTAGGGGTTGAGGTAGAGGTCAAGGTAGAGGTAGGGGACATGGAAGAGGTGGTGGTGGTACATCTCCTCCTAGTTCCCCTCATGTGAGTGCTCAGGAGAGTGGGGGTCAGAATATGGAAAATTAAGGTCAGCCAGAGGGAGCTTAGTTTCTTGAAGAGGCCCTTGCCCATCTAGGACCTAGACAGGAGGTAGATCAGCCAGGGGGAGATAGGAGGTAGATCATTCAGGAGGGAGGAAGGAAGTAGATCAGCTAGAGGTCAGGGAGAGAGAGAGGTCTCCTAGAAGGAGAGAAATGATAGCAGAGTAGGAGGCCACCTTAGCTAGTCATATGATAGATCTTTTGAGGGCACGCCCTCCCACTTTTGATGGTTCTGGTAGTGGTCTGGAGGTAGAGACTTGGTTACTGGATTTGGGTAGGTGTTTTTCCATGCATCCATATGGTAGTAACACTAAGGCTAGATGTGCCATCTTGCATCTTAGAGGTTTTGCTTCAACATGGTGGCATTTAGAGGAACATAAGTCACACTTGGACATGGTATAGTTTCTTGGGAGTTGTTCTTGGAGAGGTTTAGAGCTCAATTTTTGTCTAATCATTGGAAGTAGCGTCATGTAGATGCATTCCATGAGTTGAGACAGATGGCCATGATGGTAGAGAAGTATGAGTGCATATTCTATGAGCTCAAGCAGTACGTAGACATTGGCGATGATGAGGCTATGTTAGTACAACACTTTATTAGGGGCTTGAATGCCTGAATCAGTGGAGGAGTATGTGTGTTTGAGCCTAAGACCATGGAGGTAGTAGTTGAGAAGGCTCGTCTGGTAGAGGAGAATTTGACTATGGCTCTTGGAGGTCATACGTGTGTGCATATTGGTAGTGCACCTTCTACAGGCTTTGGTTCTCGTGGTGGTCATTCTTAGGCAATAGGTTCTTATAGAGGTCATCATGCACTCACAAAGGGTGGACAACAGCAGCAGTATTCTCAGGCTAAACCAAAGAATTCTGAGCCTCAGTAGGGTAACAGATTTTAGAATAAGAAGAATTGGAGTTGGCAGCGAGCTAGACGTGATCGTGTTGATCAACCAGCTCAGAGCACACAGTTTGCAGTGAGCAGAGGGAGTTTTCAGCAATCTAATGCTTTTCTGAGTGGTGGATTTGGTAGAGGCACTAGGTGTTTCTCTTGTGGCCAATAGGGCCACATAGCTAGACAGTGTCCTTAGAGGAATGCTTCAGGTTTTGGACAGAGACCAGTAGCTTCAGAGCCTACTATAGGTGATGCAAGGCAATTCACACAGAATATTTGCAGTAGTTGATAACCACCAGGTAGAGTATCAGGGCACCATTGTGGAGACTTCTGGAGTGATGCGAGGTATTAGTTTTTCCATTCTTTTTTATTCTAGTGCTTCAGATTTGTTTATATCTCCTTCTCTAGTGGAGTGTTGTAGATTAGTGGCATCAAAGTAGGATGTTAGCTAGCAGGTTGAATTAGCATCTAGGGCTAGGGTTGCAGTTGAGTCTCTAGTACATGGTTATGAGCTGAGGATTGGTCCTCTATCTACCATAGTAGATCTTCGCATCCTACCCCTGGGTTCATATGATAAAGTATTGGGTATGGATTGGTTAGATGCTCACCAGGTAGTGATATATTGTTGGCATAAGTCTGTTAAGGGAAAATTGGATTAAACATGAATAATCAATATATCAATATCAAAATACCCAAAACTTCAATGAAATACAGAAACAAGGAGATTAACCGAACAAAAGAACTTCAAAAACCTTTGCAAACCTCAAAGGTTCATAGCTTCCATTGGTTACCTATCTCAATAAATCTTGCATGTATGAAATAAGGCCCTCAGAGAGTGCACTTCCTTGCTATGATTCCAAGAATGTTAATTGGGAATGGCTATGATAATTGCTTTGCAATGAAGATGAGCTTCACAACAATGATAACAAGCAATGAAGGAATTGGTGCCAAAGGTGCGTTGTAATTCCTACAGAGTAACGATACTTAAAACTTGGATGAATGAAATGGAAGAATAGGGTTGCTTTTATAGACTTGTGAGAGAGAAGATCAACGGTATAGAAAGAATGAGAAGATCAATGGTATAGAATAGTTGATGAACGTTTGCAAATAAGAAGACAAGTGTCACCCAAAAGCTATTTTATTTGAGTTAACTACTATATTTTCTAAAGATAAGATATGCTTTTCATAAATTAAAAAGCTTTTTTCTAATTTAAGAGATATTGATAAAAATAAGGTTGATTGAATAGATAACTCAACTTGAGATTTACTTTTGCATGATTTGAGAGAAATTAAATAATAAACTATTTAATTTTGTGTGCATGAAGAAGAAGACTTATTTTTAGAAGATTTGGAAGATATTTGAAGAATTAGAAGATAAGAAAGCTAATTAAATAAATAAATTTATTTAATTGTTATGCATGATTTGGAAGAATAAATAAAATATTTGATTATATTTTATTTTTGGAGATTGAGAGGATTTAAATAAATTTGATTGATTTATTCAAATTTGGAAGAATTATTTGATTTAATTAAATAATTAAGAATTATTTAATTGTTTGGAAGAATTTAATTAAATAAAAGATTTTATCTAATTTTGACTTTAGGAGAGGTAATTAAATATTTTGATATTTAATTAACTTAGAGGAATATGAATCGAATAAATAAATTTGTTTATTTATTTATTGATAAAATAATTAGAATGAAATAAATATTAAGAATATTTATTTAGACTGAGTCGTGTCATTTTTAGGTGTATACATTTTTCCCCTCTTTGATGCAATCTGCTTTATCACATTGTTTCAAAGAATAAATAGTCTAATAATGATACATGCCCCAATTTACCCCTGGTATAGGTTATGACGATAGGATGCCCCCTTGGGAGATTGGATAGGAAGAAGGCAGAAGGGACGTGAGACGGACAATCTCACGAAGACGAAGGGAAAACTTGGTTAGGATTGAAGAAAATAGGATGTGTTTATGAGAAACGGGAAGAAAACAAGTAGAAACGAGTGCGGGAGGTAGTCATAGTGACCACATAGCTATATTAGGGTTTGTATGCTATATATAGGAGCTGGGTCCACAAGACAATTCATTTGCACACTTGGCTTTGTTTGATTTGCTTATGAGAGCTTAGGAGAGCATAGAGCATAGAGCAGTCAACACGTGGAAGGACATTCCATGTGAGGAGCATCGCTTTGAGTGAGTCCATCAATTCGACAGGCCAGCAGAGGCAGGACCCCCAATATGTATCTCAAAAAATTTCCCCTAGGGTCGATTTTGATTGCAATAAATGCTAGGAGAAAAATAGGATAGACAAATGCACTAAATCGCAGTTTGGCGCATCTGGCATACGAAACTGCGTATCCATTAAACCTAGGCGCATTTAGGATATACAATGGCGCATTTACACAAACTATACATGTATGAGTTTAGCCAGCACATGCATAATTTTGTAGCACATTTACGGTATGAAACGACACTTTTGACCAGGCGGCGCATTTACGGTATAGGACGGTGCATGCATGAAATCTTGTGGCGCACTTGTCAGAATTGGCACATTTGATAAGAAATGGTGCATTTGACAAGAAATGGTGCATGTACCATTTGTTATGGCACATATGATATAGATAGGTAGTTTACTTATCAAAATTGACTTGATTGGCATCCTGTTTGACACAATCGATAAGTTATCTCTGAGATTGCAAGAATCTAGTCAAGAGATGTAGTGTGCTGTTTTGATCAATTTGATATGTTAAGTTAGTTGATATGTTCCTATAGATATATGAGCATGGTACTTGCAGCTTTAGGTTGACGCTTTGCTTCACGTGCTTGCAGGAGGACATTCGAGATACACTTCAGTCGAGGGAGTAGTTCCCCATGCCAATGTTGCAGAGGCATATGTTGACAAAGATGGATCGAGAGGCACTTGGTGTGATGGGCTTGGACTACATTTGTTTTATGCCCAAGGTTCGAGCAAACTACGGGTTGCTAACTATAGCAGTAGAGAGGTTCCACAGCGAGGACGGGACCTTCCACTTCCCTACTAGTGAGATGGCAGTTACATTAGAGGATGTATACAGGATTCTTCACTTACCCATTCAGGGAGAGCTCATGGAGTATGATCCATAGAGGGATGCAGGACTTTTTGAGTGCAAGCAAGTATTCGATGATCCCGAGCTGGTCAGACAGGTCATCTCCTAGTAGGATATTTATGACTACTATGACTATTTCCTAGGGATAGTTGCAAGACTGATCAGAGGCATTGTATGCCTTGATAGGAGATCACACGGTTTCCCCATTGGATGGGGTTGGATCATGGAGTAGATGGTTATAGAGGGCACTCACTATGCTTGGGGTGTCTGCATACTGGCACACTTATACCATGACATGCATCAGGTCGTATACCACAGGGGTGCGAGCCTATCAGCAAGTGTGTCATTGCTGCAGTTTTAGCTATGGGAGCACATAGCGATCACTAGACCAATTTGTGTTTTTGATAGATAGAGAGGAGAGCCTTATAGTTACGGCTACGCAGGAGTGATTTCCCAGCATAGGTTGGGGAAGCTCGAGTATTGGAGGCATGCTTTGGCTGGAGTAAATGTGGTCGTTTGGTGACCATATCTAGATTGTGAGCCTTGGGAGGATGAGGCAGATGAGCTACCATACTATTACTAGACGTGGTGGTTGATAGACCAGACACGGTTTATTCTGGAGAGACAGATTGTCAGTCAGGTTCAGAGATAGTTTGGGAGGAGACAGGGCATGCCACAGGGGTAGGCTCTATTTGCATGGACTCACACTAAGAGATTCTGATGGGGGCCAGTGGTGTCCTATGAGGAGGCGGTGGCAGAGTTTCGATACCCTACGTCACTTGGGATATGAGGAGAGAGATTACAGATGCTGGGATGACCCCAGATTTCGAGGAGTGGTTCACTGCCTACCCATTTCTGAGATACTAAGGGCCTGGGGAGCTGGTGCCTCGTATAGACGAGGTAGATTTAGATGATGAGGGCTAGGTTGGTAGGAGGAGGAGGAGGAGGAGAGGAGGACGGGGAGGTGGCGGAGATAGTGGAGGAGGGGGAGGCGGTGGAGATGGTGGAGGAGGGGGAGGCAGTGGAGGAGGTGATAGACCTAGATAGAGGAGAAGAGCTGGGGAGGTACCTTCCTAGGCTTAGCAGGTAGTGCCACCATAGGTCACACAGTAAGCTCCACAGCAGGCACAGATGTTGCCACCTTAGTAAGTGGCACAGTAACAGGTACCCTAGCCACAGGGGTAGGGATAGGCACAGGCATTCCAGGGTCCAGCATAGTCAGATGTCTAGGAGAGGGGTATAGCTTTGCTGAGAGGATAGGTTAGGTAGCCGTGGGCACAGCTTAGGACTACCGAGGCCTGGCGAGAGACAGATGCAGAGCTTATCTTGAGGCTCACCAGAGAGAGAGCTATGGTAGAGGTGCAGATATGAGTTATCCGAGTAGAGCAAGATACAATAGTGTCAGCTCTTGGGACAGATGCCATGAACAACTTTCTGGTTGGGCAGGTGCACTAGGTATAGGCACAACTAGCACAGACATAGACATAGTTGGCGTAGGCACAGGCTCAGTTAGCGCAGGTGTAGGGTGAACTTAACAGAGCACAGGCTCAGACACAGTATTACCAAGATTTATACCATGGTGTTGTGCCAGTTGGTCAGAGGGCTCCGAGCTATAGGAGCCAGTCCATGGCCTCCTAGAGAGTAGGTGGATCGAGGTCAGGACCTTCCGTGATGGGCCCACAACAGTCTGGGGCCAGTGGAGGAGGGGACTCAGGAGACACTGCTGGTAGCAGCGGTTCACAGCAGCAGGGATAGCAGATACTTGCGCAGACTTTAGCTCTTATGTACACTTTTTGGTGGCTCAGATAGCCGGACATATATGTACCATTTTTGTATTTTGAGACATGTATCACCATCCTTGAGATGTTACTCACTATATATGACATTGACTCAGAGATGGACCACTTGATATTGTACATTTGGACATATTTATGATATTTATATGATGATGTAGCTATTTGATTCTTTCTATAGGCAGTTTTCTCATTCTATGTTATAGATGCATTTCTATTTGTATGATGTGATGCACATGTTTATCTAATGCAGACTTAGATGTTTATTTGATGTAACTTTTTATATGATGCTATGTGATGTTACATGACCTAATGTAGACTTATATGTTTTACTTGATATGCCTCTAATGTGTAAATGTGAATCGTATCTATATGATTATGCAATTTATGTGATGCACTTATCTATATTTTTTATATTTTTTTTGTTTGACACTATGCATGACCTGATGCACTTTATTATGTATACAACTAATTTAATCATATAAATGACTATCTCACATGATATGATACGCAACTATATGCTATGTTTTTGTGATGTCCAAATGTACTCTATCGACACAGAGATGACATAATGGTAGATAAGAGATTGATTGAAAGAATGACTCGATAGAAAGATTCACAAGCTTCACTTTCTATTGTTACTCTGCATTGTTTGGATCTTTTATTACATGGGATACAAATGTATGGATGTATAATGGATGTATGCTGGATGCTTTGCTTTTGACATCTTGATGGTGCAAGTATTTTGAAGTGCTTATTTCATCATTGGATGCTTTTTTTGGTACTTTTTCCTAATGTTGTAAGTTAATACAAGCATCTAGGTATAATTGAACCAAAATGACCTGAGTGTTTCTTACATGGATTTTGCTTTAGCAAGTTAATACAAGCATCAAGGTATAATTAAACTGAGATGACCTGAGTGTTTCTTGCGTATCAACAAACAAGGATTGCCCCCATTCATGTTAGACCTTTAATGTCCTCAATGATCTTTTACCGATCATGTCTTTAGACAAGGCATCACATTACTAAAGTTTAATCCACAAACAACAAACAAAAGAAAATAATCATGCCCCCATCATAGCATCTATAGCTTTTGGCATCCTTGAGTAGCATAGAAAGACATGATAACAAAAAATCAAGACATTGTATTTTAACCATGATTCCAATCCACAAAACATATTTGCATTTAGATGTGTTTGTTTCTTGCCATAATTTGGGTAAAATTATTTAGAATGCCTTAGGTGTTTGTTTGCTTTGCTTTGGATAGGTAAAATGCCTTGCATCAAAATTTCTGCTTGAAAGCGGGTTCTACTTGTGCTTGCTTGTTTGGTGGGAAGATTCCATAATCCTTATTGGTGAGACGGACCCTAAGGGACTGACCTAGTGCCTTGGGGGCTCATTGCTAAATGGCCTTGCCTACGTGATGATGCAGAGGCAACGTAGTTCAAGGTAACCTTAACGGACCTAAGACCTAGCTGATATAAAGTGGTGTGAACTTAGATAGATAGAAGGACTAGACAAGGGATGGATGGGATAGTGGAGCCTCGGGGGTGCATTTAAGAAATGGCCTTGGCTATGTGACAACACAGAGGCAACATAGTTCATGGACTTGGACCATGGATGGACTAGAGGATAGACGACAAGTTATGGGATGGACAAGGAAGCCTCGGGGTTGCATTTGAGAAATGGTCTTGCCTATGTGACAACATAGAGGCAATGTAGTTCATGGACTTGGACCATGGATACTGATGAGAGACACTATGCTAGGCTCACACTGTGGATAGGATATGGGATAAAACCTTGGTTGACAAGGAAAAAAAGAGATAGAGTATCAAGCCATGATAGGATACTGTCAGGATTTTATTATGGGACAGATATGGATCGAATGGGACATGAGTGAAGGAAGAATGGACATAAGGTGATTGGTTTCCCAAAGATGGAGGAAGTGGTTTATCACAAGTAACACCTGTTTACCAGGTTTTTCACCACTTTCTTTTATTTGCATGAAAGCTAGAAATATGCATGATGCCTGTTTGCCAGGTTTTCACCATGATACCTATCTAAGGTGCCTATTTGCCAGGTTTTCACCAAAGGATATTTTTTTTGTATTTTTCTAATTTTTTATTTATTTTTATTTTTTTGTATTTTATTGCCCCTTACATTGGGGTTCTCCTAGGTATAGAACCGACGAATATGCATGCTATTGATTGGGTCATCGGACAGCTCACCCTCTGATGTTGCTAACTGATATGCCCCTGATCCATAAGTAGCTACAATCACATAAGGCCCAAGCCAGTTGGGTTCAAACTTGCCTTTCTTTTCCTAATCTTGTTGATTGCGAGGGTTCTCCTTAAGTACTAGATCTCCAACCTTGAATACTCTTGGATGGACTCTATGGTTGTAGCTTCGTGACATCATTTGTTGATATGCCTTGAGATGGTCAAAGGCTTTTTGTCTCCTTTCCTCTAGCAACTCTAGTTCTTCATCATCTGTTATGAGACCTTTTAACAACACCCTGAGAGATGGTAACTCAACCTCTATGGGGAGGATAGCTTATGAGCCATAGACAAGGATGTAAGGGGTAGCACCTGTGGGAGTGCGTATACTGGTTCTATAGGCCCATAGAATGGGATTGAGTTGGATGTGCCAATCATGACCAACATCGTTGACTATCTTCTTGAGGAGTTTTAAGATGGTCTTGTTGGATGCTTCTGCTTGGCTGTTGCCTTGGGGGTAATAGGGTGTGGAGAAACAGTGTTGGATTTTGAATCGGTCACAAAGTTCTTGGACATCCTAGTTTTTGAAGGGTCTTCCATTATCTGTGATAATGGATGAGGGAATTTCGTATCTGCAGATGAGGTAATTGAGGATGAATGAGGAGATTTGTTTACCTATGATGGTGGTGAGGGGGACGGCTTCAATCCACTTGGTAAAGTACTTAGTGGTGATTATTATAAATTTGTGGCTGTTGGATGAGGGTGGATGGATCTTTCCCACAAGGTCAAGTCCCCATTGGCAAAAGGGCCAAGGTGTCATTAAAGGTCTCAACTCTCAAGTTGGTGCATGTATCAGGTTCCCATGTATCTAGCACTACTTGCACTTCTTCACAAATTGGTATGAATTTGTTTCCATGTTTGGCCAATAATAACCCAAATGAATGAGTTTCTTAGCTAAGGAAGGACTGCTAGAGTGTGTTCCACAGATCCCTTTGTGTACGTCTTGTAAGGCGGTTTAGGATTCTTCTCGTTCTAAACAACGGAGTAAAGTACCATCTAGACCACGTCAATATAGGGTGTCAGCAATAATGGTATAATGAGAGGTTTGGTGTATAAAGGTTCATTGTTGGTTTGAAGATAAGTCAAGTGGGAGGGTGTTGTCCTTGAGGTAAGTGTAAATCTTACTGCACCAAGGTGAATCAGATCCAACTAAAAGGTATATGGAATGGGTTTTAGGAAGATCATAAGCTGGTTGCTGAATTGATTCTACTAAGAACTCGTACCGTGACTTATTCTCTAGGATTTCAAGAAGAGAGGCAATGGTTGCCATGGCATCTGCTACTTTGTTTTCAATCCAAGGTATCTGCTCAAAAGAGATGATCACAAAGTACTCCTTAAAATATTCAACCATCTGCTTGTATGGGACAAGCTTCTCATCTTTGGTTTGGTAATCATCATTGACCTGATTGATCACTAGTTGAGAATCACCGTAGACATGTAGCTCTTTGATTTTCCACTCTATTGCTATTTTGAGGTCAATGACCAAGGCTTCATATTCTTCTATGTTTCTTGTGTATGGAAATAATAGACGGTAAGACTTCGGTATGGTGTCGCCACGAGGAGTTACAAACAAGATTCCTGCCCCTGATCCATGGTTTGTGTAGGACCCATCAAAGTAGAGCTTCCAAGAATGTGTTGATATATTAAATAAGGATTCATCTGGAAACTCAAATTGCATTGGTGTGGTGTCTTGTAGTGGTGCATCTGCTAACTGATCAGCAATGACTTACCCTTTGATAGCCTTTCTGTCTACATACTCAATGCCATATTCACTTAGGAGCATTACCCATTTGGCTAGGCGACCTGTTAGAGATGCTTTGCTTAGTAGGTACTTTAGTGGATCTATTTTTGCAATAAGTTTGACTGGATGTGCTAGAATATAATGTCAGAGTTTTTGGGAAGTAAAAACTACCGCAAGACATGATCTTTCTATATGAGGGTATTGTAATTCATAGCCCAGCAATGTACAACTGATGTAGTAGACGACTCTTTCTTTATTTTCATAATCTTGTTGTGCTAGAGGGGTTCCAAGAGCTATTGGTGTAGCAGATATGTATAGTAACAATGGTTTCCCTTGGATAGGAGGCATGAGAATGGGTGAATTCATAAGATACTCTTTCAGTTTGTCGAATGCCTCTTCGCATTTCTCATCCCACCTAAATGGAATGTTCTTGTGCAGGAGATGACTGAATGGTTGACACTTGTCTACCAGTTGTGATATAAATTTACGGATTGCTTGTAGCTTGCCCTATAGAGATCTTAGTTGAGTAAGAATCTTGGGTGGTGGCATGTCCATAATAGCCTTGACTTTGGCAGGGTCCACCTCTATTCCATTTGCCGATACACTAAAACCTAAGAGCTTGCCTGAGGTGATTCCGTATACACATTTCTTTGGGTTCAACTTGACTTTGAATTGTTCTAGCCTCTGGAAGACTTTCTCTAACACATACAGGTGTGACTCTCTTGTGAGTGACTTTGCAAGGATATCATCTACAAAATCTTCCATTGTCACGTGCATCATATCATGGAATATAGTGGTCATAGCACATTGATATGTGGTTCCTGCATTCTTTAGCCCAAATGGCATGACATTCCAGCAAAAAGTGCCCCATGGACAAGTAAAAGCTATCTTATGCTGGCCTTCTGGTGCTATCCTAATCTGATTATATCCCAAGAAGCCATCCATGAGAGATAACATGGTATGCCTTGCTGTTAAGTCGACTATGATATCTATATTTGGCAACGAAAAATCATCCTTACGACAAGCTTTGTTTAGATCTCTAAAGTCATTGCATAGTCTGACTCGGCTATTAGGTTTGGACACTGGTACTATGTTGGAGACCCACTCTGAATAGTCTATAGCTTTGATGAACCCTACATCTAGTAATTTCTTGAGTTCTTTTACAAGCAGTGAAATGTGTGGATGCATCTTTCTAAGATTCTGTTTCACTGGTTTCACTCCTTGATCTATTGGAAGAGATGTAAAATTAGGTCTGGATCTAACTCTGGCATATCTGCATATGACCAAGCAAAATTGACTTTCTTTCTCTTGAAGAATGGTACAAACTTAGTCTTCTTTGGTGGGGTTAGAGACTTAGCAAAGTGAATGATCTTAGGTTGTTCCTCTGTTCCAATGTTAACAGGTTCTGTCGGTTCCACAACAATCTAAGACTTCTCCTAGTGCATGTCGTTAGGGAGAGTGTCAAGCCTTCCATTGTCAGGTGACATAGTTGGGTTTTCACCTTCAGATGCATCCTTTCTTTTTACTGCTTTGGGATCTGACACTGTCGCGGAACATTTTTCACTATTAGATCCAGTTTTTATTTTGATATTTTTCCTACTGGAAGGCTTGGCACCCTCTCTAAAATAAGCCATGGTATTAAGTTCAATAGTGAAGCCAGCTTTATGATCTCCTTTAGGTAGGTGGTCCCTGAGTTCCATGTAGTCAATATAGGCATCGTCATTTTGGAACATATCTAGTTGCGAGGTTCCACGTAGATCCTTGTCAATAAGCTCAGGATGCATAAGGGGAAGGGAGTCAGAGGATAGATCTAATTCGTTCATAGTTTGAATGGATATACTAGGAGTATTGGTAGGGGGAGTGTTTGGGATGTTACTTTCCTCCAAGTTATTTATTACGATAGAACTCGAACCTTCCTCAAAAGTTGTATTCTCAGGGATAGGCAAATCACACTCTAATGGCCTATTCGGTAGCATTTGTTCCTCATAGTAGGGGCTATAAGTTTGAATGGTATCGACCTCTTTTTCATTGTAGGAATGCTCTGTTAGCTCATCCCACTCATATTCATTGGAATCTATGTCACTGTCCTCTTGAAGTGTATGGATCATTTCCATAAGACAAGCATTTGCTTTAGCTTTGCCCTTATCTTTATATCCTAGGCCTTTTGTAGTTCTAGCCAATGAGGATGAAGAAGGTTGAATGGGTTCTATAATTCCTTCTTTTCTTAGGTTGATGGGGCCTTGTCCTTTGTAACCCATTCTATGTAGGATAGATTCACCTCACCCATAGATTTCTGTTGGGAGCTTAGGTGGTTCTTGTTGTATGTTTTCTTCTTCTTCAGCGTAAAGCCATTGTAGGATATCTCTTTCCTCCGTTTCATTTGATAGGGTCCCCCATTTTACAAAGGGAGCTGTAGGAGGTGTAGGAAGAGCAGATGGCTTTGGAAAATGATTGGGTCACCCAAAGGATCTAGGAGATAAAGGCATTTTGGCTAGATTGAGGCTATGCTCGATGGAGTATTCCCCTACTATTTCTTTGATGGTAATTTTCTGCTCTTTGGGCTTGGATGAGGAAGCTTCAGAGGTAGAATCATGCTGTGGGGTAGGGGATGTATATGATCTATTGTTTGGTATGATGCAATCAGGTTTTGAAAGGATAGAGCTGCAATGCTGAAAGGGGTCAGGATCACCTTGGATGGTGACTTGCTTGCTATTGTGAGGGAATTTTATGCATTGGTGATAGGAAGAAGGGACAGCTTTCATGGCATGAATCCATGGTCTACCTAGGAGAATATTATAGGTGAGCTCCCTATCTAGGACTTGGCACACAAAATCTTTTATCACTGGTCCCACTTGTATGGGTAATACCACTGTTCCTTTGGTAGTTCTCTCCTCTTCATCATAGGCTTTGATAGTAATCTTCTTTCTTGGATCAACTACATTTTTAGAGAACCCCAATGTAAGGACTAGCTTTAACATGCAAATATTTAAACTAGCTCCCCCATCAATGAGAACCCTTTTGATGAGGTGTTTGTGGATGAAGGTGATAATTTGTAGAGGGGCGTTGTGAGGTTGAGACACTGAGAGGTCATCTTGTTCGGTAAATGATATGGTACGTGAGGAGGTCAGATTACCTACCATGGACTGAAACTTATCTTGGGCCAGGTTAGTGGGGACAGTGGTTTCCACTAAGGCTTTATCGAGGATCTCCTTATGGGAAGGAGATAGACGCAACAACTCTAAGATAGAAATGTGTGTCGGAGTCTTCTGTAGTTGGTCTATGATGCTATACTGATGGAAGTTGGACTGAGAAGGTGATGACCTTAGAGGAATGGTATTCAACGTGACTTTACTGCTGCGGGTAATGATACTACAATTAGTTCTATTGGGTTCTGATTGTTGGTTGGGCGTGACCACATTGATTTGTGGGACATGCTCTGATATGCAATTGATGGTATAGTCGAATGGCACACTTGTGTAATTGGCATTACTATTCCCATTGTTTTGATTTTGCCTATTACGGTTGTTGTTGTTGCCATTGTTTTCTTTGTTGTTATACAGCCTATCATGATTGAGAAGAAGATCTTTGTAGGCCACAAGTGTCTCATTAGAAGTATGTTGATGAGCTCCTCCTTAATTTTGATCAAGCATGTCTTGAATAATGTGTTTGAGATGGATACAATTGTTGGTTATATGTCCTCTTCCTCTATGATACTCACAATAGTCAGTGCCTTTCCAATAGTGAGGTTTAATTTGAGGCTCATAATCACTTGTTGGCGGTAGAGAGATTTCATTGTTGGCCAATAGCTTCATTAATGCGGATTCTTGGGACTCACCCAGCTGTGTGAACTTTTGCCTTTGATTTGAGTTGAACCATGGTCTTGGCTCCTGAGAGAATGTTTTGTTGGGCGTAGCATTGCTTGCCTCTCCTTTGAGAGTGAGTATTGGCTGTTGTTTGGAAGCTACCACCTTGGCATCAACTACTCCATCATTGATGATATTTTTGTTTTTAGTCCAAAAATTTGATTTTTCAGTCATGTAGTTGGAGGTAGGTGTGTCCTTGTATAACTTGATTTGCCCCTTGGTGATCATATCTTTTTCGATGAACAATCCCATTTCAATAACCTTTGAAAATGAAATAGGGCATTGAATTTGTATTTGGTAGCTAAGATTGGAGTTGAGGTTATGGACAAACATCTCCATTAATTGCTTCTTGGGTACATCATATGAGCATTTGCTTGCTAGTTGTCTCCATCTTTGTAGGAAGGAGGCAAATGATTCACCACTCTTTTACTTGGTATTGCATAAATCATGCATAGAGACTTCATGTTCAATATTGTACAAGAAGTACATGATGAATTTGTTGACTAGCTCATCAAATGTTTTGATGCCTGGTGGAAGCCGTGAGAACCACTCCATGGCTTGACTACCTAGAGATCTAGGGAATGGTCTCATTAAGTACTTGTCTCATTGTGAGCTACTTCCATGCATGTTGCATTGAATTCCCTAATGTGATCTCTAGGGTCCCCTTTCCCTTTGTATTTGTCAAACTTAGGAATTTCGAATCGATAGGGATACAGTGTCATGTTTAAACTTTTATCAAAGGGGTACGATGCAATATCTTCCAAGGAATAGGTTTTAGTGTTTGTACCCATCTTAAGATCTGTCATTTGTTGCGTTAGCCCCTTGATTTGTTTCCTCATTTCTTCCATAGGAGTGCTTGGGTCTATGGCTTTCTTTCCTTTTTCATTATTATCCAAGCTACGTTTTCTTGGATTGTGCTTAGATCGAAATTGGCGGGGAGTTTAATTCCAAGATTTGCAAGATGATAAAAATACTTGTGAGGGTCCTCATGGAGCACTTTCTATAGCAAGCGTTGGAATTTCTGATCTTGGAGGGTTCCTTGATACTCCTCGTGAGAGATTTCCTCATCACTATCATGAGGGGTGACAATGTGGTTGGATGATCTGTCCATTTCAAGTTGCCTTTTGTATTGAGATCTAGTAAGAACCATGCAAGGTGACGTGGGATGACATTAGAGATTTTGGCAAGATGTCGATAGAGACTGCTGAGAATAGGATACTTACGACAACATTTGGACAAGGGACTCTTTCGATTAATGATTCCAAGTAAGATGACTGATACAAGATGATAGCCACTAGTAAGGGTACTTGATACCTATCTTACTGTGTAGGGACTAGTCGTGCACCAAGACCACTAGCGAAGTTCTGTCACTTACTAGGGTTACTTGAATCTAAAATGATACGAAAAAGGGGCCTATACTGAACTGATATGGGATACTTTGACTTTGGACTAGGAGGACCTAATAGAAGGCGAATGAGATGACCAACGAAAGAGGGAGTATGCTATGGATTGGATGAAAAAGTGACTGCAATGTAAGACCTAATCTCAAAACTTGGAACTAGACTGAAATGGGTACCTAGAAATGATAAAAATTTTCTCTCAAAGATTGTGCAAGTGCTCACTATCATGCATGTGTCGGAACAGATGTGCTGCAGAAACTGGTAAATGCACTACAAGTCTGCATAGAAGTGCCACGCTAGTAAATATCAAATGCATCGTAATAAGTAGTAAAAGTGCTGCAAATCAATATAGATGCGTAGCGGAAGAAGACGAATGTGCCACTCTGGTTTTCTTAGTATTTTTGCAAGTTTTTGAAAATTTTTCTGATGTTTTTGGTATCTTGGGTTGCAAGAATGTCTTTTTGATCTGATTTTTCTAAAATTATGGCAAGAAGACACAACAAACACAAAGAATGCTTTTATGGTTTTTTATTTTTTTATGATTTTTTGACTCTTTTTGGACTAAAAGAAAGCAAGTATAATCCTAGGTTTCAAAGGATAGTATAAAATAGAATTCTCACTATCTCTAGTGAAGCATCTTCAGGAGGTAATAATCGCCCTTCCCTGCACCGGATTATAGGGGTTTTTGGCCACTAAGACAATTGATGAGTAATAAAGGCAACTGTTCGAGTGGTTATACATGCGGTAGCACTACTCTCTGTTATGGAGTCTCCCAGCCTGCAAGGGTTGCACCTTGGAGGGTTTTGGGGGAGGTTGGCTGTCAGTATAACACAACTACACTAGTTGTTTGAAGCTTTCACTCCAAACACAATTTATTTATAGTGGCTTGGAAGGGCTTGGCATCTAGCCTATCACCACTTAGGGTCATTCCTACTTGGATGAATGGTATCCAAGAGCAGGCCCCTCTAAAGGAAAAACACATGCAAAAATGATATGTCTGGCATTTTGGTCACCCAAGATAGGGGAGAGCATAGGCTTGGTATCATTCCCAAAACATAGAATACAGGGGTTCTTTTCCCCTAGTTTAAAATGAGAAAAACTAGATGAGCTATCTACTTGGGCAAGCACATAAATTTGTTAACTTTGAAGTGATAACAAGATAGAAATGGTTCAGTTTTACCAAGATAGAAATGATGTGTTCAATTTTATCTAGATAGCAATGAGTTGTTAACTTTTAAAAGATAGCAATATTGCAATGATTCAATGATATGTAAGATAGCAATGATTCAATTACTACCTTCCTAGTTAAAACTATGTGAGATTTGCATGAGCATCCATTTACTTTCTCGTTAGAAATTGAAGTGTGAATTAACAAGTGCAACTATATAATTCTAAACTAGTACCTAGCCTACAAAATAGATTAAGAGAGTTCCTGCAAAGAGACGTTAGTGTTAGCAAAAACTTAAAGGAAACCCTAAAATCACTACCTAAATCAGATGCGCGGCTTCAAAGACTGAATGCACAGAAATAGAGCTTAGAAGCATTGCAGTACATATGTGCTAAGGCAGAGGTCAAAAGTGCCAGAAAATAGTGTATATGCACCGATTTGACAGATGCACCGTATCGGAGGATATATGTGCTAGAACAGAGTTTGTATGCGCCGAAAGGGTATACACATCGGAACAAATAGTATATACGTTAGATCAGAGACTGTATGCACTGAAGGAATGTATGCACCGTAACAAATATCATATGCGTGTTAGGACATGTCAGATGCGCTATTTCCTCCTATGTACATCTTTCTAAAACACAAAAACTAAATTTTTGGGTTAAATTTGGGGCTAGGGCCCATGGTGGGTGCCAAAAATGTTACGGGAAAATTGGATTAAACATGAATAATCAATATATCAATATCAAAATACCTAAAACTTCAACGAAATACAAAAACAAAGAGATTAACTGAATAAAAGAACCTCAAAAACCTTTGCAAACCTCAAAACTTCATAGCTTCCGTTAGTTGCCTATCTCAATTGATCTTGCATGTATGAAATAAGGCCCTCAGAGAGTGCACTTCCTTTCTATGATTCCAAGAATGTCAATTGGGAATGACTATGATAATTGCTTTGCAATGAAGATGAGCTTCACAACAATGATAGTAGTATGGTAACGAGTGTGATCACAAGCAATGAAGGAATTGGTGCCAAAGGTGTGCTATAATTCCTGTAAAGTAATGATACTTAAAGTTTGGATGAATGAAATGGAAGAATAGGGTTGCTTTTATAGACTTGTGAGAGAGAAGATCAATAGTATAGAAAGAGTGAGAAGATCAACGGTATAGAACAGTTCAGGAACGTGCGCGAATAAGAAGAAGACAAGTGTCACCCAAAAATTGTTTTATTTGAGTTAACTACTTTCTTTTCTAAAGATAAGACATGCTTTTCATAAATTAGAAAGTTTTTTTTCTAAATTAAGAGATATTGATAAAAACAAGGTTGATTGAATAAATAACTCAACTTGAGATTTGCTTTTGCATGATTTGAGAGAAATTAAATAATAAATTATTTAATTTTGTGTGCATGAAGAAGAAGACTTATTTTTAGAAGATTTGGAAGATATTTGAAGAATTAGAAGATAAGAAAGCTAATTAAATAAATAAATTTATTTAATTTTGTGCATGATTTGGAAGAATAAATAAAATATTTGATTATATTTTATTTTTGGAGATTGAGAGGATTTAAATAAATTTGATTGATTTATTCAAATTTGGAAGAATGATTTGATTTAATTAAATAATTGAGAATTATTTAATTGTTTGGAAAAATTTAATTAAATAAAAGATTTTATCTAATTTTGACTTTAGGAGAGGTAATTAAATATTTTGATATTTAATTAACTTAGAGGAATATGAATCAAATAAATAAATTTGTTTATTTATTTATTGATAGAAGAATTAGAATGAAATAAATATTAAGAATATTTATTTAGACCGAGTCATGTCATTTTTAGGCGTATACAAAGTCATTGAAGTGTGTGGATGATTCTAGTAGAGGTAGAGGTATTTGGTATTCAGAGACCTATTTCCTTGCATATGATCTTTGCTATGCAGCTGAAGAGATGTATGCATCAGGGTTGTCAGCTATTTGTTATGTCAGTTAATGACTTGGAGATGAAGGAGAGTCGAGAGACATCTCTTGATGATCACCTACTTCTTAGAGAGTATATTGATGTTTTCCCTAGTGAGATTCTGGGAATGCCACCTAAGCGTGACATTGACTTCAGGATTGATCTTGTTCCCAGTGCAGAGCCCATTTCACAATCTCCATATCAGATGACCACTTAGGAGCTTAAAGAGCTTCAATTGTAGTTGGAGGAGTTGTTAGCCAAGGGATTCATTCGACCTAGTGTTTCTCCATGGGGAGCACCTGTGATCTTTGTGAAGAAGGATGGATCTCTATGGCTATGTATAGATTATTGACAAGTTAATAAGGTGACTATGAAGAATAGGTACCCCTTGCCACAGATTGATGATCTATTTGACTAGATTAAGGGGGCTAAGGTGTTTTAAAAAATTGACCTTAAGTTAGGATACCATCAATTGCAAATCTTTGAGACAGATATTCACAAAATAGTATTTCACACCCGTTATGGACATTATGAGTTTACTGTTGTACCATTTGGGTTGACAAATGCACCTTCTGTGTTCATGAGCCTAATGAATGGTGTATTTTGCACCTATCTTTATAGATTTGTCCTTGTGTTTCTGGATGACATATTGATTTATTTGAGGACTATTGAGGAGCATGAGGAGCATTTACGACAGGTTTTGCAGTGTCTCAGAGAAAATTAACTTTGTACTAATTTGGCAAAATGTGAATTCTTTCAGACAGAGGTGAGGTTTTTGGGTCATATAATTTCTGGAGAGGGTATTGCGGTGGATCCTTTGAAGATCCAAGCCATTATAGATTGGCCTGCACCTACTAATGTTTCTGAGGTTCACAGTTTTATGGGTTTGGTAGGCTATTACCATCAGTTTGTTTAGGGTCTTTCAAGGATAGCCCACCCCATTACTTCTCTTCAGAGAAAAGGGAAGAAGTTTGTTTGGTCAGAGCAGTGTCAGGAAGCTTTTCAAACCCTTAAGGAGCGGTTGACTAGTGCACCCATTTTGGTAGTTCTTAATCCTACTGGGGACTTTGTTGTATGTACTGATGCTTCTTTGGAGGGTCTAGGAGTAGTTTTGATACAAGATGGTCGCGTGATTGCCTATGAGTCTTGCAAACTCAAGGATCATGAGTTAAACTATCCCACGCATGGTCTAGAGTTGGATGCAGTTGTTCATGCTTTGGTGAGGTGGAGGCATTTTCTTTTGGGGCATTGGTTCAAGCTGCATAGCGATCATCGTAGTCTGGAATATATTTTTATGTAGCCAAACCTCAATGCGAGGCAAAGGTGTTGGATGGAGTTCTTGTGTGAGTATGATTTTGAGGTAAAGTATATCCAAGGTAAGGAGAATGTAGTGGCAGATGCCCTTAGTCGGCAGAGGCATGAGCTTTTAGTGGTCATTCTTTCAGTAGATTTGAGAGGTTAGATTGTTGCAACACTTCCTTCCGATAGCTGGCATCAGGAAGTGAAGGCAGAAGTTGAGTCAAGTAGACCTTTGGAGGGTAGATTTGCTAGTTACTCTCTAGAATTAGATGGTCTTTTGTGACATTTGGGTCATATTTATGCTTCTAGCTCAGAGGGTCTTCGTACCCTAATCATGTCAGAGGTGCATCGAGCACCCTATTAAGCTCATTCGGGTGTCAAGAAGATGCACACAGATCTTCATCAGCTGTATTTCTGGATTGGTATGAAGAGGGATATTGTTGATTTTGTGTCGAGGTGTCTTGAGTGTCAGAGAGTGAAGACGGAGCACCAGCATCTCGCAGGTCTTTTGCAGCCACATCTTGTCCCAGAATGGAAATGGGACATCATTTCTTTAGACTTTATAGTTGGGTTATCGATACCCTCTCATCATCATGATGCTATTATGGTCACTATGGATAGCTTGACAAAGGTAGCTCACTTCTCTCCTGTTCGATCATCATATAATGCTTCTTCAGTGGCCAGAGTATTCATGGAGGACATAGTCAGACTGTATGGGATTCCTCATAGGATCATTTCTGATAGGGATCCAGTGTTTACTTTAGCTCTTTGGACTACCTTATAGCATGCTTTGGGGACTCAGTTAAATTTTAGTTCATCTTATCACCTAGAGATTGATAGGCAGACCGAGAGGGTTAATCAGGTTCTCGAGGATATGCTTAAGATGCATGTCATGGACCAGTAGAGTCGTTGGGAGGACTACTTATATTTGGTGGAGTTTGCATATAATAATGGTTATCACAGCTCTATTGGTATGTCTCCATTTTAGGCTTTGTATGGTCATCCTTGTCGGACCCCACTGAGTTGGGATTGCCTTGAGGATAGAGTTCTCCTAGGACTGGATATGCTTAGGGATATGGAGCAGCAGGTTGAACAAATTAGAGAGCATTTGGTGGAAGCACAGGATAGACAAAAGAAGTATGCAGATGCGCATAGGGTTGATCATCAGTTTTCAATTGGTGATCAAGTGTTCTTGTGGGTGTGTCCACAAAAGAGTCCAATCCATTACGAAAAATGCACTAAGCTCACACCATGCTTTGTTGGGCCATTTGAGGTGTTGGAGAGGATTGGTACTGTTGCTTATCATCTTGTTTTGCCACCTAGTTTATCATGCATCCATGATGTTTTTCATGTTTCTGTACTTGGACCATATTATCGAGATGTTGCTCATGTTTTTGATTTGAATGCTCTATAGGTAGACAATAGGCAGCTGGCTTTGGAGCCCATAGGCATTTTGTAGCACAAGAGACTCACACTCAGGGGTAGAGACATGGAGCAGGTTAGGGTCCTATGGGATCCTAATGATGAGACTTCTGCTACCTAGGAGGATGCATCTAGGATGCGGGAGCTGTATCCATATTTGTTTGCAGGCTTCTAGGAGTAAGCCTGATTCTGGGGGGAGGATGTAGTGCTCCTCATTTTGGCTCTCTGATAGATTGTTAGTGGTTCCTTTACATCTAGACATTATGACATATGTGGTTGATGGATTACTCATTTATGCTCATTATGTTATGGATTATGAATTTTGTTGATGATTGATGATGACATTCATTTATGTTGATGACATTATTGATTATATGAATAGTACATGATGCTTTATGATCAGTTATGAGCTAATTGATTATGTATATCAATTTTCTCATGTTCTATGTGATTATATGACAATATGATATCTAGTTGATTAGTTAATGATGTAATTGTTTATTGTAGATATTTGTGATGTGCCTTGTGAAGGGACAGTGTAGTATTACTCATCCTGAGCACCCTACTACGCTACAACTCCCTGTCATAGTGTGATTGATTATATATATATATGTGTGTGTATATATTTTCGTATACAACATTTTGGTTTGCTGTAGGTTGCAGGTAATAGGCATCGACTCCAACTGAATTGGCAAGTCCGAGCCTACCTTTATACCATGAATATTGTGGAAGGGAGATAACATGAGGTTCCCTCTGTTAGTCAAATTCCATATGTGATGAGTCCAGTCTTGGATTTCTTCAGTTGGTCAGTTGATCTTTTGGAGCCTGTCTATGAGTCTCTGTCGATTCTTTGGTATGTTAATGTTGGTTTGTAGCCTTCAAGTTGTTTAGTTGGTTTATTGACGTAGAATATTAAACTATTTTGTAAGAAAATAATAATAAGTTTAAGTATATTAATGTTAGTTTATTTTGAAAATAAATAATGAGGAAATTATAGAAGAATAAATAATGGAATTTTAATAGAAATTAAATTAGTAATTTTAATAGTTAATAATAATAATAAATAAATTCTAGATAGTTAATATTTCATAAAGTAAATAAATAATTTTGTGTTGTATGAAAGATATTCTTTTATTCTTTAATTTAATTGAGTAAGTGGTCTGTCGTGGGTGGTTAGCTACAATTTTGTAGATTTCAAAATCTTCTTATAAGTAGGAATTAACGTAATTAATTTTGAAATAATGGATTTGTGTGTAAGAGAAATGTGGTAGTGGGAATTAATTGGTTTTGCCTATTTTGTGATATGGGAATTATTTGAAGGGATTTTTGGGGGAAGATTGGGGGTACAGAAAGATTGGAGGAAAAATTTGCAAAAGAAGAAGAATTGGGGAAAAGAGAGAGGATTATCAAGTGGAGGACTCTAAAGCTTAAGAATTTTTCTAGGTATGTATACTGTAGTATTGAATAAATTGTGTTAGAATTAGATGAGTCTCTCTACAATTCTTTTGTGTATGCTTTTTCTTCCTCAAATTGTGAATATTTTGTCTGGTTGGTAGCATATCCTTTTGTCACCTTATGTGTCCTTGGTCTTTATGTTATTCTTCACTTGTCTTCATCAAAGTTTTATTCTGCAACTATTAATCTCTTCTCCATAAGAATGTTCCCCTGCAATATACTCAATTGGTCATTCCCTGTATATGGTCTTTCTGAGACCTTCTTAAATAGGTCATTAAACTTTTCAACAAAATTTGATTTGCTTATTTATTTTGGTCATTACCTTGCAATTGATGAGAACCATCTTTTCTTGGAAGTTTCTCAAACCTTTCCAATGAAGTTGCTTGTATGTCTCAAGAGGCTTTTTTTACTAATCATGCTAAGCAACCTTCATTTACTAAGTCAACAACTTTCTTGGTCATATCTAGCTAGTGTCATGTAGGATTCCTAGCGTTTGTTTATACTTTTCACATCTGGAATTATTTATGTTAGCAATACTGATATTTCATTTAGGAATCATGCATGATTTTAAAGGGAGATTAAAATAAGTTATATTTTCACCTTGTCACAGCTTGATATGAACCAATTGAGCAATGTTTTTTAGCAAATCTAGCCTTCTACTCTGGAAGTGAGTCTCCCTCTCAAACCAACTCAATGAAATAATGTCCAGGACCAATCCTTGTTGCAGTGTTAATATGCATCTATTCTTGCATCACCACCAGCTATTATTCCAATGATGCTAATTTCTACAACTAGAGCATTTCATGAAATATCCTTCTGGGTGTTCGATGAATAATTGGCGTGTCTATTTCTTTATCAGATGTCTCTTGCTTATTTTTTTTACTAGCTCATTCCCTTTCAAAGGTATCGAAGATTGGGTAGCTAATCCTTGTGCCTATCAAATACAAATGCTTAGTAATAGGTTTTGCAACACTTTTACCCCTTTCCATGGCGTCGACTAGTGAAATAAACTTAGGCGAACCTTGGATACCACTTTGCCATAAAGGAAACTATTTTGTGCATTCCTAAGACTGATGATCTTCATCTCTATATGGTCGCACCTAGGCTTCAAAGCGAATAATTCTCTTTTATTTTCTTAATCTCCATCTTTGATATACGATTGCCATTAAGGAATCACTCTCTATCACAGTATTATGGCAGTCATTGGGAACTTGAGGTCATTCCTATGCTCGCTAAAAATGAATCCTCTTATCTAGGAACCCTTCTATGGCAGATTCAACCATACGATTCACCTATCTAATCAGGCATTGTATTATTCTCTAGTATGCTTCGAATCATTATATATTCATTTAAAGTTGCCCGAGCCATGCTAATCATATTTCTATAATGTAGTAAATGACTTCTTAGGAGGAACAACTATAATCAACAATAAAAGTTGCCTTTCTTATCAATTGGAATATAGCAATATCTCTAGATTGCTTTGTTTCTATTTTAAGTCAAATCGATTGGTCACAAAATAAGCATTTCTCCTTACTATCTATTCTTATATTTAGAGATATTTAAGAATGAGAATAAACTTTTCAGTAAGTAGACTTAATAATCTTAGTTATATTTAAACACTAAATTGCTGTTACAGTATATAGGGTCAGATAAAATGCCCATGACGAAACTAAGTTACCAAACTTGAGATTAATCAAATGTCTTCATTGGATAAATTTAGTAGGTTGGTATTTGGATATAGTAGATAATGTTAGGATGAAGAAATAAGGTAGGGTTTTAAATTGATGAACCTAGTTGATTAAAAACAAGTGTCTCTTTAGGAATCTAAATTATTTCTTTATTTGATGCTTTTATTCTGTAGTTAGAATGAAACTAGGAATTTATTAAATTAATTTAATCAATAATTGTTAGAATTGTAGTTTTAAATTATTAGAAATAGGTTAAAAGATAAATACAGAGAACTTATTGTTGGTTGTTATATTATTCAACGATTTAATATTATTATATTTTATGGTATAGAATTAAGTATTATTTTAGAATTAAACATTTCTAGTATCCTTTTATTATTGTCGAAAATACAATACTAGAGATATAAAGGGGTCCTTCTAGAAATGCATAGGGGATTTACATAGTTCTTATGTTTGAATCAAAGTCAATATGGTAAGATGTTATAATTTCTAGGTTTATTGGATATTGGATAGTTATATTTAATGAATGTTAAGATATTAAGTGTTCATAGTGTTTTAACTATAATTGTAGTGTCATGTTATTTAAACATTAAATAGAATATAGTGTATTGATGCTACCATTGTAGTATTTGTAATTATGTCTTGTTACTACCTATAGTGTTTGATAATTTCTCCCTAGTGGGTTCTTAGGATCAAGTTAAAGATGGGTTGTTGGCATTTGTTTTATAAGACATTTAGCTCGAGAGGCTTTTAATGTATTGATGTGGAAGATTGTTGAAATTGAGTTTTGGTTATTAATTTTTTTGATGATTCGGTATGCAAGAGGAAAGATGCCTTGCAGTGTCATTGAATGTATGTCAAATTAGTGGTTCTATCTGATTAGCTAAGGGGTACTAGATGCATGTAGGAGAGTTTCTTTCATAGTGGGGCTAGTGCCCAAAGTGGCTACCTGGATAACCCTATGGAAGTTGTAATTAAGTGATAACCTAATAATTTAACCTAGGTGGGATTGGGTAGTTAATTCATTTAATAAGACAATTTGGATGCCTCACCCATGCCTGTAGTGCTCTATTAGGCTAAGAATGGGATGAGAAGGCCTGGTTGGCATGATCGACCTCCTTGTTTTCATGAAAGGATAGTCGATTCCACATGTGTCACCCTATGGGGCCGATGCCTAGGGAGAGGCTGCTAGGATAACCATAGATGGGGGCCAACGTCTAGTGAGAGACAACTAGGTTAACCCATGCTAGGACCATGCAATGGTACTCTTCCTACTATAGGCTAGTTATCCCTCTTATGTTCATGCTTGTTTTTTATGTTTCCTCTGGAGTATTGTTGAGCCATTTTTTAGTATTCCCAAGTCAGTGTTTTATTGTTGGCCATTTATCTATTTATCCTTGCCTTCTTGATTGTTGTCTTTGTGGAACCTCATTGTTATCTCCTAGCTCAGGGGGTGGACCTTAGGGTTCCATATGGCTGGGTGGTTGAACTATATTCCATTGGTTTTCTAGCATCATGGATCGTGTGGCATATCTCTCCTAGATCCAGTTTGCACCTATTTTAGAAGACATATATTGTACTTTATGCATCTAGATCTATGTACTAATGACATTCATTATGTAATCTTGATGTATCCAGAAAAGAAGAGATTTTATATCTATGTATCCATGTAACATGAATTGCTCTGTACTTGTAAACTTTATTACAAACAATGATGTATCTATTTGTGATGTAACAAAAGTTGCTAGTTGACTCTTTGACTAATCAAGATGAGTTATTTATGTTGTTGATCATTGTTTAATTTCATTAATGTAGTTATGTTTCCCTAGAGATGTTAATTTAGCTAGATAGTTAATTTGTTGTTATTAATTGATGTTATATCTTGTTATCATCACTATTACTTGTAAAAAAATCTACCTTTTATTGCATTGCTGGACTTAACTCTCTAGGGTTGCATGACAGGGCATTACATGCATAGTAAATTGTAATAGGCTTATTTATTGCCAATGTTTTGTTGCTAGACAAGTGTCCTAACTGCAAATGTTTCTTTGGATAGGTGGTGTTGTTCATAGTATTTCACATGCCTTGTCTAAAACTAGTGCTAATGCTGAGTGTTGGAAACTGGAATGCATTGTTGTATAGATTTTCTATTTATTATTAAGATTGATAGGTGCCTTTTTCTTCTCAGGTGGTAGTTGTTAGTTGGATCATCTGCTACATACATGAATTCATAGGAGATGAAGTTAACAAGGTGATCTAGTCTAAATTTACAAGTTGACTCTATTTTTTATTCCTTTTTTATACAATCATGACCTATTTTTTATGCAAGAAAATTATTGTGCTTAAATATAAAAAATCTTGAGTTGCATTGTCATCTTTGGGAGATTTCATCATTCTACATGTACATTCATGCAAATCAAATCTAATTGTCCTAGTGACATGATTCAACATGATCAATCGTTAATAAATCATTTAGTTGTATATTTATGGCATGCATATCATCTAATGTTGGTTTCTCCCATGTCATATTTCATCCTTTATGACACATATTTTATCACCCTTTGTCTTTTCAACATACCAATTGGGTTCCATTTCACTCAACAATACCACTCAACTTTTAATGGACTGTGTTTTTCTACAGGAATCAAGTGCAATAAAGGAAAAACCTTTTCCAGGATGTGTTCACAGTCACAAAGTGGAGCCTATAGAAATTGGCTAGCCTCACAAAATTGGAAAGCTCTATGATTATCTAAACATCGATGTTGGTCACAGCTACTTTGTTCTAGTTACTACTAATCAACCACCAAAATCTGTATTGCAAGGCTTCGCTAATGTTTTTAATCGTAACAAGGAAAATTGTAATTTTGCAAATACAAATTTGTTGCAAGAATTTGGTAAAGCATAGTTTCCATGGTGCTTGGAACATTGTTGCTAGTTACATCTTGACATAGTGTAATTAGCTTAGACATTGCAAAATTATCACTCCTTAGGAATTGAGAGAATAAAATTTCCTTGCATATTTGCAATTCGTACTCTCACTTGTTGCAACACATAGATATAGCATAATATCCTTTTGTTCTTGGATGTTGTACATTATCCTTTGGTTTTTTGGACCAAATGGATAAAGCATAATATCCTTTTTCTTGACAAAGTTTCTGCTGTTTACACATTGATAAAGTAAAATTTGCTTTGAAGTTCCAAGGTTGCTACTACAATTATACATATATGTATGTATATACATAGGTGTATATCTATGTGTATGTGTGTGTACGTATATATATATATATATGTCTGTGTGTATAGATATGTGTGTCTAAGCTCAAACCATACATGGACTTCAAGACTATAACAAGATTATTACCAAAATTGATCAACTCATTTGCTTTTGCTCAATCTATTTCCTTTTGCTAAATTCAATTGCTATTACTCAATTTATTTATTTATTTTTTTGTAGGGTTTGGGCAACAAAGCATTTCCAATTGCGTGATATCGTGACACATTTGCATTGTTGCTCATTAATGTGAGTAAGAGATTATCATGCTTGTTTCTCTTTTGCCTATTTTCAAATATGCACTACCCTGCTCAATAGTACTAGAACAAGTTTTAGTTTAGTCACATGAATTGATATTAAAAATTTGCTCTTGCTTTGTGGGATTTCTAGTGCACAATAGTGAACCAAAGGCTATAGTTACAATTTTTGCACTGCTGCTGATCATAATGAGTAATTGCCTATTCAATTCTTCTTTCTATGTATTCAACATTTAAGCTTGGCTTATTGTTTTATAGTCCTTACTGTACTAAGTAGCATTAATACAATTTGTATCTTTTATCCTTTGACATGAAATCTGGTACTATGCTTACAAACAAGCGTCTTAAAAGATAAAAACTGTCACAATAGTCAATTGTTGTAGAAACCTACAAACCAAGTGCTAAGGCACCTTTCATGTCAATTGATGAAGTTCTCCACCATGCACATTGTTTTTGAATTGACTCATTCAATTATAAAGTTGGTGATTGCCTATTTGACACATTACATGTTTTGCTTCATTATAGTTATACATCGAAATAGATACGCAATGGTCTTGTGGATCATTTCTTAGATTGGCTTCACAATCGCTGTACTATAACTTTAGGATCCTATGAAAATGACTTGCACCCAACAATCCTAAGCGATTTGTATAATACACATGACAAAAACATGTAACTATGAAGAATGAGGCTTTCATCCATAGAGGTCAACGATAGTGGTGAGACTGGGCTTTGGGGTGACACATTCTGTCTAAAATGGCTAGCATATTGGCTAAACATACCAATATGCATTTGGTCTTTAACATACAAAACAATATATTTACACTTCAATAAGGATGCATCTAATCCTGTAATATCAATTCTTTTCCATGATACAATTCCTACTGCTAGGCACTATGAGCATGTGTTTTTATGACTAAATACATACAATTGCATCCAAAACATCCAACCACATTTGTAAATCACATATTACAATTTGGACAAAACTTGGAACACAATAGAAAATGTGTTTGATACACTTGGACTTTGTAGAGTAGCTACATTTGCTACTACATGTGGTGAAAACATGTTTGCTGCTATAGCTTTTTTGCTTGCTGAATAGTTCAATCCAATTACTTTACAGTTATTTATGGTACAATCATTGGCCAATGCATTGATAGTTGAAAACAAATATGCATTGGCTTGTTTTGGCACTTTTGATCAATCTAGCATAGGAAGCAACAATTGTCTATTGTAGTTACAATCATTGGTTTCCAGGATTGGAATGCCATATGTGCAAAGTGGCCTTGAAAGGTCTGAATTCTATGCACTATGGCTATCCCACATGTTTGCTGCAACAATACACATGTGGCAAGCATCTCCATATCCTAAAGCCAAAACATACTCTAATTGCATGAAGCCTAAGAAAAAACTGGACTTAATTTTCTTTGTAAGTAGCTCGGCCCATTGTCATTATGAACCACTTCAACAAAAAGAACAATTGACTCACAACATACACATCAAGGATCCACTATGTATTCAACATATGTCAAGCACTTCTGAATCAGAAATAGTAAACAATATAATTAATTCTCATAAAAAACAAATAGCTACAACAATACATACACCAATTGAAACAAAGTTAAAATCACATGAGACATTGTGCTCTCTAAAGGCAAAAATCCGCAATGCACAAGTGTCCCATGCAGATGTCCCACATAGTGCAGCATCTAGTTCTATCCTACCCACTACCAATGTTGCAAGAATTATTCAGTCCTACAAGGCTTCCCCAAAGCTAATGTGTCAACAATCATTACATTCTTTTAAAAAACAAATGTACAGTACACAAAGACATTATGATTTGCATACATGAAGTAAAATTCAATTATGTGATCCTGGCCAAAATCCAATGCAACAACAATCATTACATTATTTGAAAAACAAATGTGAAGTGCACAAAAGGCTTATGCTTTACATTTGCCAAAATTAAAACATAGGCCTGTGATGGGTAAAACGTTGGATTAATCAAATGAATAACAAACCCAAAACATCAATGAAATATGAAGATAAAAGGTTTTAATAATGAAGAAGAAACACTTACAACATTTTACCTTACACCTTCCATTGCTCACCTATTCTTTCTTGATCTTGATGTGATGAATATGGCCCTCAGGAAGCTTGCTTTCTCACTTAGATTCCTCAAGATGACAAAGAGAAATGGCTGTGATACTTGTTGTGTTGAAGATGAGCTTCAACACAATGTGGATGGATGATGAATGGATGAAGTGATGGTAGGGGTTCCAATGGTGTGCTATAGTTCCTGTAACATAAGTTTACTTGAATGATGGATATAAAATGAAGAGATAGAGGGTTGTATTTATAGAGTTGTGTGAGAGAAGATCAATGGTGGAGAAGAAGTAAGAAGATCAACAGAGGAGAATGTTCCAGAGAACGTGCGCAAATAGAAGATGGACATGTGTCATTCAAAAAGAAACTTTTTCGAGTTAACTGCTTTCTTGATGAGGATGAGCTTTTATTTCATTAAATTAGAATATATTTTTCTAATTTAAGAGCAAAGTTTCTTTAAAGTTGCTTTAACTCAGCTTTTGCTTTTGCATAACAAGAAGAATTTATTTTTAGAAGATATTGAAGATTTTTTAGAAGATAAGAAAGCATAATTAAATAAATAAATTTATTTAATTACTTGTAGATAATTTTGGAAGAATAAATAAAATATTTAATTATATTTTATTTTTGGAGATTTAATTTAAATAAATTTGCATTTTATTTAAATTTGGAAGAATGAAAGATTAATTAAATAATTAAAATTATTTAATTATTTTAGAAGAATAAAGTTGATATAGATGGAATTAATTAAAGAAATGTAATTTATTCAATTAATGGGAGAGAATGAATCAAATTAATAAATTTGATTTATTTATTTATTGATAGAGGATTATTAAGATGAAATAAATATTTAAAATATTTATTTATGTAGAGTCATGTCATTTTTAGGTGTATACAAGGCCATATACGTATTCTATGGTCCATAACACAAATGCTACTTATCAACTACCAAAAGTAAAACACACACGTACAAAAAACAACACAATCCAAAAATCTATTAACTCATACTTGTAAACGATAAATGACACACCCACTAAACCATGCTCTCTTTGCGACATGCTTCATTTCCATCATAACATTCATAAAGTTGATGCTGCACTTGTACAAGCTTTGCCCTTGTTTTGTATCCAGATGGATAAAAAAAATATAGCAATAGGGTAGCCCATTTGCAAACAATGTATAAAAGCTGCATTAGATGGTAAGATCCCATATTTTTCCATGCCTTCAAGAATAAGATGAAATGCATGAACAAATGTTTTTACTCTTTAACTACTCTAGAGGAAAGTCTTGTGTCTTTGCGCATAGCTTTTGTACAGATCAGACAATTATGATATAGACGAGCACAATATGGCTTTCTTGGGACAATCATCAATGTTCCTGTAGATTTTGATAAGGTGCAACAAGCATTGCCTAGGCAACTAGATGAAACCACAATAGTAGCAGTTAGATTGAAATGAAAGCTAGAATACGATAATGCATATGCAAAAGGAAATGTTAGACCTTCTATGGTCATGAATGCTTTAACAACACTATCGGAAACACCATTGTACACAAAAGAGAACATCTCTATAAATAAAGAGTGGCATGAGTTTTTGGAAAAGAAGACAACACAAATGCAAACAGATTTTGATATAATACCACATATGCAAGATGACAGATCTGAAGTTGATGAAGAACCGATAACTGAATCAGTTATACATTGGTTTAATGAAACACAATCAATCAAAGACCTTGACACAACAATCATTGAAATTGAACCATTAGAAGAGTTTAAACCTCTTGGTATTTTCTAGGACATGTATGCTAAGAAGATGAACTTCCTGACTTTGTTTTATGGTTCGGCTCGACCAAGTGACATTACTAAAAATTTGACATACCAAAAAATAGCAAGATGGGAGCTTATGCATAAAGACAATGACTTTACAACACACATAACAAATATATTTTTTAAAGCTATTAAAATAATTATTCACCAAGTATCCTCACTAGCATGGATTTGCATACGGAAAACTAAACTAAAAGGTAAAAAATTTCTTACAAAAGATGTGCACAATCCAGCAAAGCTCAAAAAAATACTAAGATCTCCATTGGGCTATAGAACATTAAAAAGCATTCGGAGCTTGCTAGATTATTTGGAAAACACTAAAAAAACATATTTGCAATGATAAGATAATTGGGGCCTCTAACTTTTTTTGTAACATTAACAAGTATTGAGCATTTCTGGGAGCCATTGTGCAAAGCTTTGCGCCAAAAATCTATTTCGCAACAATCCAAGTCTAATGAAACTATAGAGGATAGGGACTTGGATGTTGAAATCAGAAAGAAGCTAGTACTTTATAGTCATTATTTCAACCATAGGGTCAATGCATTCCAGAAAATGATCCTAAAAAACCATGAGCTCTTTGGCCAAGTCACGAACTATTCTTTTGTTACAAAATTGCAAAACTGAGGCAATGAGCATGTTCACTTTTTGCTATGGATAAAAGATGCACCTGTATATGACAATTGCTCAAATACTGAAATAGAAAGCTTTGTCAAAAAGTATATTTCATGTGACTCATTGCTATTTGATACAAACCTTTCCATAATGTAAATGTATCATCATACAAAGAGGTGCAAGAAATACAAAAACTCAAGTTGCAAATATATTTTCCCCTTGCCTCCAATGAGCAAAACAACAATTTTAGAACCACTTCCAGTGCCTGATGCTAGAATGAAGGAGAGAGCCAAAAAAAAATTTAAGCAATTGGAAAACAAACATTACACAAAGGAACTTTCATTTCAAAGTTTCTTGCATGAAATGGAAATGGATAAAATCAAGTACATTACAATGCTTTGATCAACATTGTCATGTTAAAAAGAGACCCATCTGACATTTGGATAAATGCCTTTGCAAAGAAAGTGCCTAAACTATGGTATACAAATATAAATACACAATTTATTTTAGATGCATATGCTACTGCATCTTACTATAGCTCATATATGATGAAACAAGATAGAACATTGTCTCTTGCATTTCAGAAATTGCAGCAGCAATGCATTGCTGCTTATGACGGAAAGGTGCAATTTATATGGAAACTTGGCAACATATTGCTTAACTATCAACAAATGTCCAGTCGTCAAGCTATTCATATCATTCTCTCATTGCCATTGCGTAAATGCTGAAGGAAAATTATTTTCATCAATACTGCACCATTAGAAAGTAGAGTTTACATGTTAAAAATTCATAAGATATTAGCAAAAGAGCAAGACAATTATGAAAACATCATGTGTGCATCTATAATAGAAAAATAAACAGAATGGCCAGAAGCCCTTGACAACTTGTCACTAGCTGAATACACTACTTTTTACTCTGGCAACTTTAAAAAGCTAAATAAAAGAGCGACTCCACAGATCATACACTGTGTAAGATACAATCTACACATTGACCCTGAGAATTATTGCAGATAAAAACTTATGATGTATGTGCCTTTCAGATCTAGTGAGCAAACCTTGTTAACTGGATATGAAACATGAAGTGCAGCATTCAATGCAAACAAAGTAGAAATTGCAAATATCGAAAAGATGTTCACAGCATAAATTGTTTCTAAATGGGGTGACATTGATGAAGCCACCACAAAAGCTGAAAACGATAACTGCCCAGTAATAGACATTCGAGATGAAATTGATAGACATAAACAACAGAATGACATGGAAAACTATGACATCATAAGTGACTTGAACCATATGAAGAATATAAAGCTCAAGGATTCCATCTACAAAAAACTATTCTCAGAGATTGCACATCCATTTCTACTAAGCAACAAAGAATACTACAAACTACGAAGACAATTGAATAAAGAACAACAAGCAATAGTAAAGGACATACTAATGACAAAAAGACTTGCTTCAAAAAAACCATTGTACTTGTTCTTGACAAGTGGAGCTAGCACAGGCAAAACCTTCACAACAAAAACAATTTTTGAAGAAATGATTAGATTCTATGATAAACAACTAGACAGTGATCCACTCAAGCCTAAAGACATTATTGTTGCTTCAACGAGAAAAGCTGCATTCAATGCAGGTGGAATTACTACACATTCAATCTTCCAATTGCCATGCAATTCTTCAAAAATGTTACCTCTTGATTCAAACATAGCTGATGCCTTAACCAAAAAATTAGAGCAATTCCAAAGTCTTCTTGTTGATGAAGTGTCATTGAATGGTTCAAAAATGCTTTACAACATTGACAGAAGACTTCTTCAAATCAAGCACACACCAACAACACCTATTGGAAACATAGATATCATATTTTGTGGTGAATTCTACCAAGCACAACCTATGTGCGATACTTGGATATTTGAAGAACCAATAATAGATAAGGATAAAATGCCATATACCTTTTGGATCAATAATGTCAAGTGCTTCGAACTGCATAGTGTAGTTAGACAAACAAATTAACATTTCATTTCCATACTTAATTGTGCTAGGATCAAGGTCAACAAACCAATCAAGATATCTGCTACTTGAATGCAATGTGCTATAAGACACCTCCAAATGATGCATGATTTCCATACTTGTTTCACAAAAATATAGCAGTCGACATCCACAACAAAAAAATTCTAGACTACTTACCAAAAAAGTGGTATGTTTTACAAGCGATTGATAAAAATGACACAATGATTGATCGTAATCAATCTCAACCTGAGAAATCATCATTGCCTAGTACAATTCTACTCAAACAAGACATTCTAGTTGAATTGATTGCTAGAAACATTGATACACAAGATCGGCTAGTGTATGGTGCAGATGGCATCTTCAAATTGCATACAACTGAGCAAGAAGACATTGTTTGGATAGAATTCAATGACCCCACTATTGGCAAATTGCATCAACAAAGAATGCAAAGTCTATACACAAATCGTATTATGCCTTCTTGGACACCTATAACGAGAATCATTAGAAAAGTCAAGATAGGTACAAAAATAGTTACTCGAGCACAATTTCCTTTGCAACTTGCATGCACATGAACTATTCATAGAGCACAAGGGCTCACAATGGATGCACTTTCTTTTGACCCATGTAAGGTCTATCAACATGGTCTTGTGTACACTGCCTTATCACGTGTAAGAAATATCGAGTCATTGTATATCATGCATAAACTGCAAGAACAAAACTTCAAAGTCTTAGGAAAAGTAAATGGTGAAATGCAACGCCTTATGACCTCGATGCAGTGGAAAGTACAACATATCCTTCTGTCTATCTCTCCAAGTCATTTTACCATATGCTCTTTGAATACACATAGCTTTGCATTGTACATACAAGAAATAGCCCATGACCATGATTTTCTCCAAGCAGTTGTCCTTTACTTCCAAGAAACAAAACACAATGTGCTTGACCACATCGGTTTCCTTGACAAAACATCCAATTACTATACTACAACAAGTATTCATGGCCTGTTAACATGCTATAGGAAAATAGTTCCAGTGCAAAACTTTCACAGTTTTTTGACAAAATATCTAGAATTAATAACCATTGACCTATTGCATGTGCACATTACACTACACAGGGTAAATTTGTACTTGACACCAAACACACCCATTCATGATCTATTTAATTTAATACAAACTGTTGTTACCTCATTGCCACCTAATTTGAAATTGATTATTAGTAGAGACTTCAACATTGACATGTTAGAATCCACAAGAACAAGAGCACTTCTTGAATTTATGCAACATCACAAACTATCACAGATTGTTGACAAGCCAACAACACATGCAGGCAGTCTGTTGGACCACTTTTAGATACATAACATTGATATTGCTACTGTCAAGTTCACAATACTCTGCATACATATTGGTCAGACCATTTTGCAATATCCCTTCAGTTCTAGTCCTAGGGAATAGAATTCTAATCTATTGGCACATGTTGCCATGTATTCACACGAGCTTAAATTCTATTATACAGTCATTTTGACAACATAACACATAGTTTTCCAAGTGCAACTGTTCACTATCAACATTCTTTCTGCACCATGCTATTATCATTGCTTCTTACTGCTGCAAGAAACTGATGTGCAATTTGTGTAAGTATAAAAGAATTCTTGGATTAATTGTTCTTCATCCTGATTGTGCCTCTAACCAAAATACTTGTTTTTCCACTGCTCTACCTATGCACATCTCATCTTTGCTATTGTTCCTGGTGAGGACTATCAATCATGCTATTGTAAACTTTTCCCATGATTATGATGTTGCAAATGACTATATGGGTAAATGCAAGGAGATGGGGGACCAAAAAATTGCCACCATCTCCAAAAAAAAAGTGAGTGCGTTATAATGCACTTGCATTTTTCTTTTAATAAAAGAAAAAAAAGCATTTTATGCTCATTCATCGTGCGGATTCTCTCCTCACAGTAGCAAAGAAAGCAAGAAAAAATGCGATTGCATTGAAAAAGGAACATTCAATCAAGTGCACCTGAGAAAACAATAGATTCACAATGCCACCTCACCGCCAAAGACATTGTCATGCAAATTTGGAGGCTCTAGCATAGGAAGAAGGTAGGGTTTGTCTAATTTTGTTAGTTTTAGAACAGTTTTTTAGTTTTGCAATGTTTGATTTGTTTTTATATTGCATTTACAGTTATTGGAGAAGTAGAAAACCTAAATCCAGTTGAGGAGGGTGAAAACAACCCTCCAAACCCTCCAAACCCTCAAAACTCACCTTCACCTCCTTTTCATGTAAGGGATAATCAAGAACACTACTTAGGGATAATAGAAGAAAACAAGAAACATCTAGAAACTATTATTCAAACTCTAAACAATCCAAGTGGAACCATTGATTATAGGAGGGCACTTGCAAAATCACTATAGGAGATTATTTCCCACACGGATTTGGTGATGAAACAAATCACCTAATTCCAAGACTATAGGGAGAGGAGTTGGCAATATTATGCCAACAAGTTGTCATATGAACAAGTAAAGAATGAAAAAATTACAAAACCTCAATTATGTGCACAATTTACTAATCCCAAAACCGGCCAAAGATTAGAGGAAAGTTACAAACAATTTCCTATACATTGGTGTAAGAATGAAGACATATCCTAAAACTTTTGGGATAGATGGTACATGGTCTTTGATGAGCGGCCATGTAACAATGATGAGGTACCACAATATTTTTTGATAAAACTCTTTTGCGAGTTCATCCTCAACAAGATTTTGAATTATTTTGACATTCATGAGTTCTAGGGTACAGGTGATGGCTTTGCCCAAGATAGACTCAGGGCTCAGCGAGATGAATAGCATGTGCCTATACCCCAAGCAAGGCTAGAATGTAGGTCACTACCTTTGGCTTTGAAGGAGAGTGTTGAGTTGGAGACTTTACATTTACTAACTACTCTCACCCAAACTCTATCACAACATGTGGATGATTTTACCCAGGGCGATGAGGGTGAGAGTAGGCATCATGTGTCCCCACATTTGTGCAGTACATGTGAGAACTTATGTGATTATGGGACACAAGAGGCACGATAGGACTTTGCAACATAGGGGTAGCATGCTGCGACACAGGGGCAGCATGATGCAACACAGGGGCAAGACATATTGGATGATCTTGTTCTTAGTGATGATCTCTTACAGTATACATTTGGTATTGACTCTCAGGTAATTTATTACAAGTTTCATCTTGATTTAGTATATTGTTATTTAAAATTTGTAATTAATTTTATATGATTATCTATATTATACATCAAAAATAATGTATGTAATTGTTTGCGCAATGAAATTCTAGAGTTAGAGTCTTCATCCTGCCTCTATTAGCCATCCATTGGTGGCTTATGAGTAGATGTCAAGTCAGTAGGTATGTAATTTATCACATATTCATAATTATTGTAGATATGTCAATGGAAATATTATTTTGTGACTTGATTTGATGATTTCAATAGTCACTAGCATCTCCATGGTTTCCTTGGTCCCCTGGATGCCAAACCACCACTTTTACGGAGGTAAATTTAACCATTTCTAATCATTATGCATTTTAAAAATAATGTTATGTATTTATTTTGTTTTAATAATCTTGAACTTGATTTTCAGATGCTGAATATAGTGGAGACTCCTCCTCATCTTCGTGAGTCAGTGTAGATAGGCATTGATGCAACCATGATGTTTGCAAATCCTTTGACCGAGGTATGAGCCAATAACATGAAAATATCATAAATTTGTATTTCTTTTTTATCTTATGTCATTTGATGTACATAAATGATATTTATGTTTAGTCAATTTTGCTGCTTGATGCTTCTCACATGAGGTCACAACTCCAGTTTGTCCAACTACAAATGAAGAGAGAGTCAAGATGATGGAGAGTGATCATCAGTTGCAATAAGTGATCAATTACATATGTGATGTTATATATTTCATACATTGTCTATACTAATGCGCATATTGTTTGTTTGTATTAAAAGGTGTAGCTAGATGAACTTTATTCAAAGAGGTCTACTTGACGGTAGAGAGAGGATGTGTCACTAACTGGCTCTCCATCTTCACAGTCAAAGAAGGGCAACCGATTATTTCCTAAAAGTCCATAGGAA
This sequence comes from Cunninghamia lanceolata, assembly GCA_027924645.1. Classification (NCBI taxonomy): domain Eukaryota; kingdom Viridiplantae; phylum Streptophyta; class Pinopsida; order Cupressales; family Cupressaceae; genus Cunninghamia; species Cunninghamia lanceolata. The sequence continues at coordinate 1,152,519 of BSBN01001151.1, forward strand.
ACTAGTTTTTGGGAACTTTTTTGTATGCCGAGATGGATTTTTATACATACTTTTGTATTTTAATCCAATGTATATTTTTGTATATTTGCCTATATGGCTTTGTTTGGACACGCCTATATGGGTTTTTATATAAACTAGATGTTATGTTCATGACATTATGTATATGACAATTTATATTAATTATTTAATATGATAATCAATTATTGTTATAGGAATTTGGTTTTACAAGTGCCAATTGCATTTGCTTGAAAGTTTATGAATCGTTTTCAAATAATCTATTTTGTACATATCTTGCAATCATTGAATTCTATCGGACTGTGCATTTCTTTGAGGCATCATTTTAAATAGTTCACGTGCCTTGTCTATGCTTCCATACTTTCCATACATATCTACAAGGGCAACTTTGCAAATACAATACATGTGAGAAAATTCCTATATCATTTATGCTCTGATGGTTGTCCACTCCATGTTCTCTAGATCCCATTATAGCATAGGCAAGGAGGAAGATGGTTAAGGTTGTGCAATTTGGTTTTAGATGTGCCAAAATTTGCCTAAATGGTTGAAATTTATTTTTGTACATTTGCTTGAGAGTTTTTAAAGCCTTATAAAAAATTTATTTCGTGCATATCTTGCAAACATTGCATTCCATGAGACAACATTTCTTTGAGGCATCGCATCTAACAGTTCATGTTCGTTATATATGCTTCCACACAAGTTGCATACATGTCTTGTAGGGTACTTACAACTACAATATTTGACAAAATTCCTATATCCTTTATGCTTTGATGGATGTCTATACCGTGCTCCAAACATACCATTTCTAAGGTTTTGGAATTTGGCTTTACACTTGCCAATTGCATTTTCTTGGAACTTGCTAAAGGCTTATCAGTAAATCCATTTTGTTCATATCTTGCAATCATTGTATTTCATGAGGCGACATTTCTTTGAGGCATCATGCCAAACAATTCACGTGCCTTGTCTATGCTTCCACACTTTTCATATGGCAACAGGGTTATATAGACTATGATAGTGGACTGTTATATAGACTTACATGACTGTCCTACACTCATGAAAACCTCCTTTTTAGTGTTTTATCTTCTTGTAACTCCCTTTGTATCATCTTATGTCATGTTGCTTGTATGTCCATGTATTTACATATATAACTCTCTTCTCTAAAATTTTGTTATGTTGATGAAGTAAATACATAATCTCCATCATATTTTTTATGGATTGAGTGGTATCAAAGTGAGTTGTAACAATTTGTCAAATAGTTTGTGGTGCTCATTTCTTCCATTTTTGTAAGAAAATTATCATTTCATGCATGGTTCTATTAAATGAATTGAATTATGCATGTATTAAGGAATAAATCATTCTATATCATCCTAGGGCAAAAATTAAGAGTCTTCCAAAATCAATTTTGGCTCCATGTATACACTCGAATATGAGTATGACAAACAATTGTTCACTAAAATTATTTTATGAAGTATTTGATAATGTTTTTCTCTTGTATAGCTGAAAATAGGTGAAATAAAGGCATAAAGGGCCGAAACAAGGTGGAAACATGAGGAATTTGGAGTCTCATTGACTAAACTAACTGATATACCTAGACACATATATGTCTTAGAACATAAAGAAAATAAAGACATTTAAAGACATAAAGAACATAAGAACATATATATGTGAATTAAAATTGAACATACCTTAGAATTTGATATTACAGTTGACCAATTCTCCAAAAGATGGCTTCAAAATCCTCACATTCTTGTTTTTCTCAAGTTTGATTATGAATTCTATATAATTCTAGAATAGGATTAGTAAAATTTATGTAAAAAACAAACATATATCATCAAATTCAATCTATATATCAATGGTAATTAGCTTTGAAACAAAATCACAAATGAAACATGAAACTTTCAGTTTAAATAATCAAATTTTCTCCAAAAACATGAAAAATCACTTCTTCTACATTGAAAAAACAAAAAATGGTGGTGGATTCATATAAAAATGAATCTCAATTAGTCAACTAACATGAAAAGCATTTTCTTGTCTAATATACTCGTGAAAAGCAGGAATAACAAGCATGTGGGGTTTGAAACATGGATCCCACCTGCTTTTTTACCATTTTCCATGCTTACAAGAATGTGATCACGCTATAACATGCTCGCGTTATAACACAAGCACATTCTGGGAAGCATGATAACATAAAGGTAACCTTATATCTACATGAGAGAGTCTCTCTCTCTCTCTTCATTTCTCTATCCTATATATAAAGAGGGATTAGAAGACATGGAGAGATAGAGAGGGACATGGAGATAGAGAGGATAGGTGGAGATAGAGACGGGGAAAGGGAGAGATGGGGATCGAGATAGAGAAAGGGGTATATAGAGGGAGAAAGATAGAGATACATATATATAGAGAGGGGAGATATAGGGAGATAGATCTAGCAAGGGAGAGATAGATAGGGAAATATAGAGAGAGAGGTAGAGAGGGGTATATTAAGAGATGGGGTTATGAGGATAGATAGTTGGATAGGGAAAGAGATCAAGAGATGTCTAGAGACATAGGAGGAGATATTTCAATAGATAGAAGGATGGGGAGAGAGATAAAAAGGAGGAGAGAGGTAGCGAGGGATAGATTAAGAGATAGGGATCCATATGTCGAGAGAGATAGAGACAGGGATCCCTATTCTCTCCTCTACCTAAACCATAAACCTAGACCTCTAAATCATAAACCCTAACCCCTAACCCTAAAATCCAGCAACCCTAAACCCCTAAACCCCTAAGGTCCCTAAACCATAAAACTTGGAAGCAAAGGTAGGTATAGTTAGAGAGAGGGATAGAGGAGATAGAGATATCTCTCCCATCGTTGGTCTCCTATGTATCTCCCTATTCACCTCTCTACCTAAACCATAAACCTAAACCTCTAAACATTAACCCCTAACCCCTAAACCATAAACCCTAAACCCTAAATAATGTCCCTAAACCCTAACCCCTAACCCCTAAACCCTAAGGTCCCTAAACCATAAAACCTAGAAGCAACCTTAAACCTCTATCTCCCTATCTCTCCCAATCTCTATTGGTCCCCTCGCTCTATCTCTCTCTAAATCCTAAACCCTAACCCCTAAACTCAAAAAACCCTAAACCCCTAACCCGTAAACCCTAAACCCTAACCCCTAGACCCTAAACCCTAAACTCAAGCATCCCTAAACCCCTAAAGCCTAAATAATTCCCCTAAACCCTTACCCTAAAACCTAAACCATATTTACTTGAGAAACCCTAAACTCATGTAAACCTCAAATAGTGAGGGAGAGAGAGATAGAAAGGTAGAGTTAGAGAGAGGGGATCGAAAGAGATCTAGCAAGATAGAGAGATAGAGAGGTAGGTATAGTTAGAGAGAGGGATAGAGGAGACATAGATATCTCTCCCAGGCTTGGTCTCCTTTGTATCTCCCTATTCGCTTCTCTACCTAAACCATAAACCTAAACCTCTAAACCTTAACCCCTAACCCCTAAACCATAAACCCTAAGCCATAAACAATGCACCTAAACCCTAAACCCTAAAAATGAGCAACACTAAACCCCTAACCCCTAAACCATAAAACCTAGAAGAAACCCTAAACATCTATCTCCCTATCTCTCCCAATCTCTATAATGTGAAAACATGAAAACATTAAGCTTTCATTCCAACCAAATTCATTCTTAATCAATCCTAAATCATCCCTAAACCACTTCTAATTAGACCTAAACCACTTCACACTATCCCTAATCATTTTCCAATCAACCTGGATTTCATCTCAAATACCATCCCTAAACTATTCGTAAATCATTCTAATCATTCCCTAATTAGCACTAAACTACTTCAGACCATCCCTAAAACCATTCTAATCATTCCTAAGTTGTTCCTAATCTAGTCCTTTTCACCTCTCATCATCCCTAAACCAATCCATTTCATCCCAACTCCATCCCAAATCAATCTAAGCTCCATCTCAAATGATCCAAAAAATAATCAAAATCAAACAAGTACCTCACCAGGAGCCATTAGAAGATCATAGTGCCAATTTGTTAGTCATTTACACCATTTTGTATATCGTATCTGCTAATATGCTCCTTATACTAGCACCTACCTATCAATCACAAACATCGTTCTACACCTAGCCAGTCACAGGTGTCATTCTACCCTCTGCCAACCACAGTAGCCATCATAACATCATAAGCACCAATATGTTAGTCATTTACACCATTCTATACATCATATATACCAACCATAAACCCTAAACCTGATCAACCCTAAACCTGATCAACCCTAAACCCTTATCTCCTTGTCTTTATCATCCCTCTACCACTCAATCTCTCTACCTATGTCTTTGGCCATGTCCATCACCCTCTATCTCCCTATCTCTCCCTCTCTAAACTCCTAACCCCTAAACTCTAAACCCAGTCAACCCTAAACCCCTATCTCCTTGTCTCTATCATCTCTCTACCTCTCAATCTCTCTAGCTATGTCTCCGGCCCTCTATCTCCATATCTATCCCTCTCTAAACTCCTAACCCCTAAACCCTAAACCTGATCAACCATAAATCTGATCAACCCTAAACCCTATCTCCTTGTCTCTATCATCCCTCTACTTCTCAATATCTCTGTCTATGTCTCTAGCCATGTACCTCACCCTCTATCTCCCTATGTCTCCCCTCAGTCTCCTCTATATCTCCCTATCGGTCCTCTCTCTCTAAACCTTAATCCCTAACCCCTAAAACATAAACCTTAAGTTACCCTAAATAATGCCCCTAAACCCTAAAACTGAGCAACCCTAAACCCCAGACCTCTAAACCATAAACTTTGGAAGCAACTCTAAACCTCTACCTCCCTAGATCTCTCCCAATATCTATCGATCCCCTCACTCTCTCTCTCTAAACCCTAATGCCTAAACCCTAAACTTAAGCAACCCTAAATCCCTAACACCTAAGCCATAAACCATAAACCTAAGCAACCGTAAACCCCTAGACCCTAAATAATTCCCCTAAACCCTAACCCAAAACCCTAAACCCTAAAATTGAGCAGCCCTAAACCCCTAAATCTTAAACTTAAGCAACCCTAAACTCATAAACCCGACCCACCCTCTCTCTCTCTCCAAAACAAGAAACTAGGATTATATATATATATCTCCCTATCACCAGGTATCTCTCCCAGGTTTCTCTCCCCTTCATCTCCATCCTCTCTCCCTTTTCCTCCCTCTTGCTTTCCCTTGTCAACAAAGAACATGGAAATGTAAGAAAAATAGGACATATAAAGATGGATGATGATATAAATTGGGATTCAATGAAATGGAAACAAGATAATTTATGAAATTTCACTGGATGGGAAGAATGAAGAGGAGAGGTAGAGAGGGGAGGGAAGTAGAGAGTGAGAGAGAGGATAGGAGGTAGAGACAAGATGGAAGTAAAGAGTGGGAGAGGACCGTAGGAGGCAGACAGGGCAAGGAAGAAGAGAGAGAGGGTAGGAGGTAGATAGGGGAGGGAAGCAAAGACTGAGAGAGAGGGTAGGAGGTAGATAGGGGAGGGAAGTACAAAGTGAGAGAGAGGGTAAGAGGTAGAGAGGGAGGGGGCAAAAGAGTGAGAGAGAAGTTATGAGGTAGATAGATAAGGGAAGAAAAGACTCAGAAAGAGGGTAGGAGGTAGATAGGAGAGGGAAGTAGAGAGTGAGAGAGACAGTAGAAAGTAGATAGGGGAGGGAAGAAGACAATGAGAGAGAAGGTGGGAGGTAGAGAGGGGAGGGAAGCAGAGACTCAGAGAAAGGGTAGGACATAGAGAGGGGAGAGAAATAGAGAGAGACGACAGGAAGTGCAACTGCCCTTGTAGACATGTATGTAAAGTGTGGAAGCATAGACAAGGCATGTCAATTGTAAGACGTAACACCTCAAAGAGATTTTCTATAATGGAATGCAATAATTGCAAGATATGCAAAAAATGGATTTGTTGAAAAGGCTTTAGAAACTTTCAAGAAAATGCAATTGGCATGTGTATTGCCAGTTATGCTTAGCTTTGTTTATTAGTTTTTAACAAAATCTGGAGATAATCTAGAGCATGCTCCCCATCAGGATGGCACTTTTTTCAATGAAAACTCAAAAAAATACCACCATAATTGTAAGCTCTCTGTTAGCTATCTAACCATATAATGTTTTTCACATTTTGAGTACGTTTAGTGTTTCATCTTGATATTCTTTTGTTAGTGTGTCCAGTTTTTGTCAAAAACCAATGTCTAGTATTTTTGACTTTTTTTTAACCGTTCATTGAAAATTGAAATAATTTATACTTTTAGAAACTAGACTCCATTCTACATGAATTCAGAAAAAAATTTGATTTTCAATTAGTTTTCAAACATTTTAGGAGCGAGCACGCTCAAATTTTTGATTTTTAGGATGTGTCCACTTTAAAAATTAATAAAAAATTAATTATTCATTAAAAAATTATTAGAAAAATTAGGGATAAACTACATGGTGTTACCTAATTTCTCACTAGAGCGATTATTGAAATACTAAAAAAAGTTAACATTTTAGGGGGAGCACACTAGATGCTATGTTATGTTTTTTATAGAAAAACAAGACCAATTTGTGTGCTCCCCCTTTTTGAACCCCTTAATTTCAACCATTTTTGGAAAAAATTACTAGTTTAGAAACTAGATTTGGAGCACTACAACTCTTGTTTTCGTTCCATCTTCAAATTTTGAGTGTAGCTATCTTCAATTTCTCATCCAACATCAATGTTTCCTAATTTCAGAAAAAAAGTGGCAACTTAAGATCCCATTTTGGTCCCTCATCTTTGTGCACTTACCCATATACCCACTCTGAAACAGGTATTTTATCATGCATAATATTACTAAACCGTTGCACATTATATACTTCTTCATTACAAACACATTACAACGTTGAGATTGTTATGAATTGCAGAAGTAAGTTCAAGCAGATCCAAATAATATTTAATTTATGGATATGAACTTTTTAAATTGATTCTATAACTTCTCCTAAGTACTTTTTGATTCGTTGTTTATATTGTCTACTATAGTCGCTATAAGCTTCCCATGTCACTGCTTGTGTTTTCTACCTATGCAGATTTCAGCTTTGGCTATTGCTACGAGAGAGCACTACCAATCATACTCTTGGGAATTTCTTGCATGCTTATGATGTTGCATATGACTAGGCACCTATTTTGAAACAGGTATGATATTATGTAGAATATTACTAAAGATTTACACATCATATATTTCTTTATTACAAACAAATTACAAAGTTAAAATTGTTATGCATTGCAAAACTAGCTTGAAGCAGACCCATATAATATTTATTAGATATGGATATGAACTTTTTAAATTGAGAGTTACAGGATATAGATATCTTGCTAGTTGATGGAACATATATCTTAACATTTTTCCAACCTGTGGCATAGCATTCAGTCCATCTACAAATAGGTAAATACTTAACAGTTGACACCAACAAACATCAAAACCATATTAGATCTCATTAATCTTTTCTTTTCACTTTGTTTTAATTCGTTCTTGACACAAATATCTCATTGCATGTGTTGCCAGAAACACTTGCAAGACACCAAGCACATTTCCTACACAACACAGAATGGACCATTCACATGAGAAACAAGAACAAAAGAGGCAAGTGTTGTATCCCATTTGTGTCATATATAACTTAAATTTTTGTCTGCTTAATTGTCCACTTAGTTTCCGTTGTTCCTCAAATTGTAATGTATAGATTCAAGGTAGAAACTATACAACCATCAAGCATCCTCAACATTTGCACAAAACAATCAGCTTTAGCATTTGAAGGCAATATTTTAGTCATTTATGGCCCTACTCTTACTAGAAATCCTGAAACACAACCAAAAGTAGCAATTGTCTATGTTGATTTGGTTGACAACCATGGCCAAATGAAAATCACTACAAACATTAACAACAAACTAATTGACACATTTCTATCACAGTTATTGCCTCATACAAGTGTGTGTATCACAAATTTTGTTATTAGAAAGAAAACACAATATGAAAGAGGAGATGTTGATTATTCCCTTGTATTAACCCCTCAAAGCACCATTCAACCCATGGACAAAGTCTATAAGGAACGTAGACTGATTCCCGACACAACCATCTCATAGCTCATCCAATCAGACAACAACTATCCTATTGGAACATTTGTCATTGTTGTTACTGGTCACCATCAAGCGCCAATGCAATATGAGTTGCAAGTTAAGGATGGAGAGTCCCAAGATGATTTAGCTACTGTAAGATGTTTTGCACAATTAATGTTGGCATCATAGAATTTGAGCACTTTCCTTTTTTGAATTTTCAAAAGACTTTTTAACACTTCTCTCTGATGGAGCTAACTTGCTTGTAGAATGCCTTTCTACATTGACAACATTTACATTCTAACAATCTTCTTTTCATTAAATTAATGTACATATTTTATAACATACAATTTCTAATCTAATTTACTACTATGGAATTCTTAAACTAATTATCCTTGGAATTTTCCATTTGAACAATTCTATATTTTATAGGATATAGTCCTCACCAGCCATGCAAAGCTCTATGCCACACTTCAACTCATGCTGGCATCAGTGAAAACCCCCCTCATATTGTTCAAGAAGATTGTTCGTACTAGTGCAAAAGGCACAAGTCTAATGCTAACAACACCATCTAGCTTCATTGATGAGCTTAATGATGCATCTACAAAAGCCTCCCTAGAACCACTTAAGTCCTCAAGCATGGAAGTAAACACCTAAAACATTTACATCTTACATAATAGCATAGGATTCTGATTTAAAGCACTGGTCATGTGTGCCCTGTAAAAGGAACATTCACACTTGTAATGGATAATTGCATCTTAGGGATTGTCACAAAAGGAAACACCAACATTTATAGCTTAGCAGAGGTGCTTACCCTGCACTATTGCAATTTTGATTCTCATTCTTTCTTAGGATATTGTAACAACTACATTGTGAAAAGCATAATGCTAATTGTATGTGATGCAGGATTCAAGCAACACAACATAGCAGCGTAGAACAATGTCAAGAAGCAAGATGCCAAAGAACCTGCATAGCATGGCTATTATTAATGATATCAATGACAAGACAATGATCTTGATGCTTTAATCAAGACTAATCTGATGATTTATTTTAACTTCTTATGTGCACTATGTAATTTCACAATTGGCTATTCATCCATTTCAAACATATATGCTATGGATATAAACGACTTTGCTTGGCATTTCAAAAATAGTTATTAGTAGTGTTTTGTGTGTAATGTTTTTTATTTTATGCATATCATGCTAATACATGTTTATGATGAGACAAAAGCTGTAGCAAACGAAAAAGGACACATTTGTAAGTTCCTACATCTTTTACACTGTCATTTTTACATTGCTTATTCATTTGCTTAGATTGTTTGATGACAGTGAAATCTCTGTCTATTGAGAGGGTTTATGTCTATCGTATTGGAAGCATAAAAAAGGCATTTGTAAGTTCCTATATGTTTTACAGTGTTGTTTTATAGTTTTCTACATCTCTACATTTCATAGGTTAATGTCTATTGTTAGTTGTTCTCTACATTTCATGGGTTAATATCTGCTCTTCCCTATCTTTGAGTGCTCTTATGGGTTAGTCTATGTTGTTGAGTTAAAGACTTAACACCATAATTCATTAATGTCAACTTCTCTATTGCCCATAATTAAGAATGGAACTAATATTTTCTCTGCATGCATGCATGCCAACTCTACTTCAATCTATGGAATCAAAATGAAAATTAGGTCTAAATAAGTGCAAAATATCTCTGTATAAAATCATTACATCAATTGGTAATGTTTTGTTGCTATTGGCAGTATTTCATCACTTTGTAATGTTCTTTGATATAGTCGTGTCTTCGCACCGACTGTTTCTGTTGACATGTGGCATTTCATCAAGGATATTTAGCATTTGTTAGTCTCTAATTTTCATTTATTGTCAATAGACTAAAGTGTAGTCACCATTAATGGTTTCTAGTTCAAGTTTTCAAGCTGTCAAGTAAAGGATTATTTGTGTTGTTTATTCATTTGCTCAGGTTGTTTGATAAGGGTGAAATCTGTTAAAAAAGGAGGCATTTGTAATTACCTATATCTATAACACTATCATTTTTGTGTTGTTTATTCATTTTCTCAGATTGTTTAATGAGGGTGAAATCTGTCTCTATTGAGAGTGTTTATATCTATCGTGTTGGAAGCAAATCACGACACGTTTGAAAGCTCCTATATCTTTTACGCTATCATTTCATATTTTTTTATGTCTCTCTAATGCGTTAATCTTTGTTGTTCCTTATCATTCAGTGCTTTTATGGGTTGATGTTTGTTGTCCACTTAAAGACTTAACACCATAATTCATAAATGTCAAGTTCTCTGTTGACCGCCATTAACAATACAACTAATCTTTTGTCTATCACGCATGCATGCCAGCTACACTTCAATCTCAGATGAGTCATTGTTGATGTGTCATAGATTATAGTTGTTGATGGTAGTTCACATGTCTTTTATCTACAAAGACATTATGCATTTATTTGGATCTGACTTTTAAAAAGGTAGGAGCTCTAGTTTCAAAGTCATGCCTTTTGGGCTCTAGCTAGTTGCTTCTGTCTCATATCCCTATGATGCAATTTCATTTGATAGATTTGCTATTATGGCTATGCTCGTAGTTTTTTATTGCTTTCCTTGACCCACAATTGTAAATGCTTGAACACTTTTGAGTCTTTTACTAGGGAAAATTTTAAAGGACCATAAATGTTTGGAAGTTTCCAAATAGTGGAAACTTTGAATTATTAAATTCTTGATTACAAAGTTTTAGGATAGTTTTTAGGTTTCAAAGTTTGTTTATTTTGTCAAAATCTCATCTTCCCCTTTGCCTTGATATTGTCAGGGAAGCTTGTGGGATGTCTCTAGTTCAAGGCAAGGTTATGTTTGGACCACATTCTTATGATATATAAATGCATCTATCACACTCAAATGTACTCCATAATCATTACATAGTTATACCAAAGCTTGGAGCACATGTAATGATTTAATCTCTATTGTTCCCTATCATTGACTGCTTTTATGGGTTAATGTCTGTTGGCTATTTAAAGACTTAATGCCATAATTCATTAATGTCAAATTCTATGTTAGCCACCATTAACAATGCAACTAATCTTTTCTCTATCACACATGCGTACCAACTGCACTTTAATCTATCAAATGAAAATTAGATCTAGATAACTACAAAATCTCTCGATGTAAAATCTATGTCTATTGAGAGGATTTATAACTATCCTATTGGTATGCATACTGTAACAAATATATTTACATCATTTTAAAGTAGTTGTGCTATTTTAACCATGTTTTGGGTCTCAAAAAGGTTTTTCATAACTTGCTCATGGTGTTTGTAACAATTACTAATGCAAAGACTAATGTTTTATGTGTGCTATTGCCTATTATCAGATGTGCCTAGTGAATTGAGTGTTGAAGCGTAAGTTGTTTCTTCTTTTTATGAAACTTCTGAAATAGCCTGGTTACTCTATGACAAAATGGGAGCTTTGCAATAGGGTATAGAAATCCATCAAAGCATAAAGGATAGAGAAATTTTGTCAGATGACTAATCGCTTCATAACTAATAATTAATACTGCATAAGAATTAATTCTTTCTATGATAAGCTTCAACTCATTTCACAAGTAAGCATTGGTTAGTCACCATTATAAAGTGAAAGGTAACCGTGGGAAGAGTTCTAGAGATGGCTTACATCTTGGATAAACCAAAAAAAATTGGTGATGCTACTAGAATCCCAACCATGAAGGCAAAAGATAGGATCCCATCTTCAAAATAATTTAGATTAAAATAATCCCTACATACACATAGGAAAATAACATGTATCAGCAAGACGAATCTACAAAAATAAGAAAAATCTAGAGTCAAAAAATGTTTGAGTTATGCACTAGATGTAAATTTTACATAAATTTATATAACATGTCATGGCATGGGTTCAAAAAAACATGTCTAAGTTTGAACCATAGTCACTGAAAAAATATAGTATCATAAAAATGACAGCCTCTCTGATCTCCACATGTTCTAGTTACCATATTTATATATAATATAGTTGTTTCTTTATTTATTTTCTTATGTACCATGATTTGAATGGCATCCATGTGTAAGAACTAGTACTCATGCTCCCATGTCTCTAGTGACTAAGGAATTTGAACAACTCATAAAGTTAAAATGAAAAATCACTATATACAGATACTTTGACAAGAATGAGAGTTTAATAGACTGACAATCATATCATCCAGAGCCTAATGATCTCAACAAGAAGATGTCAGGGTATGGACATTAAGTGTGGTGGGAAAATATTTTTGGGGTGCATTGATGTTTGAGTCCTCCAAGGAAGACCAATTGGATGTCTGATAATATGGTGAAGAAACATAGAAATCCCAATCCTAGGCCAATGTGAGTATGCAATGAGGAACAACCTGGCAGTCTAACCCAACCATGTTTGTTGTCGTGTCCCTATTCAAGCATCTCTTACCCAGATCCAAGCCCTAAAATTCCACGTCCCATGGCATCAGGTCCCACCCTCTTGACCTTAGAGAGATATCATGAACTCTCATTACAAATGATATCCAACATTAGGAATAATCCTCATTGTTTAACTAGCAATATACAAGGAAGGCAATAGAACAATAGAAGTACACATGTATCCTCCTCTAGTGACTTACACCTCTTTTTGAGCATAGATTGTAATGACATTTACCAAACTACTTTTGGACTACATCATTTTTTCTTGTATCATACAATGATGATTTTAATTTCTCTTCCAATCTCCAAGTATTATTAGGGTGAGTTGCACCACCACACTTATCTCATTCAGCGATTTCAAGGCTAAAATATTAGATTTTGTTTCTAACTATTGTATGTGCATAAGTTTTTATGAAAAGAGGATGCATGTTCATTGTTCAAGATATTGGACAACAATACAGGAAGGAATAAAAAAAAGTAGGATGCCAATTTGTAAACTACAGTTGAAATTTTCTAAAAAACATAACCATAACTCAAAAAAGAGAAAGCCTCCCAAAGAGAACTTACTGAATTCCACTGCCTTCTAAACATGTACCACCCTCTGTGCAGGTAGCATGACTACCATTCACACCATTGCTTGCCATGGATCCTCGGTCAACATAATTAAGCATATTATTACAGAAAAAATTGCTAGAAGCCTGCAAAATGTAACAACAAACAAATTGGATTTTTTGAAAAAGCTCTAGAAACTTTCAAGAAAATGCAATTGGCAGGTGTAAAGCTAGACTGCACAACCTTTTCCAGCATCCTCCTTGCCTATTCCAAAATGGAAGCTTTGGAAGAGGGAATGGGCATCCATCAAAGCATAATGGAAGGGGGATTTTTGTCAGATATTATAGTTGGACAGAATGCCTCAAAGATATGTCATCTCTTGGACTTCAATTATTGGTAGATATGCACAAAATGGATTTGTTGGAAAGACTTTACAAACTTTCAAGCAAATGCAATTAGTAGGTGTAAAGCCAAATTCCACAACCTTTGCCAGCATCCTTCCTGTCTGTGCCAAAATGGGAGCATTTGAACAAGGTATGGACATCCATCAAAAAGTAATGGATAGAGGAATTTTGTTCAGATGTTGTAGTTTAAACTGCCTTGGTAGACATGTATGCAAAATGTGGAAGCATCGACAAGGCATGTGAACTATTTGGTAGAATGCCTTAATGAGATGTCATCTCATGGAATGCAATGATTGCAAGATATGCACAAAATGGATTTTTTGAAAAGGATTTAGAAACTTTCAAACAAATGCAATTAGCAGGTGTAAAGCCAAATTCGATAACCTTTTCCAACATCCTCCCCGCCTGTACCAAAATCAAAGCTTTGGAATAGGGTATGGACATCCATCATAACATAATGGAAGGGGGGTTTTTGTCAAATATTATAGTTGGAAATACTCTAGTAGACATGTATGCAAAATGTGGAAGTATAGATAAGGCATGTGAATTGTTTGATGGAATGGCTCAAAGAGATGTCATCCCTTGGAATGCAATGATTGTAGGATATGCAAAAAATGGTTTTTGCATGGATTCCCTCAAAATATTTAAATTAATGGAGCACTTCAAAACATATCCTAACATTGTAAACTTTGCTTGTGTCCTATGTGCATGTAGCCATGCAGGTTCAGTGGATGAGGGCCATACATACTTCAATCAGATTAGTAACCCTTATTGCATTACACCTATAATTGATCATTATGTGTGCATGGTTGACCTTCTTGCTCATGCTAGCTATCTTGAGGACACTCTAAAGTATATCATTAAGATGCCATTTAAATATGTCATGGTTGTGTGGATGTGTTTTCTTGGTGCTTGCAAATCACATATGAATGTAGGGTTAGGAGTATTTACGATGACCCTACTTTTTTATTTGGATCCTAAAAATGCTGTAACTTATTGTCTTCTCTAAAACATCCATGCAAAAGTGGGCAGGTGGGGTGAGGTTCAAATGTAGTTGGATTTGTTGCAAGTATGTGCCTAATTAGTGTTGTCATTGATGTCAACATATCAGTGTTGTCATTGGTGTCAACTGTGCTCTTGTTTTGATGCTTGTTATATTCTTTGTACTTTCCTAAGTAATGTTCGAGATAATAAGTAAGTGATCTTGAGATTGAGTTTCCAAGTACTCTTGAGAAAATTTGCTTCTCTGATAGAAACAGTGTATAGAAGAGTATCTTTGATTATAGCAGAACTATTTAGTAGATTGCTCCACATTTCTCATAGAATTAATATCTTTGTCTATGGATTGGAAGTTATTTAGATGCATGTCTGAAGATGCTATGTTTCAAGTTTGAACCTTCAGTGTGAAGATTTGAGTGAGTTATGTTCACCAGAGTGAAAACTACTTTTTTTGTATATTTGGTAGTGATAGGGAGAATGTATTATCCTCTGCATTCCTCCGCATTTAAGTATTTTAGTTTGCTTTTGGAATCAGGTTTGTAGTGATGTTATGTGCCTTCAAATCCAATGGTTTGTGATCTAGTGGTCTGCAAATGATCTTTTCTTTATGATAGTAGATGACAGTTATGTTCAAGTGCTTCAGATTGAAGAACCTTCTTGACAAAGTGATTACTAGAGGTTGTGTGGGTGTTCTTGGTGATTACAATGTGCTTGTGGATGTCTCCTGATCATGTTCCTACCTTTGGATTGGTCTACAAAGAGAAATTTGGATCATGGTGAAGACTATTCTTAGAAGACTTAGTGTTAACACCAATCTTGGCCGACTTGGTTGTTTTCACTACTTGTGGAGATACATCAAAGATTGTGGAAGTGTGTTGTGGTGTGGAAGATTGCATTTGAGTCCTAGCTAAGGCATAACATGATCCACATACATTTTTACCTTAGCAATTTTGTTTAGGTCTAAACCTATTTCTATGTATGTTTGTAATGCTAACCTTGGAGATTGTTCCAATGGTTGATGAATGTAATGCCGACCTTGATGTACATTCCAAGGTTGATGAATTGTATAAAAACATGTAATGTAGTAGCAAAAAAGATGTCCTTGAGAAAAAATGTGAAGATAAGTGCGAAGGTGTAAGAAGAGTAGAGTAGAGGAGTTATACTGTGCTTCAATGGAACTGAACCCAGGCATGAAGTAGATGCTAACAAATTAGTTCACCAACTCTTGATAGTGAGCCACCCCTTGGCAGTGAGCCAATCTTAGAAGTAAGCCTCAACATTTGTAGTGTGCATATTGGGTAGTGAGCCCTAAGGCAGTGAGCCTCTATTTTTTGGTATTGATATAATATATATTTCTGTGTGCTAACACCCACCATGGTTTTTCCCTTATAGGGTTTTCCACATAAAAAATCTAGTGTCTAATGTGTTGAATGTGTTATTGTGTTGAGCTTGTTGTTTCATTCTTTCATGGTTAAATCTTAATAAGAGTGATTGAATATTTGATGTGATGATAAGTGGTTAAAGTTTTTGTGACAACTAATTCACCCCCTTCTTAGTTGTCTAGTGTATTTCAAAAATTGGTATCAAAGCAGGTTCCTCAAAAAAAAGCCTAACTACTTGAGGAGGATCTAGGATGTCTTATAGGAAGGAAGCTTCACAGTTTGATGGAATGAATTATGCTCTCTAGAAGTCATGAATGAAAATCCATCTCCTTTGTCTTGGTTATAAAGTGTGGAAAGCGACAGAGACAAACTATACCTTGCCTCAGACTGGTTTGCAAACTGAAGATGAAATCAAAAAATATGAGTTAAATATAAAATCTAGAGATGCTCTATTAAGTGCCTTTCTAACACTAAGTTAATAAAAGTCATGGATCTGGAATCTACTCATGAAGTCTGGGAAAAGATGGAAAAACTATATGAAGGAGATGATTCTATAAAGAGAGCCAAACTATAGGGCCTAAAAGCAAAATATGAGGGTTTAAAAATGAATGAAGATGAAAACATAACTGCCTTCATGCAAAAGGTTGATGAAATCGTCAATGGAATAAAACGTATGCAAGGAACTATTGATGAGAAAGAAGTTGTGATGAAAATTCTTAGGTCACTACCTAAGTCCTAGAGTCACAAAGTAGCTGCAATTGAAGAAATAATAATAGTGCAAGGTGTCACTAAGGATCAATTGCTTGGAAATCTTACAGCCTTTGACATGAGAGTTTGGTGATGTCCTGCCGAAGGTTGAAACTATTTTCAAAGCCAGTACTTCAGAGAAGATATCCAAAGCAGAAAAGTACAAGGTGGAACCTGATGATGAGCTTGATGAAATTGAAGCCAACTTTGTTGACAGATTACAAAGAGGTTCTGGGAAGTTCAAAGGAAAATTACCTTTCAAATGTTTTACATGTGGTAAGGTTAGTCACTGTGCTTCTAGATGTCCTGAGAGAATTCAAAGAAATAGAAAACGATTTGAGAGTAGGCCTAGGGTTCCAAAGAAATGCTACTATGTTAGACATCTTGATGATGAAGGTGTGACAGATGATGAATTTGATGATGCTAGTACTAGCACAAATGAATGCTTGTTTATTGCAATTAAAGAAGAACCTATGTCTACTAATGTTGCTAGCTGTGTGAAGGAAGAAAAACTAGTGGAAGAAAGTACCTTGGCTATTTAGGTTGAGAAAGATAAGAATGAATGGATTATTGACAGTGGATGTTCACATCACATGACCAGTGACAAAAGTAAGTTTCTAAGTTTGGAAAAGTATGATGGAGGACTAGTTAGGTTTGGAGATAATGCAACTAGTAAGATTTACAGAAAAGGATCTATTTCTTTTGATGGAAAGTACAAAACTGATAATGTCCTGTATGTGAAGGGTTTAAAGCATAATCTTCTAAGTGTTGGTCAGATGTGTGACAAAGGCTATGATATGAGATTCAAAGATAATGGATGCAAGGTCATGGAGAGCTCTAGAATTGTGATTGCTACCAGTAAGAAGACCAGAGGTAACATTTACCAATTAAGAGAAAGTAATGATTATTATTTAGTGGCTTAGACAGATGAGAGTTGCTTGTGGCATAGAAGGATGTGTCATATCAATTTTGACAATTTGGTGAAGATAAGTTCTGCACAAACTATAAGAGATCTACCTAAATTTGTGAAACCTGCCAACACCATATGCAACGAGTGCCAATTTGGAAAACAAACTAGAACAAGTTTTAAAAGTAAAGAACAATTTTTTGCTGGATTGCTAGAACTAGTACATACAGATCTGTGTAGTCCCACAAGAACAAGAAGTCTGCAAGGTGATAGGTATTTTATGCTTCTTATTGATGACTACTCTAGAATGACTTGGGTCACTTTTCTAAAAGAAAAATATGAAGCCCTAGACAAGTTCAAAGTTTCAAGGCATTGGTTGAGAATGAGTTAGAATTGAGGATCAAATGCTTGATGTCTGATAGAGGAGGTGAGTTCACATCAAATGAGTTCAATATTTTCTGTGAAGAACAAGGGATAAAGAGACAATTGTCTACACCTAGGACTCCTTAGTAGAATGGAGTTGTTGAAAGAATATCATATCAAGTTGCTATGAACCAACTGAACCTGTGACTATAGTGAATGATGAAAAAGTTGACCAAGAAGGCAGTTAGGATGAAGAAGAGGCTTCAGAAAGTGTTGCAAAGACTCCTAGGTATGTAAGGATAAATCATTCTGAAAATCAAATTATATGTGACAAAAATCAAATTATATGTGACAAAAACAAAGGGAAATTAACAAGGAAAAGAGATGCAGAAGAACAAGTGAATTACTATTTGCTTTCAAAGGTTGAACCAAAAACTGTGAATGAAGCTTGCAATGATGAAAATTGGGTAAAAGCCATGGAAGAAGAACTGATGCAGATAGAGAAGAATCAAACTTGGGAATTGGTTCCTAGATCTGCTGATAAGAATGTGATTGGCACCAAATGGGTTTTCAGAAGCAAGATGAATGAGAATGGAGAAATAGTAAGGAACAAAGCAAGATTGGTATGCAAATGATACTCTTAGGTTGAAGGGATAGATTTTGAGGAGACCTATGCTCCTATGGCAAGAATTGAAGCAATTAGAATGTTTTTGGCTTTTCAACATTCAAAGATTTTAAGGTGTATCAGATGGATGTTAAGTCTGCATTCTTGAATGGTGAGTTGGAAGAAGAGGTCTACATTGAGCAACTAGAAGGGTTTCAATTATCACAACAAGGTGATATGGTGTGTGGATTGATGAAGGCCTTGTATGGACTGAAGAAAACCCCCAGAGCTTGGTATGCAAGACTAGACAAGTATTTATTGCAATTAGTGTTCAGTAAAGGCACTACAGATAGTAATCTCTATCTCAAAATCAATGATAATCAAATCTTGATTGTTGTAGTCTTTGTTAATGACATTATCTTTGGAGGCAATGAAGGTATGTGCATGAATTTTTTTGGGGAAATGCAAAAAGTGTTTAAGATGTCTATGTTTGGTGAAATGAATTTTTTTCTAGGTCTACAAATTACTCAATCAGATAAAGGAATCTTCATTTCTCAATCTAAGTATGTGAAAGATTTGTTGAAGAAATTTGGGATGGAGGACTCTAAATTGGTATGTACTCCTATGGTGACTGGCTACAAGTTGAACAAAACTGATGAATCACCTAAGGCTGATCAGAAAAGGTATAGCTCTATGATTGGAGGATTACTTTATCTAACACAAACTAGATCTAACATAATGCATGCAGTTTGTCTTGTGGAAAGATTTCAAGTAGATCCAAGAGAGTCACATGTGATGGCAATTAAGAGAATCTTGAGGTATTTAAAAGGCACACCAGATCATGGCTTATGGTATCCAAAAGATAATGATTTCACTCTCAGTGCTTATATAGACACAGATTGGGCTGGAGATGTTGATGACAGGAAAAGTACAAGAGGAGGTGCTTTCTTTTTGGGCAATAGATTGGTTTCATGGTTGAGCAAGAAGCAAGATTTAATTTCCTTATCCACTGCAGAAGTAGAGTATATTGCAGCAACATGCTGTTGCACTCAAGTGTTATGGATGAAGCAGACATTGAAGGACATAAGAGTTGTGTATGAAGATCCAATTGCAATCTTTTGTGACAATACAAGTGCTATAAACATTTCAAAGAATCTAGTGATGCACTCAAGAACAAAGCATATATCAATAAGGTATCACTTTTTGAGAGAGAAGGTGATAGAGAATGAAGTTAAGATGGAATATGTGTCTACAAAGGATCAAATTGTAGATATTTTCACTAAACCTATGCTTAAGGATACTTTTGAGTATCTCAGAGAAAAGTTAGGGGTTATTACCACTCCTGTTATGAATTAAGATGCATAGGAATGCATCAATCCAGTGGTGCTTAGAGCTTCATTCATTGATCTGGATTGATGTTTTTAGGGCTACCTCTCAGGGGGAGTAGCTAGATGTTACTAGTATGTGTTCCTGATATAGAAAGTGTTGATAGCAATCAAAGTTCAGATGAATCAGAGCAACAGAGTGCAAGTATACATGACCTTTGCCATTGATTTCAAAGGGGGAGAGAAATCATGTGAAAAACTCAGAGAAGAAAGAGTGTAGATGTGTAAAAAGAAAGGGGGAGAATCTTGTCTTGATGGACTTTACAGTTTTTCACATCATATGTTTCCATCAATGACAAAGGATGAGATTGTTGCAAATATGTGCCTAACCGGTGTTGTCATTGATGTCAACATATCAATGACCTTATCATTGGTGTCAACTGTGCTCTTGTTTTGATACTTGTTAGATGCTTTGTACTTGCCTATGTAATGTTGGAGATAATGAGTAATGATCCTGAGATTGAGTTTCCAAGTGCTTTTGAGAAAATTTGCTTCTCCGATAGAAATAATGTATAGAAGATTATCTTTGATTACATCAGAACAATTTAGTAGATTGCTCTACATTTCTTGTAGAATGAATATCCTTGTCTATAGATTGGAAGTTATTTAGATGCATGTCTAAAGATGCTATGTTTCAAGTTTGAACCTCTGGTATGAAGATTTGAGTGAGTTATGTTCACCAGAGTTAAAATTGCTTTTTTCTGTATATTTGGTGGTGACAGGGAGAATGTATTATGCTTGGCATTCCTCCGCATTTAAGTATTTTAGTCCATGGTTCTAGAATCAAGTTTGTAGTGATTTTATGTTCCTTCAAATCCAATGGTTCATGATCTGGTGGTCTGCAAGTGAACTTTTCTTTATGACAGTAGATGACAGTTATGTTCAAGTGCTCTATATTCAAGAATCTTCTTGACAAAGTGATTAGAGGTTGTGTGGATGTTCTTGGTGATTATAATGTGCTTGTGGATGTCTCCTGATCATGTTCCTACCTTTGGATTGGTTCGCAAAGAGAAATTTAGATTGTGGATGAAGACTATTCTTAGAAGACTTATTGTTAACACCAGTCATGGCTGACTTGGTTGTTTTCACTACTTGCAGAGATACATCAATGATTGTGGAAGCATATTGTGGCATGGAAGATTGCATTTGAGTCCCAGCTAAGGCATAACATGATCCACATATATTTTTACCTTAGCAATTTTGTTTAGGTCCAGACCTATTTCTATGTATGTTTGTAATGCCGACCTTGGAGATTGTTCCAATGGTTGATGAATGTAATGCCGACCTTAATTTACATTCCAAGGTTGATGAATTGTATAAAAACATGTAATGTAGTTGTGAAAAAGATGTCCTTGAGAAAAAATGTGAAGATAAGTGCGAAGGTGTAAGAAGAGTAGAGTAGAGTAGTTATACTGTGCTTTAATGGAACTGAACTTAGGCATGAAGTAGATTCTAACAAATTAGTTCACCAACTCTTGGCAGTGAGCCACCCCTTGGCAGTGGGCCTTAACATTTGTAGTGAGCATATTGGGCAGTAAGCCCTAAGGTAGTGAGCCTCTATTTTTTGGTATTGATATAACATATATAATTCTATGGGCTAACACCCATCGTGGTTTTTCCCTTATGGGGTTTTCCATGAAAAAAATCTAGTGTCTAATGTGTTAAATATGTTATTGTGTTGAGATTCTTGTTTCATGCTTTCATGGTGAAATCTTAATAACAGTGATTGAATATTTGATGTGATGATAAGTGGTTAAAGTTTTTGTGACAACTGATTCACCCCCTCTCAGTTGTTTGGTGTATTGCAACAAGATTGAAGGCCATAAAATGGTAAATTCTTTTCATGTGGGATACAGATCATCCACAGACATGTGATCTATGCAAAGATTGAGAAATTGGCTTGGGAGATAAAGGTGGGAGGGCATTTTCTAGATTCAAGGCATTTACTAAATGATGTGGAAGAGGAGGAAAAATAATTATCTTTGCCACCATAGTGAGAAGGTGGCAGTTGCATTTGGCTTGTTAAACACACCCCCTAGAACAACTTCTAGAGTTGTAAGAACTTTCAAGTATGTGCTAATTGCCACACTACAAAATTTATCTCCATGTGTGTTGCAAGAGAAATTGTTGTGATAGATGCAAATTGTTTCCATAATTTTAAACAGGGAGAATATTCTTGAGGAGATGATTGGTGATGCTAAATGAAGCAATCTAGAAAATAGGCTTGTAATATATTGTAGTGGCAACTACCCTGGTAGACATATATGCAAAATGTGGAAACATAGACAAAGCACATGAACTGTTTGACAAAATGCCTCAAAGAAATGTGGTCTCATGGACTACAATGATTGCAAGATATGCACAAATTGAAAATTTTGAGAAGACTTTAGAAACTTTCAAGAAAATGCAATTGGTAGGTGTAAATCCAGACTCCACAACCTTTTCCAGCATCCTCCCTACCTGTGCCAAAATGGGAGCTTTGGAACAGGGTATGGACATCCATTAAAGCATGAAGGATAGAGAATTTTTGTCAGATGTTGCAGTTGCAACTACCTTGGTAGACATGTATTCAAAATGTGGAACCATGGACAAGGTGGTGCAGGAGCACCTACCTAACAGCTGGTCTGGATGAGGCAGTTAGTAGTTTAGGTCTTGTTTGTGTTTCCAAGAAGGTCTGTTAGACCAAATGCATGTAATAATGTCACGTTGATCATGATAAGATCATGCTGACCAGGCTTTTGCTATTTTTAGCTAGTTAGTTATAACAGCTGTCATGATGTATGTTCGGTGGGATCTCCCAGCCGCCTGGAGAGTTCCCAGCCGCTTGGAGTCAGGTCAGTAGTACTCATAGGGAAATCTTTATAAGCATGAGATCGGTTGATTGTAGATCATCGATCGGCAGTCTAGTATTGTATTGCGCAGAGGAGGTTGAGTGTTCTGTGTGAGGAACATCATATTGTATTGCATCTTTGAATCAATAAAGATCCTGTTTCGTTTCTGTTTGATCTCCTTTGTGTAATCGATCTGCTGGTTTGAGTGGTTGCATGGATTTCCTGATCCATTCCACCGGTTGACTCATCTGATCGGTGGAATGGTAATGTACAGTAGGTTAGATTATAGGTTGTTTTCTGTTTGCATGCAGGTGTGCAGGATCGCGGTCAAGAGATGTTGAAGACCCTAGCATCCCCATGTGCTAGGTCGAGTTGATAAGCTGATTGAGTTGGAAGATCACCCTGAGTTGGATCGGGTCATCCCTGGTGGATCGGCGAAGAGAGATTTCGCTAAGTGCAGAAGTTCGCGAAAACGGCATCATCAGGATATCTCTGCAAATATCCTGCAGTCGGGTTAGGCATCATCATCCGGATAAGTGAAGATGAACATGATGCAGTTGAGCGCATGAAGTGCAAGTGCGTCGGGGTGATCATCAGCAGGAGGAGCCGAGGAGCGTATCGGCATCAGGATCATCATATCGGGAGTGCCAAACATCCGCATATCGCGAGTAGATGCGGGAGAGAAAGTTCGTGTTTTTCGCCTAAGTGTTGAGAAGGTCATCAGGATAACGGGTGACGTCATCGTCATCAGGATATGACGTCATCATCATCAGGATATTGAGATATCCCCCCTGTGTGAGTTTATCCTGCCGTCGTAAGGTGTTAAGGTATCGGCGGAAGTCCGTGGCAGGAAGTTGTGTTAACATCATCATCAGGAGGTTTCGAAGAGAACCGGATAATTTATATCATGATGCTGTTGCTTGTGTCGTCGGGTAGCGGAGCATCGAAGGTAAGCTGCTGAAGGTGAACGTCATCAGGATATTTGGAGCAACCGGATGTTGAATATCCTGCTGACGAAGGTAGTGTTGAAGATCATGATGAAGACGTTGGAGTCCGGCGCCCGATGAACAGTGCAACCGGAGGATGTGTGCGCCCGCTGAACATGATGATGATGATGTTAGGAGGAAAGCGGAGGAGGTGAATAGTAGTCGGCAGGAGGATGATTGTGAGTGTCCGCAATATGATGATGCTGTTAGTTTTAGGAAACATGATGCTGACAGAGTAAAGCCGAAACATGATGATGTCGTTGGTAGTTGGAGGGAATATGATGATGATGGCGAAGATGATGATGATGAGGTTGGTCTGCAGACATTCATGCTATATGCGAATGTTATAGTGTGGATGCCTCTGCATCACAAGGCATATGAACTGTTTAATAGAATGCCTTAAAAAAATGTGGTCTCATGGACTGTAATGATTGCAGGATATGTACAAATTGGATTTTTTGAAAATTCTCTAGAAACTTTCAAGCAAATGCAATTGGTAGGTGTAAAGCCAGACTGTACAACCTTTGCCAGCATCCTCCCTACCTGTTCTGAAATGGAAGCTTTGGAATAGGGAATGGGCATCCATCAAAGGATAATGGAAGGGGGATTTTTGACAGATATTACATTTGGATAGTGTGGTGTTGAGATGAAGAAATGAGTGAAAATTGATGAGCTTTTGTGACAGTCCCAAAAAATTTGATTCAAACTAAAAAAAGGCTTCTATTTCTATGCATATAATACATGGGAATGTTCATAAGATAGTGCAATTGTGTTTGTAGCATGTGGTGACTACCCTAAATGACATAAAAGGTTTTGAACTCTTAACAAAGATATCATTTGCATTTCTTATCAGAGATTCAAACTTTGGGCAAAATAGGGCGTACATGTCATACTATGAAATCCAACACTCCACCTACAATGTGCCTAAAATCCATGGACCTCAGCAACGTGGTCCAAGAATCTCCTGATCTGTAATTTGGACTATGGGTGAGTTTTCATATATGGGAAGGGAAAAAATTGCAAGCTTAGGTTACAAAATAGTAAGATGCAAATCTGAAAGCCATTCTTGTCCATTAAAATCCCTATTCCGTGGATGATAAAACCATACATAATACAACTTTGTGTGGAAAAAGTGTAAGTACTATGCTTCACTTCAACTACAACCTAGACTTCACTCTTGGCACATCTTGTAGGTGACAAGACCTCTAAATAACTTCAGAATGAAGCAAAATACAGCGAATACTTTCCATTTATAAAACTTAAGCTACACCAAAATTAAAACAAACTATAAATAATTTATTAATGCTAAAAGCGCCTACTCGTTTTAGGTGGTTTGGAATTTAATGGATGACTTTCAACAATCGTTGTATCATCTTTTTTCCACATTTTGATAGTTTTGTCAGCCTCACAGGTAACAAGCCTAGAGCCAGTCATGTCATATGAGAGTGCATATATTCCAACTTTGCTATCCAGTGATCCAGGCTGCACAATTGTTTTAGCTTGCTAAAAATTGTGACCACTCTTCCAATCATAGAACCACAAGCTCCCATTGTCACCTGCAGAGACAAGCACGTTATCCTCATTTATAGCCATCAAATTTATGGTTGTCTCTAGATGTGACAGCATATTGTGCAAACATTCTCCCTTGGGGAGTTTGAACTTGTTGATATTATGAGTAAATGTTGATGCAAAATTGTGCTCAGAAGGGTTCAGTGCAAGTGCTAGAATAAATTTCTTGTGATATGTAAGAGTGGACATTGATTTCCTTGTAGCAAGGTCCCATAACTTGATTGTAGTATCATGGGAGCTAGTAACCACTTGTGGATCCATTCCTTGTGTGAAAACTAAACACACAATATCTTGTTGACCACTAAGTGCATATATCTGGGATGTAGTGCGTATATCCCATACACTGCACACAGATTCACAACCCCCACTAGAGAGAATATCCATTGTTGGATGAAGTGCCAGACAATAAACACCACTCTTATGCCCATGATAAGAATGGATAACCTTGTTATACTCAAGATTTGAGCATTTGACTTGATTATCATCTCCAACAGAAAATATGTAAGGTTTTCAAGAACTTACACCCAAACCTCTTATCTGCTCAATATGTCCAGTTAATGTAATCTTGAGTTTTCTTGTGGTTGTTTCCCAAATCTTTATTGTTCGATTAGCTGAAAAAATTCAAAACCACTCATTAGTATGATCAAAAGCAAGAGACCTCACCCAACCCAAATGCCCACTGATAACCCTAAACGACTTCCATGGAGAATGCCTGATAACCACTCATTAGTATTGATGAATGCCTGAAATCCCTGGACCTCTGAAACTAATAACTTCCTTCAAGCTCCCAATATCCATGCCTCCTTCTCAACCAGCAATGTGGTCCAAGAATCTCTCCTGAACTTCTACAACATGGTGACAAAAATATTTAAACTCCTTCAATATCAACATTGGAGCTCCTTTCATGCCAAAACTAGGAAACCCTAGCCCTTTGTGATGCGTGGATCTGGAAAAAACTCCTTTTCACTTTTGGCACCCATATTTTTTTAATTACCCACTTTAATATCATATTGTGTAATTTTTATTTGTGTGACTCATTATTTAGTCATTTGTAGCTGTGATTTTAACTGATGATCAAATTAGTCATTTATAGTTGTCGTGACTAAAAGTTTTAGTCATGTAGTCATTTATTTGCCCAAATTCTACTAGTGAATTAAGGCATGAAACTATGCAAAGTGATGTATGAATGAAATTTAATCAGATTTATGATGTGAAATAACTCAACTTAGATCTAAAAATGATGTCAAAGTCCTACATTGCTAAATACAGGTGTAATTTTAAGGAGAAATGAGTGAATATGCTAGTTTTTATTGAAATTAACTATTGTAGATGCAAAAGTTAAGATGTAAATTCAAAAAGACAATAATGAAACACTTCAATAAAAAATCAAACTTTAATTGAGTGTTTAAAAGAGTAGTAAAATCTGAAATAAGATTTTAACCACAAACCCTAGCTATTGTCAAGACTAGGTTATATGAAAAATGCAAAATTTTAAAGCAAATTCTACCAAATGAAGCATGAAAATGCAATGCAAATGATTATAGAATGATGTACCACTATAATTTATATCAGATTTGATGTAAAAATCTGAGATTAGATGAAATGCAATGAAATTGATGCAAACTATGCCCTAATGCAAGCCTAGGAGGCTAATTTTTTTAAAAAATTTTCAAAAATTTCAATTTTTTTATAGATTTTCAAATGTAATAAGATGATAATGAAATGAATGATTACAAATCTGAAATATAACACTCAGCAAGGTGTAAAATTGAGTAAAAACATGGGTTCACCAAAATGTTTAGTATGAAAAAGGGGGCTAGGGTTGATTTGATGATATGCCTAGATCCTCCTTTCACTACACACATTCAAGGATAGTTAATTGAGTTGAATCACAACTTTTGTAAGAGGATTAAACTTCTAGTTGGTTATCACTTGTAATGATAGGGAAATTTGGAAATTGATGATTAGTGTGTTAATTTAATGCCCAATTATGCTCAAAACCCTAATTATGCAAAACTATAAACAAACAGATGAATTCTGACAAATGCTCACACACAGAGATGGTAAATGAAGATCAGATACACACTAGATTTCAAAGTTTAGAATCCTAAAATTTTGGGGGCAAAGGGACTTGTACCCAAGCACAAGGTAGGATTTTCTTCCAGGGTTTCCAGACTCCTTATGTCACTAATTATCCCTGTTCCAGAGATTTTTAGCTCTGCAAACCTAGAGGGCAAAGGGACTAGTGCCCAAGCCCTGACAGTGCTCTTTTCTACTTTTTTTCACTAGATCTACAATCCTTATCCTCTGTAACACTCCTCTACAACTCCACTCTTCACAATCTAATATCTATCACCTGCAATCACAAGAAGAGGGGTTGGGGGTTCTGGTGTTTAGGAGCTTGCCTCAGTCAAGCCCCATAATGGCATTCAAGCCTTCCAACATCATTGTTTGATAAAGAGTGTGTATCCTTGCAAGATAGAGGCAAACACAAATTGATAAATGATTGATTGAAGCACAAATATATATCACCTCGAAGGTGTATTTTGGATGTTGATGAATATCATTCACAACATGAGAAGATGAATCTAAATCTACAATAACAAACACAACAACAACACAAGTCTGCTTTGCCACAATGAATGCTTTGAATGCTCTAGAATCATAGGTACACCAAAATATCATAATCATCTTCTAGTTTACAAATGAAACTCTAAACATGCTTATATATGCATTCTTGCTACAAATTTTGTAATTCAAACTTAAGATGTTGGCAAGGAAACCTTGTAATGGTCACAAACCAACATTCAAATTTGGGATCCCACCAAAATAGGGCCGGACAAGGGCACGAGCACCCTTGCCCTAGGACCTATTTTGGGTTAAGGTTAAGGCTCAACAATGTCCCTCAAGCCCCACTTGACATGGGTTTCAGGCCATTTTGTCTCGGGAGTAAAATCTAACATGCATGATGAAAAATAAGGGACCCAAGAGCTAAACATAGGAAGTAAAAGACCTAGGGGGCATTTTACGACATGACAATTTATTATTGTATAGAAGATAGAGACGTTTAAATATTTCTTTTCATTTATTTTATGAAAACTACAGAACCCATCAAGTAAATCATTTTCCCCATTATAAAGCCAACCTTGTTTTTTCTCTATATGAGAAGGTCCATAGCAAAATAATTAGAAGCATCTATGCATGTTATTGTCCATGGTAGCTAGGATAAAAAGCATTATGATAAAGATAACATATGCAATGGAAATAGTTAGTACTTGAGTTTTCCCAACTAGTTCTTAACCACCACACATAGTTCCTCTAAATATCTCATTATGAGTTCCTTCAAAAATCCTATTTCCTTTACAAAATGGCTTTTCAGTTGTCATAAGGAAAAATATTAAATAGGAAAATACCAACTATAAATTAATGTATTTCAGTGATTATTATGCCAAAGGCATTCCCTCAGTGAAGCAGATGAGCTGACTTTAGGAATCGATGGTTGATGCTGCTCAAGAGGTGTGCTAGATGAACAAAATGCCATTGACCATTGGATCTTACTAAGTCTCTTTTTCGCCATTTTTCCTTTTCATTCACTAGTTTTATGTGGATGTTGCTGCACTACGTGATGCGTATTGACAGTGCTACAAAATTTTGCATTTTCCTTAATTTCTCCCCACATTAGATATGTTTTGGGTTTTAGGTGTAGGTGTACCTGTGTTGCAAGTATGTGCCTAACCAGTATTGTCATTGATGTCAACATATCTATGTTGTCATTGGTCTCAACTGTGCTCTTGTTTTGATGCTTGCTTGTAATGAGTTAAGTGTTGAAGATAATAAGTATTCCTGATGCAGCAGAACAGTTCGGTAGATTGCTTCGCATTTCCTATAGAATGAATATCCTTATCTGTGGATTAGAAGTTATTTAGATGCATGTCTAAAGATTCTATGTTCCAAGTTTGAGCCTTAGTTAAGTATTATGCTCCACATTCCTCCGTAGTTAAGTATTTTAGTCTGCAGTTCTGGAATCAAGTTTGTAATGATGATAAGTGCCTTCAACTCCAATGGTTCATGATTTGGTGGTCCACAAACGATCTTTTCCTTATGACAGTAGCTGACAATGTTGTTCATATGCTCCGATTTGAAGAATCTTCTTGACAGAGTGGTTAGAGATTATGCGGTTGTTCTTGGTGATTGCAATGTGCTTGTGGATGTCTCTTGATCATGTTCCTATGTTTGGATTGGTCCACAAAGAGAAATTTGGATCATGGATGAAGACTGTTCTTAGAAGACTTAATGTTAAAACCAATCTTGGCTGACTTGGTTGTTTTTACTACTTGTGGAGATTCATCAAAGATTACAGAAGCATGTCATGGCATGGAAGATTGCATTTGAGTCCCAACTAAGGCATAATATGATCCACATACTCTTTCCCTTAGCTAATTTTGTTTAGGTCTAGACCTATTTCTATGTATGTTTGTAATGCCGACCTTTGGAGAATGTTCTAATGGTTGATGAATGTAATGTTGACCTTGATGTATATTCCATGGTTGATGAAGTGTATAAAAACATGTAATGAAGTTGTGAAAAAGATGCCCTCATGTGAAAATGTGAATAAAGTGTGGATTCTATGATTGTGTGACCTAAGGTAGTTTTGTGATTAGCAAAAGGATAGTAAAGGCAGAAGAACAGAGTATATGTGAAGCTAAGCAGCAAAATAGGGTAGATAGTATGAAGTCCTTTGAATCCGTATACTATACAAATTGGTACTGCACCATAGCATTATGTAGATGCACCTATAGCAGTCCTCTCCTAACAGTGAGCCATTTCTTTCTATATTCTCTTCTATTCTATTTGGCAGTGAGCCTATTGCAGTGAGCACTTCTTTGGATAGTGAGTCCTTGGGCAGTGAGCCTTCATGTAATTTGGTATTGTTATCATAATATATTGTGAGCTAACACTCACTGTGGTTTTTCCCTTTTTGAGTTTTCCACGTAAAAATCGTGGTGTCTATGTGTTATGTCTTTATGGTTGCTATTCTTATGTTTGTTTTGCTGTCAAGTTATTGAATGTGGTAAATGGATTAATAAATGCGTGAAAGAGAAGTTTTACATAATATTGATTCACCCACCCCCCCTCTCAGTATTCTTTGTGATCAACAACCCGAAGGAAATTTACACAAGTGAAAGCAGTTCTAAAAAAATGTGCTTAGACATGGATATTTTTATTATTTCATTTTTATTGTTTCAAAATTCTTTTTTCATTGCGTTAGTTTTTAAAATGATATTTTGTTAAAACCCTTTGATTTTTTTTATTGTTTCAAAATTCTCTTTTTCATTGCCTTAGTTTTTAAAATGATATTTTGTTAAAGGTTTTTAAATGTTTAATTTTATTTAATAAAGTTAAAAGTTATAAAATAAAATATAGTTATTTTAAAAAAAAAAATTAGAGTATGTTTAAATTTAAAAAAAAAATTAAAATAATTTTTAAATATTCTAGAAAATTGATTTAGATTTAATATATTTTTATTTTATTTTAGTTTTTAAGATAAATTTTATTAAAAGAAATTGGTAAAAAGATTGGAGGAAAATCAAATTTTGTAAAATAAATTTGTGAAGAGAAGTTGATAGAAAGATTAATAGGGAGACCAAAATGAAGAACTTTAGTTGCAGGGTGAATCTTGAACAAATAAAAAAACTTGAGAGGTATGTGTATACAAGATCCATTTCTTATATGCAACCTCTGAATACCCTATTTCATGTCATGTTCATGTTGCCAAATTGCGATTTCCATTTCACATTTCTGGTAACATAGCTTCCAATATGTGTTGCAAAGTATTGTCAGTTTTAAGGAATGCAATGAGAAATCCATTAGATATGAGTTTATAGGCAAGTTGTATCATGGGATTAATGTCAACCTATATTGGGACATGAATCAGAAGCACATGGGGCTACACCATTTTATTGGTGACAAGTCAAAGAAGATCAAGCCCTTACCTCGTTCTACTCCACTGCCTTCATTTTACCTTATTTTAACAAAGAGAGCAAGTTGTCAAGTTGGCCTTTGGTAATGTCGATGAGCTCTACAAATCCCTGAATGTAACAATGTGTATAGTGTAGGCATGGGTTTAATTTCAAAGAAAGTAGAAGACAAGACAAAAGCCCTATTTGCTTCCGCCGTGACTATAATGTGAAGAAATTGCTTCTTTGCATGTATAGTTAAACCATTCAAGGAGCTTGTTATGTATGAAAAGATAGTAACCTTTCAATTTTCTAAGTAAAGAGTACAAAACCTCTCTACCTCTATCAAATTTAGAAAGCATCCACTAATACCTACGATGTGTGAAGACAAACATATTATGATTATAGGAGGGGGCATTGTAGGGCTAGCCACTGCACTTGCCCTCCATACTTTTAAGTAATGCTACATTTTTGTATTCTCCATTTAATTAAACAATTCAATATCTTTATTCTCATAGCACCAATGTAGGGTGGGATTCAAGAGCTTGGTACTTGAGCACATTGATTTCCTTAGAACAACATATGTTGTCTTCAATATGTGGTCTAGTGCCTGGAAAGAACTTAATGCTCTTGACATAGTAGATACCCTTTTCCCATTTTACCCTTAACTTGATGGGTGATTTAGTTCCATTATATAATTGTCATAATGTGTGATTCAAAATATTGGTTAAAAAACATGCATAGTTATTTTTAGAAAATAACCTTTTTATGAATTGAAAATCTTATGCTCATCATTTATTATCCCTTTCATGGGAGGATTAATACAAATATTCATTTCTAAGATGTGGTTGTGTAGGGTTCGAGGCTTCTCAAATTGTGTTAAAGTTTGCAAGAATATATGTTTAAAAATTGGAGGCAAAGGGTAAGGAAAAGAACCATCACTTAAAACAAGTGAATATAACCATTTTTCTCCCTCTATATGGTGAACTAGTTATAATTTGTCGCTCTAGGAAAAAATCAT
Organism: Cunninghamia lanceolata; assembly: GCA_027924645.1. Taxonomy (NCBI): domain Eukaryota; kingdom Viridiplantae; phylum Streptophyta; class Pinopsida; order Cupressales; family Cupressaceae; genus Cunninghamia; species Cunninghamia lanceolata. The sequence goes on from BSBN01001151.1 coordinate 1,184,790, forward strand.
ATGATGTCACTTTAGGACAACATAGAAAGGCTAAAACCTTTACATGACATTTTAAATTGAGATAACCTGTAATCAACATATCTTGAATAACCTATTGGTTGTGGTCAGCATAAACATACCAACTATTTATATGGGGAGAGTGTCCCACTCTTATATCGACTCAAGAACTGGTCTAAAAAATACTCATGTATGAACAAAATTAGGGTCATGGTCATATATATAGAAGGCCACAATTTTGAAAAGATCATGGTATAGATCTAGGGCAAAGGATTGAAGACATGGTTTGCCACTTCCACAAACAAGGAATATAGAAAGAGTGATAAAGAGGGGGGGGAATAAATAATGAGAGAAAGAGAGATAGAGGGAGATTGATAGAGGAAGATAGAAAGAGAGAGATGGAGAAAGATAGAGAGGGGGTATATATATATATATATATATATATATATATATAGAGAGAGAGAGAGAGAGAGAGAGAGAGAGAGTTTCACCAATAATTTATTAAATTAAAGATGATCAATTAACCACATATCTAATTCTAATGAAATGGTGCAAATCCTTACTGAAGGATTATTCCATACCCTATACCTAATGTATCCTATTTAGCTTGAATTTGCTCTCCCATTTACCACAAAGATCTTCACTCAAACAATGATTTCATGTCCTACCTATTTTATCATAATTAATTGGGATCTTACCTACATTTGCATGCTATATTCAACTGAAGAAATCAATTATCTAAGAATGATTTATTTTCCAATCAACACTCAATTTGAATTGAAGTCTTTTTTTTAAAAGATGAATTTGTCTTGTAAATTCACCGGATTTCCTTATAAGAATTAGCATTCAAATTTCAACCGATCCACATAAAGAAATGTAGATTGCTCTATCGATGAAACCATATTACAAATACTTCACACCATGAGAAATGATCAATGGTCTCCTACCAATGTTTTTTTTCTTTTCCCTCACTATAAGAAATTCCATGGTATGGCTATTGAACTATTGCAAGCACAATCTAGAAACATTGCATTATACATCATTGATAATATAATGGGGTTATTTGGATCTAGTACTTGCCCTGTGATTCTTTTTCAATGCCATAAATTTGGTAGCCAAGTCATCATAGTCTAGAAGCAAAGGCATAGGGTCTACAAGCCAAAATTTAATATGGGTAATATTCACAAAATGTGATCAATAGTTTTTTTAAACTATAAAGTACTTTACAATGACATTGTATAATGAATACACATATATTGTAATTACATAAATATTGTCAAACAATACCATAAATAATAAGAAACCAAAAACCTCTTATCCCTACAATCTTATTTGATCAATAAAATCTTATTTACAATTTAATTTTTTCAATACATAATGTTGATTTTTCAATATAATCTTATTTACAATATTTTTTGTTCCATCAAGATATAGACTTAAGTTTAGGTCTTCAAGGGATATATCAATTCAAAAATCAATAAAGACTGTGGATTTGAGGGAGATCAACAAATGAAATGAAAAGATCATGGTCATTCATCAAAATAGTTCTAATGGCTAGGACCAAGGATGAATCTAAGTAGTTGATGCAAAGACAGAATGGACCTGATCAACAAGGACATTATTACCCAAATGAAATTTGGCTAGAGTTGTTAGGAGATCATAGCCATTGAATTAAGGAGTTCTAATTATCCACAGTTCAAAAAGGAGATCTACGTAAATTCATGTGGATTTGAAAAAAAAATTGAAAATTAGAATTCATGGCCCAACACCTTGCCAATTGATATTGAAAAGTTTAGTAGTAAAAATTTGAGTTGTGGAAATTAAAGGTTGAAGATCTTTTAGTGGAGACAAATCAGTCGGTCATAATAATTGTTGCAGTCAATTTTCTACCATCAGCAATGAATCAAGATAAATGGTACAAGTTGGATATAGGAGATAGATCTACTATTAGGTTGTGTCTTTCCAATTCAATCTTGATGAATGTTTTGGTCCAAAACATTGATAAGAGTTTATGAGATAAAATTATTTCATCATATCAAACTAAGTGTCTTGTAAATAAGTTATTTTTGAGAATAAATTTGTAATCTTTAAAGATGCATGAAGGAGACTTTGTAACCAAACTTTTAAATGCTTTTCATGTACAGTAGTGAGTCAACTGGCTTCCATAGATGTAAAAATTGTTGATTATAGTATACCATATTTTTATTTTGAAGCCTATCTATCTAAAGGGGATGAATATCCTTTATTTGTTCTCTAAAATTGGGGGTGCAAAAGTTGTTTTGCATCATTTAGGTATACATCTCAATTATGTTGTATCTATAATAAAATATAAAGAAAACAAGCTTATCCTCAAAAGTTGGATGGAAAAAACATATCAAAAGGGTAAATTGATTGAGGTGGAAGATGTGTAGAATTGGACAAAAGAAAGACTTGATGAAATGATTAATTCATGTTCCCCAAAATTGAAGAGGCTAGCAAAAACAAGTATTAAAAATTATGGACATTATTTTGATTATATGGACCAAATTTGTTTGGACAATCAACATGGGACTAATTGTAGGTTTGAATGTTGCCAATTACAATCCTAGGGTTATTAGTTTGATTAGTCATGCTAACCATGGTTTCCTTTTGCAAGCATTGAATGAATGCCTAGAGGATATGTAGAAAATCAAATTTCAAAAAAGAAAGAAGTTAGATTTATAAAAGGATTACTATGAATCCCATCACAATAAACCATTTCAGAAGATAAAGCTCAAAGAAATTATGTCTTCCAAAGGTTTGTCTATAGAAAATAAAGACATAATTTTTTGTTTACCACACCATATTAAAGGATTGGTTGGATTTGGAGTTCCAGATCACCTTGTGGGTTGTTAATGGAATCTTAAAGAGTTTGAGCAAGGCCCACCATACTTTACTTTGAATATATGTATAGTATGCCAAAGGGTGTATGGGTAAACCATATCCTTATTTATGTATGATGTTGAACTAAAAATTGTGGATTCAAAGTACTTTTCAATTTCAAGTCAAAAACATGGTTACATGCGTAACCTTCATATGAATAACTATTTTTAGATTTTACCTTTACCACCCATGACAATTAAAGAGACATTTCCTAAAATACAAAATCATTGGTCATCATGGGATTATAAAACTAAGCATAACTGCATAAACATAGTGGTAAAAAGTGTTCCGTTCTATGATGTCAAGCATTCTAATTGAAAACCCTACATTGCATATCAGACTATGGTACTTTTACAATGCAAAAAGTGGATCTTGGTATGGGTTGATCCAAATCATCTAGATCCACTGGAGCCTCATGATATGGTACTTTTACAAAAATAAAGAGAGAGAAAGGAATAAAGAAAGAGAGATAGAGTGGGAGAGATAGAGCTAAGAGATTAAAGGGAAAAAGAGATAAATAAAAGAAAGAGTGACTTTCAATTAGTCATTTCATGCCAACAATTCAAAAGATGGCATGTGTCCATTGGGAACTACAATTACAGAAACACGTCAATTGCTTAAGGACATGATGATTTACCTTTAAGGCCTCTTTAGTGTACCCATTGTACACTAAAGTGTATCTATCTCTATCAATAGCAACATCCCATCTCCAAGCTTCATTGATTCATACATGACACAACCAATATAGTTGGAAACAATGTCACTTATTCCATTTTTCCATTTTTGAGCCACTTCAATAGCAACATCCCATCTCCAAGCTTCATTGATTCATACATGACACAACCAATATAGTTGGAAACAATATCACTTATTGAAGTGGCTCAAAAATGGAAATTTGCAACATATCAGCAATCTAACAAATGGAAAGAATGCTTCACACTAGCTATTGTTTGAGTCTACCCTTGTTTCACCACCATCCCAACTGTTGCAAGTATGAGGTTAACCAGTGTTGTCAGTGATGTCAACATACTCATATTGCATTGATAAGAAGGATTGGATGAGTTCTGTGCTGAGGATATTGAAAAAATTAGTCTCAATCAGGAACAATGAAGAATAGTGATAAGAAGAAGGCAAAAGTACTCAATGGGTTGAGAATTAGAGGATGCAAATTAAAGGGTTTGTAGATACGAGTCTTGAGATGTTCTAGTTAATATTTCAGAGGTCTGCATAACGATCTGAAGAAGTTATGGCTGCTTATGTAGAACCGGTTTTGGCAGGCATTCAGTGGTGACAGAGTGTCACAGATTGGTCCGGTGAGTTCTGGAATTACATTCTCTCATTCTGCGGATTGAAGGGAGTGCTGAGGAAGTTAGTGTGAAGTGACAAGTTGATTTGTGCATTTGGAGGTCCGAAAGAATCTTTTGCATTATGATAGTGGTGATAGACTATGTTCTTGAAGTTCTGAATGAAGAAGAGAAGAATTCCAGTAAGCTGATGAAGTGCGGATGTTCTTGGTGATTCAAGAAAGCTTGTGGTGATCTTTGGATCATGTCCAATTCATGTTGGTGGTCCGCATTGAAGTTAGAGTTTGTATTTGAAGAATAACCATGGATTTTGGTGTTATTCTTAAGACTCACCGACCGGATGTATTACACGTCTTGCGAATGATCTTGTATTTGTTTGTTGACTTAGATGATTGTTCCTAAGTCGATGCCTTGTATAAATAAGAGATTGTGAATTCATTTTGAAGCGTGTCTTGTGGGGATGAGAGTGATATAGCGAAGAGAAGTATGAAAGGTAGAGTAGGCATTTTGGGCTCAAATGAAACTGATCCAGACATGGTGAAGATGTTAAACTCTAGTTCAAGTTTGTAATACTTGTTATCTTGTAGACAGTGTGTCTCTTGTAGGCAGTGTGCCTCTTTGTGAGCAGTGTGCTCAGGTAGTGAGCCCTGATTGGCATGTGCCATCTATTTTTCTTATTCTTCTAATAGAGAATAATCCTTGGGTTAATCACCCTATGGTTTTTCCCTTAACCGGGTTTTCCACATCAAAATCTTGGTGTTTCATGTGTTGATATGTATCTGCTCTGGTGTTTATGTCTTATGCTTTCATGAATGATTAATTTCTATACTATTGATTAACAAAATGGATTTAAGTGTTTGAACTAAAAGCGAAGTAAGGATAACTAATTCACCCCCCTCTCAGTTATCAACAATTGGTATCAGAGCCAAGTTCCTCTAAAAGGAGCTTAACCGCTTGAGGAGATCCAGGATGTCATCATATAAGAAGGACAGTCCGAAGTTTGATGGAACCAACTTCACTCTTTGGAAAGGCCGCATGAAATGTCACTTGGAGTGTATGGGAAAAGCGTACTTGTCCATGGTCACAAAAGCATACAAACCTCCACAGGGTGGTCTGTTAACTCTAAATGAAATCACAGATGCTGAAAATAATCTGCGGACCAAAGAGGCTCTTCTAAGTGCATTAACCGACTCAGAGCTCTCAAATGTTATTGACCTACCAACTGCCTATGAGATTTGGATTAAACTGGAACTTCTGCATGAAGGAGATGAGTTTGTTAAGAGTGCAAGGTTGCAGAGTCTCAAAGGGAAATTTGAAAGATTGAAGATGAGAGATGATGAAAATATCACTACCTTTATGCCAAGAGTAAATGAGCTAGTGTGTGGAATTAGGAATGCTAGTGGATGAAAATGAGATTGTTTGTGAAATTCTCAGATCCCTTCCTGTTGCCTACAAAATCAAGGTTGCTGTCATTGATGAATTCAGAGCCCATACAACTGTCATAAGAGAACAATTGGCTGGCAAACTAGCTACATTTGAAATGATCGAGTTTGGAGATGATCCCCCCAAGACTGAATCTGCATTCAAAGCCAGTGCCTATGCGAAAGGCAAACAAAGATTTGATCCGGGAGAAAATTCTTCAAGGAAGTTGTCATGGTATGATCAAGCAAGAAAAGACATGGAAGAGGAAGAAGCAGAAATAGCTCAACTTGAAACCCTCATTGCAAAAAGACTGCCAAGGGGATCCGGTAAGTATGAAGGAAAATTACCCTTTAAATGCTTCAATTGCAATAAGATTGGTCACTTTGCCTCAAGATGTCCGGAAAGATCTACAAGATCAAATTCTAATAGACAAAGGTTCCAAAAGAATTGTTATTATGTTCATGATGAAGCTGATAATGAAGGAGTAACAGATGATGAATCAGAGATAGGAGACAAATCTGGAAATGAATGGGTGTTCATTGCCATCAAGGAAGAAGATCCAATATTCCATGAATCTATCAATCATAAGGTTATAGAAAAAGCTTTGGCTACCCAAGTTGAAGAAAAGGATGATTGGGTTATTGATAGTGGATGCTCTCACCATATGACAGGTGACAAGAACAAGTTTCTAGATTTGGAAAGGTATGAAGGAGGAATGGTAAAGTTTGGTGACAATTCAGCTGGTAGAATCAGAGGTAGGGGAACTATCTCTCTTGATGAAAAGAACAAAACCAGTAATGTACTGTATGTTGAAGGATTGAAGCACAATCTTCTCAGTGTCGGTCAGTTGGTGGACAAAGGTTATGATCTCTGGTTCAAGAATGGAAGATGCAGGATCTTTGAAAGCTCTGGAACTGAGATTGCATCCAGTACTCAAACTAAAGGTAATATCTTCCGTCTAGTTGGTACTAATAAAAGTTGTCTGTTTGTTCAAATTGATCAGAGTTGGTTATGGCATAGAAGGATGTGTCATGTAAATTTTGATAACATCATCAAGATAAGCAATACTCAGGCTGTAAGAGATCTTCTAAAGTTGGTAAAACCTACAAATAGTATGTGCAAAGAATGTCAACTAGGTAAACAGAGCAGAGTTTCACTTAAAAGCAAGGATCAGTCCTCTACCGGATTATTGGAGTTAGTTCATACTGATCTATGTGCTCTGACAAGAATCAAGAGTATGCAAGGTGATAGATATTTCATCTTACTAATTGATGACCATTCTTGGATGATGTGGGTTACCTTTCTGAAAGAGAAATCAGAAGCCTTTGAGAAGTTCAAAATCTTCAAGGCTATGGTAGAGAATCAAACCAGATTAAAACTAAAATGTCTGAGGTCTGACAGAGGTGGTGAATTCACATCTGGTGAATTCATAGACTTTTGTGAGAAGCATGGTGTCAAGAGACAGTTATCTGCTCCTAGGACTCCACAGCAGAATGGAGTAGTTGAGAGAAAGAACCGGACCATCCAGGAAGCATCTAGGATAATGATGATGGAAGCAAATGTTCCCCAAATGTTTTGGAAAGAAGCTGTCAACACTGTAGTCTACACTCTCAATCGAGTTTAAATCAGAAGCAACACCGATAAGACTCCTTATGAACTTTGGTTTGGCATCACTCCTATTGTGAGATATTTCAGAGTATTTGGTAGCAAGTGTTACATTAAAAAAGATGAAGATCTAGGAAAGTTTGATGCTAGAAGTGATGAAGGAATTTTCTTGGGTTACTCCACTCAAAGCAAAGGATACCGGTGTTACAATAAGAGACTGAGAAAGATGATAGAAAGTACAAATGTGAAGGTTGATGAAGGTATTGAGAAGCCCTCAAGATTTTATGAGTATGATGTAGATGATTAGAATGATGGTCTAGTTCAAGGAGCTCCATCCTCTCCTAAAGGTCAGATTCAAATAGATCTGGTAAATCAAGAAGAAGAGATAAGTCTAGATGAGCCTGATCAAGAAGTAGAAGTGCAAGAAACTCCCAAAGTTCCAAGGTATGTAAGACTGAACCACTCTAAAGATCAGATCATAGGTGACAAAAGCAAAGGTGTGCAAACTAGAAGGAATGTTGCTCAAAATTTAGATGAATGTTGTCTGATTTCAAAGATTGAACCTAAGACAATAAATGAAGCATGCAATGATGAAAATTGGACAAAAGCAATGGAGGAAGAGTTGATGCAAATTGAGAAAAATCACACTTGGGATCTTGTTTCTAGACCTAGTAACAAAAATGTGATTGGGACCAAATGGGTCTTCTAGAACAAACTAAATGAAGTTGGTGAAGTAATCATAAATAAGGCCAGATTAGTCTGCAAAGGGTACTCTCAAATAGAAGGGATTGATTTTGAGGAAACCTTTGCTTCGGTGGCAAGAATTGAAGCAGTCAGACTATTTCTTGCATTTGCTGCCTTCAAAGATTTCAAAGTGTATCAAATGGATGTCAAATCTGCTTTTGAATGGTGATCTAGAAGAAGAGGTGTACATTGAACAACTGGATGGATTTCAGTTATCAGAGCATGGTGATATGGTCTGTAAATTAAAGAAGGCACTATATGGTCTAAGGCAAGCCCCAAGAGCATGGTATGAGAGGCTGGATAAACATCTTTTGAAGATTGGTTTCAACAAAGGTATTGCTGATAGTAACCTATATTTTCAAATTGATCATGAAAACATCTTGATTGTTGAAGTATTTGTTGATGATATCATCTTTGGAGGAAGAGATAGTATGTGTAAAACCTTTGCAAACCAAATGAAAAGTGAGTTTGAAATGTCAATGCTCGGTGAAATGAATTTCTTCTTGGGTCTACAAATTACTCAGACAGAGAAAGGAATCTTTATCTCTTAGATCAAATATGTGAAAGAACTATTAAAGAAATTTGGAATGGAAGATTCAAAGCCAATGAACACTCCCATGGCTACCAGATGTAAGTTGAGCAAAGATGATGACTCTCCTAAGATAATTCAGACAAAGTACAGATCAATGATTGGTGGATTACTGTATCTCACTCAGATTAGACCAGATATAATGTAGGCTGTTGGTCTTGTGGCGAGATTCTAGGCTGATCCCAGAGAATCTCATGTCATGGCAATCAAAAAAAATTTTAGGTACTTGAAAGGAACAATTGAGTATGGCCTATGGTATCCCAGAGATCATGAATTTTCTCTTCATGCATATACAGATGCATATTGGGTAGGAGATGTGGATGATAGGAAGAGTACAAGTGGAGGAGCATTCTTTTTGGGAAAAAGGTTGGTTTCTTGGCTAAGAAAGAAACAAGAAGCAATATCCCTGTCTACAACAGAAGCAAAATACATTGCAACAGTAGGTAGTTGCACTCAACTTTTGTGGATGAAGCAAATGCTAAGAGATATTCAAGTAGAATATGAGGAGCCTATTACAATTTTCTGTGACAACTCAAGTGCAATAAATATTTCTAAGAATCTGGTCTTGCATTCTAAGACCAAGCATATATCTATCAAATTTCACTTTTTGAGAGAACAAGTGAACAAGAGTGAAGTCAGATTGGAGTATGTGCCCTCCAAGGATCAGCTAGCAGATATTTTTACTAAACCTCTTCCCAAGGACTCTTTTGAGTATCTCAGGGAGAAGTTAGGGGTCATGGCCCCTCCGATGATGAACTAGGATGCACTGATGTGCATTAGTTCAGTGGATATCACAGTCATATCTTGTGATCTGGATTGATGATGGGGAGCTACTACTGAGGGGGAGCAGCTGATATGATTCTAATGTGTTAGAATTGCAAGTATGAGCCCTTTGCCATTGATGTCAAAGGGGGAGAGAAGACATGTGAAAAACAAGTGGTTGATAATCAAAGGGGGAGTAGTAAAGGAAGAGAAGACATGTGAAGAGCTGTTGCTGATAGGGGGAGCTATGACAAAAAGGAGAAGTTCTTGTCTTGATAGTTTTTCACATCATATGTTGCCATCAATGACAATGGGGGAGATTGTTGCAAGTATGAGGTTAACCAGTGTTGTCATTAATGTCAACATACTCATATTGCATTGATAAGAAGGATTGGATGCGCTGTGTGCTAAGGATATTGAGAAAATTAGTCTCAATCAGGAACAATGAAGAACAATGATAAGAAGAAGGCAAAAGTACTCAATGGTTGAGAATCAGAAGATGCAGATTAAAGGGTTTGTAGATATGAGTCTTGAGATGTTCCAGTTAATATTTCAGAGGTTTACATAATGATCTGAAGAAGTTATGGTTGCTTATGTAGAACCGGTTCCAGCAGACATTTAGTGGTGATAGAGTGTCACAGATTGGTCTAGTGAGTTCCAGAATTACATTCTCTCATTCTGCGGATTTAAGAGAGTGCTAAGGAAGTTAGTGTGAAGTGACAAGTTGATTTGTACATTGTTTGGAGGTCCAGAAGAATCTTTTACATTATGATAGTGGTGACAGATTGTGTTCTTGAAGTTCTGAATGAAGAAGAGAAGAATTCCAGTAAGCTGATGAAGTGCGAATGTTCTTGGTGATTCAGGAAAGCTTGTGGTGATCTTTGGATCGTGTCTAGTTCATGTTGGTGGTCCGCATTGAAGTTAGAGTTTGTATTTGAAGAATAACCATGGATTTTGGTGTTATTCTTAAGACTGGCTGATCAGATGTATTACACGTCTTGCGAATGATCTTGTAGATGTTTGCCGACTTAGATGATTGTTCCTAAGTTGATGCCTTGTATAAATAAGGGATTGTGAATTCATTTTGAAGCATGTCTTGTGGGGATGAGAGTGATATAGTGAAGAGAAGTGCAAAAGGCAGAGTAGGCGTTTTGGGCTCAAATGGAACTGATCCAGACATGGTGAAGATGTCAAACTCTAGTTCAAGTTTGTAATACTTGTTATCTTGTAGATAGTGTGTCTCTTGTAGGCAGTGTGCCTCTTTGTGAGTAGTGTGCTCGGCCAGTGAGCCCTGATTGGCATGTGCCATCTATTTTTCTTATTCTTCTAAAAGAGAATAATCCTTGGGTTAACCACCCCATGGTTTTTGCCTTAACTAGGTTTTCCATGTCAAAACCTTGGTGTTTCATGTGTTGATATGTATCTGCTCTGGTGTTTATGTCTTATGCTTTCATGAATGATTAATTGCTATACTATTGATTAACAAAGTGGATTTAAGTGTTTGAACTGAAAGCGAATTAAGGATAACTGATTCACCCCCCCTCTCAGTTATCAACACCAACAACAGATCATTAATGTTTTCAAACATTATGTTGGAGTAAACTGCTGCTATACCAGTCATTTAGAAACATTCACAATGATATTGGCTCATTAGATCAAGATATTACATCCCATTAGGAAAGAATTTCAAACAACTACTATCCATGGAATTTGCACCATACATCTCCAAATCTATTGACAAACACTGATGATGAAACTCTTTCCAACTAGGGACATGCAATGCTACAAGAAGATAGTCTTGATGAATGGTAATTGTTGTCAAGTTTATACCTAGCCTTTCCATTTCAAGCGGATGGGCTTGACATGCTTGGGAAATAAGAAGATGACTAGTAAAGGGCACTATCAATTACAAATAATTGACCAAAACAAAAAAAGCAACTTTACTTGCATACCTGTTGTCACCCACTACTGCTCAAAAACAACTTTACTTGCATGCATGTTAACATATTTAATTTACTCTCTTCTCACTAGCAACAAAACTATATGCTCTCTTCTCAAGAAAGAGTGGGAGTGAAAGATAGAGATAAGAGAATGAGTGGAGAGAAAGATGAGAGAGAGGAGTGAGAGATAGAGGTAAGAGATATTGAGGGAAAGAGAAAACAAATACTAAGTTTTGATTAGCCATTTCGTGCCAACAATCCAAAAATGATACTGTCTATGGGGAGCTATGCTCAAGGCAACATGTTATTTACTTAAGAAACTCTTTAGTGTAGAGATCTCAGATAGAGGAAATGTGTGAGAGAGAAGGGGGAGGGAGACAAACAAAGAGAGATAAAGAGAAAGAGTGTTTGAGAGAGACATATATATATATATATATATATATATATATAGAGAGAGAGAGAGAGAGAGAGAGAGAGAGAGAGAGAGAGAGATAAAACTTAAATGAGTTGTGGAAATGAAAGGCTGAAGATCTTCTAGTGGAGATAAATCAATCGATAATAATAATTGTTGCACTCAATTTTCTACCATCAACAATGGATCAAGATAGATGGGACAAGTTGGATAGAAGAGATAGATCTACTATTAGGTTGTGTCTTTCTAATTCAATCTTGATGACTGGTTTAGTTCAAAACATTGCTAAGAGTTTATGAGATAACATTATTGCATTATATCAAACTAAATGTCTTGTAAATAAGTTATTTTTAAAAACAACTTAGATTATTCTTTAAAGATGCATGAGAGAGAGAGAGAGAGAGAGAGAGAGAGAGAGAGAGAGAGAGAGAGATTTAAAATAGACTTGTACCTATAGTAGACTTCAATAGGCCTCCAACAAATATGCAATAGTCTTACAACTGTGCTATTTTGTGGTGATAAATAGGGAGATTGATGGACATTTGTTTGGCATTTGTAAAGCAACCGTTGTTTTCTTCTCACTCCATGCAATCCTTGCGTACCCATTGCACACTTCAATGCTTTGATTTTATTTCTTACATAACATTAATTTCTTATTTATATGCAAAATAAATGGCACTCTTTTCCTTTTTTCCAAATATTAAGAACTCCTCAATTTTCAATGTACAATTGTTTAGAGACCCTTATATATAGTCGTCCTTATAGTCTACTTAGGAGATTTAATATACTTTACAAGTGCAATTGACAATTTTCTACAACCATTCTCCGCGTACCCATTGCACACTAAGGTGCGATTGCTAGTTTACTTTGTTACAGAATTATCTAGAAATTATACATTTAATTTTAATTTACTTCATTCTATGTCGTAGGTGGGCAGATGAAAAAATTTTGATTTCTCAATGAGATAAGGTACGGTCTGTAATGTTTTTCTGCCACTCTTAGAAAGCATTAACATATCATGTAAATCCCATGTACCTATTCCATGTGCAAAAGAAGAAACAACAAAAATATCAGGGAAGTCACTGAAAGATTGAACTCGTGATCTCATTTACCAGTAAACGGGTTGTCTGTTGGGCACCACGCTCCCTGTTGTTTCTATAAATAATCACTCCTCTCTCTGCGCAATCAGTAAAAAGAGTGAAGAAAGTGAGGCAGAATGGCAGCTGTTAAGAGTGCAATCCCTGGCGAGGAGTGGGATAAAAAGCATACCAGCGGAGTTCATAAGGCCAACACAAATGGCCCTCCTGTGCAGATTCCGCTCACAGATATGGCCAATTTAACTGGCCCCGCCTTCCTCCGTGAAAAAGCCATAGCGGACATAGGAAGCGCGGCCTGTGAGTGGGGGCTTTTCCAAGTGGTGAACCACGGAGTTTCTGAACAACTCATCCAACGCCTGCAGGCCGTTGGGAAGGAGTTCTTCGATCTTCCGCAGGAGGAAAAGGAGAGCTATTCCAACAATGTGGCGGCAGGTATTTTGGAGGGCTATGGCAACCGGCTGGTCCATAATATTGATGGAAAGCTGGAGTGGATTGACTACTTTTTCCATATGCTGTGGCCTCCTTCCAGACGCGACTTCAAAACCTGGCCCCGCCACCCTTCCTCTTACATGTACACTTCCTTCTCTCTTTCTATTTACTTATGCATCACCAGATTTCATTATTTTCAACTTCTGTTGTATATTCTTTATTTGATCCATATGAGTTTTTGACCCATATGCGGGTTTCATAATTTAAAAAAAAAAAAAGAGTTAATTAATGTAATCAAGTGTCCTATTTAGAATCTATTTAGTATTTTTGTTATGAAATTTTACAAATGATTTCAAATTTTGAGAGATTAAGAGTTATATTCATTTTTAATTTTATTATAGAGAGGTGAACGATGACTATGCTAAAGCACTTTTGGAAGTGCTGAATAAGTTGCTTTCAGTCTTGTCACTCTATCTTGGTGTGGAAGAACATGCTATGAAAGAGGAACTTGGTGAAGATTTGGAGATGGAGATGAAAATAAATTACTACTCACCATGTCCCCAACCAAAGCTTGCTTTGGGAGTAGAACCCCATACAGATGTGGGTGTTTTGACTCTTCTTGTGCCCAATGAAGTTCCAAGGCTCCAAGTGCACAAAGATGGGCATTGGGTTGGTGCAGAATACATTCCTAATGCTATTATTGTCCAGATCGGAGACAAGTTGGAGGTTATTTTATTATTTCTCTTCAATTCTTTTTTAGTTTTTAAAAATTTCTAAATTTTATCTCACAATGATAAAAATGTTGTAGGTTTTGAGCAATGGAAAGTACAAGAGTGTTTTACATCGAAGTGTGGTGAACAAGGACAAAGTAAGAATGTCGTGGCCAGTGTTTTGTACTGCTCCTGCTAATAAAGTCATTGGCCCCATGAAAGAGTTGATTGATGAGAAAAATCCACCCTTATATAATGCCAAGACTTCTGCAGAGTTTAAACATCGTAAGATCTACAAATTGGAGCAGTAAAAGTACAATTTATAAGTACTTTTAACTCTTACCCCATCTCATTTAAATGCACAACACCGAATACAAATTATGATCCTCCACTAAAAGGTGTATTTTTATTCATGTTGAAGTCAATTCTCACAATGTGAAGTCTAGGATTTGCCTAGTGGCATATTGGTTTACCATTAAACATTAAATATTATTTGTTAAAATGTTGTTACTTATTATTGGCAATGGTAATCTTCTTATCCAATAATAGTATTAGGATTCAAATAAAGTTTCCTATTAAACAACATTATGAATTCCTTTTTTGGAGACAATGTATTAAATTGAACCATTGTGCATCTTTTAAATTTGGACTTGTCTATGAATGAATATAAATATTTTAAAGTGAGATTATCTAGAATTATTCATATTGGAAAATATAAATTTGGTGAACTATTAGAAGTAATTATAAATGAGTGATCTAATTGATAAGAATTTTCACATTAGGTTCAATAAAATTGAATAATGACATTAGAAAAAATATTTGAAATTATTAAGCAATGTTCATATGTGCATGGGTGGGTGCATGTATAAAGAATAGTTTTAATTACATATAGACAATTAGTTAAATTTACATATAGGGAAACACATCATGCACGCAAAAGAATGTGAAGTCCAAGCTAAATTTATACCTATAGACATACATTTAAGGTATCTTGATGTACATATATACCTATGAATAAATAAATATAGTCCTTGATGTGATTATAGAAATATTTTCTTTTGAGAGTTTTGAAATGAATTTAATTATCACTACCCAATTAAAGAGGGATTAAAATTTATTAAGTGGTGTTGCTAACATATTAAGTATGTTTAAAATATGTATCAACAATTCACAAGGGAAAATATTATGAGAATGTGTTCACGAGGTGATTAATAATCTCTTGAATTGTAGAAGAAAATAGGTGTTAGAATCTTTGTATATATACTAATAAAGTAAAGGAGAAATTATTTATTCTATAAATTGTTTTCTAAATTATTACAATTGTAGATGTTTATGATGTGATGATTTTCTTAACATCATTTAAAATAGCAAATTAGATGATGGTTTTAACTAATTTTAGATTGCATAATCAATTGGGAACACCAAATGAGATCCTCTATAGTGTGCACTTCCACCATATACTTTGGTAATATGGAGGGTACCTATATAGCATGAGTGTACCCTCATGCATCTAAAAACTTTAAAGGACCTTACAGTCACCCTCTAGACATGTGAGAGAATTATTTTAGGATAATGTGACATGAACATTAACTAAAAAATGAACATTAAACCTTGACATCTATGGATAGGTGGCATGGTTATTATCACATATTGACTCAACGGTGTCATTGGATAGGCATTCTCATAAAATGTTAGTTCATAATGGGATATTTTTTCATTGGATAGGCATTTTCATAGAATGTTAGTTCATAATGGGATATATATATATATATATATATATATATATATATATATATATATATATATATATATATATATATATATATATATATATATATATATATATATATATATATATATATATAAGGGTAGAGATGGTAATTATATTAGTGTTTTTCTTAAGTATTGAGGGTAAGATAAGGGAAGGGGTTGGTAGTTGCATCTAAGGGATATGAAGTTGGTTAAAATAGATAAATTTAAAATTTTCTCTCTTTAATTTTGGCTTTCATATGGCCATAAAGAGGAATTGGCTATACAATTTATATAAGGATTGCATACAAATTTGTTTAGTTGTAAGTAGGTCAAATGATGAAGGTGTTTACACAACATAGAAGAGATACAGGTTTGATTCAAAAAGAGGGATCCAACCTATGCATTTTGAAGGCCATTATATAAGGCAAATGAAAAATGACTATGCTTGTCGACATCCACTAAGAGGGTCTCATACATCAAATTAATGTAACACAGTTTGGTAACTATGAGAAAACTATTTATCATACTGAGAAATCACTATATTTAATAAAAAATCAAAATTTTCCTTATTTTTGCTAAGGGATACCTTATTATCCGTGTCTATAGCTAGTGTAGCTAAAAGAGTCCCTTTGGTGAAGTTTTGACACCCACTAGCCATTAATTCTATTCATTTAATGGCCCACCAAGAGTTACATTCATTTTTCTCTCTTGGTGCCAAGAGCTTTTACCAATTGTCCATCTTAATGATCTAATTATCTACTCAGAGTTACATGGAAACTAAAGCTTGTTGTCACTCAAAGTTTCTATTGGTTATTGTAGCATAGTAATAGGGGCCTCCTCAATAAGTTGTTTAGCTCATGTAGCACATAGGAATGAATTCTCAAGTGATAACATGATGTTTTGATTGGAAAGTAAAAAGTGAAGGTAAGTGAAGCCATTATGTTATTTTACATTCCCTTAGCCACTAGATCTCTAGATCAGTAGATTGCAAGAGCAAAAGAGAGATAAAAGGAAAAAGTGTTGTAAGCTCCTACTAACTATTTGATTTGAATCATGAATAGTTTGCAATATTTGAGGGATGAAGCCTAGATGTAATAGACTAAGAAAGTGTGGTGACTAATATTTATTGAGGTCAATGACCCATTATTCTTCAAGAGTGCACACCAAGCAAAAACTAAATGTGCAAGTTGGATAGGATTAGATTATGAAGATCAAATCTCCATTGATGCATTAAAAAATCATTCTCTCTTTGTAGATTTAGGACATGTAACCATTCCTCAAATTAATTTAGGCAATTGTGTGCACCCAATGGGATACTTTGTAGAGCCAAATCTTTACTCTCCCATGATTGTAGCGAAGAAATTAAGTGCAACTATCAGGGCATTGATTACATAATTTATTTATTGTTTTGGTCCTATTGTGCCCTATACACATGCCCCATTTTCCCAAATGGAGACCCCCTCTTTTGTTTTGGCTTGGAGTCTCACCCTTTCCTCCTTATGATGATGAGAAAGTGAAATGGTGCTTAGAATGCAAGCTTTGTTCCAAATTTGGGCATTTGACATGTTTGAAGTGTTTGATGCCTTTCATGATTGATTTGGGGGAGTCTTAATTGATTTCGTACTTAATAAATACACCTTTGTTGACTTTTGTGCTAAAATGGGTGTCACTAGACTTTGCGCTAAAATCCTGTGTCACTAGATAAAGCACTTAAAACTATTGCTGCAAGATGTATCATATTGGGACTCCTATTTTCCATGCCTCAAAATTACAAAATCATCTCAAATTCCAAAATGTTTTACTAAGGGGTCTTTGTGCCTTCACACTGATGCATGTCCTTGAAACCCTAAATTTGGTTGTCTAAAATCCTGAAACCCTAAAAAATTGGTTAAGTTTGAAATCTGATGGATCCTCTAAATTTTAATATTTAAATTTTAACTCCTATGGATATGGTGTTGCAAGTATGGGCCTAACCAGTGTTGTCATTGATGTCAACATACTCCTGTTGCATTGATGATAAGGATTGGATGAGCTGTGTGCTAAGAATATTAAGAAAATTAGTCCTAATTAGGAACAAAGAAGAACAGTGAAGACAGTAAGGTAAAGATCCCAACTAAGATGAAGATCAGAGGATGCGCTTCAAAGGGTTTGTAGATGTGTCTTCGGATGATCCAGTAAAGATTTCAGAGGTCTGTATGAAGACCTAAAGAAGTTATGGCCACTTAAGTAAAACTAGTTCCAGCAGGTGTTCAGAGGTGACAAAGTGACACAGATAGGTCCTGTGAGATCCGGAAATGCAATATCCTGTTCTGCGGATTTGGTGGAGTGTTTAAGAAGCCAATGTGGATTGACAACTCAATTGGTTCATGGTCTGGAGGTCTGCAAGCATCTATTCCAATGTGACAATAATGACAGACTATGTTCTTGAGGTTCTGGATGAAGGAGAGAATGATTTCAGTAAACAGCAGTAGTGTGGATGTTCTTGGTGATTCAGGAAAGCTTGTGGAGGTCTTTGGATTATGTCCAGTTCGTGTTGGTGGTCCGCATTGAAGATTGAGCTCACAATTGAAGAACTACTTCTGGATGATGGTGTTCTTCCTAAGTCTGGCCGACCGGATGAGTTACACATCCTGTGGATGATCTTGAAGATGTTCTGTGAAGAATGGTGTGTTCCTAAAGAAAGATTGAAGTCTCAGATTTGTGTGGCTGACAGTGTGTTGATCCACGTGAAGTCTTTTTGTAATAAGTCATGTTATATTTATGTATTTTCTCTGTAATGTATGCTGACTTGGATGATTGTTCCTAAGTTGACGTCTTGTATAAATAAGGAGTTGTAAAGTCATTTCAAGTGTGTGGATGTGGTGATGAGAGCGTGGTAGAGAAGTGTGAAAAGTAGAGCAGAAGTATTGGGCTTAAATGGAACTGACTCAAGCATGGTGAAGATGTTATTCTTCAGTTTAAGTATGTAATACTTATTATTCTATAGACAGTGTGTCTCTTGTAGGCAGTGGGCCTCTTATGAGTAGTGTGCTTGGGCAGTGAGCCCTAATTGGCATGTGCCATTTTGTTCTTTTATTTTTCTAAAAGAGAATACAATCTTGGGTTAGTCACCCCATGGTTTTTCCCTTAACCGGATTTTCCACATCAAAATCTTGGTGGCATTTGTGTTAATGTGTTTTTACTCTTGAATTGTTGCATTACATTTCCATGATCGATTTATTATTATGCTGCTGGATTAAGAAAAGAATTTAAGTGATTAATTCGAAAAAGGTTTTAGACAACTGATTCACCCCCCCTCTCAGTTGTCTATCTTAAATCTAACAATTGGTATCAGAGTGAAGTTCCTCTAAAAGGAGCTTAACCGCTTGAGGAGATCCAAGATGTCATCCTACAAGAAGGATAGTCTGAGGTTTGATGGAACCAATTGCACTCTTTGGAAAAGTCACATGGAATGTCACTTACAATGTATGGGAATGCAGTATTGGATCATGGCTTCAAAGAAGTATACTCCTCCATAGAATGGTCCAAGAACTGTAGATGAAATCAAAAATGCTAAAAACAATCTACGGACTAATGAAGCTCTTCTAAGTGCCTTGTCTAACTCAGAGCTGACAAATGTTGTTGACCTAGAAATTGCTTTCGAGATTTGGAAAAAAATGGAACTTCTGCATGAAGGAGACAAATATGTTAAATGTGCCAAGCTATAGAGTCTGAAAGAAAAATTCAAAAATCTAAAGATGAGAGAAGATGAAAATATCACTACATTTATGCCAAGAGTAAATGAGCTCGTTTGTGGCTTTAGATATGCTGGTGGAGTCTTGGATGAAGATGAGATTGTTGGCAAAGTTCTCAGATCCCTTCCTGATTCTTACAAGTACAAGGTTGCTGCTATTGAAGAATTCAGATCTATTTCAGGTATCACAAGAGATCGATTGGTTGGTAAATTGGCTGCATTTGAATTAACTAATTTTGGAGATGCCTTCCCACAAGACTGAATCTACATTCAAAGCTAGTGCCTCTGTTAAAGGAAAACAAAAGTTTGATCCAGGAGAGAACTCTTCAGAGAAACTATCATGGTATGAGAAAGCAAGAAAAGATCCAGAAGAAGATGAGATAGAAGCTACTCAACTTGAAGCCCTTATTGCAAAAAGACTACCAAGAGGATCCAGTAAGTATGAAGGGAAATTGCCTTTTAAGTGTTTCAACTGCAACAAGATTGGTCATTTTGCCTCAAAGTATCCGGAAAGATTTCAAGGCCAAATTCTAACAGATCAAGGTTCCAAAAGAAATGTTACTATGTTCATGAAGATGATGATGATGAAGAAGTAACAGATGATGAATCAGAAATAGGAAACAAATCTAGAAGTGACTGGGTGTTTATTGCCATCAAAGAAGAAGATCCAATGCCCTTTGAATCTGTCAATCATAAAATTGTAGAAAGAGATCTAGCTGCCCAAGTTGAAGAAAATGATGATTGGGTCATTGATAGTGGATGCTCTCACCATATGACAAGTGACAAAAATAAGTTCATAAATTTGGAAAGGTATGAAGGAGTGGTAAAATTTGGTGATAATTCTGCTGGCAGAATCAGAGGTAGAGGAACTATCTCTTTTGATAGAAAGAACAAAACTAGTAATGTATTGTATGTTGAAGGTCTAAAGCACAATCTTCTCAGTGTTGGATAGCTGGTGGACAAAGGTTATGATCTCTGATTCAAGAATGGAAAATGCAAGATCTTTGAAAGTTCTGGAATAGAGATTGCATTCGGTACTCAAACAAAAGGTAATATCTTCCACTTAGTTGGTATTGGTAAAAGTTGTCTTTTTGTTCAAATTGATCAGAGTTGGTTGTGGCATAGGAGAATATGTCATGTGAATTTTGATAATATCATCAAGATAAGCAACACTCAGGTTGTAAGAGATCTTCTAAGATTGGTAAAACCTACCAATAGTTTGTGCAAAGAATGTCAATTGGGTAAACAAAGCAGAATCTCATTCAAAAGCAAGGAACAATCTTCTACCAGATTATTGGACTTAATTCACACTGATCTATGTGGTCTGACAAGAATCAGGAGTGTGCAAGGTGATAGATACTTCATGTTATTAATTGATGATCATTCCCAGATGATGTGGGAGACTTTTTTGAAAGAAAAATTAGAAGCTCTTGAGAAATTTAAAATATTCAAGGCTATGGTAGAGAATGAAATCGGATTAAAATTAAAATGTTTGAGGTTTGATAGAGGTGGAGAATTCACATCCGGTGAGTTCATAGAATTCTGTGAGAAACATGGAATAAAAAGACAATTGTCTACTCCTAGGACTCCATAGTAGAATGGAGTAGTGGAGAGAAAGAATCAGACCATCTAGGAAGCATCTAGAACCATGATGATGGAAGCAAATGTTCCTCAGATCTATTAGAGAGAAGCTATAAGCACTGTAGTCACTTGAGTACAAATTAGAAGCAATACCGGTAAGACTCCTTATAAACTTTGGTTTGGCATCACTCCCACTATGAGGTATTTCAGAGTCTTTGGTAGCAAATGTTACATTAAAAGAGATGAAGATCTAAGAAAATTTGATGCTAGAAGTGATGAAGGAATATTCTTAGGTTATTCTACTCAAAGCAAAGCATACCGGTGTTATAACAAGAGATTAAGGAAGATTGTAGAAAGTACAAATGTAAAGGTTGATGAAGGTATTGAAAAACCCTCAAGGTTTTATGAATATGATGAAGATGATCAAAATGATGTTTTTGTTCAAGAAGTCCAAGCTCCCTCTGAAATATAGATTTAGACTGATTTGGTAAATTAGGAAGAAGAGATAAGTCTGAATGAACCTGTTCAAGAATCAGAAGTGCAAGAAACTCCCAAAGTTTCCATATATGTAAGACTGAATCACTCTGAAGATCAGATCATAGGTGATAAAAGCAAAGGTGTACAAACAAGAAGAAGGTTTTCTCAAGATTCAGAAGAGTATTGTCTGATTTCAAAGATTGAACCTAAGACAGTGAATGAAGTTTGCAATGATGTAAACTGGACCAAAGCAATGGAGGAAGAGCTGATGTAAATTGAGAAAAATGACACTTGGGATCTTGTTCCTAGACCTAAAAGCAAGAATGTGATTGGAACCAAATGGGTTTTTTGGAATAAACTAAATGAAGATGGTGAAGTAGTCAGAAACAAAGCTAGATTGGTCTGCAAGGGTTACTCCCAAGTAGAAGGAGTTGATTTTGAAGAAACTTTTGCTCTAGTGGCAAGAATTGAAGTAGTTAGATTATTTCTTGCCTTTGCTGCCTTCAAGGATTTCAAAGTATATCAGATGGATGTCAAGTCTGCCTTCCTAAATGGTGACTTGGAAGAAGAAGTTTACATTGAGAAACCAGATGGATTTCAATTGTTTGATCATGGTGATATGGTCTGCAAATTGAAGAAAGCACTGTATGGACTCAAGCAAGCCCCAAGAGCTTGGTATGAGAGATTGGATAAGCACCTTTTAAAGATTGGTTTCAACAAAGGTACTATTGACAATAATTTGTATTTCAAAATTGATCATGAAAATATCTTACTTGTTGAAGTGTTTGTTGATGATATCATTTTTGGAGGAAGAGATAGTATGTGCAAAACCTTTGCAAATCAAATGAAAAATGAATTTGAGATGTCCATATTTGGGGAAATAAATTTCTTCTTGGGTTTGCAAATCACTCAAACAAAGAAAGGAATCTTCATTTCTCAGACCAAATATGTGAAAGAATTGTTGAAGAAATTTGGGATGGAAGACTCAAAACCAATGAATACTCTCATGGAAACCAGATGCAAATTGAGCAAAGATGATGACTCTCCTAAGGCTGATCAGAAAAAGTACAGGTCAACGATAGGAGGATTATTGTATCTCACTCAAACTAGACCTGACATTATGAATGATGTTGGTCTTGTTACTAGATTCCAAGCTGATCCTAGAGAATCTCATGTCATGGCAATCAAAAGATTTTTTAGATATCTGAAAGGGACAATTGAGTATGGGTTGTGGTATCCTAGAGATCATAATTTCTCTCTTCATGCATATACTGATGCTGATTGGGAAGGAGATGTGGATGACTAGAAGAGTACCAGTGGTGGAGCATTCTTTTTGGGGAAGAGATTGGTTTCTTAGTTG
Source organism: Cunninghamia lanceolata (assembly GCA_027924645.1). Classification (NCBI taxonomy): domain Eukaryota; kingdom Viridiplantae; phylum Streptophyta; class Pinopsida; order Cupressales; family Cupressaceae; genus Cunninghamia; species Cunninghamia lanceolata. The sequence continues at coordinate 1,207,605 of BSBN01001151.1, forward strand.
AGCAAGAACAAGAGGCAATATCTTTGTCCACTACAGAAGCAGAATATATTGTAGCAGCAGGTAGTTGCACTCAAGTATTATGAATGAAGCAAATGCTAAGAGACATCAAGGTGGAGTATGAGGAACCTATAACAATCTTCTGTGATAATTCAAGTGTAATAAACATATCAAAGAATCCAGTGTTGCATTCAAAGACTAAACACATATCCATCAAGTTTCACTTTTTGAGAGAGCAAGTGAACAAGAATGAAGTCAGATTGGAGTTTGTGCCTTCCAAGGATCAGATTGTAGACATTTATACTAAACCTCTACCTAAGGACTCTTTTGCGTATCTCAGGGAGAAGTTAGGGGTTATTACCCCTCCGGTTTTGAATTAAGGTGCATTGATGTGCATCAGTCCGGTGGATCTCATAGTCATACCTTGTGGTCCGGATTGATGATGGGAAGCTGGTACTCAGGGGGAGCAGCTAGCATGATTCTGAATTGATGCAAGTATGTGCCCTTTGCCATTGATGTCAAAGGAGGAGAGAAGACATGTGAAAAACAAGTGGTTGTTGATCAAAGGGGGGGTAGGAAAGGAAGAGAAGACACATGAATAGTTTTTGTTGATAGGGGGAGTTGTCATAGTGTAGAGAAGTTCTTGTCCTGATGGATAAAACAGTTTTTCACATCATATGTTGCCATCAATGACAAAGGGGGAGATTGTTGCAAGTATGGGCTTAACCGGTGTTGTCATTGATGTCAACATACTCCTATTGCATTAATGACAAGGATTAGATGAGCTGTGTGCTAAGGATATTGAGAAAATTAGTCCTAATCAGGAACAGAGAAGAACAGTGAAGGCAGTAAGGTAAAGATCCCAGCTAAGATGAAGATCAGAGGATGCACTTCAAAGGGTTTGTAGATATGTGTCTTAAGATGATCCAATAAATATTTCAGAGGTCCCCATGAAGACCTGAAGAAGTTATGGCCACTTAAGTAAAAGTGGTTCCAATAGGTGTTCAGAGGTGACAAAGTGACACAGATAGGTCCGGTGAGATCCAAAAATGTAATATTCTGTTCTGTAGATTTGGTGGAGTGTTTAGGAAGCCAATTTGGATTGACAACTCAATTGGTTCATGGTCCAGAGGTCCGCAAGCATCTATTCCAATGTGACAGTAATGACAAACTGTGTTCTTGAGGTTCTAGATGAAGGAGAGAATGATTTCAGTAAACAAAAGTAGTGTGGATGTTCTTGGTGATTCAGGAAAGCTTGTGGAGGTCTTTGGATTGTGTCCAGTTCGTGTTGGTGGTCTGCATTGAAGATTGAGCTCACAATTGAAGAACTACTTCCAGATGATGGTGTTCTTCCTAAGTATGGCTGACTGGATGAGTTATACATCTTGCGGATGATCTTGAAGATGTTCTATGAAGAATGGTGCGTTCCTAAAGAAAGATTGAAGTCTTAGATCTGTGTGATCGACAGTGTGTTGATCCGCGTGAAGTCTTTTTGTAATAAGTCATGCTATATTTATGTATTTTCTCTATAATGTATGCCGACTTGGATGATTGTTCCTAAGTCAATGTCTTGTATAAATAAGGAGTTGTAAAGTCATTTCAAGTGTGTGGATGTGGTGATGAGAGCGTGGTAGAGAAGTGCGAAAAATAGAGCAGAAGTATTAGGCTTAAATGGAACTGACTCAAGCATGGTGAAGATGCTCTTCTTCAATTCAAGTATGTAATACTTATTATTCTATAGACAGTGTGTCGCTTGTAGGCAGTGGGCCTCTTGTGAGTAGTGTGCTCAGGTAGTGAGCCCTAATTGGCATGTGCCATTTTGTTCTTTCTATTCTTCTAATAGAGAATACAATCTTGGGTTAGTCACCCCGTGGTTTTTCCCTTAACCGGGTTTTCCACATTAAAATCTTGGTGTCATTTGTGTTAATGTGTTTTTGCTCTTGAATTGTTGCATTACATTTCCATGATCGATTTATTATTATGCTATTGGATTAAGAAAAGAATTTAAGTGATTAATTGGAAGAAAGTTTTAGACAACTGATTCACCCCCCCTCTCAGTTGTCTATCTTAAATCTAACATATGGAACCTATCTCAAACATCCGGATAGTATACTTTAAATATATTTTAAAATATAATTTCACTCAGGAAATTTCAAGACCTGGCGATATTTTGCCTCCTACAGCACTTTGCGGAAAAATCCCTTGGCACAGGACATTGCTGGAAAATCCCTTGTCAGAGAACATTGAGCTAAAATTGTACTTTACAGGGCAAAGCACTAAAAGTTCACTTCACATGACAAGCATGAAAAACCTTAGTCACTAGACATATCCAGTGACCACCAAAAGTTCTACCAATTTCAAACTCAAGAAAAGTGGGTCTTTGCTATGCCACAGGACATTGTTGGACTTTTGCCTCCTGCAGGATATTGTGGCATTTTTACCTCCAACGTGATATATCTTGTGAAGACCTATTTCTCTTCTTGGGATAAGAGGATCTCGTAGCATTGAAAACCTTGATCACATGACATAACATATCTTGTGAGCATGAAACCTCTACTTCGTCCTGTCAGAGCCAGGAAACTGCTTTAGAGCCAAAGTGGTTAGTTCAACTAAAATATTCACTTCATACTAGGCAATTGCATCATTCAACTCATTCTTAAGGTTTTATCCATCATGATTGATGCGAAAATTGACAAGTTTTGGCATTGCACATTAATATCTAGTGACCCCCAAAAATCCTGCTTTTTGCCAAAAATGGTATAAAAACATGAAACAAATGTCTCCTACCAGATCCAGATAGATGCAGAAACATCCCATGTCATCATAAATGTGAAATGGGTAGTTAAAAATGATGAATAAATTGAGAAAATCATGGGAAAACACCAAATTTGTGAAGTTGTCCATGGAAACAAAATTGATATTGAGTTGTCACTGATTGATCTGCAGCTATAAAGGGATATATTTTGATTTATCTTGACTAAAAATGATTTGTTTATGATGAAATTGATGCTTGACATTGTGGATTGTAGGTCTGAGAGGATGAAGCACAAAGGAGCCTACTGGAGCCACCATGAAGGATGAAAGCCCAGAGATACCCTACTATCCTAGACATGAAGAATCTTCATTTTATCAACTAAATCACTACTGTAATTATGGAAAAGGCCAATATGATATGAAAGGTGCTGGAAGATACAAGAGATCAGGGCTACATCATTGCTATTCATGTAGAGCCTGTTTAGTGTTCAGGACATGTTCACAGCTATCCTGACCATCCAGTCATCAAATGTCAATCCAGCAAGCATCTAGTTGGACATGCCTTCATAAAAAATGCGCCACATACTCCTCTTGACGAGTCAACTCATTGGAAAAGAGTTTTATCTCATTAGACAACACAAAAAGTGTCTATTTTGTCCTATTCTAATATAATGAAAAGCTCTATTTTATCTTTTCCTAGAGGACAAAGTCAAATCTGGGATTGTAACAACCCACCATCCAAAATTAAATGATGTCAAATCTGAGCCACTGGTGTTGATTTAATCTCCACCGTTCTTTCAAAAACTCGGTATGCCTGCCCATCTATAAAAGGGTAGCCATTTCCTCTCTTTGTAAGTAAGAAGGATTGAAGAGAAAGAAAATTGTTGAAACTCTGCCATTTTTTGAATCAATACAAATAGAATTTCATTTGTTGCTACAATATGAGTTCATTTTGTTGATTGGATATGGTTCTCATTGTCACTCTTCACTTTTCCAAGTAATTATTTAGTTGCATTTATGGTTAATTATTTAGATATGTGATGGATTTCCTATCCATACCATTGATGGCTTGTTGATTGTATGTCATTATGCATGGTTAGTCTAGGCATATTTATATGAGCTAAGTTTGATTTTGAGAGTTCATTGAATCATCCCAGGAATTGGGTGTTGAATGAACCCTTCACAGTTTGAAAACCCTTATATTTCCTTAGAAGATTGCACAGTCTTTGTAGCATTGTGGGCTACCTGGTTAAGCAGATATTTGTTTATTGTTGGGAATCTATCTATCTGTGTGTTGATCACTCCTGTAGCTATAGATATAGGATCTCTTTATCCCTTCTCTCTCCCCTTTTCCTTTTACATTTTATTTATTAGATCTTGATTAGATTAGGTTTCATAAACATGCACACTGATGTCATAGAACTCATATCTGGTGAGTGCAAATTGGTAGATCGCTGGTTGAAAACTGAAATCACATATTTTGTAGCAATTTGAGTATATATCAGTTCATCTATGCATTATCAAATTAGAAAACTGATCAAGGTCATGTACAATCAAACCCAAATACATTAAAGTTTTTCTACATTGCATGTAAGTCCCCTTGGCTCAAATAGCTCAAAACACATATCCACTGAACTATCCTGCAAGTCAAGACCTCACATTAAAAACCTTGGGGCAGTCTTTTTCTGGGTTTACCTACGATAAGATTCCTTTCAAGAGAGGTTAGATATCATGTATCTTACCTATGTTGCTACGTGCTAAACCACAATCAACAGGTCCCCCTTGTATAAATAAGATCTTCTTGCTCATTTTTTGGGATGAAATTTATAGGATCATGCTTAGTCACAATCCTTTTTAGTAAAACTTCTTTCATATTTTCTCTATCTATTAAGTTTGGAGCTCAGACCTTATTTCATGTGTCTAAGGCTTCAAGTCTTTACTTGTACACAAATGTGTATGATTCCTAAATGCTAATATAAGATGTTGTGACTTTTGTCACTGAAGTATAAACCCTTGTCGAGTTGCAAAAACTTGACTACCTAGTGAAAGATGGGATCTTTTCTAGGTTGTGGGTGACCTATGACATAAAAGAACCTCTAGAGAGGGCTGGTTCCCCTAATACTTCACCTAAAACCATGTCTAACTACTATTGTTTGCTGAGGAAAAAGGTGAGAAAGGGCATTAAAATAAAACTATAGCCTATAGAGGTGATGCACGAGAATTAAAATGACCTATTTTTGTTGTTTTGACACATAATCCTTCCAAGCAAATGACTAGTTTTTGCACAAATTATAATGATTTACACCCTATGCATGAGTATTTTGTAAGGACACTTGTATTTCACTATTTAGAAAGAAATGAGAAAGTTTTCACAACTAAATAGATAGCTTCAGGTATTTCACAACTCACAACCTACATAAAATGTATGTTTTCTGCCTAAATGTGTTGGAATGAGACACATTTCAAAGGTTTTTGCATAAAACACAGAAAAGTACATATATCATTTTCTTAACACATAGTATAACATCTTATCATGAAGGCAAAATTGATAATTTATTGAGAAAAAAGGTTTTCTTACATCAAAAATAGGTCTGAAATTGTCTTGTATTGCTTGAAAATGTAGTACAAATGAATTTATTTCAATAGTAAGACTGATAAAACTGAGATACAATGTTGTTGCAGAGCTGAATACTCTTTTTTCAACTAGAAAGAACTGAAGGAAAAACTATCCTAGGCATCTAGTTACTCAATCCCAACATGAGAGAGACAGAAAACAAGAATATAGGAAAAGAAATAAGCATCTTTGCTTGGTCAAACCTATACTGGGCACCCAAGAGGGTCCTGATCTAGTTTGACTCATTGGAAAACTCCCGATGGATGCTAAGGTGGGCTGTGTTGACTTGTTCCAGCTCCTAAGAACTTGCTCCAACTGCTCAAAAAGGATCCTAGATCCCTGACACTACTCCTTGACATTTTCTTAGTCTTTAAAGATACCTTCAATGTCTCCAAATTGCCCCTAGATGCTTGCTTAGTGCTCTTACACCTCAAACCACCTTCAACCTCTCAACTTCCACTTTGCATCAGTATAGGAGAATGTGCTCAATGTTCTTGTGATTAGGAGTCCTTGTAGGGTGTAGAAAGAAGACCTACTTGTTTTAGGACTTCTAAGGCATTTCTTTCCAACTTATTTATGTCTTCAAACCTCTTAGAAATCTTTAACAAACCTTGTGAGTGCCTAAGATTCTATGACTCGTTGTTTTACATGTCCATGTATAGACCTTTGTCTACATTTCATTGAATATCATCTTATGGTCATTTGAGACTATCCCATTGGGATGTTTGTGGACTGTCTTGTCTCTTAGATGCTCATTGTTTTGATCTTATACTATTCAAGATTTCTCATGGCTCATACACTATGTCCCTCTCTTCTATGAAAGCTCTCATCACTATCCACATCTTCAGACTGTCCTACTCTACCAACTATTAAGGGACCTCTGCATGGTTACTTCATACACTGTCTCCTTTTCATTGCTCTTGTAGTTACTTCCCATATCTCTATCTTTGTATTCCTCTACCAAAACTACCACAATCCTATGATAGATATCCAAACCTCTGCATATGATGACCTTGACAAGTCTTAAAGCTCTCTAAGTCTTTTAACTCTGACAGATACCTCTTGACTGTCTCCAACTTATGGCCTTGTAGTGACTGCATGCTTTGTGGACTTCTGTGATCTCTGACACGTTTAGTAGATATAACTCCTTGTTCTTCTCCTCTCAAGTGCTTTCATTGTGGTGATTCACAATAAATGCTAATCTTAGCAAAGGTGATTGTGATAGAAGACTTAACAAAAAATGTTAGAACAGATGTTGTGGTGATAATGAATATGGAAGTTGACATAAACTACGACATCAAATTTCACATGTTACATTAAAAGTAACATCTCATGGGTAGCGACTGTCAAGACCAAACTTTGAGTGTCTTCGACGAAATGACGTGCACTTTCTGAGAAGACTGCAACCAAAGGATTGATGATGACCTGAACAAGGAATGGAAGAGCATAGCTTGCTGGAGTGTCAACTAGGTGTACAAAAGGCTGATTGAAGTTGCGATGTGGTGTCGATGGCATTTAAAAATGGTGTGAGGGCATCGAAGCTGGTGGAACCTCCTGCACAAAGTGGTGGCTGACCATTGAGGGAAAAGCCCCGGGATACCAAATCTATCACAAATGGGAGGGCCGATAGGGCAGTGGTTTTTGGGCCTATCCACGGGTGGCAAGCGTCGAAGGTGGCCTGTGGATAGTGGATCAGGCCAATGGGGCTAGCTAGGAACAAAGATGTCTGAAATCACCCAAACAGGCCAAAAAGTAAATTGGGTCTTGTATGGGCCATCGAAGCCTGGAAGCAGGTGGGAGGTCGCAACGACCAAGATGCCCCAAAATAGGGCTTGAAACAAAAAATGGTGTTGATCCAGTAGAAAATGTAGAACACCAAAAAATTAAACCCTCGACATAGCTTTCTCCTCAGATCCACTAGTAAATCCACGAACCTGAACAAGAAAAATGCCAAAATTTGCCCAAAAATTGATCAAATCCTTGTAGAATTTGATTTTTTTTTTTAAAAATTGCATCTCCTTCAAATAAATACATATAATTTCGTATATTTTCATACAGGCCATACGACCATATGGTATAGGGGTTGGGGGCACTAAAGTTTATTTGCAAAAATTGTCTATGTTAGAATTTGATGAAACAATAAGGTTTTTTTTTACAATCTCGAGCCTTCAAGACTCAATGGCAAGGTTCATTTATCTCTACGAGACACTTTTGACAAGGTTAAGTGTGAGATTCACTAAAAAAGGAAGGGCTTTTCTATCATGGCTTTTATACCTTGTTGGGATTGCCAAGATTTGAAAGCAAAGACCAGGATAGATTACACAAATAAGCGAAAAATATATTATCAAAAGTTAATTAAATGTACAATAGAGCCTTCGATATATAGGCAAGGAAGATGAGGTAGGAAGGTAGGATTGAACGACTGACTACCCCTTCAAATGCGCAACACTTGTCTAGCTCAATGACGTGTGTATGAACTAGGTGTCTCAAAAGGTGAGTACACACGTCTCAACCACATGAAGTGAGACCAAAAGCTAAAAGTCCCTAAGTGGAGACTTAAAAAGTGTGAGTGGGTCAACCTAGAAAGAGAGATTAACTAACTAGATGTGAGATGACCTCATTTACACTAATATAAAATGCTAACTAACCTAATGCATTGAATAAATTGTGGGCAATATAATTATAAAAATATAGCTATACTTAGGGGTTTCATTAACACAATAGATTTATGGGAGATATGACCATGAAATGGGGTGATTTTCATTGTGCATCCTCTCCCATTATATTTTTCTAGAAAATGGATTCCTCATTGGCAATGACACAAGTTGTTGGGTTAAAAACGTGAAACATAGCACATCTGTCATCTTTCTAGTACCTTTCCTATTGTCATAATTGGGGAAAAATTAAAAACATCTGCTAAAAATCAAAATTTAAATTTATCCATTAATCTAAAGGGTATGCAAAATATATTAATTTGCATAGGAAAGAAAAACTGAGAGAGAGAGAGAGAGAGAGAGAGAGAGAGAGAGAGAGAGAGAGAGAGAGAGAGAGAGAGAGAGATCTTGCATCATAAAAGACTTAGCGCGAGATTCACCTAAAAACTTAGTTTGCTATATATTAATTAGAGAGAGGAGAGTAATTTGAAATCATGCATTTCAATTGAATTTAGGTTTGGAACCTATGAGGTAGCCAATAGGAAGACCTCTCAAGAAAATGCAACATTAAGTAATGGCTATAAATGTGCATGTTTGGTCAAGTGATCCACCACCACCAAGATGACCTATTTACCACATGAGAGTGAAATCCCCATAATCAAATCCATAGAAATATCAGTCCAAGCCTAATTCAGGATTGGAAGTGGCTACAACTATCTTGGGGCTTTAATAGTTTCCACTCTAGTTCTTTAACACACATTTTCCTTACCTTTCTTATAGATAATCTCATAGTCATATGCCTACATCTTTGCCACCCACTTTTGTCGTTCAAGACAGGACATCCATTGCTATAAAAAGATATTTTAGGTTATGATGATCTTTTTATTTTTGGAACTTGTAGCCCAATAGGTAAGGATGTCTTTGTTGGACAACATGAAAGACATCAAACATTTCTTTTTCATAAGTTGATTTAGACAAATTGTGCTTCGAAAGTTGCTTGCTAGTGAAGGCTAAGGTTTGTTCTTCTTGCATCAACACCACACCTATACTTGTGCTAAAGGCATCACATTCTAGAACAAAGGGTTTGTGAAAATCAGGTAGGGCCAACATTGGATTAGAACACATGGCAGTTTTGAGTGCATTAAAGGCCACCTCTGCTTGTCTAAATAATTGAAGGAGTTCTTTTTTAGAAAAGCTATCAAGGGTTCACCAATTTTACCATAATTACAAAGATTTTTATAGTAAACTATCAAGCCCAATAAACAATGCAAGATTTTTATGAACTAAGGGGATGGCCTCTCTTGCATTGGTACAATATTCTTAGGATCAACCTAGACACTTTCTTGTGAAACTATATGGCCCAAACTTTGCACTTGTTGAATTCCAAAGGCACACTTAGAATGCTCAACAAAGAGAGAATGTTCCTATATAATATTAAGGGATATCACCACATGATGAAGATGATCAATCCATGCCATATTATAGATGAGCATGCCATCAAAGAAGACCAAAATGAATTTTCATAAGTAGCCATGAAAGATTGTTTTTCATGAAGTTCTAAAAAGTAGAGGGGGGGTGATCCAACAATAGTGGGTTACAATTTTTGGCCAAACTTGACATTGAAATGAACATTTTGAAAAAAATGTTCACTTTCAGACACCTATAGTTGCTAAACCATGAGGAATTTGGAGATGATGCAAACTAGTGATTTGTGACATTTTGTCTATAGATTCTAAATATATATATTTTAAATTTTTTGGAATCAAGTTGCATTTATTTTCCATCTCCTTCAATAACTAGTTTTTAACAGTAAACACCATTTGTAAAGAGTGATGTATACTATAAAGCACACAATTTTTTTTCTATGAAGGATAAAATTCTAATTTTTTCGAATTTAGATTTTAAACTATGATATCTAGAGAATGAATTTGGTTTGATAATGTTTTATTGAACATTTTTCTTTTAATTAACTTTTGAAGTCAAACGAATTACAATTTAGACATAAGTGCATTGTGTAAAGCATAACTTTTTTTTGTATGTATCGAAATTCAATTTTTTTTTGTTGGATCAAGGACATGAATACCAAGAGGATAGATATTTTTCATAATTTTGTTTTGGTAATATACTATTTTTCCACATGTGTAGAACATGGAGCTTGATTTTTGGTAAAAAAAACCTATGTTTAATTAAACTAAAAAAAATGTATAATAAACCAAAATATATTAAAATTATACTTGATATAAATCTCATTTCGAGGACTATAATCTTGTAGCTAGGTTTTTCAAGTTGATTCCATTTTGATCCTCAACCTGTGACTTAAAACCCAAAAATCTACATAAAATTACAGTTGGAGGGGGCAAGGGCAAAATAAGGGAGTTCGAATGAAAGGGGGCTTGAATGAACCCCTAGAGACCCATTCGAATGAAAGGGGGTTGGAATGAACCCCCCTTGATTAGAACCCTATAAAAATAGCATTAAAAAATGAAATAACATTGAGGGGGGTTCACTCGAACCCATTATTTTATTAAGAAAAAATTGGCCGATGGAAAGTGGGTTTACTCGAATGGGGGGGTTCGAATGAACCCATTTTTGGTTTCTAATGAACACCCCCATTTGAGCGAACCCCTCCAAATTTTTTTTTTATGCATGGACAATTTTCCTTCCTCAATGCAATTATAACCCAGTTATGTGGGATCACTTGGGGGCATTGTATAAATTGAAGGCATGACCAAAAAATCATAATGGCCTTAATGATTCCATAAGGTAGTTTTGGGAATATTAGCTTCTTTGACCTAAATTTAGTGACAACCTGAATGGAGATCTAGCTTAGTAAAACTTTGAGCCCTCGAGAGCTCATCCAACAAATCATTAATAAAAAGGTTAGAAAATTTATCCTTGATGGTTAATTGATTGAGTTCACAAAATTTAGGGCACATGGACACCAACCCCCATATTTCTTAGGAACCATAACTACAAGTGACTTGAGTAAGGATTGTTACTAGGGTGAGTGATACTTACCTCTTTGAGCTCCTTCACTAGTTTTTTAATTCCATTCTTTTGCTCAAAGGGGCACCAATAAGATTGATTATTAGGAATGTGGCTATCTAGGATGAGGGAAATGGAATGGTCATGGGACCTTGGAGAGGGAAATCCTTTGGGTTTCTCAAATACTATTTGACACTTATCAATGAGGCACTACAAACCTAGGGAAGGAGAAGAAGAGGGAAGAGGTTAAGCCTCTAAAGTGTGAAATTGGGCCAAAACACTAGAATAATCTTTCTTCAACAAATTTTCCATACGATGGGAGATGACCATCTAAACTTCTCCTACTTTCAGTCCTTGTAATGTATACTCTTGGCATCATGGTAGAATTTTATCCAAAGCCAGGAGTAGTCATGAGTGATCGATCCTAAGGTTTGTAACCACTCAACACTTGATACCACATCTACACCCCCTAATGGATGTGCAATCATATTTGTGGTCAATTGATAATCCCCTAATGTAGGCTTGACATTGCCACACCTACCCCCCACAAGACATAGTATTATTATTGGCCACCATAATTTGCAAATTATTGGAGGCCAAGAATAACAATGTAGTTAGTTGGCCAATTCTTTGCTAATAAAGTTATGAGTGCTACTACTATCCATCAAAACCACTATCTTTTCTCTTTTGATATAGTCAATGACCTTAATTATATGGGGGCAAGATAAACTATCTAAAGGATTAATAGAAGTATGGGTAGGGTAAGTGCGAGAAGTTGGATCCACTTTTAGTGGAACACTTGGGGTAAAATATTTTCAGAAGGGATAGATTTTGGAAATATGGCTGACAATTTTTTTTAAAGAATTTTTGGGTGAAATTAAAACTCATTTCGGATGACAATGTATAGCTTTAAAACATGTAATTTTTTTAGTATTAAACATATTTTTCTATTTATTAAATTTAAACAAAAAGACTCAATTTTTTTGGAAAGGAATGGACTTTAGCAATATAGCTGATGACTTTTTTAAAAGAATTTCTAGATGAAATTAAAACCCATTTCAGATGACAATGCCTAGTTTTCAAATATGTAATTTTTAGTGTTGAACATAATTTTCTATTTATTAATTATTTTTTAAATAAAAAGCATCATAAACTTGAAATGACATATATTACTGCTTTTTTAGTAACTTTTGAATTTGATTTTTTTGACAAAGAAATTATGTTTGATCAATCTAGACATTATTCTATACATGATGAAAAAAAAATCATGTTATGATTAGTTTAACTCAAATTATGTTGGTGGTACATGAGGAGTTTTAAAAACACAAATTAGAGCTAGTAAAAATTTAATTAAAAAAAATGTATTTATCAAAAAATTAACCCTGACCAAAATTTAGCATCATATGCATCTTTCCACAAAAGAAATTATAAAAATAATTTCATTTAGGTTAAATTAAACTATCTATACACGTGCATGTTTTGGCCCAAAACATACTTTTAAAAAGACACTTTTTGTACATCTTCTACAAAAGCAATTTTTACCATCTAGATATTAGAATAAATTACATATTTGAAAACTAGAAACAAAGTCTTACATTTCATATTTTTACATCATATTATTATTCTGTGTAAGTGTTTCAAATTTTTACTCCAACTATGAGAAACTTTGATTTTCAAGAAAAAGACTGTCACTTTTTGGTCAAAAAGTGGACCCAACTTCTTGCAGTTACTCGACATTAGGAGTGGATTGTTGTTCTAGGGAAACCAACTCTTCTACAACATTTGAAAATTCCTTAGAGTCACTAGGCACTATGGTAGAGCCAATGAGATACAAGCATTGCTCACTACATTTGTGACCCTTTTCCCATTTTTAATGACAATTGTAACATGATCCCTTAGCCTTTTTCTTTGTTATCTCTTCTGGAGAGAGTTTGTGAATTTTCGTCTAGGATTTATCTCCTTTATTTGATGTCTCCTTTTTAGTTTTCAAAGAGTAGGAGGAGCTAGCTATTTTCCACTAGCCTACCAATTTATCTTCCACAAGTCATGCTAAGGCTAAAGCATCATGATAAGAAAAAATATTTATGCTAAAATTTATATCAGGTGGGAGATAATTAAAGTAACACATGTCTGATATCTTAGGGTGTCATGCCTTCCTCCCAACACTTGTCCCATGCGTGATGATATAAAGATAGAACTCAAAGTTATTAGAACTCTTATGTTACCAGAAATCTCAAATGAGAAATGTAACAAAAATGACAATGCAATGGGAAATAGAGTTAAATGGTGAGGTTATGTACAAGAAATGAATAAAAAATGGTTTATATATATATATATTAATTAATTTAAATTATTTATATAAATAATGTATTATATAAGTATTATATCAAAGATAGAGATGTTTATCTATTTCTTTTCATTTATTTTATAAGAACTATAGAACCCATCAAGTACACCATTTTCTCATTACGAAGCCAACCTTTTCTCTATATGAGAATGTTCATAGCAAAATAATTAGAAGCATCTATGTATTTTATTGTCCATGGCAGATAGGATAAAAATGTAACGAAACAAATTGCACAATAGTTCTTATAATAGAAAATATGCTACAAATACTTGATAATAATATGCTACTTTGAGGGGCCAACCTCATAATCCACTTCAAGGAGGATACCTCCAAGAGTCTTCAATAAGAACACAATAATCAATATCATGATAATAACTAACCTCCACCTTCTATATATATCATATTTTATGCCATGGATGCCACCCAGACTAACCTAACAACCTATATAAGACTATATTAATGATTATTTAATTTAATTAAGAGTTAAGATAGCCACAAGCCAATTACTTATAACCATGCATACACATTATAGGATCAGGAGTGTCGAAAAAAACATTTTGATGAAGACAACATAGACAATGAAAAGAGTTAGCACTTCATATTTCCCAACTAGTTCTTCACCATCACTTTGAGTTCCTTCACAAATCCTTTTTCCTTTACAAATGACCTTTTAGTTTTCGTAAGGCAAAATGTGAAATGGAAAATGCCAACTAACCCAATGCATTGATTAAATTGTGGGCAATATACTTTCATTATAATTAGGAGTTTTCATTAACAAACTATGACCATGAAACGAAATTAAAAACCTCTGCTAAAAATCAAAATTTGAATTTAACTCTTAATCCAAAAGGTATGTAAAATATATTATTTTGTATACACAAGCAAAGCTATAAGAGTTACCCTTCACATGCTAGTCTAGAAGGGGATAAAATTACATATGTATTAATGAATTAACTAAAATTGAGAATCATAGAGGAAGTTACTTTGTTAGAGAAGTATCTAGAAATTATACATTTAAATTTAATTTAAATAACTCGTCGGTGGGCATGTTGAAAGATACTGATTTCTCAATGAGACAAAAATATAGCAAAAGAAAAATAGGGAATCAAGCTGCATTGGCTACTTTTATTATACAAGAAGAGATAAGGACAAAAAGGCTTACGATAGATTCTATACACTTACAATTTGAACAAATATAATTAATTTCACATTTTGATTGATTAGCAATAGAAAAATAATGAAATAACACAAATGGTACCGTGGTAATGCTTGTAGACAGGAATTAAAAACGAAAGGAAGGCACCAAATGATTGAAAAATATTGGCAATGATACAGACTGAACTCGTGGTCTCATCTACCAGTAAACGGGTTCCCTGTTTCGTAATTCGCACCTACCTCCTCCTTGTTGCTCCTTTAAATAATCAATCCTGTTTCTGCGTTCCCTGTAAAAAGAGTGAAGAGGAAGAATGGCAGCCGTTAGAGTGCAATCCCTGGCGAGGAGTGGGATGGAGAGCATACCAGCGGAGTTCATAAGGCCACCACACGAGAGGCCCGGTGCTAACACGGACGGCCCTCCTGTGCAGATTCCGCTCATAGATATGGCCAATTTAACTGGCCCCGCCTGCCTCCCTGAAAAAGCCATAGCGGAAATAGGAAGCGCGGCCTGTGAGTGGGGGCTTTTCCAAGTTGTGAACCATGGAGTTTCTGAACAACTCATCCAACGCCTGCAGGCCGTTGGGAAGGAGTTTTTCGATCTTCCACAGGAGGAAAAGGAGAGCTATTCCAACAATGCGGCGGCAGGTATTTTGGAGGGCTATGGCACCCGTCTGGCCCATAATATTGATGGAAAGCTGGAGTGGATTGACTACTTTTTCCATCAGTTGTGGCCTCCTTCCAGGCGTGACTTCAAAACCTGGCCTCGCCACCCTTCCTCTTACATGTACACTTCTCCTCTCTTTCTATTTACTTCTGCATCACCAGATTTCATTGTTTTCAACTTCTGCTGTTTATGCTTTATTTGATCCGTATATAGAATCTAGTTAGTGTTCTTGTAATGAATTTTTACAAATGATTTCAAAATTTCAGTGACCAAGAGTTATATTCACTTTTAATTTTATTGTAGAGAGGTGAATGATGAATATGCTAAAGCACTTTTGGAAGTGGTGAATAAGTTGCTTTCAGCCTTGTCACTCTATCTTGGTGTGGAAGAACATGCTATGAAAGAGGAACTCAGTGGTGAAGATTTGGAGATGGAGATGAAAATAAATTACTACCCACCATGTCCCCAACCAGAACTTGCTTTAGGAGTAGAACCCCATACAGACATGAGTGCTTTGACTCTTCTTGTGCCCAATGAAGTTCCAGGGCTCCAAGTACACAAAGATGGCCATTGGGTTGGTGCAGAATACATTCCTAATGCTATTATTGTCCACATCGGAGACCAATTGGAGGTTATTTTATTATTTCTCTTCATTTATATATTTATTTACTTTTCTTTAAATTTTTAAATTTTATCTCACAATGATAAAAATGTTGTAGGTTTTGAGCAATGGAAAGTACAAGAGTGTTTTACATCGTAGTGTGGTGAACAAGGACAAAGTGAGAATGTCATGGCCAGTATTTTGTACTCCTCCTACTAATAAAGTCATTGGCCCCATGAAAGAGTTGATTGATGAGAAGAATCCACGCTTATATAATGCCAAGACTTATGGAGAGTTTAAACATCGTAAAATCAACAAATTGGAGCAGTAAAAGTACAATTTATAAGTACTTTTAACTCTTACCCCATCTCATTTAAATGCACAACACCGAATACAAATTATGATCCTATGCTAAAAGGTGTATTATTATCCATGTTGAAGTCAATTTCCACAATGTGATGTCTTGGATTTGCTTAGTGGTATATTGATTTACCATTAAACATTACATGTTATCTATTAAAAGTGTTGTTACTTGTTGTCAGCAATAGTAATCTTCTTATCCAATAATAGTATTATGATTCAAACAAATTTTCCTATTAAACAAAATTATGAATTCCTTTTTGGGAGACAATATATTAAATTGAACGGCAATGCATATTTTAAAGTAGAACTTGTCTAGGAATGAATGTAAATATTTTTAAGTGAGACTGTCTAGAATTATTCATGTTGGAAAATATAAATTTGGGGAACTATTAGAAGGAATTGTAAATGAGTGGTAATTGATAGGAATTTTCACATTAGGTTCATTAATTAAGAATAATGACATATTAGAAATAAATATTTGAAATTATTAAGCAACGTGTTCATATGTACACAGTTGGGTGCATGTATAAAGAAAGTTTTAATTATGGAGACACACTTAGTTGAATCAACATATAGGGAAACACATCATACATGTAAAATGGTGTGAAGTCCAAAACTAAATTTATACTTATAGACATACATTTTAGGTATCTTGACCAGTGCACATATATACCTATGAATACATAAATATAATCCATGATGTGATTATAGAAATGTTTTCTTGTTAGAATTTTGAAATGAATGTAATTATAACTACCCAATAAAAGAGGGATTACAATTTATTAAGTGGTTTTTCTAACATAATAAGTATTTATTAAGTGGGATATTTAATATTAAAATAGATAGATATATTGCTATATATTAGAGCAGAGATGGTAATTATATTAGTGTTTATCTTAGGTATTGAGGGTAAGATAGAGGAAGGGGTTGGAAGTTCCATCTAAGGGATACCAATTTGTTTTTAAAAAATAAATTTAAAATAAATAATTTCTTTACTTTTGTCTTTCATAAGGCCACAAAGAAGAATTGGTTACTTAATTTATGCAGGGACTACATACAAACTTGTTTAGTTCTAAGTGGGTGAAATGATTAAGGTTTATACACAACATAGAAGAGATACAAGTTTGATTCAAAAAGAGGGATTTGACCTCTGTATTCGTTGAAGGATATTATATAAGGTAAATGAAAAATGACTATGCTTATGGTCATCCACCAAGAAGCTTTCATCATCAAATTATTGTAACACTTGGCAACTATATGAAAAATATTTATGATACTAAGAAATCACTATATTTAATAAAATCAGGGGAAATGATTGTTATCTTGAAAATTCAAATTGAAGAAGGAAAAAGGATTACAAACATTATGAACACTGACCTCAAAGCCAAATTAGATGAGTGTTTAAAACTTGAAGAATAAATTGTTTCATTGAGAAAGGAGGTTGAAAAAGTACATGCTCAGTTGAATACAAATATCAAGTTTGGAAAGAGCTCTGAAATTCTGGATGATATAATAAACATTCAAAGACCTCTATTCATAAAGTTAGGTTTGGGCTATGATGAAGAAGTCACGCAATCCTCTGCTCTTGCAAAGAAGATTCACTCAAAGAAGAAAATGCCAAATGAAGAAATCTGAATGAAGAAAAAGAGTAAGAAAATTGAAGTTGATTTCATCCCTGTCATCTCTCAAAGAAGAAAATTCATAGAAGATCAATTCTTGCAAGACAAACATTCAACAGGTTTAATTATTCTTTTTCTGGTCACTATTTCATTTGCAATCAGTATGGTCACAAATCCATTGAATGTAGATCTAGAATGAGAAGAAGTGATTATGTAAGTAGAAATTCTTTTGCTCCTTTGATTGATTTCAACATAATATGTCATAATTGCAACAATTTTGGGCACATAGTAAGGTTTTGTAGAAGTAGCTTGGCAAAGTCAAAATCTCATATAACTAAGCTCAGTAACCAAGGCAAAAGGATAGACATTCCTAGAAATGAGAAAATAGATCATAAGAAGGAATGGAAAGTAAACATGAACAATATTCAAGAAGAAGAAAATTCAATGATTGTCCAAACTACACTTCATGCACAAGGGCAAGCAAATCCTTGGGTAATAGATAGTGGGTGTCCAAGCCACATGAGAGGAGATAAAAGAAAATTCATTAGTCTTGTAAAATAAATTCCCCAAAGCTAGATGAAAAGGGAATCCAAATTAAGATGTGCCTCAAAATACAACTCTAGTGTCCTCATGCTAGAAAATGATGTCTTCTCCAAATTAGGAATGGAATGCCCAATCAAGGAAGTATAACTAGGAGAGGAAGGATAGTGAACTGCATTTGAAAAAAATGAAGATGTGATGTCATAATTGCCATCAAAGAGGAGAGATAACCCCTCAAATGTGTCCCCCAAATCTAAAATGTGAGACTCCACAAACAAAGATGCAATGTCAGATAAATAGGAATCCTAATGAGGCGGATAAAGAAGACTGAAATGATCTTACTGCAAAGAATCACTGGAATCTCTCAAGGAAGCAACTCTAAACTCTAAAGTAGTAATACGAGATGGTGGAGTAGTGATCTCAATAGGAGGAGGAGAAGAAGCAAGAGAAGTCTTTGTGTCATCTAAACAATCAAGACTCGCTAAATATTTAAGCTCCTCTTTTGTATCACAACCAAAGGGTATATTATCTACATCATCAATGGGTATGAGGAAATACATACTGGGATCATTTGGGAATGGAGAGATATGAGGGTCTCCATGGATCTCCCAAATCTTAGTCTAAAGTGTGGGTGGACACTCAATATGTGAAAGGAAATACATTGTGTCAAAATCAACATTGCATCCAATCAATCCAAGGACATGACCAATCCTATTTTCCCATGCATATTTCTTATGAGGTGTATTTGGTTCAAACCGTATGAGTCCATAAAGATAAGGAAAAATATTGAGCCACCTACAATGTGTGAGGATTCATTTTTTCCAAGACTCATAATTATCCTTTTTAAGATTTATCACAGAAGGATGAATATAAAAACCCATGATATCTCTTCAAATGATTAGACATAAAAATTCACTAGATTAGCCCCAAATTTCACTCAATCATGGGAGCCCCCAACAAAATATGATCATGGACCTTTATACTTAGTGCAATAATAATTGTCACAAGCCAAAACAACAAAGTGGTATTTTATCTTGGTATAATGCAAATGCCAAAATTAGGCTATAATTGAAAGTATAATTTTTGTGTAAAATTGTATCAAAATGATGATAGATCTAAGAAGTACATTTAAAATTATTTACTTTAAAAAAAAAGTTCACTAAAAAAATGTTACCATATAAGCCCAAACAAAGCCTTGAAAGTTTCCAAAACAAGAACTTCTCACCAACAACAATGAAGATCTACAATTTTTGGAAAAACTAGGAACCAAAATTACCAAGATATAAGCCTTTGAAGTTCAGGTGTCAAAACCAAAATGTAAATGAGAGGGGGATAGATTAGGGGATAAGGCCCTATGATGTCAGCCAATCAACCACCAGAATATGCATAGATTTGTCAAAATATGCTCCCATTCTACAAAATTGTTGATGGAATTGTGAAAATTGCCCTCAAACATCAGAAACTACCTACTTGTCTTTCAAAAACACCTTGTCAAATAGCGAAAAATCGTTATTCAGTAGTGAAGTGGGTCTATCGATGGAGATGGGGGAATATTCCCCATATATATGGCTGCCAAGTGGTTTAGAGGATTTGTGGCCACTAATTTTATCTTTAACCACCAGTCTAATGTGAATATATGTTGGGTAGAGGAGAAGGTGGGAGACCGCACCATCTGGCACCCTCAGTTGGATACATACACTGCATATGATGTACAAGATCAACATAACTTGCATTGTCCACGTCCTTGTGACCAACAGACAAAATAAAAACCCATAGAATAATTCTTTTAACCTAAAAAATGAAAATATTAACCAGTGTTTAAGACATTTACCCTGTGGATAAAAGCTACAGATTCTGTCGATGTAGGGAGATATTTTATGACCATGCAGGCAATGTCATGGTACATATTTGTATAGAACATCTCCTCCATAATATTCAACCCTAGCAAAAATGGATAGAAATTTTTTAAGCCAAAATATAGTGTTTTATATCAAAATTCATCTGTTTGGCCTTCTAAACTCAATGATAGGGTCCTTTTTGGCTAGAAATACACCCCAAAAAATCTCAAGTTTGATTGTCTCCCAAATTTGAGAAGAGGCTTGTAGATTTGAAGCTCTGATACCATGTACTTGAGTCCCCAATGGACTCAAGCTCCCACAATCACCTGCAAAACTAAGATTATCCTTCCACAAGAGAACTACAAGAGAATAATGCTAGATTATGGTGCAACAATGAATAATGATGCTATTACACACTCCATACAAAATGTACAAGAGAGACCTTTCTTATAAGGATGAGGTTGAGTGGTAGGAATAACTAGGATGATGAGAATTGTCTTAATCCTATGACATGAGACAACTAGAGGATAAGATCACATGACAACTAGAAACTTCTAGAAAGATTCCTAGAGCCATAAGTAAATTCCCAGCAGTAAACAAATCTCTGCTTAACTAGGTATCCCACAACACTATAGAGACTACACAATATTCTAAGGAAACATTAGGGTTTTCAAACTGTGGAAGATTCATCCAACACCTGATTCTTGTTGCAGTTCAATGAATTCACACAATCAAACATAGCTTATATAAATATGCCCAGACTAACCATGCATAATGACATACAATCAGCAAGCCATCAATGGTATGGATAGGAAATCCATCAAATACCTAAATAATTAACCATAAATGCAACTAAATAACTAATCAGAAAGGTGAAGAGGAACCATGAGAACCATATCCAATCAACAAAATGAATTCATATGGTAGTAACAAATAAAATTTTGTTTATATTGATTCAGAAAAATGTTAGAGTTTCAACAATTCTTTTCTCTTCAGTTCTTTCTTCCCCTTTTACAATGAGAGAGGTTGCTTTTATATAGAGAGGCAAGCATAGTGATTTTTTTAATGAACAGTGAGGATTAAACCAACACCAAAGGCTCAGATTCATTAGTATTTAATTTTGGTCGGTGGGTAGTTGCAATCCTAGATTTGCTTTGTCCTTTAGGAAAAAAATGGAATTACAACTTTTCAGCTCATGAGAACAAGATGAAATAGTCACCTTTTGAGTTGTCTAATGAGTGAAAACTCTTTTCTAATGAGTTGACTGGTCTTAAGAGGAGTATGTGGAATGTTTTTTATGAAGGCAAGTCCAACTGGATGCTTGTTGGATTAACATTTGATGAATGGATGGTTGGAACGACTGTGAATAGGTACTGAACACTGAACAAGCTCTATAGACACAACAATAATGTAGGCCTGATCTTTTGTATCTGCTAGCTTTTAGGGCTTATTTCCATCACCTTTGACATCATACTTACTTCCTTTTGCAGTAAAACAGTGGTTTGATTGATAACATGATGATTCTTCATGTCCAGGTCAGCAGGGTATCTCTAGGTTTTCATCCTTCATGGTGACTCCAGCTGGTTCCTTTGTGCTTCATCCTCTCAGACCTACAATCCAAAATGCCAAGCATCAATTTCATCATAAACAAATCATTTTCCGTCAAGATAAATCAAAATATATCCATTTGCAGCCATGGATCAATCAGGGACAACTCAATATCATTTTTTTTTGCAATGGACAACTTCACAAATTTGGTGTTTTCCCATGATTTTCTTAATTTATTCATCATTTTGAACTACCCATTTCGCATTTATGGTGACTTGGGATGTTTATGTGCCCAGCACCCTTTTTGGCAAACAACAAGATTTTTGGGGGTCATTGGATATTAATGTACAGTGACACTAGATATTAATGTGTAGTGCCAAAACTTGTCAATTTTCATATCAATCATGATGGATAAAACCTTAAGAATGAGTGCAATGATGCAATTGTCTAGTATGAAGTGAACATTTTAGTTGAATTGACCATTTTGGCTCTAAAGCAGGTTTTCTGGCTCTGACAGGACAAAGTAGAGGTTTCATGCTTCATAGGATATGTCATGTCATGTGATCTAAGTTTTCAATGCTTAGGGATCCTCTTATCCTGGGTGGAGAAATAGGTCTTCACAGTATATATCACATTGGAGGTAAAAATCATGCAGTATGCTACATGAGGCAAAAGTCCTACTAAATAAGTCATAGAATGGATGGAGGTATAAGAGGTCATAGGATATATCCTATAGGAGACAAGTCCTGCAATGTCCTATGAAATAGAAAAGACCTGCTTTTTCCAAGTTTGAAGCTAGTAGAACTTTTGGTGGTCACTGGATATGTCCAGTGACTAAGGTTTTTTGTGCTTGTCATGTGAAGTGAACTTGGAGTGCTTTGTCCAGTGAAATGCAATTTTAGCGTAATGTCCTATGACAAGGGATTTTCTCACCATGTCCTGTGATAAGGGTTTTTACCGCAAAGTGTAGTAGGAGGCAAAAATCCTGATAGGTCTTGAAATTCCCTCAGGATAGTATATTTTAAAATCCTGACAGGTCTTGAATTTCTTGTACGTTAAATATTTTAAAATATATTGTTAGGGGTTTTGAGATAGGTTATGGATCCATAGGAGTTAAAATGCAAATTCTAAAATTTGGAGGATCCATTAGATTTCAGACTTAACCAATTTTTCAAGGTTTCAGGGTTTCAGACAACTGAATTTAGGGTTTCAAGGACATGCATTAGGGTGAAGGCACAAAGAACCCTTAATAAAATATTGTGGAATTTGACATGATTTTGCAATTTTGAGGCATGGAAAATAGGAGTCCCAATATGATACATCCTACAGTAGTAGTTTTAAGTGCTTTATCTAGTGGCACAAGATTTTAGCGCAAACTTCAGTGACACCCACTTTTAGCACAAAAGGCAACAAACGTATATTTCTTAAGCACAAAATTAATTAAGACTCCTCCAAATCAATCACAAAAGGCATCAAACAACTTCAAACATGCCAAATTCCCAAATTTGGAGCAAATCTTACATTCTAAGCACCATTTCACTTTCTCATCATCATAAGGAGGAAAGACTGAGACTCCAAGCCAAAGGAAAAGAGGGGGTCTCCACTTGGCAAAATGGGGCATGTGCAGGGCACAACACATACTTTTGACCATCATGGTAGAATTTAAGCCAAAGCTGAGAGTAGTCAGGATTGATCGATCCTAAGGTTTGCAACCACTTGACACTTAAGACCAAATTTTCACCCTTTAAGGAAAGAGAAAAAATATTTGTTGTCAATTGATAATCCCCTAATGTAAGCTTGGCATTGCCACACTTGTCCCACATAAGACATAGTATTATCATTGGCCACCATAATTTGAAAATTATTGGAGGCCAAGAATATCAGTGTAGTTAGTTGGCCAATTTTTTGCTAATAAAGTTATGAGTGCTACCGCTATCTATCAGAAACACTATCTTTTCTCTTTCAATATAGTCAATGACCTTTATCATTTGGGGGCAAGATAAATTAATGAAAACATGAATAGAATTATGGGCATCGAGAGTGGATTATTGTTTTGGGGAAACCAACTAGATTCTACTATATTTGAAAACTTCTTAGAGTCACTACGCACTATGGTAGAGTTAATGAGATAGAAACATTGCTCACCACATTTGTGACCCTCTTCCCATTTTTTATGGTAATTGTAACACATTCCCTTATCATTTTTCTTTGTTATATCTTCTAGAGAGAGTTTGTGAATTTTGGAGGGTTTAACTCCTTTATCTGAGTCTCCTTTTTAGTTTTGAAAGAGTAGGAGGAGCTAGCTAGTTTCGAATAGGCTATCAATTTGTCTTCCACAAGCCCTGTCGAGGCTAAAGCATCATGATAGGAGAAAATATTTATGCTTAAATTTGTATTAGGTGGGAGATAATTAGAGTAACATGCCTAATATACTAGGGTACATCACACCTTCCTCCCAACACTTGTCCATTGTGTGAGAATATAGGGACCAAATTCAAAGATATTAGAAGTTCTTATATATATATATATAAAATGTAGTATATAATTATTATATTAAAGATAGAGATGTTTATCCATTTCTTTTCATTTATTTTATGAGAACTGTAGAACCCATCGAGTACACCATTTTCCCATCACAAGGTGATGCAGGAGCATCCAGGCGGATTGACGATCAACATCAAACCAAAAAAATGAGTTTGTTTTCTTCTAATGTTTGGTGTGTGTGGTCTTTGTTGGCATTTCTTGACATTGGATGTGATTGGCATGGTCAAAATTGTAAAGTTGCAGTTTCTCGAAGTTTCAGTCCCAGCACATAACAGGGCAGTTTTAGTGAAACAATTGTTTGGACCAATTTATGAAGTTTGGCGACAAATCCTTTGACAGGTGTTTTCTTGAATACATTTCTCTAAATGTGAAAAAATAATCAAAGGAATATTTTTCATCGTTTGGGAGATTTTAATGCCAAAAGTTCATGTTGGTAGTTTTACGAAAAAAGTAAAATCCCAATGTTCTTGAAGGTTGAAGAGAAATCCTTTTGCAGGGGACCTTGGGATGTCATTCCAACCATACTTGTTAGTTTTTAGGTAAAGTTTAGACAACTTTGATTTTTCCGTTTGCCGACACCCAATTTTGTGCATCCTGTCGCAGTTACATAAAGTTGGATTATCTTTAATTGGTTTGGGTAGCTTCCTTGTTTGTAATGTGGATGATTTTCAAATGGAATACCTGAGTCCAACTCTTCATTAAGTCAAATAATTGCCACATGTTTTCTTTCAATTTTTTTTGCCATGATAGGCAGCGGTTTGGAGTATTGATTAGATCAATTCAAATATGAAAGACTTATTTCTTATTGGAGAGTTTAACAAAGTGAAGAAAATGTTAAAAGATTTACTTCTTCCTTGGAAAGGAGTCACTTCAACTTCCACCATCGTTTGTTCTATGTCTTTTCAATTTGTCAATACTAAGGCATATAAAAACCAGTTGACTGCATCTCAGAAAGGTGGCTGGAAAAAAAATAGAGAAGATCCCAAATGGAAATTCATTGAAAAGAGAGAGGGACGTCCAACAGGGGAAGGAGTTGAAGAGGAAATTGGAGGGCAACAGTTTTGAAAAGGAGGAGCCCCATTTTGAAGGTGCGTGGAGGAGGTGTAACAAAGTAAAGACTGTGAACAACAGAAATGGAACACCATCTTTAGCAAAGAGAATGGGCAGGAAATGAGGACGCCATATATTGTGGTAATTTTAAATTTGTATTTAATACAGATTTTGATTATTTGAGGGGAGTTATTTGTTGCAGCATAAAAGGATTCCCTGTAGCAGATTTACAGTGGGGTGTCTATAGAGTGGAAAATCAGCCCATGTGAGGGGCATGGAAATGGACATGTAAACTTGTTTGAGAAACCAAAAGTGTGGAATGTAAAGAAGAGTTTGAGTGTGATAATTTTCTTGAGAGAAGCCCTGGAAGGCCTTTATTTTGTAATTTGTATATGAGTTTTGATATCAATAAAATGAACCCTAAAATTGTGTTATGTTTGTGTGAGTTGTGTTTGCATTATGCTGAGAGCTTGTGAGTTTGAATTTGGGTGATGTGAAGGGAGGAATAAAAGTTGCCTATGAAGGAAAGCAAGAGAACATATTTTAAGAAGTTTCTTGCACCAATTTGAGGGGGTTTTCCAGTGCATGAATAGAGGCTAGAAACAGAGGTGAAGGAGTGACTGTTGCAGAAGAAGCCATGAAGGTGAATGTAAATTTGTTTGTAACAGATTTTGATTTAGTTTGTATGTAGAAGATTGACTTCAATAAAATGCTGCAAAGGTTTGCATATTTACATCTATTGTGTGGATATGAGTTTTGAGTTTGTAAGGAGAGAGTCTCTGCTTGTGTTGTGGAATTGAGTGTGTGCAATGAGAGGGAGTGCCTCTTGCATTACAAAGCCAACCTTGTCTTTGCTCTATATGAGAAAGTTGATAGGAAAAGAATCAGAAGCACCCGTGCATGTTAGCATCCATGGTAGTTAGGATAAAACGCATTTTGATGAAGACAATATAGGCAATAGAAAACAATTAGCACTTGAGATTTACCAACTAGTTCTTCTCCATCACTCTGAGTTCCATGACAGATCCTTTTTCCTTTACAAAATGGCCTTTTAATTCTTGTAATGCAAAATATGAAACAAGAAAATGTCAACTAGCCGAATATATTGAATAAATTGTGGGCAGTATACTAATAAAAATGTCATTATAATTAACAGTTTTCATTAATAGAGTATTGAGTAGGAAACGGATTTAAAAACTCTCCAAAATTTGATTTTGAATTTAGCTCTTAATCCAAAGGGTATGTAAAATCTATTATTTTGCACACGTAAGAAAAGCTATAAGAGTTACCCTTCAAATGCTTGTCTAGAAGGGGATGGACTTACGTATTAATACTAAAATTGAGAATCATATAAGATGTTAATGCATTTCACTGATTATTCACTTTGTTACAGAATTATCTAGAAATTATACATTTAAATTTAATTGAAATAACTCTTTGTTGTAGGTAGGCACGTGAAAAGATTTTGATTTCTTAACGAGACAAAAATAAACAAAAGTATAGCTAATGAAAAATAGGGAATCAAGCTGCATACTTTTATAATACAAGAAGAAACAAGGACAAAAAGGCTTACGATAGAGTCTGCACACTTACTGGTGGTGATATTAATTAAATTTGAACAAATATAATTAATTTCACATTTTGATTGAGATTGGCAATAGAAAAATAATGAAACAACACAAATGGTATCGTGGTATTGCTTGTAGACAGGAACTAAAACCGAAAGGAAGGCCCCGAATGATTCAACAATCTTGGCGATGATGCAGATTGAACTCACGGTCTCATCTACCAGTAAACGGGTTCTCTGTTTCGCAATTCGCACCCACCTCCTCCTTGTTGCTTCTATAAATAATCACTCCTCTCTCTGCGCAATCAGTAAAGAGAGTGAAGAAGAAGAATGGCAGCCGTTAGAGTGCAATCCCTGGCGAGGAGTGGGATGGAGAGCATACCAGCTCAGTTCATAAGGCCACTACACGAGAGGCCCGGTGCCAACACAAATGGGCCTCCTGTGCAGATTCCGCTCATAGATATGGCCAATTTAAGTGGGCCCGCCTTCCTCCAGGAAAAAGCCATAGCGGACATAGGAAGCGCGGCCTGTGAGTGGGGGCTTTTCCAAGTTGTGAACCATGGAGTTTCTGAACAACTCATCCAACGCCTGCAGACCGTTGGGAAGGAGTTTTTCGATCTTCCGCAGGAGGAAAAGGAGAGCTATTCCAACAATGCGGCGGCAGGTATGTTGGAGGGATATGGCACCCGCCTGGCCCATAATATTGATGGAAAGCTGGAATGGATTGACTACTTTTTCCATCAGTTGTGGCCTCCTTCCAGGCGTGACTTCAATACCTGGCCTCGCCACCCTTCCTCTTACATGTATTCTTCCTCCTCTCTTTCTATTTACTTCTGCATCACCAGATTTCATTATTTTCAACTTCTGCTGTATATGCTTTATTTCAAATTTTGAGTGACCAAGAGTTATATTCACTTTTAATTCTATTGTAGAGAGGTGAATGATGAATATGCTAAAGTACTTTTGGAAGTGGTGAATAAGTTGCTTTCAGCCTTGTCACTCTATCTTGGTGTGGAAGAACATGATATGAAAGAGGAACTCGGTGGTGAAGACTTGGAGATGGAGATGAAAATAAATTACTACCCACCATGTCCCCAACCAGAGCTTGCTTTGGGAGTAGAACCCCATACTGACATGAGTGCTTTGACTCTTCTTGTCCCCAATGAAGTTCCAGGACTCCAAGTGCACAAAGATGACCATTGGGTTGGTGCAGAATACATTCCTAATGCTATTATTGTCCACATTGGAGACCAATTGGAGGTTATTTTATTATTTCTCTTCATTTATTTATTTATTTATTTTTCTTTATATTTTTAAATTTTATCTCACAATGATTAAAATGTTGTAGGTTTTGAGTAACGGAAAGTACAAGAGTGTTTTACATCGTAGTGTGGTGAACAAGGACAAAGTGAGAATGTCATGGCCAGTATTTTGTACTCCTCCTACTAATAAAGTCATTGGCCCCATGAAAAAGTTGATTGATGAGAAAAATCCACCCTTATATAATGCCAAGACTTATGGAGAGTTTAAACATCGTAAGATCAACAAATTGGAGCAGTAAAAGTACAATTTATAAGTACTTTTAACTCTTAACCCATCTTATTTAAATGCACAACACGAAATAAAGATTATGGTCCTTTGCTAAAAGGTGTATTATTATTCATGTTGAGGTCAATTTTCACAATGTGAAGTCTTGGATTTGCTTAGTGGCATATTGATTTACCATTAAACATTACATATTATCTGTTAAAGTGTTGTTACTTATTGTTGGCAATAGTAATTTTCTTATCCAATAATAATATTATGATTCAAACAAAATTTCCTATTAAACAACATTGTGAATTCCTTTTAGGGAGACAATGTATTAAATTGAACGATTGTGCATCTTTTGAAGTAGGACTTGTCTATGAATGAATGCAAATATTCTTAAGTGAGATTATCTAGAATTATTCATGTTCGAAAATATAAATTTAGGGAACTATTAGAAGGAATTCTAAATGAGTAGTTATTGATAGGAATTTTCACATTAGGTTCATTAATTAAGAAAAATGACATATTAGAAAAAATATTTGAAATTATTAAGCAATGTTCATATGTATATAGGTGGGTGCATGTATAAAGAAAGTTTTAATTATGGAGACACACTTAGTTGAATCTACATATAGGGAAACACATCATGCATGTAAAATTGTGTGAAGTTCAAAGCTAAATTTATACTTATAGGCATACATTTAAGGTATCTTGGTGCACCATCAACTTTGGTAAGATGGAGGGTACCTATATAGTATGAGTACACCTTCATGTATCTTAAAACTTTAGAGGATGTCTAACAATCACCCTCTAGACATGTGAGAATTATTTTAGGATAATGTGACATGAACATTAACTAAAAAAATTAACATTAAACATTGACATCTATGTATAGGTGGCATGGTTACTATTACATATTTACTAAAGGGCATCATTGGATAGACATTTTCATAGCACATTGATTCATAATGGGATATTTAATATTAAAATAGATAGATATATTGCTATGTATAAGGGACAGATATGGTAATTATATTAGAGTTTTTCTTAGGTATTGAGAGTAAGATAGAGGAAGGGATTGAAAGTTACATCTAAGGGATACGAAGTTGATTAAAAAAATTAAATTTAAAATAAATTATCTCTTTACTTTTGTCTTTGATAAGGCCACAAAGAGGATTTGGTTACACAATTTATGTAGGGACTGCACACAAATTTGTTTAGTTCTAAGTGGGTGAAATTATTAAGGTGTTTACAAAACATAGAAGAGATACAAGTTTGATTCAAAAAGAGGGATTAGACCTATGTATACCTTGAAGGATATTATATAGGGTAAATTAAAAATGACTATGCTTGTGGGCATCCACCAAGAAGGTCTCATACATCAAATTAGTGTAACACTTGGCAAATATAAGAAAAATATTTATGATACTAAGAAATCACTATATTTAATAAAAATTCAAAACAAAATTCCTCGATTTTACAAGGGATGTCTTTTTATCTATGTCTAAATCTAATGTAGCTAGAAGAGTCCCTTTGGTTAAGTTTGGACACCCTTCTAGCCATTGATTATGTTCATTTAATGGCCCATTGTAACACCTAGTTTTGATTTCACCCTAAAAACTAAGTTTAACCAAAGGTAATAAATTTTTTTGTTTTGAAAGTTTAAAACAGAAAAGTAATTTGCTTTCTAATTTAAAAACCAAGTAGTTCATCCATCGACTAACAATAATCATGAAATTAAAACTTATACAAAAGGATATATCCATCTACAACATTAAACAATATGTCGTTAAAAGTTACTTAGAACAATTCCAAAATAGAAACTTACCAAAGTCACTGCATCTCGATTGTTGACCATCCAAATTCAAGTCTTGGCAATCCTCAGCAATATAGAAGAGAGTATCTTCAAGGAGCTTTTCCTCCAACCACAAACCGTTGGTCTCCCGCTCTCCTTCCTATTTGGAAGTGGCCCTACCCTACTCAAAGAGGATAGACTTAGGATAACCAATGGTGTTTGCCATCTGAGTACTGGTGTTGTGACCTACGTAACTTGTTATCATGCAATCCCGTAGATACCCTCTAGTCAAGCATGACCACTCCACAAGCTATGCCATCTAGTCACAGTGAACTATCAATGCACTTGAGGCTAATGCATTACTTTGGCCAAAGGATTTGAATATAATTAGCATTGTATCACTGCAAGTAATAAGTTCACCCACCCCAACTTGACTCAAATTAATCACTTTCCTACAGTTACCTATAATTAAGCTCAATATAACGACCTCGATAACCTCAAGGTGTTCGAAATTCATCATGCATTAACGCATGGAAATGAGGTTTACTCTCTCTCTACTTAGCTCATGGAGACATTTCCATCCACATGATCAAAGAATGGGTTCCTAGCTTATCGATTAATCGGATAATGCTATAAGTTAGTACATTGATCTCTAAGTTAGCCCACTACTTAAATTATCCACTCAAGAGTGGACACTAAACTCATCTTTTTTGTTTCGAAAGGGTTATACTATATAACAATTTATAGAATACAAATATTTGAAGACCTTAAGTTAAAAATTAAACACTCTTAAGAATCTTCTTTGACCTATCGAAATCTTCGACATAGCTTAATCTTTTTCAATCTAAGCATTTAGAAACCCTATCTTGTTGTTTCTATTAGCAAGAAGATTGCATGCAAGTCTAGGATAAATACTTGACTAGAGACTCATTATATTTGTTCTAAAACTTCATTATTTTAACTTGTAGGAGTGTATAGTCCAAATAGTAAGTCTATACCTTCTCTCGAGGACACAACAGTTTGAATACTTTAATAGTAAAAGAGTTGTTTACAAAGACAAATGGACTAAAACTGATTACCATTCACAGCAAGCTTAGTAAATTCTCTATGGTCGACCAACCATTCTAAACTCATAGATTGAGGAGGGCTGTGAAGTCTTGCGTGTTTCGGCATATTTCTCACTGTTGCTACTTCTCTGTCGGTGGTTAGCATGTTTTCAAATCTTTTAAAAAAAACTAGTTGTCTTATAAGTATGACAGGACCAACCTATTATAGTCGGCTGGCTCACTGAAAATACGTCCAACGTCGACCTAGATTTTGCCACTGGGGCTTGTGATAACTATGAGCTAGTTTACAACCAAACACTTAGTCTATAATGTGCTCTTCGCATGTCCAAAACCTCCTAAAGTTAAACAAACAACTACACAATAAACTCAACCAGCAAAGATGCTTCGAAGAACAAAGAAAAATACTGTGAGTCTTTCGACTGTGGTGCGGTGCAGGTGACAAAAGCATTGTTTCTGTTTGAAGGTGATGAAAACATACAGGGCTACAGTTGGTAAATATTTCACACTTTGCATCTTCAGACAAATACTAAGTTCCATTGAATTGAAAGTAGAGTCCATAGTTATTAAAAACATATCTAATAACTATGGTTGCGCAGAGATGAGATGAAAAGAACCTGAAGATAATCTCCAGTGTCTGCTTGTAGACTAGTCCAAGGAGCTCGTTCTTCTCTTAGCTGTTCACCTTTGCTTCATACTCAGTCTCCCCTCTGCTTCTACTCTACGTTTCATCCCTCTAACTCACTCCCTCCTCCTCTAAATCCCATCTAACTGTGAAGGAAAAACTGACTCTCCACTCACAAGACCATGCCTAACAATAAGGGTAACCACCTTGCATGCATAACATTTTCCTCATTTCGTGACCACTACCAGAACTGGTTTGGCTTTTCCCACTCAATCCATGATTACTCTCCAAAGTGGAGCTCCATACTTCGCGAGGTGGCGGTTGATAGTTTAAACCAGCTGACACACTACTCATAACTGAGTATGAGTATATGATCAAATGCAAGACTAAGAATAATGGCTAAGCCGACACCCATCATAAAGTTTAAAGCTTAAAGGTAAAATAGATTATTTCAAAATAAAAGACATCATAGAAAAGACTTGAGTGAGTCTCTTTCGAGCTACTGCCCGATTATCAACA
Source organism: Cunninghamia lanceolata (assembly GCA_027924645.1). Classification (NCBI taxonomy): domain Eukaryota; kingdom Viridiplantae; phylum Streptophyta; class Pinopsida; order Cupressales; family Cupressaceae; genus Cunninghamia; species Cunninghamia lanceolata. The sequence continues at coordinate 1,239,978 of BSBN01001151.1, forward strand.
GCACAAAAGAATAAAGGAATTTCCTCAAAATGACAATTTAAATATAACTAATATAATATTGTATACTCCAATACAATACGACCAAAGGTACTACACACCATGGTCTCAAGATTTAAAACATTATTTAAACCTTTTTATTATACGATAATAGCCCAATATAGAAACAATTCAATATCCATCAAATTTTGCAAGTAGACATTTACATCATACGCTCGTAGAGCTTTATGACGAATTGAGCATAAATGCAAAACGAGTTTTGGGGTTGACTTACGCACAACTTTCAAATTTTGCGTCGAACCACTAACAAGACATGACTTACAACTCGTTCTCAAGTATATGCATATATATACATATAAACAAATATATTGGTCGTCCGTATTTGACGACATGATACCGAGTATTATGACACAGATGTCGATTTCCATACTCATTACGACAACTACAGAAAGAAGAAACACCTATTCTTGTAAACCTCGACTTCTCATCTAAAATTGACTTAGCCCATAATCAAAGCTTAACTCAAGGCATCTAGGTTTATCTACGTGATAATCATTTTCAGTGGCAAGCACCCATGGGTTATTCCAGAGTCTATTCTCTCTTTCTCAAAGATACTCTCTCTTCTTCTTTCTTCCTGGTGAACATGTTCCATCTATTCCTGTCATTGACAATCTCACATACAATTTGTGGTCAGAGTACTAATGTTCTGATCAAAACACATTTATATCAAATCATTTAATTTTCATATCGAAAGATATTTTAATTCATAACATCAAATTGATCATAATGAAGTAAAATCCATAATTTCATAAAATTAACCTTTTCTATTCATATCATCATTTTCTATGATGTTAAAACATATCCACATAACTATATTATTTAAGAAAAAGTAAATAGTAATATTGAATCCAAAAAGGGCATGTAACATACCTTTCCCCTATAGAATCATCGTCCCTAATGATTGAGTTTACGAAGCAAAATATTAACATAAAACAAACTTTTATAGTTTAACATTAATGTTTTTGAAAAGATAAAGAAATCTTTGGTGAATGTCATTATAGTCTTCCCAAGTGGCGCTATCTTCGCCATATTGGTCCCACTGAATTTTGCATTGCAAAACCTCTCGATTATGCAAACGAAGTTTACGCATTTTGAGCACCTTGAGTGGCTTGATCACAACCACTCTTGGCTCTTGTATCTGTAAAGAATTCCATTTAAGAATGTGGTCATTGCCTACAAAATATTTCTTTAGGTATGAAACATGAAAAATATTATGCATTTTGGACAAGACTGGAGGTAGACCAATTTTGTAGGTGACTAGATTGATAATCTCAAGGACTTCAAAACGTCTGACATAATGAGGAGCCAATTTTGATGATTTACCAAATTTGATTGAGCTTTTATGGGGTTTCACTCACAAAAGAACTTTCTCACCAATAGAGAATTGTCTAGGCACCCGTTTGTGATCTGTATAACTTTTTTGCTTGTCGTTGGCTTCTGCCAACCTCTTCCTAATCATTTTCACTTTTTCTTCCATATTTGCAAGCATTTTAGGTCCAATGCTTATCTTATCTTCCAGCTTGTCCTAGCTTATAGGAGTTTTGCATTTCTTTCCATATAATGCTTCAAACGGTGCCATCTTAATGGCAGAATGATAGGAATTGTTATAGGCAAATTCAACAAGAGGTAAATATTCCTCCCATCTATATTGCTGGTCCATGCAATACATTCTTAAAAGATCCTCTAAGACCTAATTAACCCTATCTGTTTGTCCATCAGTTTCAGGATGGTAAGCGGTGCTCACCTTGAGTTTAGTCCCTAATGCTGAAAAAAAAGTTTGCCAAAACCGTGAGGTTATTTGAGCATCTCTATCGGATATAATCTTTTTAGGTACCCCATGCAATCTGAATATTTCTTGCACATACTTCTGAGCCAAAATATGAGCTCCATCTGTCAAATTTTTTGGTATAAAATGTGCTACCTTGGTTAATTTATCTACAACAACCAAAATTGCATCATGTCTATTCTTAGAGATTGGTAACCCTTGAACAAAATCCATACTAACAACCTGCCACTTCCATTCTGGAATATCATGCGGGTATAAAAATCTAGTAGGATGTTGATGTTTTTCTTTCACTCTCTGACACTCCAAGCAACTTGCCACAAACTTTGCAATGCCGCTTTTCATTCCTTTCCATAAATATAGCGGTTTGACATCAACTAAAAGTTTTGTTACTCCTGGGTGTCTGGAATAAGGTGCATAATGAACTTCATTTCAAACAAGTTTTCTTAGTTCAACCAAATTAGGAACGTAGATTCTTCCCTTAAATCTCATTAATCTGTTTGACTCAAAATAGAATCCATCATATCTTGGATCCTTGGGGTTTAATTGTAGATCTTGCTTCACCTGCTCGTAATATTCATCTCCAGATAAACTTTGCAATACTAAATCTTTAAAATTAGCATGAATAGAGGTTATAGAAGCTATGTGTCTTCTTCTACTTAGAGCATCAGCTACTCAGTTTTATTTACCTTTGATGTAAGCAATCTCAAAGTCATAATCTGATATTAATTCTAACCATCTCCTTTGTCTTGCATTGAGATGTGGTTGTGTAAATATGTAACGAAGACTTTGATGATCTATTTTTAGTATAAAAGTCTTTCCCAACAAATAATGTCACCACATCTGAAGGGTGTGAATCACTACTGCCAGTTTGAAGTCATGAGGAGCGTAATTCTGCTCATAGTTTTTCAACTTTCTTGATTCATAGGCTATTACACACCCATTTTGCATAAGCATGCCTCCTAACCCTTCTCCCGAGGCATTAGTAATAACCTCAAATTGCCCTTCAGGGTCAGGGACTTTCAAGATTGGTGTTGTTAACTTTTCTTTTAATAAAGCGAATGCTTTTTACATTCGTCTGTCCAAACAAACCATTTCCCTTTTCTCTGCAAAGAAGTAATTGGACTAGCAATACTTGAGAAATTCAAAACAAATTTTCTGTAATATCTAGCTAATCCCATAAAACTTCGTACTTCTAAAACATTGGAAGGTACAGGCCATTTCATAATCACCTCAATTTTAGCTGGGTCAACTGATATCCCTTCTACTGATATAGTATGTCCCAAATACTGTACTTCTTTCTGAAAGAAGGTGCATTTTGAGAGTTTCGCATACAATTTGTGTTCTCTTAATCATTGCAAAACAATTTGAAGGTGTTGTCTATGCTCCTCATTTTTGGAATATATCAGAATATCATCTATGAAAACTAGGACAAATTTATCAAGGCAATCTCTGAAAACACTATTCATGAGATTCATGAAAGCGGCTGGTGCATTAGTCAATCCAAATGGTAACACAGTAAACTCATAGTGACCATATCTTGTTCTAAATGCAGTCTTGTGAATATCTTCAACTTTCAACCTCAATTGATGGTATCTAGATCTCAAATCTATCTTAGAAAATACTGATGCACCACGCATTTGATCGAATAGATCATCAATACGTGGTAGTGGATACTTATTCTTTATTATTGCCTTATTTAGCATCTGATAATCTATACATAGTCTAAGGGTTCCATCCTTCTTCTTGACAAAAATAACCGAAGCTCCCCATGGTGATACACTTGGCCTAATTAGATCTTTAGTCAATAGCTCCTGCAATTGAGCCTTCAATTCCATAAGTTCAGTAGTGGTCATTCGGTATGGAGCTTTAGATACTGCCTCAGATCCTGGTTTAATATCTATGGCAAAATTAAAGGTTCTTTTTGGAGGCAAGCTTGGCAGTTCCTCAGGAAATACATCACTGAAATTGCAAAGGTGTGGGTATTTTTCCTCAAATGTTTGCTTCTCTAAGGCTTCCTCTACTAGGTCCATTTTGACTGCAAAAAGTTGGCATCCCTTACGCCAAGCCCACTTTAATTGTTTTGAAGAAATAGATCTAATCCTTATTTCCCTTTGAATACCCTAAATATTAACTTTGTTTCCTTTATCATCCAAACACTCAATTGTTTTATGAAAACAATCTACCTTGGCCCTATGTCTCCACAACCAATTCATTCCTAAGATGACATCATAGGACCCTAAAGGTGCTACATATAAATTTACCTCAGTGGAGAAGTTTGAAATATCAATCTTAGCTTCGAACAAACATTGCTCTACCTAAGCCTTTGAGTGATTTGCATATTCCACTGTCCACGGTTTTGACATAAAACCAGCTCTTCTAGGAAATTTACTTAAGACTCTAGATGACACAAAATTTTTTATTACACCAATATCAAACATAATAGAAACAGGAACTCCACATAATGTACCTGTCATTTCAATGGGAGTAATCTAATACTCAACTTGTCAATTGTCAATGGTGGCATGAATCCTTTGTTGAAATGCTTCCTGCTGTGAAGGGAGTATCGTGTTCCTAAGCTACCCATTCTACCTTTTATTAGGACAATGGTTAGCATAATGATCTCCACCACATGAAAAGCAACCTCTAATTGGTCCTCTCTTCTCGGATGGTCTACTCATAGCATCATCGTCCTCTTAAAATTGTCATTTTTCTTAAAGTCTTCATTTCTTCGTTCATTACCAAATCCCCCTTTGTTTTTCCGATTTCCTTTATCATACCTCATCTTTCCATATCCTTTATCATTCTTCCTTTTATACACCTGATCATTGAAGTTCTTATCAAATCTCTTACGCTTCTTTTCATAATAAGCAGAAATGGATTTGATCTTCTATTCCTACTTAATTGCTTTCTCATACACCTAGTCCATTGTGTTCGGACCATGCACCTCCACCTCACCGCCGATCTAAGGATTAAGTCCCATAATAAATTGTCTTATCTGAAATCTTTTATCCTTTTGATACTGAGGAACATACTTCAACAATCTCGTAAATTTTTCTACATATTTAACCACAAACAAATCACCTTGCCTGAGATTTTGGAAATCTGTTAGCTTTTGATCAAAATAGAGCTATGGTAACCACTATTTCCGAAAAAGTTCCACAAATTCATTCCATGTCACCTTCAAGGGGCTTAAATCTAGTTCCATTTTCTTGTTCATCCACCAAGTAGATGCTTCTCTAGATAGCTGATATGCTCCCCACACTGCCTTCGTAATCTCAGAATGATTTATGATTTCAAAGTATTTCTCCATTTCTGGTAGCCATGCTTCTGCTACATCACCAATTTTCATTCCATCAAATTTGGGAGGGATAATCTTTTTCATATCCTTAGATAGTTCCTGTGCAAGTTTATCTATTGTCTCCCTCTGAGATTCACTATTATCTTGATTCTCACTTGACATGCCATGTTCTCGTTGTTTACTTTTACTTGCATTATTAGAATACTCATTTTCACCCTTCGTATTCCCAGTTTCATTCACTTTCTTTTCCAATTTGACCAACCTTTCCTTAGTTTCAGTAAGCATATTAAGAATTCTATCCAATTTATCAGTGGAGTTTTCCTGAGAGTTGTGACCTTCCCGATCATCTCTCTCATTAAACTCTGATTGATCCATGTTTATTTGTTTTCTCACCTACTTTAGCAAGTACTAATCAATTCTATGTTTTATCATTTTAAATATTATCAAAGCATAGCAATTACTCATAACCATAGTTATTCTCAAACCAAAATTTGTCTTTATTATATTTTTGCACATCAGTATATACATTCTTTAAGGATAGACATATTTCATGTTTCACTCAGTATTTACAAGATGGGTGTAACCTTCGGATTCATTATCTGACACATATTCACGAGGTGTTTAACCCTCATATTCGCTATCAGATGATAGTACAATGATTTCAGCTCTAGGTGGTATACGGGGATCCCTAGTGATCATTGGTACACTAATAGGGTAGCAATTGACCATAATTCGAGCTGCTATCCTAGATGTCCGTAGGAGTTTGTTTTCATTCATTTGAGTCATGACAGAGCATTGACAAAGGTTTCCACATCATCTAGCCAAATGTCATTTTCATCATTCATTTTCTTAATAGTCTTAATCATCGCAAGTTGTTTCTACTTAGCTTACAGATAATGTTCCTTACCAGTGAAGGACTTCCTTGTAGTTTTCTTGAGACGTACCATCCTAGCATAGTAAATCAAATCATTAGCTACCCACATAATGTTGATTCCTAATCAGGTTAGTGGACTCATCATCCCTAGTGCTAAACCTGGTTAGCTCTAATACCATATGTAACACCCAGTTTTGATTTCACCCTAAAAACTAAGTTTAACCAAAGGTAATAATTTTTTTTTGTTTTGAAAGTTTAAAAAAGAAAAGTAATTTGCTTTCTAATTTAAAAACCAAGTAGTTCATCCATCGACTAACAATAATCATGAAATTATAACTTATACAAAAGGATATATCCATCTACAACATTAAACAATATGTTGTTAAAAGTTACTTAGAACAATTCCAAAATAGAAACTTGCCAAAGTCACCGCATCTCGATTGTCGACCATCCAAATTCAAGTATCGATAATCCTCATGAATATAGAAGAGAAAGTATCTTTAAGGAGTTTAACCTCCAACCATAGACCGTCGGTCTCTCGCACTCCTTCCTATCTAGAAGTGGCCCTACCCTACTCAAAGAGGATAGACTTAGGATAAACAATGGTGTTTGCCATCTGAGTACTGGTGTTGTGACCTATGCAATTTGTTATCATGCAATCCCCTAGATACCATCTAGTCAATCATGACCACTCCACAAGCTACGCCATCTAGTCACAGTGAACTATCAATGCACTTGAGGAACATGCATTACCTTGGCCAAAGGATTTGAATATAATTAGCATTGTATCAACGCAAGTAATAAGTTCACCCACCCCAACTCGACTTGAATTAATCACAATCCTATAGTTACCTATAAATAAGTTCAATATAATGACCTCGATAACCTCAAGGTGTTCGAAACTCATCATGCATTAACGCATGGCAATGAGGTTTACTCTCTCTCTACTTAGCTCATGGAGACATTTCTGTCCACATGATCAAAGAATGGGTTCCTAGCTTATCAATTAATTGGATAATGCTATAAGTTAGTACATTGATCTCTAAGTTAGCCCACTGCTTAAATTATCCACTCAAGAGTGAACACTAAACTCATCTTTGTTGTTTCGAAAGGGTTATAGTATATACCAATTTATAGAATACAAATATTCGAAGACCCTAAGTTAAAAATTAAACACTCTTAAGAATCTTCTTTGACCTATCGAAATCTTTGACATAGCTTAATCTTTGTCAATTTAAGCATTTAGAAACCCTATCTTGTAGTTTCTATTAACAAGAAGATTGCATGCAAGTCTAGGATAAATACTTGACTAGAGACTCATTATATTTGTTCTAAAACTTCATTATTTTAACTTGTATGACTATATAGTCCAAATAGTAAGTCTATACCTTCTCTCGAGGACCCAACAGTTTGAATACTTTAATAGTAAAAGAGTTGTTTACAAAGACAAATGGACTAAAACTGGTTACCATTCGCAGCAAGGTTAGTAAATTCTCTATGGTCGACCAACCATTCTAAACTCACAGATTGAGGAGGGTTGTGAAGTCTTGCATGTTTTGGCATACATTTCTCACTGTTACTACTTCTTTGTCGGTGGTTAGCATGTTTTCAAATCTTAAAAAAAAAACTAGTTGTCTTATAAGTATGACAGGACCAACCTATTATAGTCGGCTGGCTCACTAAAAATACGTCCAACGTCGACCTAGATTTTGCCACTGCGGCTTGTGATAACTATGAGCTAGTTTACAACCAAACACTTAGTCTATAATGCGCTCTTTGCATGTCCAAAACCTCCTAAAGTTAAACAAACAACTACACAATAAACCTGACCAGTGAAGATGCTTCGAAGAACAAAGAAATATACTATGAGTCTTTTGACTGTGGTGCGGTGCAGGGGACAAAAGCATTGTTTCCATTTGAAGGTGATGAAAACATATAGGGCTACAGCTGGTAAATATTTCACACTTTGCATCTTCAGACGAATACTAAGTTCTATCGAATTGAAAGTAGAGTCCATACTCATTCAAAACATATCTAATAACTATGGCTGCATAGAGATGAGATGAAAAGAACCTGAAGATAATCTCCAGTGTCTGCTTGTAGACTGGTCGAAGGAGCTCATTCTTCTCTTAGCCATTCACCTTTGCTTCATACTTAGTCTCCCCTTCGCTTCTACTCTGCGTTCCGTCCCTCTAACTCACTCCCTACTCCTCTAAATCCCATCTAACTGTGAAGGAAAAACTGACTTTCCACTCACAAGACCATGCTTAACAATAAGGGTAACTACCTTGCATGCATAACATTCTCCTCCTTTCATGACCACTACCAGAAATGGTTTGGCTTTTCCCACTCAATCCGTGATTACTCTCCAAAGTGGAGCTCCATACTTCGCGAGGTGGTGGTTGATAGTTTAAACTAGCTGACACACTACTCATAACTGAGTATGAGTATAGATCAAATGCAAGACTAAGAATAATGGCTAAGCCGACACCCATCATAAAGTTTAAAGCTTAAAGGTAAAATAGATTATTTCAAAATAAAAGACATCATAGAAAAGACTTGAGTGAGTCTCTTTCAAGCTACTACCCGATTATCAACATCACAAAAGAATAAATGAATTACCTCAAAATGACAATTTAAATATAACTAATATAATATTGTATACTCCAATACAATACAACCAAAGGTACTACACACCATGGTCTCAAGATTTAAAACATTATTTAAACCTTTTTATTATACGATAATAGCCCAATATAGAAACAATTCAACATCCGTCGAATTTCACAAGTAGATGTTTACATCATACACTCATAGAGCTTTACAACGAATTGAGCGTAAATGCAAAACAAGGTTTGGGGTCGACTTAGGCACAACTTTTGACTTTTATGCCAAACCACTAACAAGACACGACTTACAACTCGTTCTTAAGTATATACATATATATACATATAAACAAATATATTGGTCATCCGTATTTGATGACATGATATTGAGTATTACGACACAGATGTCAATTTCCATACTCATTATGACAACTACGGAAAGAAGAAAGACCTATTCTTGTAAACCTCGACTTCTCGTCTAAAATTGACTTAGCCCGTAATCAAAGCTTAACTCAAGGCATCTAGGTTTATCTACCTAATAATCATTTTCAGTGGCAAGCACCCATGGGTTATTCCAGAGTCTATTCTCTCTTTCTCAAAGATACTTTCTCTTCTTCTTTCTTCCTGGTGAACATGTTCTATCTATTCCTGTCATTGACAATCTCACATACAATTTGTGGTCAGAGTACTAATGTTCTAATCAAAACACATTTATATCAAATCATTTAATTTTCATATCGAAAGACATTTCAATTCATAACATCAAATTGATCATAATCAAGTAAAATCCATAATTTCATAAAATTAACCTTTTCTATTCATATCATCATTTTCTGTGATGTTAAAACATATCCACATAATTGTACTATTTAAGAAAAAGTAAATAGTAATATTGAATCCAAAAAGGTGATGTAAGACCCACCAAGAGTTACATTCATTTTTCTCTACTGGTGTTGGCCAAGATATTTTACCAACTATACATCTTGATGAACTAATGATCTAATAGGAGTTACATTGAAACTAAATCTTTCAATCACTAAAATTTTTATTAGTTCTTATAGCATGATGTTTTCATTGGAAAGAAAGAAGTGAAGGTAAATGAAGGCATTATGTTGTTTCACATTCCATAGCCACTCAATCTTTAGATCAATAGATTGCAATATCCAAATAGAGATAAAAGGAAAATGTGTTATGAGTACCTACTAACTATTTGATTTGACTCATGAATAGTTTGTAATGTTTGAGGGATGAAGGCTAGACACAACAAACTAAGGTGTGGTGACTAATATTTGTTACACATATGGTTCCTAGAGTTACCATTGATGTCAACACTATCACAAGGTTGTCATTGATGTCAACACTATCATGGAGGTGTGATGGTGTTCATGGATTGGATGTCATGTGCAGAGAAATTTAGGGTTGGATGTCATGTCCTATCCAGCAGAGAAGATATAGTTCATGGTTGGATGTCATGCTTTGATCAATGTAGAGTTGAGTATGAAGACATATTAATATGGGAATTAGAAGCACTAAGATGATTAGATGTGGTGTCCTGTTGAATATAATGAAGAGTTGAGTATGAAGACATATTAATATGGGAATTAGAATCACTAATATGATTAGATGTGTTGTTGATGTTGAGAAGATGTTACTAGTGGCTTGATCAAAGTTTCATGATGATTGGCTTATCGGAAGAGTGTTTTGTAGTTTTAAGATAGTGTTGAAGATAATGACTATGACAATAGATTGCTCCACATTTGCAAATAAGGACATGTAGTTCTGGAACTATGTTTAGGGTGTAGTAAAGGTGATATTTCTAAAGTTTCAGATCACATGTCCTTCCACTAAGAAAGTTATGCATGATAGAGTACTAGCATGTGTTCTAGCAGAGTGAGATGGTGTTAAAGACTTGTTGGAATGCTTCACATTCATCTAGAAGAGAATTTTTTCCTTTGTGGTTTTGTGGACATGATTATGGAGGTGCATTACATGCTTCCTTGCAGTTTTAAGCTTCTTAGTGGTCTACAAGCTTAGTTTCTTAATGACAATATGTTGCAGTATCTTCTGGATGACAAGTTGTTCTTAGAGTTCATGATTGAAGATGTGCAGAAAAAATATTTGATGTGCAGAGGTAAAGGAGTGTTTGGAGATGTTGTAGGAGTCCTGTAGACTCATCTGGAAAAGTTTCATAAAGATCTTTCTTATTTCTAGTACTGCACAAGGTTTTCAAGTTGTTGTGGCCGTTATGCTTCAAGTTTCATATGTATTTGCTTAAGGTTATCCTATTCTTAAATGAACAGAGTGTACAAATGTAATTCCTTGGTGTTTGATGTTGTGAAGGATGTTTTGGACCTGATTAAGCAAGTGTTGATGTTCGCAAGGCATGGGTCTATTGGTGGTGTAGTGTGTACTATTGTTTAGGACTTTTCTTCTACACGTTTCATATTGTGTGTTATCTGGTCGACTTGTAAATGTATTTTTCATATTGTATCTAGCTGAAAAGCAATGTAATTAATGTAATATCTTGTATGAATTTTAAATCAAATTGATTTGGGTGAGGTGTGATTGCAAAGTGATTAATAAGGTTCACAAGCAAGGAAAAGAGCATAATGACTGCATTATGATGTGTGATTGAAGGAGAAAGAGCAGAAGTTATAGATGATATCCTGATTCATCTTGAAGACTTATATGTGACAATGATCAAGTGTAGAGTGTGCCTAACTGATCTGATCATTAGAAGGAAGTGTGAAGAGGTAGTATTGCAATCATCAAAAGTATGAATTTCAATGTCAGTTTTCAGCTAGTAGAAAGACTATTATACTATAATCTATTCTAAATGTGTTCTCAATTCAAGGAGTAGTAGCTTCCTTGGGAGTGACCCTAAAACAAAGTATTCAAGGAATAGTAGCTTCCTTGGGAATGACCCTAAAGCAAAATTTTCAAGGAGTAGTAGCTTGCTTGGGTTGTAGCCCTAAAACAAAGTCTGCATGGATTAGTAGCTTCCTTAGGTTGTAGCCCTAAAACAAAGTTGTTATTTTGAGCTTCACTTATTGTGAGTTAATCCTCACTGTGGTTTTTTCCTTCTTGGGTTTTCCATGTACATCTGGTGTTGTGTGTTGATGTGCATTGTGTTAATCTTTCATGTTCATGTTGATACTGTAATGCTTAAGTTTTAATCTTGTTTGGAGAAGTTAAAATTTGATTAGATACTGATTCATGGCCCCCCCTCTCAATATCTTGGTGTGTTCAACAATTGGTATTAGAGTGAAATTCTTTTGAAGGAAGCTTAATAGCTTGCAGAAGGTCCAGGATGGCACATAATGGATTCAACAAGATACCTAGGTTCGATGGAACAAATTATGCTTTTTGGAAGCTAAGGATGGATGCCTATATCAATTCTCTAGGATGTAGTGTTTGGAAATCTATCAAGACTAGTTACAAAGTTCCTACTACTATTCCTACAGATCTAGATGAAGTTAAGGAATATGATAACAATGCCAAGGCAAATTTTTCTATCATGTCTAGGTTAGTTGATTTAGAACTTTCAAAGGTAATGAGTTGCACTTCTGCTAAAGATGTTTGGGTTAAACTTGAAACCATTTATGAAGGAGATAAGAAAGTAAAGCAAGCAAAGATGTAGACCTTCAAATGAAAATTTGAGACCTTAAAAATGATAGAGGATGAAGACATTGCTAGATATATGCTTCGGGTGAATGAAGTGGTCAATGGCATCACAGGTCTTGGTGGAGAAGTGAAAGAAGATGAGATTGTGAAGAAGGTTATAATATCTCTTCTAAAATCTTATAGTCATAAGGTATCTACTATTGAGGAGAATGTGGACTTGGATACATACACTATAGACAAATTGTTTGGTTCCCTTAATGCCTTTGAAATGAGAGAGTTTGGCAGTGATACTCTAAAGAAAGAAGCTTCTTTCAAAGTCAGTATGAAGACAAAGGATGAAGTTGCTGATGAAGATGAGAGATCTGATGAAGTTGAAGAAAATTTTGTGAGAAGAGTGAAGAAAGGAACTAACAAATACAAAGGTAAGTTACCCTTCAAATGTTTTAATTGTGGAAAGGTTGGTCACTTTGCTTCTAAATGTCCTTTTAAAGAATCAAGGGGTAGTAACAAAAGAGACAAGTTCAAAAGAAGTTTGTATTCCATAGAAAGATGTTGTTTTTCAAAATATGAGGATCATGATGACTCAAATGATGCAATATTTTTCATGGCCTTGAGTGTTGGTGACAAAAAGGAGGATGTTAGAAAATGTGAGAAGACTGATGCCTTGCAAACAAATTAAAAAAATGACAAATCAATGGTTGTATGGACTGCTTTTCATGCAAGAGAAGAAGCTAAGGCTTGGGTAATTGACAGTGGTTGCTCAAATCATATGACTGGTGATAAGGAGAAGTTGATCAGCCTTGAGAAGTGGGATGGTGTTCCTATCAAGTTTGGTGGTGATGAGTCAACACAAATCTGTAGAAAAGGTGCTATAACTATTAATGGGAAGAATAGGACTGAGGATGTCCTCTATGTCAAAGGGCTAAAACACAATCTTCTCAGTGTTAGTCAAATGTGCAGTAAAGGTTATAATCTCACCTTTCATGCTAAGGGTTGTGAAATTGGGAAGGCATCCTAGTCTGGAAAACTAGTTGCAGGAGGTATCAAGACATATAGTGATATCTATCATCTGAAGGAGGTAAATGGAAGAACATGTATGTTGGCTCAATCATGTGAGTGTTGGCTGTTGAAAAAAAGAATGGGACACAACAATTTTGATAATATGGTAAGGATCAGCTCTACTCGTGCAGTGAGAGACATGCCCAAGATAATGAATCTTGTAAACACAGTATGCAAGAAATGTCAAATGGGAAAGCAGACAAAGACAAGTTTCAAAAGAAAGGAGTATTCTTCTTTAAAGCCATTCAAGCTTATTCACACTAATCTGTGGCCCTACAAGAGTAAAGAGTCAACAAGGTGAGAGGTATTTTATGTTTCTCATAGATGATTATTCTATAATGACTTGGGTTACTCTCTTAAGAGAAAAATCAAATGCCCTTGATAAATTTAAGGTGTTCAAAGCTATGGTTGAAAATGAAGTGGATGCTAAGATCAAGTGCTTAAGTTTTGATAGAGGAGGTGAGTTTACTTCAAATGAATTTGAAAAGTTTTGTGAAGATCATGGCATTAGGAGACATCTGTCAACTCCTAGGACCCCTCAACAAAATGGGGTAGTTGCAAGGAAGAATAGGACTATACAAAAGATATCTAGGGCAATGTTGAAAGATGCAGATCTACCTGATATGTACTAGAAGGAGGTAGTGTTGGATTTAGGACAAACAACTGAGAGGGGGGGGTGAATCAGTTGTTAGAAAACCCTATTCCTTATTCACTTTAAAACCTTCTTATATTTCAATAGCATATGATAGATTCAATAATGGAAGCATAATGTAATAATTCAAGAATAGAAACAAATTCAACACATAAGACACCAAGATTTTAACATGAAAAACTTGGTTAAGGGAAAAACCATGGGGTGACTAACCCAAGATTGTATTCTCTATTAAAAGAATAAGAAGAACAAAATGGCACTTGTCAATTAGGGCTCACTACTCGAGCACACTACTCACAAGAGGCCCACTGCCTACAAGAGACACACTGTCTACAGAAGAATATGAATGTTACATACTTGAACTGGAGATTACCATCTTCACTATGCTTGAGTTAGTTCCATTTAAGCTCAATACCTCTTCTCTGCTTTTCGCTCCTCTACACTACCACCTTCTCATCATGAACACACAGATACAATTGAATGACTTTGCAACTCTTATTTATACATGACATCAACTTTGGAATGATCATCAAAGTCAGCACAACATACACTTATTTTATTACAGAGAAAATACAACTTGACTTATTACAAAAACTTCATGTACATTACTACACTGTCAGCTACACATAGCTGGGACTTCAATCTTCTTTAAGGAACATGCTAGGCTTCGCAAAACATCTTCAAGATCATCCACAACATGTACAAAACATCTGGTCGGCCAAGACTAGGAAGAACACCATCACTGGAAGGTAAATCTTTAATTACGAGCTCTATCTTCAATGCGGACCGCCAACACGAACTGGACACAATCTAGAGACCCCCACAAGCTTGCTTGAATTGCCAAGAACATCTGCACCACTTCTACCTACTGTAATCATTCGCATCTTCATCCAGAACCTCAAGATCATAGTTTCCCATCTCTGTCACATTAGAAGGATTTCTTGTGGACCTCCAAACCATGAACCAATTGAGTTGACAATTCACATTATCTTCCCAAACATGCCACCAGATCTGTAGAACATGATATTGTATTTCTGGATCTCACCGGACCTATTTGTGTCACTTTGTCACCTCTGAACAATTGCCAGAACTAGTTTTACTCATATGGCCATAACTCCTTCAAATTTTCATGCAAACCTCTCAAAATCTTGACTAGATCATATTCAGACACGTATCTACAACCCTTTGATGTGCATTCTTTGATCTTCATTTATCAGGGATCTTCACTTCATAGAGCTTCACTGTCTTCACCGAACTTCTCTGATAGCACTAATTTTCTCAATATCCTCAACACACAACTCATCCAAACCTTGACATCAATGCAATAGAAGTATGTTGACATCAATGACAACACTAGTTAGGCCCATAATTGCACCAATCTCCCCCTTTGTCGTTGATGGCAACATATGATGTGAAAAACTATTTTAACCATCAAGACAAGAACTTCTCCTCATTGACTGACATAGCTCCCCCTCATAATAGCAATCATTCACATGTCTTCTCTTTCTTTACTGCTCCCCCTTTGATCAACAACCACTTTTGTTTTTCACATGTCTTCTCTCCCCTTTTGACATCAATGGAAAAGGACACATACTTGCAACCACTTGTCATTCTTAAGAATCATACTGACTGCTCCCTCTGAGTAGCAGCCTCCTAGCATCAATCTGGATCACAAATATGACTATGGGATCCACCGGACTGATACACATCAATACACCTTAATTCTAAACCAGAGGAGTAATTGTTAAATTAAGGACAGACAACTGAGAGGGGGGGTGAATCAGTTGTCCAAAACTTTCTTCCAATTAACCACTTAAATTCTCTTCTTAATTTAGTAGGATAATAATAAATCAATCATGGAAATGTAATGCAACAATTCAAGAGTAGAAACACATTAACACATATGACACCAAGATTTTGACGTGGAAAACCCGGTTAAGGGAAAAACCATGGGGTGACTAACCCAAGATTGTATTCTCTGTTAGAAGAATAGAAAGAACAAAATGGCACATGTGAATTAGGACTCACTGCCTGAGCACACTGCTCACAAGAGGCCCATTGCCTATAGGAGACACACCATTTATAGGATAATAAGTATTGCATACTTGAATTGAAGAATAGCATCTTTACCATGCTTGAGTCAGTTCCAATTAAGCCCAATACTTCTGCTATGCCTTTCACTCTTCTCCTCTCTACCACACCTTCATCACCGCAAGGCACACTTGAAAATGACTTTACAATTCCTTATTTATACAAGTCATTGACTCAGGGATAATCATCCAAGTCGGCTAACATTACAGAGCAAATACATAAATACAATATGACTTATTACAAAAATACTTCACGCGGATCAACACAATATCGGCCACATAGATCTGAGACTTCAATCTTTCTTTAGGAACATGCCATTCTTCACATAACATCTTCAAGATCATTCGCAAGATGTGTAACTCATTCGGTCAGCCAGACTTAAGAAGAACATCATCATCTGGAAGTAATTCTTCAATTACGAGCTCAATCTTCAATGTGGACCACCAACAAGAACTGGACACAATCCAAAGACCTCCACAAGCTTTCTTGAATCACCAAGAACATCCACATTACTTCTGCTTACTAAAATCATTCTCTCCTTCATTCAGAACCTCAAGAACACAGTCTGTCATCATTGTCATATTGGAATAGATGCTTGCGGACCTCCATACCACGAACCAATTAAGTTGTAAATTTAAATTGACTTCTTAAACACTTCATCAAATCTGCAGAACAAGATATTACATTTCTGGATCTCACCGGACCTATCTGTGTCACTCTGTCACCTCTAAACACCTGCCAAAACTGGTTTTACTTAAGTGGCCATAACTTCTTCAAATCTTCATGCGGACCTCTGAAATCTTTACTGAAACATCTTAAGACACATATCTATAAACCCTTTCAAGCGCATCCTCTGATCTTCATCTTATCAGGGATTTGTACCTCATTGTCTTCACTATTCTTCTTTGTTCCTGATTAGGACTAATTTTCTCAATATCCTCAGCACACATCTCATCCAATCCTTATCATCAATGCAACAGGAGTATGTTGACATCAATGACAATACTGGTTAGGCCCATACTTGCAACAATCTCCCCCTTTGTCATTGATGGCAACATATGATGTGAAAAACTTTTTAATCATCAAGACAAGAACTTCTCCTTACTGACATGACTCCCTCTATCAACAACAACCACTTACATGTCTTCTCTTCCTTTACTTCTCCCCCTTTGATCAGTAACTACTTGTTTTTTACATGTCTTCTCTCCCCCTTTGACATCAATGGCAAAGGGCACATACTTGCATTACTTTAGAATCATTTTAGCTACTCCCCCTGAGTAGCAGCTTCCCATCATCAATCTGGGCCACAAAATATGACTTTGAGATCCACCAAACTGATGCACATCAGTGCACCTTAATTCAAAGCCGGAGGGGTAATAACCCCTAACTTCTCCCTGAGATACTCAAAAGAGTCCTTAGGTAGAGGTTTAGTAAAAATATCTACAATCTGATCCTTGGAAGGCACAAACTCCAATCTGACTTCATTCATGTTCACTTGCTCTCTCAAAAAGTGAAACTTAATGTATATGTTTTTAGTCTTTGAATGCAACACCAGATTCTTTGATATGTTTATTGCACTTGAATTATCATAGAAGATTGTGATAGGTTCCTCATACTCCACTCTGATGTCTCTTAGCATTTGCTTCATCCACAATACTTGAGTGCAACTACCTGCTGTTGCAATATATTCTGCTTCTGCAGTGGACAGAGATATTGCCTCTTGTTTCTTTCTCAGCCAAGAAACCAATCTCTTCCCCAAAAAGAATGATCCACCACTGGTACTCTTCCGGTCATCCACATCTCCTGCCCAATCCGCATCTGTGTATGCATGAAGAGAGAAATCATGATCTCTAGGATACCACAAACCATACTCAACTATCCCTTTTAGATATCTAAAAATCCTCTTGATTGCCATGACATGAGATTCTCCAAGATCAGCTTGGAATCTAGCAACAAGACCAACAACATTCATAATGTAAGGTCTAGTTTGAGTGAGATATAATAGTCCTCCAATCATTAACCTTTACTTTTTTTGATCAGCCTTAGGAGAGTCATCATCTTTTCTCAATTTACATCCAGTTGCCATGGGAGTATTCATTGGTTTTGAGTCTTCCATCTCAGATTTTTTCAACAATTATTTCACATATTTGGTTTGAGAAATGAAGATTCCTTTCTTTGTTTGAGTGATTTGCAGACCCAAGAAGAAATTTATTTCCCCAAACATGGACATCTCAAATTCACTTTTCATTTGATTTGTAAAGGTTTTGCACATACTATCTCTTCGTCCAAAAATGATATTATCAACAAACACTTCAACAATCAAGATATTTCATGATCAATTTTGAAATATAAATTACTATCAGTAGTACCTTTGCTGAAACCAATCTTCAAAAGATGCTTATCCAATATTTCATACCATGCTCTTGTGGTTTGTTTGAGTCCATACAGTGCTTTCTTCAACTTGCAGACCATATCACCATGATCAGACAATTGAAATCCATTTGGTTGCTCAATGTGAACTTCTTCTTCCAAGTCACCATTTAGGAAGGCAGACTTGGCATCCATCTGATATACTTTGAAATCCTTGAAGGCAGCAAAAGCAAGAAATAATCTGACTACTTCAATTCTTGCCACTGGAGCAAAAGTTTCTTAAAAATCAATTCCTTCTACTTGGGAGTAACCCTTGCAGACCAATCTGGCTTTGTTTCTGACTACTTCACCATCTTCAATCAGTTTATTCTGGAAGACCCATTTGGTTCCAATCACATTCTTGTTTTTAGGTCTGGGAACAAGATCCCAAGTGTGATTTTTCTCAATTTGCATTAGCTCTTCTTCCATTGCTTTAGTCCAGTTTTCATCATTGCAAGCTTCATTCACTGTCTTAGGTTCAATCTTTAAAATTAGACAATACTCTTCTGAATCTTGAGCAATCCTTCTTCTTGTTTGTACACCTTTTCTTTTATCACCTATGATCGGGTCTTCAGAGTGATTTAGTCTTACATATCTGGGAACTTTGGGAGTTTCTTGCACTTCTGATTCTTGAATAGGTTCATTCAAACTTATCTTTTCTTCCTGATTTACTGGATCAGTCTAAATCTAAATTTCAGAGGGAGCTTGGACTTCTTGAATAAAAACATCATTTTGATCATCTTCATCATATTCATAAAACCTTGAGGGTTTTTCAATACCTTCATCAACCTTCACATTTGTACTTTCTACAATCTTCCTTAATCTCTTGTTATAACACTGATATGCTTTGCTTTGAGTAGAATAACCCAAGAATATTCTTTCATCACTTCTAGCATCAAATTTTTCTAGATCTTCAACTCTTTTAATGTAACATTTTCTACCAAAGACTCTAAAATACCTCACAGTGGGAATGATACCAAACCAAAGTTCATAAGGAGTCTTACCGGTATTGCTTCTGATTTGTACTCGATTGAGAGTGTAGACTGTAGTGCTTACAACTTCTCTCCAATAGATCTGAGGAACATTTGCTTCCATCATCATGGTTCCAGATGCTTCCTAGATGGTCTAGTTCTTTCTCTCCACTACTCCATTCTATTGTTGAGTCCTAGGAGCAGACAACTATCTTTTTATTCCATGTTTCTCACAGAATTCTATGAAATTACCGGATGTGAATTCTCCACCTCTATCAGACTTCAAACATTTTAATTTTAATCCAGTTTGATTCTCTACCATAGCCTTGAATATTTTGAATTTCTCAAGGGCCTCAGATTTCTCTTTCAGAAAAGTTACCCACATCATCCAGGAGTGATCATCAATTAATAACATGAAGTATATGTCACCTTGCACACTCCTGATTCTTCCCAGACCAGATAGATCAGTATGAACTAAGTCCAATAATCCGGTAGAAGACTGTTCTTTACTTTTGAAAGAGACTCTGCTCTGCTTACCTAACTGACATTCTTTGCACAAACTATTAGTAGGTTTCACCAAACTTGGAGGATCTCTTACAGCCTGAGTGGTTCTTATCTTGATGATATTATCAAAATTCATATGACACATTCTCCTATGCCACAACCAACTCTGATCAATTTGAACAAATAAGCAACTTTTACTAGTACCAACCAAGTGGAAGATATTACCTTTAGTTTGAGTACCAGATGCAATCTCTATTCCAGAACTTTCAAAGATCTTGCATTTTCCATTTCTGAATTGGAGGTCATAGCCTTTGTCCACCAACTGTCCAACACTGAGAAGATTGTGCTTCAGGCCTTCAACATACAGTACATTACTAGTTTTATTCTTTCCATCAAAAGAAATAGTTGCTCTACCTCTGATTCTGCCAGCAGAATTATCACCAAACTTTACTACTCCTCCTTCATACCTTTCCAAATCTATGAACTTATTTTTGTCACCTATCATATGGTGAGAGCATCCACTATCAATGACCCAATCATCCTTTTCTTCAACTTGGGCAGCCAGAGCTCTTTCTACAATTTTATGATTGACAGATTAAGAGGGCATTGGATCTTCTTCCTTGATGGCAATAAACACCCAGTCATTTCCAAATTTGTTTCCTGTCTCTAATTCATCATCTGTTACTCCTTTATTATCATCTTTTTCATGAACATAGTAACAATTCTTTTGGAACCTTGATCTGTTAGAATTTGGCCTTGAAAATCTTTTCGGACACCTTGAGGCAAAATGACCAATCTTATTGCAGTTAAAACATTTAAAAGGTAATTTCCCTTCATATTTACCGGATCCTCTTGTCAGTCTTTTTGCAATAAGGGCTTCAAGTTGAGCATCTTTTGTTTCATCTTCTTCCAGGTCTTTTCTTGTTTTCTCATACCATGATAGTTTCTTTAAGGAGTTCTCTCCTGGATCAAACTTTTGTTTTCCTTTAACAGAGGCACTACCTTTGAATGCAGATTCAATCTTGGGGGGGTATCTCCAAACTCAGTCAATTCAAATGCAGCCAATTTACCAACCAATTGATCTCTTGTGATACTTGAAATAGATCTGAATTCTTCAATAGCAGCAACCTTGTACTTGTAAGAATCAGGAAGGGATTTGAGAACTTTGCTAACAATCTCATCTTCATCCAAGACTCCACCAACACATCTAATGCCACAAACAAGCTCATTTACTCTTGGCATGAATGTAGTGATATTTTCATCTTCTCTCATCTTCAGATTTTTAAATTTTCCTTTCAGACTTTGTAGCTTGTCACATTTAACATACTTGTCTCCGTCATGCAGAAGTTCTAGTTTTTCCCAAATCTCAAAAGTAGTTTGTAGGTCAACAACATTTGTCAGTTTTGAATCAAACAAGGCACTTAGAAGAGCTTCTTTAGTCCGCATATTATTTTCAGCATCTCTAATTTCATCTATGATTCTCAGACCATTATGTGGAGGAGTATATTTCTTTGAAGCCATGATCCAATATTGCATTCCCATACATTGCAAGTGACATTCCATGCGACTTTTCCAAAGAGTGAAATTGGTTCCATCAAACCTCAGACTATCCTTCTTGTAGGACAACATCCTAGATCTCCTCAAGCAGTTAAGCTCTTTTAGAGGAACCTCGCTCTGATACCAATTGTTAGATTAAGGACAGACAAGTGAGAGGGGGGGTGAATCAGTTGTCCAAAACTTTCTTCCAATTAACCACTTAAATTCTCTTCTTAATTCAGTAGCATAATAATAAATCAATCATGGAAATGTAATGCAACAATTCAAGAGCAGAAACACATAAACACATATGACACCAAGATTTTGACGTGGAAAACTTGGTTAAGGTAAAAACCACAGGGTGACTAACCCAAGATTGTATTCTCTATTAGAAGAATAGAAAGAACAAAATGACACATGCCAATTAGGGCTCACTGCCCAAGCACACTACTCACAAGAGGCCCACTGCCTACAGGAGACACACTGTCTATAGGATAATAAGTATTACATACTTGAACTGAAGAATAGCATCTTTACCATGTTTGAGTCAGTTCCATTTAAGCCCAATACTTCTGCTCTACCTTTCGCTCTTCTCCTCTCTACCACACCCTCATTACCACAAGACACACTTGAAAATGACTTTACAATTCCATATTTATACAAGACATTGACTTAGGGATAATCATCCAAGTCGGCTAACATTATAGAGCAAATACATAAATACAATATGACTTATTACAAAAAGAATTCATGCGGATCAACACACTGTCTACCACACAGATCTGAGACTTCAATCTTTCTTTAGGAACATGCCATTCTTCACATAACATCATGAAGATCATCCGCAGGATGTGTAACTCATCCGGTCGGCCAGACTTAAGAAAAACATCATCATTCGGAAGTAATTCTTCAATTACGAGCTCAATCTTTAATGCAGACCACGAACATGAACTGGACACAATCCAAAGACCTCCACAAGCTTTCCTGAATCACCAAGAACATCCACATTACTTCTTACTGAAATCATTCTCTCCTTCATCTAGAACCTCAAGAACATAGTCTGGCATCACTGTCATATTGGAATAGATGCTTGTGGACCTCCAGACCATGAACCAATTGAGTTGTAAATTTAAATTGACTTCCTAAACACTCTATCAAATCTGCAGAACAAGATATTGCATTTCTGGATCTCACTAGACCTATCTATGTTACTCTGCGACCTCTGAACACCTGCCAGAACTGGTTTTACTTAAGTGGTGATAACTTCTTCAGATCTTCATGCGGACCTCTAAAATTTTTACTGAAACATCTTAAGACACATATCTACAAACCCTTTAAAGTACATCCTTTGGTCTTCATCTTATCAGGGATTTTTACCTCATTGTCTTTACTATTCTTTGTTCTTGATTATGACTAATTTTCTCAATATCCTCAGCACACAGCTCATCCAATCCTTATCATCAATGCAATAGGAGTATGTTGACATCAATGACAACACTAGTTAGGCCCATACTTGTAACAGTAATAACCCCTAACTTCTGCCTGAGAAACTCAAAAGAGTCCTTAGGTAGAGGTTTAGTAAAAATGTCTGCAATCTGATCCTTTGAGGGCACAAACTCCAATCTACCTTCATTCTTGTTTACTTACTCTCTTAAGAAATGAAACTTGATGGATATATATTTTTTCTTTGAATGTAACACCAGATTTTTTGATATGTTTATTGCACTTGAATTATCACAAAAGATTGTGATAGGTTCTTCATACTCCACTCTAATATCTCTTAGCATTTGCTTCATCCATAAAACTTGAGTGCAACTGCCTGCTGCTGCAATATATTCTGCTTCTACAGTGGACAGAGATATTGCCTCTTGTTTCTTACTTAACCAAGAAACCAATCTTTTTCCCAAAAAGAATGCACCACCACTGGTACTCTTTCGGTCATCCACATCTCCTGCCCAATCAGCATCTGTATATGCATGAAGAGAGAAATCATGATCCTTAGGATGCCATAATCCATACTCAACTGTTCCCTTCAAATACCTGAGAATTCTCTTGATTGCCATAACATGAGACTCTCTAGGATTAGCTTGAAATCTGGCAACAAGACCGACAACATTCATAATATCAGGTCTAGTTTGAGTAAGGTAGAGCAATCTTCCAATCATTGACTTGTACTTTTTCTGATCATCCTTAGGGGATTCATCATCTTTACTCAGCTTACATCTAGTTGCCATGGGAGTATTCATTGCCTTTGAATCTTCCATCCCAAATTTCTTCAACAATTCTTTCACATATTTGGTTTGTGATATGAAGATTTCTTTCTTTATTTGAGAGATTTGCAGACCCAAGAAGAAATTCATTTCCCCAAACATAGACATCTCAAATTCACTTTTCATTTGATTTGCAAAAGTTTTGCACATACTGTCCTTCCCTCCAAAAATAATATCATCAACAAATACTTCAACAATCAAATATTTTCATGATCAATCTTAAAATATAGATTACTGTCAGGAGTACCTTTGTTGAAGCCAATCTTCAGAAGATATTTGTCCAATCTTTCATACCAGGCTCTTGGGGCTTTTTTGAGTCCATATAATGCCTTTTTCAATTTGTAGACCATATCTCCATGATTAGACAATTGAAATCTATCAGGTTGCTCAATATATACTTCTTCTTCCAAATCATCATTTAGGAAAGCAGACTTGACATCCATCTGATATACCTTGAAATCTTTGAAGACAACAAAGGCAAGAAATAATCTGACTGCTTCAATTCTTGTTACCGGAGCAAAAGTTTCTTCAAAGTCAACTCCTTCTACTTGAGAAAAACCTTTACAGACCAATTTGGCTTTGTTTCTTACTACTTCACCATCTTCATTCAGTTTATTCCAAAAGACCCACTTAGTTCCAATCACATTTTTATCCTTAGGTATGGGAACAAGATCCCAAGTGTGATTCTTTTCAATTTGCATCAATTCCTCCTTCATTGATTTAACCCAACTTTCATCATTGCATGCTTCACTTACTATTTTTAGTTCAATCTTTGAGATCAAACAATACTTAACTAAATCTTGAGCAATTTTTCTTCTTGTTTGAACACATTTTCTTCTACCTCCTATGATCTAGTCTTCAGAATGATTTAGTCTTACATACCTGGGAGTTTTGGAATTCTCTTGCACTTTTGATTCTTCGATAGGTTCATCCAACCTTGTTTCTTCTTGTTGTATTTCTAGATTTTCTGGATCAGTCTGAGTTAGGACTGGAGTTGGGACTTGTTCTCCTAGGTCTAAGATATCATTCTGATCATCTTATTCATACTCATAATATCTTGAGGGATTTTCCATGCCTTCATCAACCTTCACATTCGTACTTTCTACAATCTTTCTCAATCTCTTGTTATAACACCGATATGCTTTGCTTTGAGTAGAATATCCCAAGAATATTCCTTCATCACTTCTAGCATCAAACTTACCAAGGTCTTCATCTCTTTTGATATAGCATTTGCTACCAAAGACTCTAAAATACTTCACAGTAGGAGTGATGCCAAACTAGATTTCATAAGGGGTCTTACTAGTATTGCCTCTGATTTGTACTCGATTAAGAGTATAGACAACAGTGCTTACAACTTCTCTCCAATAGATTTGAGGAACATTTGCTTCCATCATCATGGTCCTAGATGCTTCCTGGATGGTCTGATTCTTTCTCTCCACTACCCCATTCTGCTTTGGAGTCCTTGGAGCAGATAACTATCTCTTTATCCCATGTTTCTCATAGAATTCTATGGACTCTCTGGAAGTGAATTCACCACCTCTATCAGACCTGAGGCATTTTATGTTTATGCCAATTTTATTCTCTACCATAGCCTTGAATATTTTGAACTTCTCAAGTGCTTTCGATTTCTCTTTTAAGAAAGTCACCCACATCATCTGGGAGTGGTCATCAATTAGTAGCATGAAATATCTATCACCTTGTAGACTCTTGATTCTTGTCAGACCATATAGATTAGTGTGCACAAGGTCTAACAATCCGGTTGAAGATTGTTCCTTACTTTTGAATGAGACTCTATTCTGCTTACCCAATTGACATTCTTTGCACAGACTATTAGTAGGTTTCACTAGTCTTGGAAGATCTCTAACAGCCTAAGTGTTGCTTATCTTGATGATATTATCAAAATTTACATGACACATTCTCCTATGCCACAACCAACTCTGATCAATTTGAACAAATAAGCAACTTTTGCCAGTACCAATCAAGTGAAAAATGTTACCTTTTGTATGTGTGCCAGATGCAATTTCAATTCCTGAGATTTCAAAGATCTTGCACTTTCCATTTTTGAATCAGAGATCATAGCCTTTATCCACCAACTATCCAACACTGAGAAGGTTATGCTTTAGACCTTCAACATATAGAACATTACTGGTTTTGTTCTTTCCATCAAAAGAAATGGTTCCTCTGCCTCTAATTCTACCAGCAGAATTATCTCCAAACTTTACAACTCCACCTTCATACCTTTCCAAGCTTATGAACTTGCTCTTGTCACTAGTCATATGGTGAGAGTATCCATTGTTAATGACCCATTCATCCTTTTCTTCAACTTGAGCAGCCAAAGCACTTTCTATCATCTTATGATTGGTAGATTCAGTAGGCATGGAATCTTCTTCTTTGATGGCAATAAACACCCAGTCACTTCTGGATTTGTTTCCTATCTCAGATTCATCATCTGTTACTCCTTCATCGTCATCTTCTTGAACATAGTAACACTTCTTCTGAAATCTTAATTTATTAGGGTTTGGCCTTGAAACCCTTTCCAGACATCTTGAAGCAAAATGATCAATCTTGTTGTAGTTAAAACATTTGAAAGGCAATTTTCCTTCATACTTACCGGATCCCCTTGGTAGTCTTTTTGCAATAAGGGCTTCAAGTTGTTCAGCTTCTAACTCATCTTCTTCCAGATCTTTCCTTGCTTTATCATACCCAATTGATTTCGTTGAGGAACTTTCTCTTGGATCATATCTCTGTTTGCCTTTTGCACAGGCACTAGCTTTGAATGTAGATTCAGTCTTGGGAAGTGCATCACCAAACTCAGCCAACTCAAATGCAGATATCTTACCAACCAATTGATCCCTTGTAATAGTTGTTAAAGATCTAATTTCTTCAATAGCAGCAACTTTGTGTTTGCAACCAGGAGGTAAAGATCTGAGAACTTTGGAAACAATCTCATCTTCATCCAAAATTCCACCAACACATCTAATACCACATACAAGTTCATTTACTTTTGACATATATAAAGTGATATTATCATCTTCACTCATCTTCATGTTTTCAAACTTTCCTTTCAGACTTTGCAGCTTGGCACACTTCACATATTTGTCTCCTTCATAAAGATTTTCCAGCTTTGTCCAAATTTCCTAGGCAGTCTTCAATCCCATAACATTTGTCAGCTCTGAATCAGACAAGGCACTCAGTAGGGCTTCTTTAGCTCGAAGATTATTGTCTGCATCTCTGACTTCATCTGTAGTTGTTGGACCATTCCTTGGGGGAACATATTTAGCTGTGGTTATGTTCCAATACTGATCTCCCATGCATTTTAAGTGACATTCCATGCGGCTCTTCTAGGTAGTGAAGTTTGTTCCATCAAACCTTGGACTGTCCTTGTAGGTTGATATCCTGGATCTCCTCAAGCGGTTAAGCTTCTTTTAGAGGAACTTGGCTCTGATACCAATTGTTAGATTGAGGACATACAACTAAGAGGGGGGGATGAATTAGTTCTTACAAAACCATATTCCTTATTAAATTTAAAACCTTCTTATATTTCAATAGCATATGATAGATTCAATCATGGAAGCATAATGTAATAATTCAAGAGAAAAAACAAATTCAACACATAAGACACCAAGATTTTAACGTGGAAAACCCAGTTAAGGGAAAAACCATGGGGTGACTAACCCAAGATTGTATTCTCTGTGTTGGTTCCCGAATCGGCAGAGGGTTTGCCAGCTCCAATGTACAGGCAGATTCGGCCAACAGATATGGGAGTTTGCGTGAGCGGACTCCCCTTCACTTCTAGTTCTGCCGCACCAAGGGGGGTATCCCTATAACTAAAGATGTAACATTGACTTGCCCAATGACAGACAGATTTAGCTTTGTGGTAACAGGCAGAATACTCTCATGTGTGGACCAAGATTTGCATGATAAATCACAAGGTTGGCAACATTCTTGGACATATTCGTCTGGTTATGGATGAGACTATACAGCGGGTTCCTAATCCTACTCCTACAACTAACAGGTGGAAGTTATGAAAAGTTGGATTTTATGTTTTGGATGCAAGACAAGGGGGTTTGGGTCATGACTACTAACCCAGGAGCAGATCGGTGCCTATCTTAGGGCAAGGAGTCAACTAGACGTATACAAAAGAATGGATTGCATATTGAATTCAAGTTTTAAGGGGCTAGATTGATGCTTGCCTTACAAACATCACCCAAGAGTAGGTATTTAGTTGCCTCTACTTACATATATCCCTACTGACATACAACCTTCTCCATATTTCACCTAAAACAATTTAATCCACTCCTTGAATGGAAGTTAGAGATGAAGCATGTGATACAGATATCCATACCCTAGAACCTGAGAAACCCTTAGCAGCCAGATTCAAAAGAAGGAAAAGCATGCAACACATGGAGACAAGCAGCTAAAAACATGCATAAGAGCATTTTTCTTAGAAATCAACAATGAAACTAAGTATATCTACAATGTACATTCACGATGCAACTCATTAACTCCAAAAATGAGACAAAACAGCAAGGAAATGCCATGTTTTTCGCTATTCACACAAAAATGCCCCCGGTCTTCAACCACACCCAAAATGAGTCACACAACCTGCTATATACGGCAAGGAAGGTGCACTTAGCATGAAAGTACATGGTTGACTTAGAAATCGCCAGATACAACACATCACGAGAAAATGGCGCTCAACATTGAACCCAACAGGTAGAGGAGGAGACAGGGAGGTCTCGGGCCTTGCACCGCCACCTGGGGATTCACATCTCCAATCGGGTGGTTGATCCATCCACACCATCACCCATACCTCTGTAACATCTGCCATCAATGGCGTACCAACCCGCAACGTCGGGAATGCAATGGACAAGTCACTTTAGAAATTTCTTGCCATGAAATATGACTCTGATATTTGAAATCATGTGGGAACTAATTATCCCGCATGCACCCCGTGGCAACCTCCCTAACACTTTATATGCATGACCACACCGAAAGGTGATAGTCGGTGATTTTTCTCTCAACGACACCAATATAAACCTCATCATGATCCCTCCTCATTCGCATGATACCGCCTCTTGCATGATACCCCATCGGCCTGACCCCCAATATCGGTGAACCACCTGCATGTTCACTTGATATGAAATATCACCCCAATGTGAAATATCACCAGACTGTATCACCTGATATTTCACATCCTTATCAGCGCAACCCAACGTATCAAAGAAAGATCCTCCCGCTATGCCGATACCATGCGTCTTGCCGATGACCCTCCTGATCATGTTCATGTCATCAACTGGTGGAACCCTCATCATATCTGCTAATAATATCATGCTGAAGACCACATGATGAACCCCATCGGATCCTGATGACGTCCCACCGGATCCTGATGACATCACCATCATAATGACAAAATAGGGTGATATTCATAAGATGACTGATGTTTGGAATATCACCCCCCCTTCGTTCAGAATATCAGGCTAGACTAAAAATTTGGAATATGACCCCATCGGACCTAGATGACGTCATCATCATGTTTGCATATCAGGGCGATAATCGGCAGCAAGGGTGATATTTGTAAGATGACTTGATATTTGAAATATCACCCCCCTACAAAATATCAGGGTGGACTGTAGCATTGTTGTAACATCGGGGTGATCTTCGAATATGATTGATGTTCAGAATATCACCCCCTTATTAGAATATCAGGTTGCCAGATAGGTAGAAATCACCCCCACATAAAATTGACGTCCGCACTTCCGGGGTGTTGTTGCAAGATGAGGTGATAAAACAGCATTAGGGTGATCTTCACTAAGATCACCTGATATTTGAAAAATGATGACCCCCTCCACTGGAAAATATCAGGTCATGTTGAAACCTTGTTGCAGCGTCGAGGTGATCACTTAAGATGGCTGATATTTGTAATATGATGACCCCCCGAAATATGATGACCCCCTGAAAGAAAATTAGGGTGATCCTCCCTGACTTAGAATTCTTTGGATGTTTTGGGAAGGTGCCTCCATATTTATTGCTTGAAACCTGACTACTTATGCAGGCACAAACACAGGCTCTGTTTGGGGATGCATGCTTCTTATAGGCATGGCAAGAACCTCAGATCTCCGGGATGCAAACCAATCCTTATCCACTGGGCACAGAGTCAAATACTACACCAATCTGCATCACCAATCACACTTGGTGGCCTAAGGCCACCAAGAAAGGAAAAACCTGTATCTCCCTTTGTCAAATAGCCTATTTTCATCTGCAATCATTGGATCAAGCCTAAAGATACTGCCATGATCTGACCACAAACAAATCTTGTCATTTGTATATTCAACCCTCTTATCTAGCTTGTCACTATCAACCCTATGCAAACAACCATAAGCATCAAGCAACATATGAATGTCATATTCATTAAACAATGCATTCCCATATGACATATAGCACCTATCATCATCTATATCAGCAACATGCATTGTAAAATGATCTCCTAGCTAGACTGAAAACTGAAAGCACTCAAAGTCCACCATGTAGCTAGGATCATTAGGGCTCATTGTATCATATGCTGGCATATCAAAAATAAATCTTTCAAAATCAAAATTGTGCACATTATGCACACAATCACCATCAACTGCACCAAACTGGAAAGGATTAGACTCATGCACATCTTTACAATAACCATCATTATGTATGTTGGTTTCTCTTTCATCAAGATGAGAATCAGAATCCATATCAACAACAGTGCTTAGATTTTCACCATACTCAAACAGATCCTCATCACTATATGTGTCAAAAAGGATTGATCCAAGTGTTTTAGCTTCATTATGGTATGCCATTGGTTCATGGGCAGTAGAACATGCATCTTCATCACCAATGAGTTCTCTGTGTGGAAGAGTATCAGCCTGTGTGCCATAAGCAAAACTATAATCAAGTAAAGAACAATCATGCTCAGCAACAACACTTGTTTCAATCTTTGATTGCTCTTCATCATCTCCATGTGTCTGAACATAAGGCAGTGAAAAAATGGAATTGCTACCCTGTTTGCTTATTTCTTCTCTATCTTGAGCACAATACTCACAATCATCTCCACAAACCCATTCAAATAAGTGTTCATTGTTGTCCACAACCTCATCATTGTTTTTAGAACCAGATACCTCAATCTTGCAATGGAAGTTATCAATGATCCTTCCACTGGCATCCTCAACTGGTATATTTTCATTTTCACATTTATCTTCACATGATGCCATGATCACTTGGTCATTTGCAGCTACACAACTATTATTCACACCAAAGCCTGTAAATAGAGAATTCTGCATTTGCTGATTTCTCATTTTTTCTATATTTTCTAAAAACTTGTATGCCATATGCATACTTGTTATCTGGAATTCCCTCAATATTGCACTAGAGCCCTCCTCAAAGGCTTCAAAATATATGCCAATGCAGGCTGAAATATCAGGTCTGAAGTCTTTAGGGATTTGTGAAAGGGCTACTACAAATGTATGACTGAAATCAATACTATGCTCTTCAACTTGTTTTCTGATTTCCATCAATCTTGTAACAAGATTAGCAGGTTCTCTTGCAAATTCTTCTCTAAAATAGTCAACAAGTTCATCCCAACAGGCAAAGGATCTCTTTGGGAAGCTCAAATACCAATCTCTAGCTCTAGCACCAAAGGATCTAACAAAAAACCTCATCCACATATCCTCATCTCTAAATGAGTGTTTCTCCATGAAGCAGTGAAAATTTTGGATATGTGCACCCCCATCACACACACTGTGTCCACTAAATCTAGGCATCTGATTATAAATTTTACAGGCATACTTTCAACTTCATAGTCAACCCATGACAAATCTAATTGGTCATATAAAAGATCAAAAGGGCTGAGAAGAGGTTTAGCATTTTGACTGGCAGACACAACAGGGTTACTATTTAACTAAGCCTGCCTAGCCTCTAAGAATATCAACCTATTTTTTATCTCTTCCATTCTTTTACTCAACATTTCATCCCCCTCTTGACTGAGGATGGGTGAATACATATTTGGATTCATATAAATTTCACTCTTAGACATCCTATGTCTACCTAAGACCTAAGGCTTCCCCCTGGCATCTAACTTATGCAATAAAACAACAAATACAAATGAGAAGGAGATAGGTACCTTTTCTCATCTAGATGCTGAAGGCTTGAACAAAACATTCTTGGATCACATAACACACATCAGCCTTTCATGTGCACTAAAACTTTTTTGTAGAGTCGTCACCTCTCCAAAGAGGATAAAATTATCAAACCACTAAAAGCTCATCATATATTTTTCTGAGTTCATTCCACCAGTAGAGCACCACATTCACATGAAAGATCTGGAAATCAAGTCCTCAATGGAGTCGCCATTTCTATTGGTGACTCGGATGGATAAAAATAATACTTCTTTATTCATCAAGTCCCCAGCGGAGTTGCCATTTCTGTTGGTGACTCGAATGGGTAAAATATAACAATTCTTTTTTCATCAATTCCCCAGCAGAGTCACCAAATCTGTTGGTTCCTGAATCGGCAGAGGGTTTGCCAGCTCCAATGCATAGGCTAATTTGGCCAATAGATATGGGAGGTTGTGTGAGCTGCCTCCCCTTCACTTCTGGTTCTACCAGACCAAGGGGGGTATCCCTATAACTAAAGATGTAACATTGACTTGCCCAATGACAGAAATATTTAGCTTTGTGGTAACAGGCAGAATACTCTCATGTGTGGACCAAGATTTGCATGATAAATCACAAGTTTGGCAACATTCTTGGACATGTTCATCTGGTTATGGATGAGAGTATGCAGGGGGTTCCTAATCCTACTCCTACAACTAATAGGTGGAAGTTATGAAAAGATGGATTTTATGTTTTGGATGCAAGACAAGGGGTTTTAGGTCATGACTACTAACCCATGAGTAGACCGATGCCTATCTCAGGGCAAGCAGTCAACTAGACATTTACAAAAGAATGGATTGCATATTGAATTCAAGTTTCAAGAGGCTAGATTGATGCTTGCCTTACAAACATCACCCAAGAGTAGGTATTTAGCTACCTCTACTTACATATATCCCTGCTGACATACAACCTTCTCTATATTTCACCTAAAACAATTTAATCCGCTCCTTGAATGGAAGTTAGAGATGAAGCATGTGATACAGATATCCATACCCTACAACCTGAGAAACCGTTAGTAGCTAGATTCAAAAGAAGGAAAAGCATGCAACACATGGAGACAAGCAGCTAAACACATGCATAAGAGCATTTTTCATAGAAATCAACAATGAAACTGAGTATATCTGCAATGTACATTCATGATGCAACTCATAAACTCTAAAAATGAGACAAAACAACAACGAAATGCCCTATTTTTTGCTATTCACACAAAAATGCCCCTGGTCTTCAACCACACCCAAAATGAGTCACATAGCCCGCTATATACAGCATGGAAGGTGCACTCAGCATGAAAGTACATGGTTGACTTAGAAATTGCTAGATACAGCACATCACAAGAAAATGGTACTCAATAGTGAATGCAACAGGTAGAGGAGGAGACAGGGAGGTCTCGAGCCCTGTGCCGCCACCTAGGGATTCACATCTCCAATCGGGTGGTTGATCCATTCATGCCATCGCCCATACCTCTGTAACATCCGCCATCAACGTCGTACCAACCTGCGGCCTCGGGAATGCAGTGGACAAGTCGCTTTAGAAATTTCCTGCCATGAAATATGACCCTGATATTTCAAATCATGTGGGAACTAATTATCCCACATGCACCCCGCGGCGACCTCCCCAACACTTTATATGCATGACCACACCGGAAGATGATAGTCAGTGATTTTTCTCCTGACGACGCCAATATAAACCTCATCATGATCCCTCCTTATCCGCATGATACTGCCTCCTGCATGATACCCCGTCGGCCTGACCCCCGATATCGGCGAACCACCTGCATGTTTGCCTGATATGAAATATCACCCCGATGTGAAATATCACTAGACCGCATCACCTGATATTTCACATCCTTATCAGCGCAACCCAACACATCGGAGGAAGATCCTCCTACTATGCCGATACCATGCGTCTTGCCGATGACCCTCCTGATCATGTTCATGTCATTGACTGGTGGGACCCTCCTCATATCTGGTGATAATATCATGCTGAAGACCACATGATGAACCCCATCAGATCCTGATGACATCACCATCATATTGACAAAATAGGGTGATATTCGTAAGATGATTGATGTTTGGAATATCACCCCCCCTTCATTCAAAATATCAGGTTGGATTAAAAATTTGGAATATGACCCCATCGGACCTAGATGACGTCATCATCATGTTTGCATATCAGGGCGATAATCGGCGGCAAGGGTGATATTCATAAGATGACTTGATATTTGAAATATCACCCCCTACAAAATATTAGGGTGGACTGTAGCATTGTTGTAACATCGGGGTGATCTTCGAATATGATTGATGTTTAGAATATCACTCGTTTATTGAAATATCAAGTCGCCAGACAGGTAGATATCACCCCCACATAAAATTGACGTCCGCACTTCCAGGGTGGTGTTGCAAGATGAGGTGATAAAACAGCATCTGGGTGATCTTCACTAAGATCACCCGATATTTGAAACATGATGACCCCCTCCTCTGGAAAATATCAGGTCATGTTGAAACCTTGCAGTAGTGTTGGGGTGATCACTTAAGATGATTGATATTTGTAATATGATGACCCCCCAGAAGAAAATCGGGGTGATCCTCCCTAACTTAGAATTCTTTGGATTTTTTGGGAAGGTGCCTGCATATTTATTGCTTGAAACCTGACTGCTTATGTAGGCACCAACACTCTGTTAAAAGAATAAGATGAATAAAATGGCACTTGCCAATTAGGGCTCACTGCCTGAGCACACTGCTCACAAGAGGCCCACTACCTATAGGAGATACACTGTCTACAAAAGAATATGAATGTTACATACTTGAACTAGAGATTAGCATCTTCACTATGCTTGAGTCAGTTCCATTTAAGCTCAATACCTCTGCTCTGTTTTTCGCTCCTCTACACTACTACCTTCTCATCATGACCGCACGGATACAATTGAATGACTTTACAAATTTTATTTATACATGACATCAACTTTGGAATGATCATCAAAGTTGGCACAACATACACTTATTTTATTACAAAGCAAATACAACTTAACTTATTAAAAAAACTTCATGCGCATTACTACATTGTCGTTTACACATAGCTGGGACTTCAATCTTCTTTGAGGAACATGCCAGGCTTCACAAAACATCTTCAAGATCATCCGCAACATGTATAAAACATCTGGTTGGCCAAGACTAGGAAGAACACCATCACTGGAAGGTAAATCTTCAATGTGGACCACCAACACGAATTGGACACAATCTAGAGACCCCCACAAGCTTGCTTGAATCACAAAGAACATCTGCACCACTTCTATTGACTGTAATAATTTGCATCTTCATCTAGAACCTCAAGAACATAGTTGCCCATCTCTATCACATTAGACGGATTGCTTGTGGACCTCCAAACTATGAACCAATTGAGTTGACAATTCACATTATCTTCCCAAACATGTCACCAGATTTGCAGAACATGATATTGTATTTCCGGATCTCACCGGACCTATTTGTGTCACTCTATCACCTCTGAACAGTTGCCAGAACCAATTTTACTCTTATGGCCATAACTCCTTCACATTTTCATGTGAACCTCTCAAATCTTGACTAGATCATCTTCAGACACATATCTACAAACCCTTTGATGCACATTCTCTGATCTTCATTTATTAGGGA
This sequence comes from Cunninghamia lanceolata, assembly GCA_027924645.1. Lineage (NCBI taxonomy): Eukaryota > Viridiplantae > Streptophyta > Pinopsida > Cupressales > Cupressaceae > Cunninghamia > Cunninghamia lanceolata. Next base: position 1,275,545 of record BSBN01001151.1, read on the forward strand.
TCTTCACTTCATAGAGCTTCACTGTCTTCACTGAACTTCTTTGATAAGACTAATTTTCTCAATATCCTCAGCACACAACTCATCCAAACCTTGACATCAATGCAACGGAAGTATGTTGACATCAATGACAACACTGGTTAGGCCCATACTTGCAACAGGTAGTTCACACTACTGTCTACCTAACAAACAGAGTGCAACTGAGGTTCAACAACACTAAGACCCCTTATGAGCTATGGTATGGAAGACCTCCCACTATCAAATACTTCAAGATCTTTGGTAGAAAATTCTATATCAGAAGAGATGAAGAAGATCTAGGAAAGTTTGATTCAAGAAGTGATGAAGGATTCTTTCTTGGTTACTTAATCAGAAGAAAGACTTATAGATGCCACAATAAGAGGTTGGGAAAGATTATTAAAATCACAAATGTCAAGGTAGATAAAGACATGTATCAGATCTCACAAGAATCAAAGGACTCTCAATCTGATATATTTCCATGCATTGAAGATGAAGAAGAGGTGAAAGAAGAAAAGGAATAAGAATTAGTACACATGCCTAAGACTCCGGTAAAGTATGTTCAGAGGAACCACTCAGCAGATCAGATCATTAGAGATAAGGATGAAGGTGTGTAGACAAGGAGAAAGCTTTCTAAGACACATGAGTAAGTAAACTTGTGTTTGTTATCAAAAGTAGAACCCAAAAACTTTGATGATGCTAGCAAAGATGATGGATGGATAAAGGCAATGGAAGAAGAATTGGATCAGATTGAGAAGAATCAAACATGGGAATTAGTTCCTAGACCAGTCAATAAGAATTTTATAGGAACAAAGTGGGTGTTTCAGAACAAGATGAATGGAGAAGGTGAAGTTGTAAGGAAAAAAGCAAGGTTGGTATGTAAAGGATACTCACAAGTTAAAGGCATTGATTTTGAGGAGTTATTTGTTCAGGTTGCCAGGATGGAGGCAATTAGAATATTCCTTGTCCTTGCCGCTCATAAGAACTTCAAGGTATATCAGATGGATGTTAAGTCAGCATTCTTGAATGGTGATCTAGAGGAAGAGGTTTATATTGAACAACTAGATGATTTCTAGATATCAAAAGATCCATACATGGTGTATAGACTCAAGAAGGATTTGTATGGTCTCAAGTAAGCACCTAGGGCTTGGTATGCTAGGTTAGACAAGTACTTACTTCAGCAAGTCTTCAAGAAAGGTACTATAGATAGCAATCTTTACATCAAGAAAGAAGGAGACATGATTTTGATAGTTATAGTATATGTTGATGACATCATCTTTGATGGAGATGATGATATGTGTAAGAGGTTATCAGAGGAGATGCAAAAGAGTTTGAGATATCTATGATTGGTGAGATGTCTTTCTTCCTTGGACTTCAAATTACTTAGCTTGATGGTGGTATCTTTATTTCACAAGCTAAGTATGTCAAAGAGTACTCCCATGGTCACTCAATGTCACTTGAGCAAGGATGATGAGTCTTCAGAGGTGGATCAAACTTCCTAAAGATCTATGATTGGAGGATTGTTGTACCTAACTACTTCTAGACCTGATATTATGCATGCAGTATGTGTGGTTACCAGATATCAAGCCAATCCCAAGAAAACACATGAGAAGACAATGAAAATGATATTTAGATACTTGAAAGGAACTCTAGATTATGGCTTATGGTATCCAAGAGGTAATGACTTTGATTTGAGTTCCTACATTGATGTTGATTGGGCTGGTTGTATTGATGATAGAAGAAGTACAAATGGTGGTGCTTTCTTTTTAGGACGTAGATTGGTTTCATGGTAGATCAAGAAGCAAGATTTAGTTTCCTTATCAACTACAGAGGCAAAATATATTAGAGCAGTATCATGCTGTACACAAGTGTTGTGGATGAAGCAAACCCTAAAGGATATCAAGGTATTGTATGATGAGTCCATTCCTATTTTGTGTGACAATACAAGTGCTATCAATATTTCCAAGAATCTAGTGATACATTCTAGAACCAAGCATATAGCAATTAGGTATCACTTTTTGGCAAAGAAGGTTATAGATAAGGAAGTGAAGTTGGAATATGTTCCAACAAAGAATTAGATGGTAGATTTTTTCACAAAGGCTCATGCAAAGGACACTTTTGAGGATCTCCAACAGAGGTTAGGGGTAAGTTCCCCTCCTTATTCTTGCTAGATGCATAGTGGTGTATCTGTCTAGGGGGACTTCATGTTATATCTTGTTCTTGGATTGATGGTTGGTATCTCTTAGGGGAAGCTGGTAGTGGTTGTTATTGATAGGGGAAGTTTTTTTCCTACAAGAAGAAGTCATGTTCTAAGAAGGAATGTGTAGGTATGTGGTCACTGATGAGCAGGTAGTGGTTTCCCTTCATCCTTGATGTCAAATGGGGAGAAATATGTAGGTAGAGTTTCTATCAATGTTAAATGGGGAGATTGTTACACATATGGTTCCTAGCATTTTCATTGATGTCAATACTATCATGGAGGTGTGATGATGTTCATGGATTGGATGTCATATGCAGAGAAGTTCATGGTTGGATGTCATGTGCTATCCAGTAGATAAGATATAGTTCGTGGTTGGATGTCATGTTGAGATTACTGAAGTTCATGGTTGGATGTCATGCCTTGATCAATGTAGAGTTGAGTATGAAGACATATTAATATGGGAATTAGAAGCACTAAGATGATCATATGTGTTGTCATGTTGAATATAATGAAGAGTTGAGTATTAAGACATATTAATATGGGAATTAGAAGCACTAAGATGATTAGATGTGTTGTTAATGTTGAGAAGATGTTATTGGTGGCCTAATCCAAGTTTCATGATGGTTGGCTTATCAAAAGAGTATTTTAGAGTGTGAAGACAGTGTTGAAGACATTTACTATGACAATAGATTGCTCCACATTCTTCTACATTTGTAGATATGACCATGCAGTTCTGGAATTGTGTTTAGGATGTAGTGAAGGTGATAATTCTAAAGTTTAGATCATCTGTCCTTCTGCTGAGAAAGTTACGCATGATAGAGTACCAGCATGTGTTCTGGCAAAGTGAGATGGTGTTAAAGGCCTATTGAAATGAAAAGAATTCCTTCAAAAGTGAATGTTTTCCTTTGTGGTTTTGTGGACATGATTATGGATGTGCATTACATGCTTCCTTGTAGTTTTAATCTTCTTGGTGGTCCACAAGCTCAGTTTCTTAATGACAGTATGTTGCAGTATGTTCTGGATGACATGTTATTCTCAGAGTTCCATATTGAAGATGTAAAACACAAAATCTTTGATATGTTGTGGTAAAGGAGTGTTTGGAGATGTTGTATGAGTCATGTAGATTCATCTAGAAAAGTTTCATAAAGATCTTTCTTGTTTCTAGTACTACACAAGGTTTTCAAGTTGTTGTGGCTATTATGCTTCAAGTTTCATATGTCTTTGCTTAAGGTTGTCCTATTCTCAAATGAGCAGAGTATGCATATGTAATTCCTTGGTGTTTGATGCTATGAAGGATGTTTGGGACCTAATTAAGCAAGTGTTGATGTCTACAAGGCATGGGTCTTCTACTGGTGTAGCATGTAGTCTTGTTTAGGACCTATCCTCTAAATGTTTCATATTGTGTGTTGTCTGGCCAACTTGTAAATGCATTTTTCATATTGTATCTGGCCAACAAGCAATGTAATCAATGTAATATCTTGTATAAATTGTAACTCAAATTGAGTTAGGTGAGGTGTGATTGCAAAGCGATTAATAAGGTTCACAAGCAAGGAAAAGAGCAGAATGACTGTATTATGATGTGCAACTGAAGGAGAAAGAGTAGAAACTGTAGATATTGTTCTGATTCATCTTGAAGACTTATAGCTATAGTGATCATTAGAAGGAAGTTTAAAGAGGCTGTACTGCAATCATCAAAGGTGTGAATTTCAATGTTAGTTTTCAGGCAGTAGAAAGACTGTGATACTGTAATATGTTCTAAATGTGTTCTCAATTTAGGGAATAGTAGCTTCCTTGGGAGTGATCCTAAAACAAAGTATTCAGGGATTAGTTTCTTCCTTGGGAGTGACCCTAAAGTAAAGTTTTTTGGGAGTAGTAGCTTCCTTGTGTTGTAGCCCTAAAATAAAGTTTGTAGGGAGTAGTAGCTTCCTTGGGTTGTAGCCCTAAAACAAAGTTGTTATTTTGAGCTTCATATATTGTGAGTTAATCCTCACCATGGTTTTTTCTTTCTTGGGTTTTCCACATACATCTGGTGTTATGTGTTGATGTGCATTATGTTAATCTTTCATGTTCATGTTGATGCTATAATGCTTAAGTTTTAATCTGCACCAGAGAAGTTAAAATTTGATTAGATACTGATTGACCCCCCTCTCAGTATCCTGGTGTGTTCAACAATATTTACTTAGCTAAATGACCCATTATTCTTTGAGAGTGCACACAAAGGAAAAATTAAATGTATAGGTTGGCTAGGATTAGATTATGAAGACCAAATCTCTATTGATGCATTAAAGGATCATCCTCTCTTTGTATATTTAGGATATGTAACCATTCTTCAAATGAGTTTAGGCAATTGTGTGCACCCTATTAGGTCTCAAAAGTATAGGTCCTAAACCCTAAGAGGTTCCCAGCTCTCTTAACATTTTAGGCTAACTGACACAGGGTAGATATGGCTAAACCCCCTTCACGTTAGGCTTTGCCAGACCTAGGTGGGTATACCTAAATTGCTAATGCAGATTTAATGTAACCTTCATGATGGCAAATGAGTGTGAAGTAGCTGTAAGGTTGTGCATTGTTCCTAATGTTGATATTTGCAGTTTGAGAATGTGAATAAGGTTTAAATAAGGTTTTGAGGTGAGTATGACTAGTGCTTTATCTATTGGGCTAATAAGTCAAAAGTTAATGGTGTATGGATTCCTATAATTAGTTTAAACTCAAATTGTTGGGCACTTATATGAATCTATACCTTGTACAGATTGTGCAGGGATGTTAGGCTACAAGGTTATTCTTATGGGATCCCAATGATATTCTCATTAATTGTTATGATCAAAAGAAAAGATTTAATTCAGGTGGAAGGAAACCAAGTAAAACTGACTTGTTCAAAGGATTTTTAATTCTTAGACAGAAACCAATGGACATAGATCAATTTAGCAAGATTTAAATCAAGTTCTTTCTGAAACCAATCAACTGAATCACATAGTAACATCAATTGTGCATTGATAAATTGAAAGCACCCATGATGTATCAATTTAAACAAATTCAAGAGACCATTATGGAGACAACAATGTAACCTGAAAGAGTGAAATTCTACACACAATTGAACACAATATATAACCCACCAAATAACTTACAATCCTTTGCATTAATTTATAAGTCCAGAGCACATGGAAATACAAAATGACATAAACAGTTCAAGCTTAATTTGCATATATGGATAAAAGTCTTATAATATATTTGATGATTTGAAGAGGCCTTGGTATCCCTTATTTATGGGATATGAAACAAGCTTCAAGCTGAAAGGACATGTCTTTTCATAATTATATTCTTAACTAATGTAGTAATTAAGAAAATAAGAAAGTGATTTACAGATACATGTGACAATCAACACTGTGCTTGGTTATTCATTAGGGATAGATTTGTGACCCATAGGTCTGGCAAAGTCATCCTCTTCATGATCAGTTTTGACACATCCATAGTACCTATTCAAAATTTTATTTCTGCACCCATATATTTTACTGTGCCCTAGATATAAACATGTTCACGCTGGCAAGGTGATCAATGTACTCCTAGTTGACACATGTATCTGAGGCAATTATATCACTCATGGCAAATTCCAGGGCGAACATCCTTTCGAGGCATTGGTAGGTTTTGTCTATCACCTTTTCTTCATCATTGATCTTCTCCAGGAGTGATAGTAGCATTTGGGTCATTTCCTTTACCCAATCATCCTTATCTTGGAGATTATTCCCGTAGAAGAAATTTGGAAATGTCAACTCATGGTGTTGATCAAAATCATTTAAATCATCTGTCAACATTGTGTTATATTTCTCATGTTCAATAATCAAATTATTATATTCTTCGAGTACTTGTTCTTGGACATCCAACTTAGCACTCAATTCTTCTTTCTTTTCTAACATCCTCAAATCAAGCCTCTTATGCTCTTGATGTGCAAGATATGCTCTTTTATGCATGTTGCAAGTTTGATCACTAAACTTCATTATATTATCAAACCTCCTTTGGATCAATGTTGAGGCCATGTGATACTTGATTGATTTTATTTCAACCTCAAGTTGTTCACTTTTCTTTTGAAACTTTTCTGCCTTGTACTTCCAATAATTTGAATCAGATTTTGCTTCCATGATCTTTTGATCCTTCTCCAGGTAAGGTGAATAGGAGCTTCATGAAGGCAGTTTATCTTTATAAGTGGCCACTTCCTATCTCAATTTTGCATTTTTTGACATCTAAGCATTATTCTTTCTGACAAGTTGTTCAATCTATGCCTTTGTGAATCTTGCAACATTCACATTTAGATCAATATTCTCAATGGGATCTGGGTCTTCAACTCGCTGAATCATTAGATGGCCAAATGCTTCATCAGGATTATTTATGACCTGAGGCTTTTTGTGTGAAGGATATAGGGACCATATTAGCAGTGTCCTCTTATCAGGGTCATAGCCTGATCCATTTTTAATCTTATCAAGTGCCTCGACACTAATCTACATCGTTTTCTCTTGGTTTTTTATGAAAGTATCGAAAACAATAGCTGAAGTCATTTCCCAACCAGGGACTAACACCACTCCTACTTCCTTGAGCAATTCTCTACCCTTTTCTAGTGTCATTTCTTCCATGGAACTATCTATTTCTAATTGAAGCTCTTGTAGAACTTCCTCTTGAACCTTAGGAGTGATATCCTTCATTTTTTCTCTGGCTTATTTTCCTTTATATTCATACAAGAAGGCCTTGAATTATGTAGTCTTGATAAAGTCAACATCTAAAATGAAACTTTTACTAGCCAGGTATCTCACATCATCTATCATTTCATCAAAAGTCTCTATTTTGATTTCCTCTCTATCTACTGGAGGCTCATATTTTTCAATAAGAGGAGAGGATGCTTGTAACTCTTTATTCTCCTCCTCTTCATTCTCTCCTTCAAAAGAGATTTTAGGAGTTTGTTGAGGAGGTAACTGGGAAATAGGAACCTCATCTTCTGCTTGAAATCCTTTGACAGTTTTTCCTTTTCTTTCAAACACATAAGAAGGGACATTTTCAATCAAGTCTATGACATTTGTAATAAATGTATTCAATCTTTCTATGGGGTCATCAATATCCATGAAGGTACCTTTATAAGTGGGGTTTTTAGCTACCCTCCAAGCCTTAGCCAATGTTATCTTGTAATATAAATCTCGCCTCTTAATTGCAACTTGGTCATTATAATTTCTAACCAAGTCATCATCGACAAAGAAAACATGGTTATACCTCTTAAGATTTTGTTTTATCTTAAAACTATTTATGAAGTCCTCTAGATCAAAGTTCTCTCTAGCACTCCCTGATGGTAGCCTAAAATGCTTCAATTTTTTGTCAATCAATTGGTATCCATTGTCTGACATGACTGTGAAATCCCTAAAACATAAAGTGCCTGGCATAAACGACTGCTTATTGTGTCTTTTTAAATGCATAAAATCAGAGTGAGCAAGTTGTCTTACAATCTCTAGATAAGCAACTCTCTCAGGACAAGTATTCAATAATAGCAGAGGGGATCCTTAAAATCTGAACACCCTTATCTTTGTACAATCAGTGTAGGAATACTAGTCACCCCAATTATGAGTGAACTTTCTTGGCTCATACTTATCCTTTGGCCTCAAAAATCTCTAAATTTCTAGTGACAATTTGTAGTTGAAAGGATGCCCTAGGTGCTTATACACAGGTTTTACAAAGTATTCTTCAAAATAGATGTAATGGGACTTATCACACCTATTATCACATATAGCAGTCCATCTCTGGATGGGTTTCACATCTCCATTTCTATCCAAATCTCTGACTCCTAAGCATTAATCCCATAACCCCAAGTTTTGGCCTTCATACAGGACAAGATGCATTAGTAGAGAGTAATGTCTGAATCTACTCCCTCCTCCCTTTATGGAGACCAATTCATTGTGAAGGGTGCTAGCCAAGAACTCCGCATAATCAAAATGTATAGCTTGTTGGCTTTGAATTTCAGCTGCTAGAACCATAGGAGAAACTTCCATAAACATAGAAGACTCAATCCCTAACAATTGATAGACAGAATAATAAGTATTCTAGAAATACTCTTCAAACAATTCAATAGAATAGGGGGGGTCCTCTGTGACTAAAAAAACCATTAGCTTTTTGTTCTCATCACTAGGTCTATGCATGGGCAACACCCATCTCTTGTAGTTGTTGCTCAAATTATAATATTCATTGATCAAATCCCTAATCCTGAGCTTTACATCGAAGACAGTATCCAATTGGAAAACCATCGATATGTTATCTAGGGTGATAGGGATAAACCCTGTCCCATCCTTTAACTCAATCATACAATTCTGTGGGTTATATTTTCCAGCTAGCATTTTCAAGAACTCAACATTCACAAATATGTTTGGCACTATCAGCTTTCCTGAATTCAAATTCCATGGGTTTGAAATGGGGGAATGCCTATGCATTCTCTTATAATGGTAGATAAAGAGGTCATACCCTCTTATGGGAGTCCATATATCTCCTACTTGTCTATATTCATCTTCTAATTTTTCTACATTTGGGTTTAACTAGGAATTCCTTTAGGATTTTTGCCCTAACTTTGTACACTGGTCTATTAAATCTTTATTCAAGTGTCTCTCATTCAACTTTTGCCTTTTTACCTTAGGGTTTTCATGTGTTTATTCCATAGTATAATGCGAGAAATCTTTTTCAAATACAATTCTAAACTAGAGAGTTTTGATTTTAGGCTCATAATACATACTTGGGTATTTGAATTATATTCGTTGCAGATGCTCACCCTAGCTCCCATGCTTGCGTACTGAACCAGATGTTTCAAGATTTTCTTATTTTACTTTATTCTGAGCATTAATGGCAGATTTCAAATCATCGGGGAAACATTTATTTCTCACAATAGAGCACCTTATGTCACCTTTCCGAAATAATCATTTCACTTAAGGGATTTTATTATTTCTTTATTTAATCGGGACTTTGTTGTGACTCAAATGGTAGTCATGCCAAAACTCTATTTTTTTGACATATGTGCCTTCCCTCGATGTCTTCTTGATCATTGGCATATTCATTTTTTTAGAAAGACTAAATATGCACTTCCTTCGACATTCTAAAATCTTTAGCTGCTTTTCGGTAGGATAGAATTCTAAGTCACCCTGACATGCTGAAATGACATGTCATGCTGATATTTTGCAGTCTCCTTGATATGCCTCTTACGAGTCAGAATATCGAAGAGATCTCTAAAAGACTCATCCCAATACTTTAATATCTTTGTCTCTTCAAACTTAAAATGTTAGTTCCAAAATTGTGCCAAGCGGTTTTTTAATTTTATCATTTTATTGATGTGACACATTTAGGTGTCACACCGATTTCCTAAGAGCGTCTTAACATCTTTTGGGGTGTCGAAGTGACCTTTGAAGAAGTCATACTGATACGCTGAGGATTCTTTTTTCAATAAGTCTATAAAGATTAAGACTTCGACATACGGTACATAGGTAATATTGATTTTCATGGTTCTAAGGCGAATTTGATGGGTGATTTATTCGGGAGTGTTAATTTAAAAATGCAAATAGATGATTATCTAAAGTGTATGGCGGGAAAATGGACTTTTTGGATGAATTTTTTGGGTTTGAAATTTTGTTCCAACAGTGACTCTGGCTGGGGATGAATGACTATGAGTTCATTGCAAGAATCCAAAATATGGGATGCAGACCAATTGTATTGGGATGTAGAAAATGGAATCCTAATCTAATGTGCATGGAAAGAATTTTTTGAGAGAGATGAGGCATTTCAGGAATTTTTCATGCACTGGCAATTTCCTGTCCTCCTTAAATATACTGTGCATGGAAAGATCTTATGAGAAGAAATGTTTCAGGAATTGTCCATGCACTGCAAATTCCTGTTCTTCACCACTCATGTTTTGTAAGTAGTAGGAATCTTCACCACAGTTGTCATTAATGACAAATGATCCTACCCATAATGCTTCAAATTTACCATGTTTTCCCTTATCTTGTGCCCTTGCATTCCGCATGAGGACCAGATCATCTATTTTGAATTTTCTTTCCCTGGTCCTTTTGTCAAAGAGGTATTTTGTTTGTAGTTGTAGTTTCTCATTCTATTTCTGAGCTTCAAATCTTACCTCATCAAGCTCAACTAATTATTCTAATCTCTCCTCCATGGGCTCAGGGATATCCAAATCTTCTTGAAGAATAAACTTGCAGACTGGTATAATATTATGCATGGGTAACCTAGCCTGGGCACCATATACCAGTTCAAATGGTGATTTCCCTGTGGCTTTATTTATAGTAACCCTATCTACACATAGGGCTAATCTTAGTTTTGAATCCCATGTCTTTTTGTTATTCTCCAAGACTCTTTTGACTATCTTGATAATACTCTTATTACTAGATTCTGCCTATCCATTTTCTTGAGGGTGATATGGTGAGGCATATGAGATTATTATAACAAAAGATTCACAGTGACCTAAATTCTTCAAATCTAAAACACATGCCATTGTCTGTGACAAGTCTTATTGATACTCCAAACCTAGTAATAATATTTTTGAGGAGAAAGTTTATCACCACTTTACTGGTAGCATGTTTTGTCATAATGACTTCTATCCATTTTGTGAAATAGTGAGTGGCTACCAGAATCCATTTATGCCCTCCACTTGATTTCTTAGTAATCTTTCCTATGAAATCAAGTCCCCATTGGTGAAATGGAGCTTCTACTTGCATTGGTTTCAGTGGTAGGGCCCTTTGATACTTGAGTTTACCAGAAAACCTTTGGCAAGCTTCACATCTCCTAACATAACTATGTGCATTTTTAAATACTTTAGGCCAATAGTACCCAGCTCTTAGTATTCTATGGGTAGTAGTCTTAGTTGAGAAATGTCCTCCACATATACCTTTATACATTTCTTGTAGCATGTTTTCAGCCTGTGTCTTGTCTAGGCATGGTAACAAAATACCATCTCTATTTTTTGAATACAAATCTCCATCCAAAAAGACATACTTTGAGGCCTGAAGTTTAAGTATCCTCTGATTTTCATTTAGGCCTTAAGGACACTTTAATTTTTTTAGATAGTACATTATATGAGTATACCAATATGTATGTTCTATACTTGCAATGTTGTTACTATCTTTGTCATCCATGTTACAGACTTGTGTTGCTTCCAAATTTGATTCTGCCATTAATCTTGCTAGGCCTTGTCCTCTTACAAGTTTAGTAATTTGGATCTCAATATTGAATTCTTGGATTATGTTAATCCATCTACATCTTCGCCTAGTAACCTCATTTTGAACAAATACATCTTTTGTTGTAGCATTCGGTACATATGATATTACTTGAGCTCCTACCAGATAAGGTCTGAATGCTTTGACAACTTTTACTAGAGCATACACCTATTTTTCTGTTATGTCATATTTTAGTTTAGCCCCTTGGAGTGATTTGCTAAAAAATGAAATTGGTTGCTCAAACCTTTCTTTGTTCTTTTGCAACATTACTGCAGCTGCTATGTGGAATGATGCAAAGAAAAATATCTAAAATGGTTTGTCAAAATTAGGGGATTTCAACATAGGGGCTTCTTTGATTGCCCTCTTAATAGTTCCAAAAGCTTCAATAGCCTCTTCTATCCAGTCCACCTTTTCACCTTTTTCAACAATTTTGAAATGGGCTTAACTATCTCTACAAATTTTGGTGTAAACCTCCTGACGAAATTGATTTGACCAAAGAAAGATTGTATGGCCTTCATAGTTCTAGGGATAGGGATCTTATCAATGGCTTCCACTCTTTCTGAGTCAATCCTTATTCCATCTTTCGAGACTATGTGACCAAGTAATTTACCTTCTGTTATAGCAAAGTGGCACTTTTTTGGATTCAATGAGATCCCATATTCCAAGGCTCTGATGAAAATTTTCTCCAAATGTGCATAATGATCCTTAGCTTTCTTGGAGTATGCTATCAAGTCATCTTGATAAACCACCATAATCTCATTGATTAGATTAGAAAAATCCACATCCATTGCCCTTTGGAATGTTGCCCCGACATTAATGAGTCCAAATGGCATGGAACAGGAACAACTTGTTGGCTCATTAAAGTCTCCACAAAAAGGTCTTCCATTAGAGCCACAAGTTTCTACGCCCTTGCCTCATGTTTTTGTTTTTGATAATCCTCCTATAGCTTCTAATGTTCCTATTGTCATGATATCTTTTGATAATACTCCCCCCTCTATGAGACCAAACTCTGGGACTATTTTTGATACTTCTAGTTCTATTCCTAGTCTATCTTCTCCTTCTTTTGATATTGGGGAACAAATTGTTCTGGATCATTTACTTGATGGTTCAGAGAAAAATGTTGATATAGGTGTTATTTTCACGAACACTTTTCCTATTGTCACTATAACAGGTGTTAGTATGGATCCCGCTAAGCAGGTGGTTCATTCTTCTCTGAATGTTAGTAGACTAACACTACCTCCATGGTTGTCTGCCTATACTCCCAAAAGGAAAAAGTAGGCTATTTCACCAAATGATATTGACATTGAGAAATTATTGCCTATTAAACCAAAGACTCAAAAGAAGAAACCTAAAACTATTTCTAGGCTGATAGATGAAAAAGGAGTCAGGTATGCAGAAATTGCTAAACCACCAAATGATGATACTACAGATACCTTTGAGGTGAATGATTATATTTTTTCAAGAGTTGAGTTAGGTAGGATGACTCATGAAGGTATTAAGGCAGATTTTCAAGCTACAACAAGCTCATTGCTTGTAAAATATGATGAGGTAAAGAAAGAAAAAGAGCAATACAAAGCAAAGGTAGAACACCTTGCTGCTGTCCTTCAGAAAATAGTGAAATCATCTGAGATTGTGGAACCTATGGTAGTGACTGTAGAAGACCCTCTGATTGAAAAGGTTGAGAAAGTTTAGGCTAGATGAAGAGTGGTTGGTGACACTATGGAATAGTTTTTGGCACAAGGTAGAGTTCTCTTGAAGGCCACAGTGGAAAGAAAGGAAAAAATGGCAAAGGCAAAAGCTGAGTTAGATGATATTGTTGATTTAATTTCTCAAGAACTTCAAGATCAAGAGGATAGTTTAGAGGAATGGATTGAGATGGAGAAAGTCAAGATAAAGAATTTGATTGCCATTGGTGTCATTTCAAACTGAGATGCTTATCTAAAGACTAAAGAATCCATTACCCATCTCATCAAGGTGATAAGAGGCTTACTTGATGATTTGTGCCAAGTACGAGAAAACAGTGAAGACAGTGATGTCTCACTTCTACACAGGTTAGAGGAACTACCATGCACTCTAACAGGTGAGGATTATAAGTTTCTCTCAACAGAGGAGATGATAGATGCTTTCGAGAAGATGGTTTAGCAAAAGTTTGAAGATGAAGTGCTTACGGTGGTCTCAATGGAAAGCCTTTATGATCATCACTTAACCTTTGAAAATCTAAAGAATAATCTTGAAAAACATGAGAAAGTGATAAACACGGTCAGGGAAGCAATTATCAGGGCTCACACTATTTCAGATAATACAGTCGGGCCTGATGTATGTGAGATGACAGTAGTGCAGACGATGTACCAAAACTTCCTGAAAAAGAATGATGGTGGCAGTTGAAATTCTTTTTCATGCCTTAGTTGATTTTCATTTTTGTATATGCAATTTGTATTTTGTTTTGGACATATTCACATGTATTTTCCCAAAATGTAATTACATGTGAGACAAAAGAAGTCACAAGTCAAGTAGGACTCTTTTGTTGAATAAGTCAAAGTAGTTAGGTTTTTTCCTAAATTTTCTCAAGGCTTCTCCCTATAAATAAAGAGGGCCTCTATTGTAATTAGTATATTTTATCTATTGCAAGGAAACTCTACCGAATTGAAAAACATATCAAGACTTTGAGCTTTTCATGTTTATCAAACTTTCAAGCGAATATCAATATAAGCAAGTAGTTTGAGTATCAAACTTTGAGTTGAATCATATTGTTTTATGATATTAGTGTTCTTATGTCATTTGTGTTATATTATATCGAATCATTTTTGAAATTGTGGAGTTTTATTGAAAATTGAGAGAAGTGTTCTTGTCCTCGTTAAATAGACTTTGTGCTATTTTCTCATTGTGGGAGTTTGTGTTTACATTTGTGAGAATAGAATTGTTTAAAGACTTTGTGCTATAAACTGTTGTGTTCAATCTAGTTATATCATATTGGATAAGAGTGGAGACTTTGAGCTACATTTGAATTCAATCAAGTTTATTTGTTGGAAATAAGTCAAGCAATAGAAGACTTTATGTTTCTATGGTTTGTCTCAGTTCAGAAGTTCTTAAATATCATTTCTGTTGAAGTTATCATTTTGAGGAGAAAAACATCTATTCAAAAAAAAGAGAATAAGATGCAATGAAAACACCCCAAGCATAGTTCTAGTTTAGATAAGTGTTAAAATTTGTTTATTAGAAATAATTCATCATCTAGAGGGAAACTCCCCTTGCTGAGAGGGGGGACTTTGTCTCATCATAGTTGTGGCGATATAACCATTTTGCCGTTAGTTAGCTAAATGACAAAATATTCACCCAACAATTTTTTGGTGACTCTACTGGGGAAGAATGCAAAACTTGGAGCCTCAAGCTTTGAGTTGAAGCATTTCATCCTCTTCCATTGCTTTAAGTTGTTTCTAAATATTTGTTGAGTACATTGCATTTTGGCAGACTCAAGGTATATGAGAAGTAAGAGAGGTCAAGGTATTATTGATCCTATGTTTGAGTTAATGTAGTAAAATAACTTTTGTCTTTTGCCTCCACAACCTCGGCTTCAGTGAACAAGGAGTTTTCCTCCTACTAGTGCTAGGTCCCCTATACCAGGTGAATCTTCTAGCTCCAATACTAACAGAATTTTATCTGTTTGAATTCCACATAGGTTTGTTATCCCACCTTTCAATCAATGCATAATGGCGGCCCAAGGCCCATGGGGTAATACTTTTGGACCTTTGAATTTGACACCACCACGGCATGAACTACCTCATAGTTCAAGGAAGAATTTCCCTAAATTCTATGCTGATGGGAAAGTCCATCCTGATGAACACATTGTAGCTTTTTGTATAGCTTATGGTGTGCTAGGGGTGGAACACAAAGATGTGGCTATGAGACTTTTTGTAGAAACACTGCAAGGTATTGCTGCGGATTGGTTCTACCACCTTCAAGCCCAAACCATAGCCAACTAGAATACTCTCAAAACCAAGTTTAAAGCTAGGTTTACGCCTGCGGAAGATGCACATGCTTTGTTAGCTCAGCTAACATAGTTGAAGAAAGAAGCACATGAACCCATGTGGGATTTCATTGCCAAATTAAATAAATTGACAAATAGGATTCCAGCAACTGCTCAACCAACAACGAAGAATCTTAAATGTTTCTTCATCAACACTTAGCTTCCTGAGGTAACTTTCTGTTAAGGTAGGCTAGTCCTACTAATCTTCCCGTAGCTCAAAGATTGGCTGTGGAGGTAGAAGATCCTATGGTAAGATAAGAAGGGATTCAAACAGAAATAGAAGTCAGCCCTTTGCTGATAATTCTTCCACAGGCACCATAGATCCTATGGTGCAGAAGTTAGCAAGTGAGTTGCTAGCTTTGAAAAAGAAAATGTCCCAAGGTATGTTCGCTCCTTCTTATAGGGACATACCAAGAAGGACAATTCCTAACAATTCATATCAAGGTAATGCCATGAGAAATCAAGGGTAGAATAGGCTTCCGCTAACACAGGGGAAGCTTACCATTGAAGTACCACCGGTCAACTCAGTAGTTGGATACTATGAAGTGAAACATGATAATTCTTTCCAACCTAATTTTGGATCAAGAAAATAATGCTAATCGTTTTACTGAAGGAGAAGACGAATTAGCTGGCGACTCTACCATTGGTTTTCTGAACTACCAAGATGAAGCAGAAAGAGAAGGAGAGGTATATGATGGAGCATATGTTGTTTTTACCAGGTCCCAAAATCAATCAAATCAAAAAGGGGCTGATAAAGGAAAGTTAGGAGAAGAGCCTCAACCTATGATTTCAATTGCCAAATGAGGAGCTCCATTACCTTTTCAATCGAAGGCCCCGGTTGTCAATAAACAAGTAAGTTCATCTAATAATCCTATTTCTTCTACTTCTATTCCTTAGACCAGTACTACCCCAACTAAACCCCAAAATGAAGGATTTCCTACCTTTGTATCTAATTCATTTCAGTTCTTTAACATAATAGATCATGCTAGAAAAACCAAAATCCAGATGTCTGAGGTAGAATATTTACAAGCTAACCCTGACCAATTTGATAGGTTAGCTAAGTATGTTAAAAACAAGACTGCTCCTACAGGGTAAGATTCTCCTAACACTACCCATGACTCCTCAAAGAACAGGTCCACCCAAAATAACCTAGTCACTACTCCCCTTGTTGCTCTAGGGAAGATACAAACCTTCTATGTTTCTCTATTGGTCAATGGCCACAAGCTCAGCAATTGTATCATAGACTCTGGAGCTTCTAACAATGTTATGCCTGTCAAGGTGGCAGATGCTCTTGGTCTCACTTTGACCAAGACCTTCGAGTGATGTTTTTCAATGGAGAATAAGCAAGTGCCTTTGTTAGGCCAAATCAAGGATGCCCAATTTGCATTTGCAGCCTTTCCAGATAAGAGGATCAAGATGACCATCCTAGTTGTTGATGTTCCAACTTCTTATGGCATTTTTCCTGGACGTAATTTTTGTAAGGATGTGGGAGGAGAACTAAACATGGATTTATCTAAGGTAAGGATACATGTTAAAGGTGTCATGCAGAAATTGCTTCCGGAAAAGGAGGCAAAATATATTGTTACCCAAAGTGAAAATCTAAAAGCTCAAATTGTGTTTGAGTCTTCAAGAATGGGTAATTATTTCTTGTCCACTGAAAATACTTCTAGTTCATCAAATGAGAGTTTAGATGAAGAATTAGAGGAAGATTTAGAAGAAAATTTAGATGAAAGTTTAGACGAGAGTATAGTGATGCCAGGTTCTTCTCTCTTTGATGAGGAAGAATCTACTGGTCATAGAAACATCAAAATAGGAAATTCAAATGATGTTTGGATTTTATAATTTAATGGCAGTTGCTCTTCCACTAGATCTGGAGTCGGAGTAGTTTTAATATCTCCATAAGGTGATATCTTTCCTTTCTCCTATAAGTTGTAGTTCGACAATACTAATAATGCCGCTAAGTACGAGTCATTGCTACTCAGAATGGAGGTTGCTCGTGTTAAAGGTATTAAAAATCTTCACACACAAGGTGATGCTAAGCTTGTTGTCTATCAAGTGAGAATCATTATTAGACCAAGAATGAAAGGTTGAGACATTATAGCAATCATGTCGGGATTGCATTGAAGGTTTTGATGCTTTCAACATCTCTGCAATGCCGAGAGAGTTTAATGATCGTGTTGATTCATTAGCTATCTTTGCCACCCTTATGGTCCCTCACAAGGATTTTAAAGGTTATAAATACACAATTGAGTTGATTTTCTGATCAAGTGTGCCAGATAATGTTGACCATTGGCAGGTCTTCAATGGTGATAACCAGATCATAGCTTTCTTAGAGAAGATAGATAGCTTTGATGAGCTCTATTTTGAAGGTAGTGATTCTCTGCCTCGAGAATATGTTTCTGAAATAGATTCACAAACTGGTGAGGAGATTCTTTAGCTAAAAGGGAATAATATTATGAAAGGTTTGGTTTCTCTAGAAAAGTTATTCGACAAGCATGATAGATATATCAAACAATAGCAATAACTTGTTTCAAGTTCATCCATTGAATTTGAGCAAGTAAATTTGAGTTTTGAAGCAGATCGCAAGATGGTTAACATCGAGAAGTGTTGCACTGCTAATGAGATATTCAAGTTCATTACACTTCTTCGCCACTACATTGATGTGCTAGCATATTCATATGATGATTTGAAGTCTTTCAGACCCAAGGAGATCCAACATGAGATTCCTCTCAAGGTAGGATCGTTGCCTCATAATCAAAAGTAGAGGTAGTATAATCCCAAGATATCAGGTACTATTCTTTCTAAAATCCAAAAAATACTGAATGCTAGGATAATCTTTCCCATCCATCATTCCACTTGGATTGCGAATATTGTTCCTGTGAGAAAGAAGAACAGAGAAATCCATATTTGTGTTGATTTTAGAAATCTGAACCAATTTTCTTTAAAAGATAACTACCCTCTGCCTATTATGGACCAAGTATTACAAACTATAACTGGTTTCAAGATGTTGTCTATGTTAGACTATTTTTCAAGCTATAATCAAGTAGAAGTCAGTGAAACAGACCAATACAAGACTACTTTCACAACATCATGGGGCACATTTGCATACCACAGGATGCCATTTAGTTTGATTAATGCTGACACTACTTTCCAAAGGGTAATGGACCTTGCCTTTAGAGATGAAATGGGGAAGTTCATTATGGTGTACCTTGATGACTTGACCGTATTCTCTAAACAACATCGAGATCATGCCTACCATTTGCGACATGTTCTGGAACAGTGTCATCAAATGGTATTTCTCTTAACCCTAAGAAATCAGTTTTTAGGGTTATAGAGGGTAAGCTTCTCGGTCATATTGTGTCTAGAGAAGGTACTAAAATTGACTCAAAAAGAGTCAAATCTATCCAAAGTCTTACTTTTCCTGCTAGTAAGACTACAGTTCATTCTTTCTTTGGGAAAGTGAATTTTCTGTGAAGGTTCATTCCAGAATTCGTAGAGAAAACTTGTCATATTGTCAATATGATGAAGGGTAAGACCACTTTCTGTTGGAGTGTGGAAGGTAAAGCAGCCTTCAAGAATATTAAAAGGGCCATAGCTCATGCTCTAGTTCTAGTTTGTCCTGACTATACTAAAGATTTCATAATGTACAGTTATGCTTCTGAGCATACACTTTCAGCGATTCTGGTTCAACAGAATGAAGAGGATGTGGGATCTCCAATTTCGTTTATGAGTTTCCCACTGAAGGATCATGAACTTAAGTACTCAAATATGGAGAAACATGCTTATGTCCTAGTTAAGGCGGTGAAGCATTTCTGATTTTACATTCTGAATTCACACACTGTTGTTTTGGTGCCTAACACAACAGTGAAATCTATCCTGACACAACAAGAATTTGCGACTAAAAGGGGCAATTGGATTGCCAAAATTCAAGAGTTTTATCTTGATATCAAACCCACCAAGCATGTGCATGGCAAAGGTTTATGTTAGCTGATTGCTGACAATGTCCCAAAAGAAACAGGGGATGAAGAGGTATAGGTTGAGGATGTGCTGACTGTTCTCTTTGGCACCACAACAGATGAGTGGTATTCCAATATCTCTTATTTTCTCATGTATGGTGAGTGTCCTTCTCATTTATCTTATAAAGAGAAGTGAACTATCAAGTTAAAGGCTGCAAACTATGTCTTGTGGGATAACAGTTTGTATAAAAGAAGCCTTGATGGAGTTTTTCTCTGTTGTGTGGATAAAGTACAACAAAGCAGACTTCTAAAGTCTTTTCACAATTTGGCATGTGGAGAACATTTTTTTGCACCTGTAACAACTCATAAAATTTTGCAGGCTAGGTACTATTGGCCTACATTATTTCAAGATGCATACAACTAGGTACGTAGGTGTGAGCTCTGTCAGCAGTTTGTTGGGAAGCCTAAGTTATCTGCACTACCACTAAAGCCAGTTGTGATTGAAGAACCTTTTCAGCAATGGGGCATTGACTTCATTGGTGCTGTGAACCCACCGTCGAGTGCGGGACACAATTTTGTTCTCATTGCAACAGATTACTTCACCAAGTAGGTGGAGGCTATTCCAGTCAAGCATGCTACTTTTGAGGTAGTATGTAATTTTCTCAAGGAGAATATTATTTCTCAGTTTGGAGATCTAAACAAAATTGTAGAAGTTATTGCTACGTGTTTTTCTTCAAATGAGATCACTAGTTTTTGCTTTGAATATGGGATCATTCTTTCTCTTTCATTAGACTATTATCCGCAAGGGAATGGTCAGGCAGAATCTAGCAATAAGAATCTGGTTACAATTATCAAGAAACTGGTGGAGGATAATCAAAGAACTTGACATAAATCTTTGTTTGATGCTTTATGGGTGGACAGAATTACCCCTAAAAGGGCAATAGGCATGTCACCATTTCAACTTCTATATGGTTTGAATGCAGAAATACCTATTACTTTGGAATTGTCAGCTTTAAAGTTGGCAAAAGCAGTGGAAGATAGAAATTTTGAAAGTTCTATTGACAAAAGGATAATGTACCTCACTGAACTTGAAGAGCAGCGGGTTGGTAGTAGACCATATTGTTGAGCATCAAAGTCAGGTCAAGAAACTTTTTGATAAGAAGGTGAAGGCTAGAGAATTTCAAATTCAAGATCAAGTCTTGTTATGGGACAAGAGGAGGGAGCCAAAAGGAATGCATGGGAAGTTTGATTCCCTATGGAGAGGCCCATTCATCATTCACCAACTTTGTGGTGAGAATAGTTTCTTGTTGGAGTATCAAGATGGAAGATCATTCTCACTGCCCCATAGTGGACAACATATGAAGCATTTCAATCCTTTAAGTATCAGATAAGTTCATTTGTACATTTGTATTGTTTTTGTGTTTTTATTTTTTCATTTTTGTTTAAGTCTTTTTATGTCTTTTTGTTTTGTATCTTGACTCTATGACCCAATGGCATGGATGAGGGAACTTAGAGACTAGATTCTTCACCCTTTGATCATTTCAAAGAATGATTGAAGGAAGTTCCCCAGTTAGAGCCAGCTGTTGTCCTCAAAATCAGCTACGCTCATTTTGTAGGATGACCCCTATGAAACTTGTCTGTTTCGTAGCCTACACTCTAAGTTCACAAATCAAGGTGAGTCATCTCGTTCTCATGCGTAGTCCTCTTGTTCCCAATTATCTATTCGAGTTGTCTCTCATTTGGATTTCTTGAAACTCATATAGGTTGATTGAAATGATTTTTTCAATTTTAAAAGAGTTAGAGTATTTTTGTGTAACATGCAAGAGCGGCAAAAATTGCCGCCCTTGCATATTTTTAGTTTTTAGAAGTAAGATGCAGGGGCGGTGAAATTCACCGCCCGTGCATTCTTGGTTTTATCTAAGTCCATGCATTGGCAGAGAAAATCACCACCAATACATGCTTTTTGCATATTATATGCAATGGCGGTGAAAATACCTGCCAATGCATGTCCAGTTGTTAACATATGTAATATCGGCAATTTTCGTTGTCAAGACACGTATTAAATGCCACACGAGTTTAACTCGTGTGACATTTAATTTGAACTTTTAGTTTGGGTTTAAGTTCTTACAGGCATATTAAATCATTTTTATTTCATTTTTCTTTCTACTCTGCCTCCATTTCTTGCTCTGTTTCATGTCAAGTTACCAGTTTGACTCAATTCGGTGGAGCTTGGAAATATTCTTCATCAAAGTTTCACTTTTTTATTCCCATTTGTTCATATCAGGTTAGTTTCTTTTATTTTCTTTCTTGGTCATTTCTTAATTAGGGTTTTTTGAATAGATGAAATCTTGATTAGATTTATCACCATCATTATTTATCTTTCTACGATTTTTTTGTTTCAAAACCCTAGATATTTTGGTTTAGATCGATTATCTAGGTTTTTGTTTTCATCTTTTCTTTTATTTTCATTCTGAGCTTTCATTTATAACTTCAAAACTAGGTCTTCATTTTTAGACCCCACGTAGAAACTCCCAATTCATGCTTGAGCGGTTAGTTTTACTGTTTATGCACGAGAACTTACAAACTCCATCATATGTTGAGTCAGGGAAAGTCACCGCTCAGACATATGATCCCAATTCTTCCAACATATAGAGTCAATAAATCTTACCGCTCTTACACAAACCTTACAAAGTTCTTCCAATATGCACTGGCAGGGATTTTCGCTGCTTATGCATGCACTCATACCTTGCGTTTTTACCCTCATGCAAGGGCGGTCAAAATGACCGCCCCTACATCAAATTTAGCTTTTTCCTCATATGCAATGTTGGTCAATTTCACCAACCATACATGCTAAACGACCTAACCTACATGCAAGAGTGGCCATTTTGGCCGCCCATGCATGTCACCCTGAAAATTTTCCTAACACTAGGAAATTTTGCCTTTCAATACCTTTGGCCCGCTTTTGCCTGTTTCTTTGACTTGCACGCTCTCAAGCCCTTCAATGCATGTTGCCGTGTTCATGATCATTAATTCGTAGTAACCCCAATTTGCCCATTTTTCCCCTAACTGTGAGATCATGACTTTTTCCAGTTTCATCAAACATCTACGGAAGACGTCATTTCCAGTTTTCTTCACAAAGCTGATGTTAGAGCCGTCTCCATCAAAAGCCAAGATCATGAAGTATAAATACCAAGGGGTTTTCCCCATGACTTCATTATAGTCTAATGTGGATGAGATAAGAAACACAGATATTGGTCATGTGGACATGGCCAAGTTTGTGGATAGAACAATGCAGTCAAATCCTCCTTGATACATGTAGAAAATTATCAACAGTAACATTCATCTAGTTCCTTCTTTTCCTGTCGTAGTACATAACCCAAAATTTATTCTTCAAGTGGCAAGCCACTATAATAAAGATACCAAGACTGTGTCTGATTCTCAAGGAAATGTAATCATGAGATTAGATGCAGAGTTTCTTGACAAAATCTTTATGTGCCCTCCTATTGGGAATGTTGGTGAGATAGATTTTGCTCAAGGGCAAAAAGATTATGATACAGATGTTGAAGCTACAAAGAAACATACTAATAGTAAGTGGCTAAAGACTTCATGGAGTAACTTGTCCAGATGGCCTAAAGATCTCTCGAGAAGCGATTTTGTCGAGGAGGTAAGTGATTTGATTACACTGCTAAGTCGGATCAGAGGTCTTCCTTCATCCAAGTTTCATGAATGGATGTACACATATATTAAGGTGATTCTCAAGGGCCAACAGAAAATATTCTAGGGAGAACAGATCATTAATGCTCTACATGATCAACTGGTGAAAGTCAATACAACTTTCAAGTTTTATATGACTTCATATCTGGTATATGCTGCTACAAGTATGAGGAGTTTTCCTGGTCTAACTCAAGTCGATGATCAGAGATTGGTTCTAGTTTATGATTATTATCCACAGATTACTCTTAAGGGATCAATCCATCATTTCTGTAGAGTTAATGGTGCTCTCTTTTCAGTATTCATGTGTTTGTGGAATAATGATCTTGAGTAGAAGACAGTATTAGATGAGGCCTGGGAAGTGGTCAACTCTTTTGGCTGTTTGTTTTTATAATTTCCAACTTTCACTTACCTAAGAGGGATATTATCCTGGATATCCATATATGCTTCCATGATATCCCATTGATAGAATCATTCTAATGGAGCTATGTAGGCAGTTGAATGTTGTACACAATAAGTAGATGGAGCTGAAGAAATCAAGAATTAAGTTTCCTGTGGAAATTGGTAGGTATTCTGTGCAATCAGCCACCAAGGCTAAGGTAGTTGAATCAGAAATGCAGCTGGTCACATTGAAATAGTTCAAGAAAAGGGATCATTTTGATTACAGAAGGGTACATGACAAAATCAAGAGAAGGGCAATTTTTCATGTGCCAATGGTTGAGAATATTTGGGCTCATCTAAGAACCCAAAATGATATCAAAAAGTTAGATTGTTGTAGACTTCATCTAAGCCAGATCGAGGAACTAGGACTGGTTAATGTTCTAGAGGGTATGGAAGATGAAGGTGATGTCCTTGACCCCGAGTATGACATCAACAATGCTGAAGCCTCAGCTTTTCTAGAGGTCAAATGGTCGATGAAAGAAGAGACTTCTATCAGGAAGAGATTTTAGCCTATACTGGCTAACCTCAATATATGGTTGCAAAGCAAAGGTCTCAGTTTGAAAGAATTCCTCACTGGATCAGAGATAGAGATTTAGGAGCAAACTAGAAAGAAGATAGAAAATAGGACAAATAACAAAAGTGATGCTCCTTCTTCTTCTAAGGTGCACAAACCAAAAATTAAGTTTGTCTCAAAGGGAGGGAAGGCAAAAGAAATTGAAGGAACTTCCACTATTGTAGATTTAGGTGTTGAAGAAGTAGATGTTGATAAAATGGAGGTTGAAAATAATGAGATGGAACAACAAAATGTTGAGGAACCTGATAGTACTGAGCAACTGGAAATGGGTGAAAACCTGATGAGGAAGGTGATAAAGAACAAGAAAAAGAAAAGGCTATGAAACAGGAACAACTTGTTGGCTCATTAAAGTCTCTGCAAAAAGGTCTTCCATTAGAGCCACAAGTTTCTATGCCCTTGCCTCATGTTTCTATTTTTGATAATCCTCCAATAGCTTCTAACATTCTTGTTGTCATGGTATCTTCTGATAATACTCTCCCCTCTATGAGAACAAGCTTTGGGACTATTTTTGATTCTTCTGGTTCTATTCCTAGTCTATCTTCTCCTTCTTTTGATATTGGGGAACAAACTATTCTAGATCATTTCCTTGATGGGTTAGAGGAAAATGTTGATACAGGTGTTGTTTTCACCAACACTTCTCCTATTGTCACTAAAATAGGTGTTAGTATGCATCCCACTAAGCAGGTGGTTGATTCTTCTCCAAATGTTAGTACACTAACACTACCTCCATCATTGTCTACCTTTACTCCCAAAAGGAAAAAGTAGTCTATTTCACCGGATGATATTGACATTGAGAAATTACTACCTATTAAACCAAAGACTTAGAAGAAGAAGCCTAAAACTATTTCTAGGCTGATAGATGAAAAAGGAGTCAGGTATGCAGGAATTGCTAAACCACCAGAGGATGCTACTATAGATACCTTTGAGGTGAATGATTATATTGTTTCAAGAGTTGAGTTAGGTAAGCTAACTCATGAAGGTATCATGGTAAATTTTCAAGCTACAACAAGCTCATTTCTTGTAAAATATGATGAGGTAAAGAAAGAAAAAGAGCAATACAAAGAAAAGGCAGAACAACTTGCTGCTGTCCTTTAGAAAATAGTGAAATCATCTGAGATCATGGAACCTATGGCAGTGACTGTAGAAGACCCTTTGATTCAAAAGGTTGAGAAAGTTTAGGCCATAGGAAGAGTGGTTGGTGACATTTTGGAACGGTTGTTGTCACAAGGTAGAGTTCTCTTGAAGACCACAGTGGAAAGAAAGCAAAAAATGGCAAAGGCAAAATCTAAGTTAGTTGATTTACTTTCTCAAGAACTTCAAGATCAAGAGGATAGTTTAGAGGAATGGATTGAGATGAAGAAAATCAAGATAAATAATTTGATTTCCATTGGTGTCATTTCAAACCAAGAGTCTTATATCAAGACTAAAGAATCCATTACCCATCGCATCAAGGCATTAAGAGGTTTACTTGATGATTTGTGTCAATTATGAGAAAACAGTGAAGACAGTGATGTCTCACTTCTACACAGGTTAGAGGAACTACCATGCACTCTAAAAGGTAAGGATCATAAGTTTCTCTCAATAGAGGAGAGGATAGATGCTTTTGAGAAGATGGTTCAGCAAAAGTTTGAAGATGAAGTTCTTATGGTGGTCTCAATGGATAGCCTTTATGATCATCACTCAACCTTTGAAAATCTAAAGGATAATCTTGAAAAACATGAGAAAGTGATAAAGGTGGTCAGGGATGCAATTCTTAGGGCTCGCACCATTTCAGATAATATAGTCGGGCCTAATGTATGTGAGATGGCAGTAGTGCGGATGATGTACCAAAACTTCCTAAAAAAGAATGATGGTGGCAGTTGAAGTTCTTTTTCATGCCTTAGTTGATTTTCATTTTTGTATATGCAATTTGTATTTTTTTTTAGACATATTCACATGTATTTTCCCAAAATGTAATTACATGTGAGACAAAAGAAGTCACAAGTCAAATAGGACTCTTTTGTTGAGTAAGTCAAAGTAGTTAGGTTTTTTCCTAAATTTTCTCAAGGCTTCTCCCTATAAATAAAGAGGGCTTGTATTGTAATTAGTATCTTTTATCTATTGCAAGGAAACTCTGCTGAATTGAAAAACATATCAAGACTTTGAGCTTTTCATGTTTATCAAATTTTCAAGCGAATATCAATATAAGCAAGTAGTTTGAGTATCAAACTTTGAGTTGAATCATATTGTTTTGTGATATCAATGTTCTTATGTCATTGGTGTTATATTATATTGAATCATTTATGAAATCATGGAGTTTTATTTTAAATTGAGAGAAGTGTTCTTATTCTAGTTAAATAGACTTTGTACTATTTTCTCATTGCGGGAGTTTGTATTTACATTTGTGAGAATAGAATTGTTTAAAGACTTTGTGTTGTAAACTATTGTGATCAATCTACTTATATCATATTGGATAAGAGTGGAGACTTTGAGCTACATTTGAATTCAATCAAGTTTATTTGTGGGAAATAAGTCAAGCAATAGAAGACTTTGTGTTTCTATGGTTTGTCTCAGTTGAGAAGTTCTTAAATATCATTTCTATTGAAATTATCATTTTGAAGAGAAAAACATAGATATTCTGAAAAAAAGAGAATAGGATGCAATGAAAACATCCCAAGCATAGTTCTAGTTTATATAAGTGTTAAAAGTTGTTTATTAGAAATAATTCATAATCTAGAGGGAACCTCCCCTTGCTGAGAGGAGAGACTCTGTCTGATCATAGCTGTGGTGATATAACCATTTTGTCGTTAATTAGCTAAACGACAAAATATTCACCCAACACAGCTGCTAAAACCATAGGAGCAATTTCCATAAACATAGAAGTCTCAACCCATAACAATTGACACACAAAATAATAAGTATACTGGAAATACTCTTCAAACAATTCAATATAATAGGGGGGATCCTCTGTGACTAAAAAAACCCTTAGCTTGTTGTTCTTGTCATGGGGTCTATGCATGGGCAACACCCATCTCTTGTAGTTGTTGCTCAAATTATAATATTCACCGATCAAATCCCTAATCCTAAGCTTTACATCGAAGCCAGTATCCAATTGGAAAATCATAGATATGTAATCCTGGGTGATAGGGTTAAACCCTATCCCATCCTTTAACTCAATCATACAATTCTATGGGTTATATTTTCTAGCTAGCATTTTTAAGAACTCAACATTCATAAATATGTTTGGCACTATCAACTTTCCTGAATTCAAATTCCATGGGTTCGAAACAAAGGAATGCCTATACATTTTCTTATAATGGTAGATAAAGAGGTCATACCCTCTTATGGGAGTCCATTTATTTCCTACTTGTTTGTATTCATCTTCTAGTTTTTCTACATTTGGGTTTAACTGGGTATTCCTTTAGGATTTTTGCCCTAACTTCGGACACTGGTCTATTAAATCTTTATTCAAGTGTCTCTCATTCAACTTTTGCCTTTTTGCCTTAGGGTTTTCATGTGTTTCTTCCATAGTATAATGCAAGAGATCTTTTTCAAATACAATTATGAACTAGAGAGCTTAGATTTTACGCTCATAATACTTGGGTATTTTGATTGTATTCATTGCAGATGTTCACCCTGGCTCCCGTGCTCGCGTACTGAACTAGATGTTTCAATATTTTCTTATTTTCCTTTATTCTGAGCATTAATAGCAGCTTTCAAATCATTAGGGAAACATTTATTTCTCACAATAGAGCACCTTCTGTCACCTTGCCGAAATAATCATTTCACTTAAGGGATTTTATTATTTCTTTATTTCATTGGGACTTTACTGTGACTCAAATGGTAGTCACACCGAAACTCCATCTTTTTGACATATGTGCCTTCCCTCGTGCCTTCTTGATCATTGGCATGTTCTTTTTTTTTGGAAAGACCAAATATGCACTTCCTTCGACATTCTAAAATCTTTAGTGGCTTTTCAGCAGGATAGGATTCTAAGTCACCCCAACATGCCGATATTTTGTAGTCTCCTTGATATGCCTCTTACGAGTCAGAATATCGAAGAGACCTCTAAAAGACTCATCCCGATACTCTGATATCTCTGTCTCTTCGAACTTAAAATGTTAGTTCAAAAATTGTGCCAAGGGGTTTTTTAATTTTATCATTTTATCGGTGTGACACATTTAGGTGTCACACTGATTTCTTGAGAGCTTCTTAACATCTTTCGGGTTGTCGAAGTGGCCTTTGAAGAAGTCATACTGATATGCCAAGGATTCTTTTTTCAATAAGTCTGTAAGGATTAAGACTTTGACATATGGTGTAGGTAATATGGATTTTCATGGTTCTAAGGCCAATTTGATGGGTGATTTATTCGGGAGTGTTAATTTAAAAATGCAAATAGATGATTATCTAAAGTGTATGGCTTGAAAATGGATTTTCTAGATGAATTTTTTGGGTTTGAAATTTTGCCCCAACACACCCAATGAGATAATTTGTAGAGATAAATCTTTAGTCTCCCATGATTTGTTATGAAGAAATTAAGTGCAACTTCCAGGGTATTGATTACATAGTTTTCTTTAGTTTCAAGTCCCCCTTGTATAAGTAAGAGCTTCTTGATCATTTTGTAGGATGAAATTTATAGGATAATGCTTAGTAGTAATCCTTTCTTATAAAACTTCTTTCACATTTTCTTGATCTTTTAAGTTTGGAACTCAGACCTTATTTCATGTGTCTAGGGCTTTAAGCCTTTGCTTGTATACAAATGTGTATGATTCCTAAATACTAATATAAGAAGTTGTGACTATTTCATTTTAGTCTGCTCTTGTGTTGTATGAATGAATTTATATTTTAGATATATTACTAATATTGGCAATTAAATATAGACATGAGATCTAATTAATTATGCCTTGTCTTGTTTTGCTTCTAGTTCCATGCCTGCCAACATCGCTTCTAGTTCCATGCCTGCCAACATCCTCCCATGACCTAAACTATTGTCTTTTCCTTAAGACGAATTGCCTCAGAATTCTTTAAAAATAAATTTGACTCTCTCTAAATATCTTACTAAGACAGGTCCTTTAGTATCTCAAAATATATCTCAAATTTGGAAAAAAATTAAGATCCTTTATTATGGTAGCAAATATTGTAGGTGTTATTGATATGCTCATATTAAATTTATCAATGTAAGATAGTCTATTGACTGTGTTGCTGCCATACTAAAATGGCAATATTGGATTATTGAATAGAGGACATATTAGTAGGCTCCACAAAAGTAGGAATTGTTTGTCTAATATTCAACAAAAGATTTGATAGCAAGGAAAGATGAACATTAACCTCTATACCCAACTCCTTTACTTGACCAATTATCTATGTTCTTTGTGTATTATATGGCTATGTTGTGACTAGAGATTTCTTAATTTCTAGCATTGTGAACCATCTCAATCACTCATAATGTTGTAGTTCCCTAATAATTACAAAAGTTGGGTCTCCATGTTATCCATCTAAATATGTTTTTGCATAGTAATCTTTAGCCAATTCATGCGATATTGATATAGAGTGGAAACATCATTGCAAGTATTGCATAATTTCTCTACTTTATTATCTAATTCTTCTCTTATATATTTTTATTTTTTTTGTGCTTGATCTAACTTTTCTACCTCATAGTCATTAATTGTTTGATCTTTTAAGTGTTTCTTCTCTTGTTCCCAACCATTAATTTACTCTAGTTCAAATTATGTTGTCATGGATATAAGGGAGCCAGTTTGAAGTTATGGTTAGTTCTATTGTATTAACTTAATGACTTTTTCCATTCTTTCTTCTATGGTGACATTAGCTTTTTGGGTCCTTTGCCACTACTTCCAAATGCTTCACAAAATGGGTACGTGCATGGAAATGGGGGACCAAAGGGGGGTCAAAAGTGGTTACTTTTTTTTTTTCTGAAATCAGTAAAAATTAATTTTGGACAAGAAAATGATGATATCCATGCTTAAAATTTGAAGATGTGACAAGAACAAGATTTGTAGTGCTCAAAATCTAGCTTCTAAACTACTATTTTTTTCAAAAAATAGTGGAGATTAAGAGGTTGAAATAAGGGGAGCACATAAAGTGCTCATGTTTTTGTCACAAAAATATAACATAGCATCTAGTCTTCTCCCACTAAAATGTTGAATTTTTTTAATTATTTCACAATTTTCTTTAGTGGAAAAATAGCTAACATCAATTTTTTTTAATGAATATATATTTTTTTATGAATTTTCAAAGTAGACACATCCTGAAAAATGAGAATTTGAGCATACCCTCCTAGTTTTTTGGAAACTAATTGAATATCATTCTTTAAATATGTATAGAATAGAGTCTAGAATCTAAAAATGTAATTTGTTTGAAATTTGGATGAACAAATAGAAAATGACACCAAAAATACTATGCATAGGTTTTCGACAAAAAAAGAAGACACTAGCAAAATAAATTAAAGATGGAAACCTTAATGTTTTAAGATTTTAGAAAGAAAAAACATGGTTAGAAAGATAATAAAAAACTTGAAGTCATCCTCATTTTTTTTATTAACATTGAAAAATGTGTAACTTGATGGAAAACATGCTTGAGATTTAGTTATTTTTCTATGTTTTCTTGAAAAAATGTCTTTGGGCACCTTACATGTAGGCCCAACCCTTTGGCTCAAATATCCAAGACAAATCCAAGCCTAAGAGTGGGATTCCAAAGCAAGATTAAACAAAATGCGTATTATAACCATGTGCATTATAACATGCATGTGTTATAAATTCAAAAAAAGGGTTTTTTCTTTGTTTTTAGAAAAGAAATAATGCAAGTGAATTATAACATTCTCACATTATGGATCGAGATTTTTGAGCCATCTTGAGCTATAATGCTAGCACATTATAATGCACTCATGTTATGTAATTTTTTTCCTCAAATCAATTTTTGAGGCCACATTTTGGTTTGCCATCTTGGTGCACATACCCAAGTTCTAACTTTTTTAATGTAGAAATTTGAGTTAAGTCAACTTGTGGTCATGTAGGGGTGTTAAGAAATATATTTGGGCTCATAGTCACTACTAAAGTTATATGTTTCTATCTTGCCATATATTCCCTTCTCTTTCCTATAGGATCACTAATTGGCTAATTTTTGGGGGTGACTACCTATTTTGGCATATCTTCTTTCTCATTCTCTACTTCTTTCTCTTGTTTTTCTTACTTCTTGCTATATTTTTTAAAGGCCATTCCTAGTCTTAGTGTTAAGGACTTCCTTTTTGGTGGTAGTTTTGTATGTATCACATGGTCATCCTCTCCCCTCTTTGCCTAACTCTCTAGTTGTGCCTCTTTTACACCTATTTGTTGAGGTGTATCTATTGTATGTAGTGGATATGGTGGGGCAATAGTATGCTTGGTTTATCCTACACTTGTTTGGTCTGAAGAAATGTATAATAGGCATGTTGGAGATCTGAGTAGTAGACTCCACAAAAGTGGGAATTATCTGTCTAATATTCAACAAAAGGTTTGATAGAAAGGAAAAACTAACATTAATCTCTATAACCAACTCCTTTAGCTGACCAATTACATGTGTTCTTTGCATAGTTATATGGCTATGTTGTGATTAGATAATTCTTAATTGCTAGCATTATGAACCATCTAAGTCACTCATAATGTTGTAGTTCCTTGATAACAACAAAAGTTGGGTCTCCATGTTATCTATAGATTTGAATGTTCAAATTTACACCTGAATATTATAGCTACATGCAAACCTATATCAACATTATCCATCTAAATTTTTTGTTGCATGGTAATTTGTGGTCAATTGATGTAGTATTGATATAGAGTGGAAACATCATTGCAAGTATTGTGTAATTTCTCTACTTTCTTATCTAATTCTTCTCTTATATTTTCTAGTTCTTTTGTACTTGATCTAACTTTTCTACCTCATAGTCCTTAATTGCTTGATCTTTTAGTGGTTTCTTCTCTTGTCCCCAACAATTAATTTACTCTAGTAATTAATGTACTACTCCTTCCAATTGTGTTGTCTTGGCTCTAGAGGAGCCAATTTGTAGTTGCGGTTAGTTCTATTGTATTAACTTAATCACCTTGTCCCTGCTTTCTTCCATGGTGTCATTAGCATATTAGGTCCTTCGGCACTACTTCCAAATGCTTCACTAAGTTATAACTTTTGCAATGAAGAAATTTGAGCGAAGTCAACTTGTGGTCATGTATGGGTGTTATTAAATATATTTGAGCTCATGGTCACTACTGTAATTATACGTGTCTATCTTACCATATATTCCCTTATCCTTCTTATAGGATCACTAATTGGCTACTTTTCTGAGGTGATTACCTATTTTGGAGTATCTTCTTTCTCTTGTTCTACTTCTTTCTCTTGTTCTTCCTACTTCTCTCTATTTCTTTTTGAAGGCCATCCCTAGTCTTAGTGTCAATGACTTCCTTTTTGGTGGTGGTTTTGTATGTAGCACATGGTCATCCTCTCCCTTTCTTTCCTATCTCTCTATTTGTACTTATTATACAACTATTTGTTGAGGTGTATCTATTTTATGTGGTGAAGATGGTAGTGGCATAGTATCATTGGTTTTATCCTACACTTGTTTGGTTTGAAGGATTGTATTATAGGTGTAGACACCTAAAAATGTCTTGACCCCGCAAGCCATTTTCTCACATTGCTTACACTACTAACCACCCCCTTTCACCAATTAATTAAATATATATTTTTTAAATTAAATTACCCTAAGCCATCCCTAACCATTCACCCTTAACCATTCATCACTAATTATTACCTAGTAATGAATTAATTCGATTAATTTATTACTAAACCATGTAACTTCATTTATCATTAATTAAATAAATATTTCTAATATTTATTTCGTTAATTTATCCATCTCCCTAATCTTGATTAATTAAATAAAACATGCTTATTTAATTAATCTCCCCTAGCCTATAGTCTAAACCTAGACTAATTAAATAAATACCCATTATTTAATTAGCTACCTTAACCTACCTAGCCCCTAGACACAAATTAATTAAATAAACCCTTATTTAATTAATTTTAACCTCTAATTAATCCTCTCACTAATTTCCAACAACTAGATTAATTAAGTTAAACACTTAATTAATTTGGTCAAACCTTACAGCTCATCTTTCCTTTTTCATGTAAGAGCTCTTTTTCATGCAAAGATCTCACACATGTCTTTGCCAAAATAAAACATTTGTCACATGTATTCACACTCACCCATAAATCTTAATTTTTTATTCCACCCTATCCTAAGGAAATTATTTTTTTATTTCCTCATAAGTCCTAATCCTCATTAATGCTAACCCTTCCCAATGTGAATTTAAAAAGTCACAAATAATCTCAACCCTTTAATCTTGTTGATGAAATCTATGCCCTCCATCTCATCCTCTCATCTCCACCATTGGATCCCAACTTTGAATCCTAGCCATTGATCTCATTTCCCCTCCAATTTGCCTATAAATACAAGTTGTCACAAGCCATTTTCACATCTAAGTTTCAAGCAACCTTATTGTGCCAAAATAGCTTCTCATATCCCTCCATAACAATACCATTATGCCAAAATTGTGTTAAATTTATAGTAATTTACATTCATATTATTCACATTTGGGTAAAGCTAAGAGGACTTTGGGTGCATTTCTCCTCAACCTTATTAAGCAATGAGGGAGATTCAAGGAGTTGGAAGGTATATTGCTTCTTTTTTAGTTTTCCTTTCATGTTTTTAGTCTTTGTGATATTTTTCATCTTCATTTGACACGTCTGGTAGGACCCCTGGTCTTGTACTAATCTTTTTTGTGAGTTTTTATGGAAGATTTTAACATTGCAAGTCAGATTAGTGCAGTCCATCTACACAGTCACGCTTTCTATTTGTAGTTTAGCACCTTATGTGACTATTTCAATTCCATCAGTGTGACCTAGAGTGTTAGACTAACAAGAGTAAAAATAACATAATTTTTTTTTTTAAGCAAGTAAATGCATTAATCATTAAATATAATTACACTATTAACAACATTAAATGAAATGAACAGCTAACACCTCTAGGGAACATAATGGCAACAGATAAAATTATAACAATACAAGTGATATGCATCATAATACAACAGAAGAGTATTACATTATACATTTGCAGAGATGGATAATTACAAAGGTTCAATTCAAGATTACAAGACCGATTACATCAGTTTACAAATAATACAATTATGAATGTATACTACAACTCTGAAGGTGTAGAACAAATCTGGAATGGGAACACTTTTGCACTAATCACAAACCATAACATCCAAGAAGACCAATGGATAGCTCTGCCACCCAACCATGTGGAACCCTGAGGTCCACCCCTCCGAGCTAGGAGATAACAATGAGGTTCCACTAAGTCAAAGGATACAAACGAACAGATACAAACTTGACACAGACAAAATAGATTATCAAGACTGCATAAGACAAGGTAGTACTCCAGAGGCAACAAAAAAGATAAAGACAGAAGTAACTAAGCTGCAGTAGGGAGAGTGTCATCGCATGGTCCTAGCATGGGTTACCTAGGTATCTCTCACTAGAAACCAGCCCCCATCTATGGTTACCCTAGCAGTCTCTCTCTAGGCATCGGCCCCATAGGGTGACATATGCAGAGCCGACACATCCTCTCATGGAGATAAGGAGGTTGACCTTGCCAACCAAGCCTTCTCATCCCATCCTTAGCCTGCGAGAGCACTCAACTCATGGGTGAGGCATCTTACTTATCTTGTTATGTAAATTACTACCCCAACCCTCCTAAATAAATTATTAAGTTATCACTTGATTACAACTTCCATGGGGTTACCAAAGCAGCCACTTTGGGCACCAGCCCCACCATGAAAGCCACTCTCCTACCTACAACTAGCAACCTCTAACCAACCATCCAAAACCAATAACATGCAAGGACAAGGGTCTACAAGACATCCATTTTTTACATTCCGATCCATTACATAAGCCATTCAAACTTTGACCACAACAATAAAAGTTCCCTTATCCACTTCAAAACTCAAAACAATACATCATTGGAACATAATGACACAAATAACAAGTTGAAACCCAAGCAGTTAAGCCTCTGGAGTCGGTAATTTGAACTCTTTACTATGATACAAAAGTACATCTCCCGTTATGGAAGCTAGGTTTAAACGACTATGACTTTCCTGTAGACCAATATGATTTAGGGCCAATGAGAATAAAGAAGAAAAAGAAAAAAAATAACTCAATACCATCATTATTACAAGTTGATAATAATATACAATTGTGTTCCAAGGGTGACCCTACACTAAGATATCAATGAATCAACATACCATTTCCGGACAAGGTTTACGAAAATGAAACACTTCAACGAAAAGGTTAATACAACATTACAACCTATATCCAAAACATTCTTACTTCCTTCTATAGACACGCATTATCAACAATAAAGAGCTCCAAACTTTACAAGACACTAAACTTACTCAAGAAAGAATATTAGTTAAACATCATTAGATTAATACAAGGACAGATACTAGTTAAACTGTTAATAACTGAGAGGGGGGGGTGAATCAGTTATCCTAATTATTTCCCTTATTGAACTTTCTTATTAATTGATGCAGCATTGAATCAAACACCAAAACATTAACATGAAATAAGAAACACATAACACAGTATTTTTGACGTGGAAACCCTATTAAGGGAGAAAACCACGGGGTGATTAACCCAAAATTATTCTCTGTTAGAAGAATAGGAGATTACAAAAAATGGCCCTTGCCAATTAGGGCTCACTGCCCGAGCACACTGCTCACAAGAGGCCCACTGCCTACAAGAAGACACACTGTCTACAAAGTGATAAGAATCACAGTCTTGAACTGATTGGAAGCATCTGCATATGCTGGAGTTCAGTTCCGGTTAGGCTCAGTACACTGATCTGCTGCACTTCATCTTTCCCTTGTTCTTTATTCTGCTATCTTTCACATACCGGATCCTTTTTGCTACCTCTGCTCTGTTCTGGACTTATTCGCATATATCTTCACACCACCACACCCTTCACAACTAAATCCATCCTCTATATATATCCGCACAAGTAATTTCATCACTTTTCTAGTCGGCATCCGGAACAGTCTAGTTTCTTACAAACTCTTGTTCTGTCGGCTGAATCCTTCCTCACCAAGCAATGCGGATCAAGCATATACTTGTAGATATCATTAATCATGTCGGCCAAACATGATTCATGCCTTCACAACTTCTATCATCAACAGTAACACATCCGGAAAGTAGTCTGATACTCTGTCAGTCAGTTCTTCCTCTGTTTTCACTGTCTCTCAGGAATCCGGTACTCAACTATTCATATCTTTTTCCTTGTCCATCACCGGAGGCTAAATCCTTGGAATATACCACTCAAGGTAGTCCTCTTGACTTCCCCAAATCCGCACTGCACCAAGACACTTCCTCTGAGAGATCCGGACCAATCTGTCGGACCTTGCCACATGCTCTGTTCTTGTTCACCAGACCACAACATTCTTTATTCTGACTTCCGGTAGAGACACATCATGACTTCCGGATATGTGGGATGACCTTTGTTGCCATCAATGACAACAACCATGAATCCATATAGTGTCTCTTGCCAACAATCTCCCCCTTTGGCATTGATGGCAACACTTAGTGAAAAATGACTAAGTGTTTTCACTATGCTCCCCCTTTGCTGATGCTCTGTCTTTATATACAATTTCCGGAACTCCCCCTTAGTTGGATTCCTCATTTTTCACTGCTCCTCACTCCCCCTTTGACATCAATGGCAAAGGGTGGGGTCCGCACACCAAAATTTTCAAAAATTTTCTATACATAGCCGCATATTTACATACTCACATATACTGAAGAATGTCTGCAAAGGATGTCTGCAATTGGATCATTTCTGTAGCCCAACTTTGCTTCATTCTATCCAAAATTGAAATGTGACCACTCAACAAAAATGCAAAAGCTTCTGCCCGCTTGAGATCTGTTGGATCTTTTGTTTGGGCGGTGGTCTGAGCATCACTGATGGCCTCATGCATCGTTTCCAACTTAGGGATTATAATCCTTCTAAGTTCTCCCATCCGGTTAGTGATGTTCTTCCTTTCCTTCTCAAGATTCTTTATTTCATTCAAGACTGCAATAGTCTGACATTCTTGATTTATTATGGAGGAAGAGAGAGGATCAAAACTTTGAGATAAGCTTTGTAGCTTGTCCTGTTCCTCTTTTATTTTCTTATCAATTGCTGCTGTTGCCTTTGGCCAGGATATGCAAAATTTGTAGATGTCACCGCCATCCTTAAGAGCATTTTCTAAGCTCTTTATTCCAATGCTTACAATCTTCCTATCTTTAGAGATTAATTCTAATATTTCTGAAAATCTCTTATCCAAAAATTCCTTCCGGACCTTTTCTTCAGCTGATTTTTCTAGAGAATCAAAATGTGTATCAACACTGCTGACTAAGGTTTTTAGATTACCGGAAGTGGAGGCTGTCGGATCTATCTGGATTGATGGCATAATCTTTACAAGTACTCCGGAAGCAGCCTCTATCAACTCACAGTCTTCCATATGAGACTTCAGGAGTTTTTCATTTGCCTTGGCATTTGCAAATGAAGCTATCTTCATTGTTTGTACCGGAGAGAGAGAGTCAAAGTCGAATGGGCCTTTTAGAAGCTCCGGTTCATCAATCTCTAAGGTTTCTTTGCTCAAAAATTGTTGAACAGTTTGTGCAGTGTCTCTTGCCGGAGACAGATGTTTCTTTTCTTCTGCAGTCTTGGAACTGTCAACCTCTTTGTCTTTCACCACATCTCCACCAGTCCCAAGTCCTCAGCTGTTTCTGTACCTAAGTCCTCTACAACAGGAAGATTGAACCTTTTGAAGGCCTTCCGGAGGATCTCTTCTGTTTCTTGGGCCACTTTGTCAGTCTCACCAAGCATGAGTTGATTCATCCTGGCTTTGCTTCTGAACTCATCTTTGCAGTCCTTGAAGATAATGTTCATTGTCTTGGGATCAATTTGAGGATATAGCTGAATAGCTATCTGCTCCCAGATCTCAAGATCTTTAGCATGAGCATTATTCTTTCTTACTTCCAATTCCTTTTCTAGGCTTTTAGGAATAAGAGATATGATCTCAATGAAAGCCTTATTATATATGTTAAGATATTTGACTGTGGCTTCCTGCAGAGTCTTTTGGTCAGCCTCACTGAAATCATCATAAGATTCAGTCATTGGTTGAAGGTTTCCATCCACCGTGACCGACTTGATTACATTCTCTAGAGACAGAGTGGGCTTTTCAACAGATACCTCCGCCATTTCATCCTTGTCTTGGCCTGTGGAGGGTTTACCGGATCCTTTCTTCTTCTGTTTCTTTATTTCTCTTACTCCCTCATCTGACTCTGTTTCCTCTTCATCCTTTTGGCTTCCATAAGTCCTTGTGGCTTTTGTCTTGGATCTCTTACCGGATGCCTGGACTTCCAGTTTAGAACTTTTGGTTGTGGGAGGTGCAGATCTCTTTGATGATCTGGTCCGGGTGGGAGCTTCAACCGGAGCACTTTCTTTACTTTTCTCTTCTTCCTCAGCCTTCCTCCTCTTTTCCCGGCTGGCATCAAGTGCCTCTTTTGAGATGCCTAGGCCTTGAGCAATGTGCTCTACTTCTTTTCTCACCTTTCTTTTAATCTCAGGTTCCCTGAGTTCTACATGTATTTTTACACTCAGCTCCTCAAAGGTTCCAAACCTTTCTGCCTTAGGATCTTTAGGCTGACTTAGCATGTGTTGAACATGCAGCTCCACTATCTGTTCATCCACTTCATACCCCATGGGCATGATCCAGACAGTCCTTGGCTCCACTGCCTCCATTAGGCACTGATCAGTGTCAACCATAAAGCACACTGAGTCTTTGTATTTTTCAACAAGAGACTGGGGAATTCTCTCTCTTGCTTGCATCATGCTCTGAAAGTTTTTGAAGTATCCCCATAGAGCTGTATTTCTCGCTTTTGCATCCCCAAGTCCATGCAAATAGTCTCTTATCTAGACTACAACAGGTTTGTCATTCTGCCATACCCATCCACTTGATCCGGGTAGCTCATTCATGAAGTAGAAGAATAGACATACAATAAGAGTACCATACTTAAAGGAATTCTTCTTATCCTTCTTGATTTTCTGTATATTTTCCATTAATTGGCTTAGCAGTAGTTCGCAGAGATCATATTCTGCATTCTTTCTTAGCATTTCATAGGCAGTGTATACTGCAGTTCCGGATACAGAATTCTCCCTGCTGGAGTGATAGATCTTGTATCCTATTATCATTGATGCATATTTGATATCCGGATCCGAAATATCTTCAATGGTCATTGCCCTCTTATCAAATTTTGATCCGGTGGCCTCAGTTACAATGTTGTTCTTGACAGATTTGAGGATAGGTATCCCTCCGGAAGAGTATAGACCAGTTACTGCTCTAATTGCCTCTTTTGTGATCTTGCAGGGTCTATCCAGCCATAGAAAGTTGTCATGCATCCTGCTCAGTACATACCGGACCCATTAATCTTCTTCAAAGCAGGGGAAATGAATAAATTGCTCAAATTGTTTCTTCTGGATATCCTTATACTCTGGTTTAAGCTCAGAAGCATTGTCTATCAGTTGCTTGTGATAGAGGTCTCTTAATTTGAATTCCCCAAATTCCTCAATGCTTGCATGTATGTAAACCCTAATGTCTTTAGTATGTAAAACTCCGTGAGGAACACTAGAGAAGGCTCCTAGTGGATCTACCTCCAATGATTTGTAGGGATGTTTCTTGAATGAGGGGCGAGGTCTATCAGAGATCTTAACTATGTTTGGAGTAGCCATTCTTCAAAGATTTGCAGTGAGGTAATGAAAAACGGAGAATACCTTATGCGCCTTCGACTTGCACGGAGTGATTGGATTGATTTCTTTATGTAATGACTTCGGCAGGAGATCCTTGGTGTGCTTGATGAATCTTGTTGCAGAGCTCCACTATTCGCTTCTTCTTGAGTGCAGAATGAGCAAATGACTTTTGAGAAATCCCTTATATTGCTCCGCGAACCCTAATATCTGTCTGCAATAAATGCTTCACCTACATTATTCCGGTTCGCCTTGTCTGGATAGCTTGGAGTATCCCGGATTAGTCCTGATCTGTGAATATCATCCGGATCTTTCAATCATGAATAAATAGAGGTAACATATTACAAGAACATCCCAAACATTCTATCCAATCCGCAAAACAAGATAGTGCACTTCCGGATCTCTCCGGACCCTTTTGTAATCCTTTGTCATACCGGAGCATCTCCCTGAACAGGTCTTATTTGATCGATTACAGCTTCTCCATAACTCCATGCGGACCTCTGAAAACTTGACTGAAGCATCTCAAGACTCATATCTGCAAACCCTTTAATCCGCATCTTGTGCCACATTCGGCACCACTTGTTTGGCTGGGGGAACAGGATTTTCTTTGAGTCTCCCCCTGAGCCTGAGCTCACTTTTTAATTTCCGGAAGAAATATCAGTACCAGAGTCTGGTGCGGATCCAACCTCTACATTCTCTAAACTTTTCTTCACCCAAATCTTGATCATCTGATTCCTAACTTCATCCGCATTCATCTTTTGTTTACCCTTGTCTTGATTCTGATTATACACCGGACCTCTTTTGTCCTGATACTTGTTTCTGCAGACTTTAGCATTATGACCGGACCTATTGCAGATTTGGCAAATAACATTTCTTTGCATATTTGACTGATATCCTCTTGATCTGCATTGATTAGCCATATGACCTACTCTATTGCATGTGAATCATCTACCTTTGAATGATTTGTTTACTTGCATAATTCTGCATTCATGGGATTTGTGTCCATACCTTTTGCAGTTGAAGCACTGTCCGGAGAAGGATGAATTAATCTGATTCATTCTCATTCTGCACTGATTAGCTTTGTGACCAAAGTGGGTGCAGCTGTGGCAGTATCCATTGAAGGATGGATATCTTTGAGCATTTAGCTGTCTTACCGGAGGTCTTCTAGGCCTGCTCCTTGGATTTTCTGATCCAAGATTCTTCTGACCGGATCCAGAGCTTTCTCCTTTCTCATATCCCAAACCATACTTGTCATCTGTCCTCTTTTGACTTCCAAGAAGAACTTCAAGTTGAGCAGAACTTATCTTGAATTTCTCTTTATATTCATTTGCTGTTTGAAGGTCTCTTTTGAGAGAGGCAATTTGATCCTCAAGTTTTTCTTCATTATCTTTGGCATCTTCAAGATCAGATTCAAGATGTCTGATAATCCTGTCCATCTGGTGGCATTCTTCTGATTTTTCTTTAAGAGATTGTCTTAGATTGTCTTCAACCTTTCTTTTTTCTTCAATCTCTTGAGTAAACTTTATAGTTCATGATTCCATTTCATGTCTTAACATAATGACTTCTTTTGATAACTTTTCACATAACTTGGTTTGCTCAGTCAATTCTTCATTTGTATTGCTTTCTTCACTTTGTCTTGCCAACTGTTGGAGCAGCTCCTTTCTCTTTTTCATAGAGAGACTTAATTTGTCTTTTAATTCTCTCATGAATTCATCAGCCTGTTTGAGTCTTTCCTTTAATTCACTGACTTCAGAATTTGACTGTTCAAGATCCTCAAGAGCAGTCTTGAGTTGCTCCCTTAAACCATATGCATCCATTTGAAATCCCAGATCTTCCTCAAGCTGTTAGGCTCTATTTGGAGGAACTTAGCTCTGATACCAATTGTTAATAACTGAGAGGGGGGGTGAATCAGTTATCCTAATTATTTCCCTTATTGAACTTTCTTATTAATTGATGCAGCATTGAATCAAACACCAAAACAT
Organism: Cunninghamia lanceolata; assembly: GCA_027924645.1. NCBI lineage: Eukaryota > Viridiplantae > Streptophyta > Pinopsida > Cupressales > Cupressaceae > Cunninghamia > Cunninghamia lanceolata. The sequence continues at coordinate 1,317,531 of BSBN01001151.1, forward strand.
TAACATGAAATAAGAAACACATAACATAGTATTTTTGACGTGGAAACCCTGTTAAGGGAGAAAACCACGGGGTGATTAACCCAAAATTATTCTCTGTTAGAAGAATAGGAGATTACAAAAAATGGCACTTGCCAATTAGGGCTCACTGCCCGAGCACACTGCTCACAAGAGGCCCACTGCCTACAAGAAGACACACTGTCTACAAAGTGATAAGAATCACAGTCTTGAACTGATTGGAAGCATCTGCATATGCTAGAGTTCAGTTTCGGTTAGGCTCAGTACACTGATCTGCTGCACTTCATCTTTCCTTTGTTCTTTATTCTGCTATCTTTCACATACCGGATCCTTTTTGCTACCTCTGCTCTGTTCTGGACTTATTCGCATATATCTTCACACCACCACACCCTTCACAACTAAATCCATCCTCTATATATATCTGCACAAGTAATTTCATCACTTTTCTAATCGGCATCCGGAACAGTCTAGTTTCTTACAAACTCTTGTTTTGTCGGCTGAATCCTTCCTCACCAAGCAATGCGGATCAAGCATATACTTGTAGATATCATTAATCATGTCGGCCAAACATGATTCATGCCTTCACAACTTCTATCATCAACAGTAACACATCCAGAAAGTAGTCTGATACTCTGTCAGTCAGTTCTTCCTCTGTTTTCACTATCTCTCAGGAATCCGGTACTCAACTATTCATATCTTTTTCCTTGTCCATCATCGGAGGCTAAATCCTTGGAATATACCACTCAAGGTAGTCCTCTTGACTTCCCCAAATCCGCACTGCACCAAGACACTTCCTCTGAGAGATCCGGACCAATCTGTCGGACCTTGCCACATGCTCTGTTCTTGTTCACCGGACCACAACATTCTTTATTCTGACTTCTGGTAGAGACACATCATGACTTCCGGATATGTGGGATGACCTTTGTTGCCATCAATGACAACAACCATGAATCCATATAGTGTCTCTTGCCAACATAAACATCATTAGATTAATACAAGGATAGACATCATAATACGTCTATAATTCTAAGGAACTATTTTGAACTCCACATTTGAAAAATAATTTTAATTTTGACCATTATGTATATAAAAAAAAAAACCGAATAAGACATCAAAAAGCAAGGGTAATTTTTTATTAAATTAAATTCTATTTTAATATCTTCTTCCAAACCCTATGATTAGTTTTATTACAAAAGCTTATAAAAGCATTAAACTAATTCACAAGGCACTCAAGGATCATAGAATTTGGTTCTAATAAAGAATCACTCTAAGTTATTTATTAGTGTTACCTATTACTACTCTCTTCAAGCCTTATTCGACTAATAAGGTAACACTTAAAATCTAACATGGAGAAAGATTACTATACTCTTATGAGTTTAAACTAGAGGTGGCCCACGAAGTTGAATTCACTATTGGTAACTAATATTTAACCACCTAAATCTTAGGCCCAACAAACAGTTATGATAATAAGGAAATACTGCTTAATAGAATTCTCAGCAGCTGACCTACTCTGGTGGAATGACAGACGTTGGGTGATAAGGTAAGTTGACATTAAATTGGTATCTACCATCTACACTGTTGTTGACTCCACCATACGTGAAGATAGAAACTGCTGGTCTAAAACAACATAAGGAAGGTTACTAAGAAGGCACAAAACTACATCCCTTTTGACTCAGATATCCTATATTACTCACCACTAGCAGCGACCAAAAAGGGAGATCAAATTATAGAGATTTGAGAGTTTGAATAGAATCGGCATAGAGGAATCCTGAGGGCGCATCCAGAGCGAGGGTTACATAGATATAGAATTTCCACCACCGCAAACTATTAAGAGGAGTCAAGATTCATCTTCAATCTTTAGCCGACGGACTGTTTGGGTGCTCAACATCTACAAAGAGAGACATGACAAGAGTAGGGCAACATAGGATGTCACCAAGGATAGACATGGTTACACAAAATAGAGGAAACACCACATATTTTGGTAGCAACTTCATGCAGAACAATACATCAGGTCAACAGTCACTGTGGTCAATGGTGAGGAGCATTGAACCATAAGTCTTTTATTGACGCTTGCAGACTCTTCCTCACAAGGTGGACCGGTTTAAGATAAAGAGTTTTCAAATGGATCACATAGGAACTTGATTACAACCTTCAAGGAGAACGACAGGGTAGCAGAGAGACACATGGTTCGGGCTCACATCTTCACAGTCCTACAAGATTTACATCAGAAAATCCAACACTCAAGTGAAACAATGAACCGATGGAGAAAAATAATAGAGAAATGGGATTTCAAAAATAAGATAATCTTAATACAACAAGAACCCACTTGCTCGAATTGGACTACAAGGCAAAAATTATAGTCGGTCCCATCTAAGCAAAAAGATTAGTGTTGTAGTGAGATGGTTTTGCAGGCTAACTATTTTTGCCAAATCATCTTGTAAGAGCATCCAACAAGTCGTAAAATGATTACAGAGTTGAAAAAGATGAATTACAGATCGATTTCATTTGAGGATCTAGAACGTTCAGGGAGATGACTCAGACTCAGAGTTTTCAAAACTTAGAGAGCAACTAGGCAGCAAAATATTCTAATTTCTCAGGGCACAACATAGGCAAGAATAAAGAAATTCACAGAATTTAATGATACAGCAATATTGACATACCCGTACTTTTCACGCTTCAAAATTGAATCCTCCTCTAGAACTCTTCTTCCTTCTCCCTTTCTCAGAATGACCTCCTCCCAAAAATCCCCCCAGAAACAAAATAGCCAAGAGTCATAAATGCCCACTACACCAAATCCGTTCTTGAGAATCCTCTCCACCAGAAGAATTTTAAATTTTTACTTATTTCAAAGATTCCCCACTCTGGAATCATAAATGACAACTAACCACATTTAATAATTCACCAAAATGATTCTATACATAACTCTATATATTAATGAATTAAAATAAAGAATTTGACCCACATATATGTTTTTACAAACATTAGAATAGTTAATTAATTCTGCATTAAAATTTACTTAAATAGTATTCCACTAAAAGTATTCCAATTTTACGACTAAGTAAAAAATATTATAATGTTCAACAATAATAACATTATAATAATATTGATCCATTACGCATACTAGAATACACATAGGGTGACTAAACATGGACTCGACAATAAACCTACAAACCACATGACGACCAACAAACTGAAGATTGAACTGGCCTAGGGGATAAACCTCATGTTATCTCTATCAACATTATCCATTGGTGCAAGGGCCTGCTCAGACCTGCTAAGTTAGATGGAGTCGAGGCCCGGTACCTGCAACCTGTATCAAAACAATATGTTGCATACAAATATATATATATATATATATACCTACATAACACATACACAGAGTTAGGGATTCGCGACATAGAAGGGTGCTTGGAGTGAGCAATACTACACTGTCCCATCTCTGAGATCATGACAATAACATATGCATCCCTAACTAGAAGTTAGATAACATTAAACTATGTAATCAATATTATATCAATATGTATAATCCATCAAGCCATCAACTAAACATGTTGAAGCACATCATAAGCTGAAATATCAATAATGTCATCATGATCGTAATAGGCATCACACATAAGTCTAACATCTCAAATATCCCGATTGTCAAAGTGCAATAAAAAAACTACTAACTGTATCAAAGCTATCTAAAACAATAGAAAACCAATATCTATCTCAAATCAAAATTGAGGGGCATTAAAATTAGTATCTGTCTTAACACCATCAGTGTCTATCTCAGTGCCTTCTGTGACTATTTTAACATCTCTGAGCCCTGCGCCCATGGCCTGTCACACTTCATCCTTCTCACACTAGTATCTCTGGACCTGTTACTGCAACCGTAGTACCTATGCCTACACCTATGCAAGATATTCTTGTAGCTACAATACCTTCTACTTGGCTTGCTACCATGCCACCCTCTCTCCATACAAGGCTCCACCATCCCCTCCTACAGGTCCTCCATCACCACCTAGCCACTCTATGACATTGTCACGCTTAGCCTGCACTATATCAAACTCTACCTGTAGCTGGAAAACTTGGTCTTCCAAGCTCACCACCTGAGCCCTCAGGGTCTCCGTATCCTCCTCCTCATCTCCTACCCTCTGTTAGACTCTGTACTGCCTAGAAGAAGAAGGATCATTTATTACACCTGATGAGCCTGCAGCCCCTACCGTCGCTGCTACCAAAACTTGAATGCCCTATCTCCCTCCCCTCCATCCCTCCCATTTCCATCTCCTCCCTCCCTCCCATCTCCATCACCATCTTCCTCCTCCTCTACCTCCTCAATAATCTCCTCCTCCTTAGTTGTATGAGACTTCCCATCAGGAATTGCTAGCTACACAGGTCTCTCCTATGCCCACCAAGCATCATAGGCTGAAGTGGTCCCAACAACCACTACCATAGACCCCTCATCCCATCTCATTACCTGTAATCTAGCCAAATCAAGTAGCGCTAGTTGAGGATCCATCTCTGGAGGCCATAACGGTCGATCTGCCCACACCTGTGCAAAAATCGTAGTAATCTATGGTAGGTCCTACTATAAACCAAACTATCATAGAACTAGGGAAGGGATGCACTGAACTATAATATGCTTGGTCCTCTCTATGAGGTACCGTGACTGCTAGGTATATGGCATGTGGGCATCATCATCAATCCATGGCTCATAGCCTATATAGAGCTGTCACACCACTGTAGTCACCTCATCCAACTATCTCCTATATTACCACATACTCCCTAGCTGATGATGCTGAAGAGTACCCTATATGCTATCACCCATGGCTCGAACGACCACCTAACATGAGGACATATGGGCCTTGTGATAGCTATATGCTATGATGTCCATACATGTAATAGTATCACCCCTCAATCAAGGTTGTCTACATCCTTGTACACCACCAGGTGCATCTCATTGTATAAATGGGCCAATAGGCATGGTCCCCATGCATATACAACACTCTGTGTCACCATCTACTCAATGCAGTCCCCTCAACCAATTGGAAACCCCCTCGAGTGCCAATCTAGCATCAAAATCGTTCTAATCAACCCACACAGATACAACATGTACTCCCTTAGACCTCTTTATTGAGCGGAAGAGAACATCTCCTATCGATCCTAGTTGTATGCCACCTTCCCTGGTAGAAATGCCTAATCCATTGTTGTTAATCTTGTCATGGTATCATAGACAACCCACTCACCAACAATGGGGATCTTGAGGATCCTCCAAACATCTTCCAAGGTGATGGTCATCTCACCCGTCAGCAACAAGAAGGTACATGTTTTACTCTGGAACCTCTCCACTAGAGCTGTCATCATCACTCTATGTGCCCTCAACCAAGGCATAGCTGACACGTAACTCAATCTGACCACATGCAAGCAGGCCTGGTCTATTGGCGAAAGCCTATTGCTAAATGTCATGATCAATGCAACCAGTTGCTCTCATAACTGAATCTCCAGTAGGCCAACCTGCATTTAAAAAACCACATAAGTTAACCCATTTTTTGCAAAACAACGTCATGGCGCTATTCCATTAACTTTTGGCACTAAATGAGACAAAGGCGTTAATCCCTCTGCCAAAGGTGCCAATCTGGCTAATGGCGCTAATTCATAGACCAATGGCACTAATTATCCAACTAAAGGTGTTAATCTATCTGAATGACCCCAAAACCCTACTAGCTAGTGCTAAACTAGCTAATGGTGCTAATATACTAGCCCAATATGCTAACCCAGATGATTGTACTAATCCTAGGGTTCAGTGCTAATCCAGATGATCACGCTGAATCCCCCTGACACCCCAATACTAATCCAGTTGATAGTGCCAATTCGCCAACAGATGGCATTAAAAGGCCTCTTCACCCACCTAGCCTTTTGGTGCTAATCTAACCTAAGGGGCTAATGCGCCAACCTATGGCACTATGCGGCTGCGTAATAGCACTAAACCCCTAACCTACCCTTTTTTTGACCCTAAAACTAACTTGAATCCTGAAAATCACAAAGTTAGGTTAGATGACATACCCATGCACTTACCTCCTCCATCCATTGGTACTCTTGTACTCGTTCCAATTGGTGTTGGTGTCGTGGGAACGTCGGTTGTGCCATGGCTTTCTATATTTTCTCTTTTGTCTAGTCAGCTTAGGTGTGCAAATGTGGCATGTTGGGCCCACTTTTGCCTATCTATAGTTTCCATGTTAGCCCTAATTCACCATTTCTTCTCCCTAGGCCACAAATCTAATTCGATTTCCTCTGCTTCTTCTTTTATCATCCCCATTTTTCATCCTGAACATATTTTTCACCACCTTTCCCTTCTTTTCGAGAGTTCACCCAAAAAAATAATTTTTTCACCCGATCTCTCGAGGGGGCATCCCTCATCCATTTCCACTCCTTCCCATTAGCTGGGGCAAAATTCTTTGACTTGACTCCATTCCCTATTCGGTCATGATGCCAAATCAAAGAGGGGCAAAATGTAGACAACTGAAAATGTCTCGCCTCACAACCTATTTTCCCACATCACTTACACTACTAACCACCTCTTTCACCAATTAATTAAATAAAATAATTAATTAACCCTAATCCATCCCTAACCATTCACCCTTAACCATTACTCACCAATTATTCCCTAGTAATGAATTAATTTGATTAATTTATTACTAAACCTTATAACTTCATTTATCATTAATTAAATAAATATTTCTAATATTTATTTGGTTAATTTCTTCATCTCCCTAATCCAGATTAATTAAATAAAACATGCTTATTTAATTAATTCCCCTAGCCTATAGCCTAAACCTAGCCTAATTAAATAAATACCCATTATTTTATTAGCTACCCTAACTTACCTAGCCCCTAGACCCAAATTAATTAAATAAACCCTTATTTAATTAATTTTAACCTCTAATTAATCCTCCCAATAATTTCCAACAACTAGATTAATTAAGTTAAACACATAATTAATTTGGTCAAACCTTACTTAACACCTTCTCCCACACCCTTTGAATAAAAAAAATTTTTTTATTCAAAGGGGTCACATGACCCTTACACCTCATCTTTCCTTTTGCATGTAAGAGCTCTTTTTCATGCAAAGATCTCACACATCTTTACCAAAACAAAACATGTGTCACATGCATTCACACTCACCCATAAATGTTAATTTTTTATTCTACCCTATCCCAAGGAAATTAATTTTTTATTTCCTCATAAGTCCTAATCCTCATTAATACTATACCTTCCCAATGTGAATTTAAAATTCACAAATAATCTCAACCCTTCAATCTTGTTGATGAAATCTAAGCCCTCCATCTCATCCTCTCATCTCCACCATTGGATGCCAACTTTGAATCCTAGCCATTGATCTCATTTCCCCTCCAAATTTCCTATAAATACAAGCTCTCACAAACCATTTTCACATCCAAGTTTCAAGAAACATTGTCATGTCAAAATAGCTTCTCATATCCCTCCATAGCAATACCATTATGCCAAAATTGAGTTGAATTTATAGCAATCCACATTCATACTATTCACATTTGGGTAAAGCTAGGAAGACTTTGGGTGCATTTCTCCTCAACCTTATCATGAAGTGAGGGAGATTCAAGGACTTGGAAGGTATATTACTTCATTCTTAGTTTTCCTTTCATGTTTTTAGTCTTTCTAATCTTTTTCATCTTCAATTGGCATGTTGAGTTGCAAAAATTACTTCTTCATATAGCTTTTGTTTGATTTTGTCATTTTATAGATTTATTACCAACGTATCTACCCAATGTCTAGTTCACAACTCTTGATCCTAAAGAGCTTGAAACAAAATTAGTATTTTTGATGGGAGGTTTAAGTTAGTGGTTACTTCCTCCATCACTCAACTTTTGAGTGAAATGTCAATTTAATAAGGTTCTCCTCATTGTGTGGCCACTTGACTCTAGAGTAAAGTACTCAACTCTATTGGAAAACATTTAGTAATTTGATCTACTAAGTATGGGTTGGTAGTTATGAAACTCATTAGTACTTGGAGTATGACCTATTTATCTTTTTCCATGGTATAATGGTATGCTTTTGTTACATCTAGTGGTTTTCCAACTATGAAAATAGACTTGAGTAGTTTTTGGGCATTTAAGATAGTCTCTTGTGATTTTTCTTTTTCTTCTACCACTTAGCACTTCATCACTCTTTTATGTCGTAGATCCATTATAGATGTTTTGTCAGTTTATTCCTCCTTTTCTAATGTGTTGGCATATTGCACTAACCCCTTGTTTGCATTTTATTTCTTCTACTTTGGCTTACCCTATTGTGGCTTTTCCTCCTTTTTTGTTTTTTGAACTCATTTGCAACAAGGTTCCATTAGTTTCTTCTGGAGGTGTTATTTACAACAAGAGAGTGGATTGTACTTAAATAATTTCTTCTTATATCTACTTTTGCTTCTTCCCTTTCTTCTCATATTATTTGGTTTCTTTTTGTTGTTCTTCTTAAATCACTCATTTCTTTGTTTTTATCTTCTTAGCTTCCACCTTTTCATTTTGTAGTGTGGTACTCCCACTAGTATATCCTAGTCTTTTAGATATTTTCTTTCCTTTGTTATTTTTTCTACTCTTTTCCTTGTTTCATGCCTTGTTGTTCTATAATATCAATGATGTGTGGAGAAGGAAGGTCTTTTTTGTCCTTCACTTGCTTTGTGATCTTTTCCTTTTTCTTATCAAATTTTTCCTAAGCATCTTTCTTTTCCTTTTTTGTCAATGGACTCCTACCATGTGCCAAATATTTTAGTGGTAGGATCTTGATTATGATTGAGAAGCATTTGTGGTTTTCTCTCCAACAACTAATCACTTCACTCATATGGAAGTGGTGGAACCAAGAATGTTCAGGGTTCCATGGCTTCTAAGTGGATGTAGTGTTTGTTCACCACATAAACCACATCATGTTAGTTTTTTTTCACCACCTTCTGACTTAATCTTTCCCTTTGTTGCAATATTGTTTAAATTTTTAAAAATTTGAATTGAAACCATAATTACAAACTATTTCATGTAGAAAATTATGTATGTTCTCTTTGATTTGGTTGGCTATAGATGTATCCTTTCTCCATATTCATTTCCAAATTCTTAGGAGTTTACTCAAAAAGTATAAGAGTAGACAAATGATGAGTGAACCATACCTAAATTTTTATGGTTCTTTATTTTCTCTAGATTCTCCATCAATTTCTCTCTTAGGGTTTCACACAAGTCATATCATTTACTATTTGTGACCATTCCATAGATAGCATGGATGCATGTATGTAGTGAAGAATCCTCTTTACCTATGTGAAATTTTTGTATGCAATACATTTAGTGGCATATCTGACTCTAGGGTCTCAAATTTTATTTATCACTAGAAACTAGCAATTGAATATTAGCTCCATAAACAATGTAATGGACTTCTTATCTACCTTCTTATATTTTTCTCATTTCTATCCCTATGATTTCCTTAATTGCATCTTTGGTTATGAGGAAAGGCTTGCCTTGGTACATAAAATCTCTATGGACTCAACATAGAATTATATGAACCCATTTGTGTTTATTCTTAAAGTTCAAGAAATTTTCCTAGACATCCAATTTTAGCCTCCCAACATTCTTATTAGGTTTAAAATACTCACTTTTCATAGATTTTTTGAGTGCTTGGCTTTCGTTTTTAAACTTTGCATGATCTACCTCATTAGTTTTATGTGGATGTATTTTTGGTCATCTTGAGCATATACCAATGTGCTAGTAGGGGCATTTGATAATGCCTCTTCTAAGTCATTCTCCATGACCTTCCACAGGAATGGATTATAAATTGGTCCCTTGACATATTTGGCCTTGTTGAGTTGGGGTATTCAAGTGATTACCATGGTTTTGATGAATTCAGCTCTATTCTTCCACTCTCTTTTCTTACCAAAAACACTTTTCATTAACCTTGTTGCTTAGCTCTTACACTACTTATACATTTTATCAATTTTCAAGTTTTACACTCCCCTTCAACTCAATTTATAGATTTTTTTACCACCTAACTGACATCATTGTAACTTTTGTCACTTTTGGTCATTTTTATTTGTATTCTTTTTGGTGGTCACTACTTTATGTAGTCAATACTGACTATAATACAACTATGGTACATAGTATAGAAAGCATCCCTAATCTTTTTATTTTATAGTTCAATCTCCATAATAGGGTTTCAATTGAGTTTCATTAATATGACCATTAGATAATTCATTTGCCAAATTTTTTAATTTTACAACTATAGTTGCTTGTATATGGTCTATGTGGTAAGGACCCAACCACCACATTTTTAGCTTTCCTAGTTTCTTGAACTTACTGTCATATATTAACATCGTATCTGCCAATTTCAATTGTTTACTCTTAATAATCAGTCATACCATGCTTTTTTATTTCTAATTTTCTTTTGTTTGATTGTATGCTATAGTTAACTAGTTCTCACTTAACCTCTCCAATTCTATAAACTTTTCTTTAATAGATTCTTCTTCATTCAATCTTTGTGGATATTGTTAGTTTTAAATTAGGAACTATGTACTATATTGGAAATGATGCATCCAACCCATATACTAACTTAAATGGATATTATTTTGTTATCCTTTCATACATTATGCACAGTAGGCCCATAGTAGTGCAAGTATCTTCCAATTACAATCTAATGTATGACCATTACATACCTTTGTAAGTGCCTTACCCAAAATTTTATTAAATGCTTCACTTTCTCTATTTGCTTATGGATGGGAAGGTGTGATCTTTCTGTGATTAACCATGAAGGTGTCTAGTTCAGTTCTTTGATTTTTCATTTACAAAGTGATTCCCTTGATTACTTGTGATGTTTAAGGGGCATCCAAACTGTGTAATGATATTCTAATTATAAAATTTCCTACAGTTCATGTGGAGCAATCCTTCATGTTGGTTATTATTCTACCCACCTAGTCAAACATTCAATACATGTTATGATAAAGCATGCATGGGTCTTCCAAGTAGGATGAGTGATTGCACCAATTAAATCAATACCCCATTTTTCAAATGATACCATAGACAACTCTTGTCACAATGGCATTTCATCTTGGTGCAGGAGCACCAAGGGTTTGGAGCCCATGTATATACTTTCACATTTTTTGGTGTGATGTTTTTGATTTTCAAATAGGAAGGTGCGGGAACATGCATTTGGTTCAATAGAGTGGTGACCAACAGTGACGGTGAGAAGAACCGGCAGTAAGGAGTCAACCAATGCATATGAGAAGACATTGGTGTAAAGGTTACAATTGGGTGAAAAGATAAAAGTCTGGCCAAAGGAGAAAGTTTGGCTGATGGAGAAGTTTGGGTTAGCATATCGACGTGAGGATAGACATCGAGAGAAGATTTGGAAGTATGGCCGACGATAGGAGGTCTCGCCGATAGCGAAGTGGATATGAGGCATATCGGTGTGAGATGAAGGATTGGGAGACAAGGTCAAAGTCTAAGTGACGGAAGGAGTCTTTCGGAAAGTGAAGACAAAGACACTGCATATCGGCAAGAGTGTTGATATCGGCGAATAAGTATAAAGTTTCACCAACAGGGTAAGTCTTGGTGAAAGTGAATTTGGTATTAGGCCATCGATATGATGAGTGCCATCGGTGGAGAGGTGACAGGTTTCGCTGATGATGTTAGTCACACCGATGAAGGAGATCTGAAGGCTCATTGGAGTGACTAAGGATATCGGCAGGAGAAGTTGAATGTTGGCTGATGTTGAAAGTCACACCGACAAGTGTGAAGGGAAGACTCATCGGGGAGAAGATGGGTATCGGCCAGAAACGAGAAGGCACCTCCAATAGCAAATGTCTTACTAAAGGTAAAACAAATGTATATGTCGATAAGACAATAGATTATCTTGCTGATGATAAAGTGAATACATATTTCAGTATTGTATGATACAAACGAAATATGCGAAGGAGCAATACGAATGGAAAAAAAACCCTAACTGTCTGATAACGGACAAGGGTAAAATTTATAAAAGGCCAGATCCATTTTTGTGAAAAGGTTGGAAGTTGGAAGCCTGAGATGCTGTGAATGTAATAAGCACTTCCATAGCAAATAAAGAAAACTCAGATTGTCTGATTCATTTGTGAAATTCTGTAGAGTGTACATATTTTGGTCTAAAACAAAGAAGTTTTCTTTCCTGTTATTTTTGTTTTTGTTTGTACATAATGGCTTTGGTTTGATGTCTTCGCATATCCTTTATAAAGTCATGGGAGGGCATCAAGGAGAGTCTCCTTTTTTTGTTTTTCTTTCTATTATAGTGAATGGAATGCTAGAGAGAAGCCATGTGAACTTGTACTAGGCATGCAAGTTGCAGTCTAAGAAGACAGGGGTGAAAAATAGAGTAGAAAGAATTGAGCACCAAGCAATCAGAACCCTGGACCCAGAGAGGAGGGCTGATAACGGGCTCAAGAAGGCTAGTAGCCTTAGAGATTGGGAATCTTGGAAGCAGTGAGGATAAGGAAGAGTACCTCACATCAAGAAAGCAGAGTCTGTATTGGAAACAAAAGACAAATAGGTCTTTCACCTCTGTAATAGATTGCTTAGGTTGTTTTAGACATTTTGGGTAGAAAATGTCTATGAGCACTTGAATTGGTAGGGAAACGCGGGGATGTCATAGGTCTTGAAGTGTTGTGTCAAGATAGGTTTTCGAAACCCTTAGGTCTCCCTATCAAATTGGTATCAAAGCAAGTTAAAGATTTGGGCTATTCCTAGGTTGGAATAGTAGAAGTTGTACGTCATCACCGAGTTCGAGTGAGTCTGTAGGCTCAGCCAAAGAGATGGTGACTAATGCAGAATTGGCAAAGAAGGTTGATGATCAAGAAGAGGAGAATAGGCTCCTACAGGAAAGATTGGTAGAAGTGGAAAGTAAACTAGGTGTAATGATGGAGAAGACTGAAGAAGTCAGGCAGAAAGTAAACAAGGAAAAAGGTGTGTCTATAGAAGATGAAGAGCCCACACTTGATCCTAAGATGGAAGAAGAACCTTTCTTGAAGGCCTTGAAAGCCATGATGGGTAAGACATTGGAAGGAGTTCCTCTTTTTAGTGGAAAGATGCAACTTGATTTGGTTATGGAATGGATAGAAGGTTTAGAAAATCACTTTGAATGTGATGGAGTGAGTGAAGCACAAAAGGTGAAGGTGGCTAAATAAAGACTCAGAGGAGCTACCTTGACATGGTGGAAATATGTTCAAACTGAAAAAGAAAAAGAAGGAAAGAAACCTATAGCTACTTGGAAGGGTATGGTGGCTAAAATGAAAGAAGAATACATGCCTGGAGATTATGAAGTCTAGTTGTACAAGAAAAAGCAAAATTTGAGACAAAGAGAATTAGATGTCAGTGCATACACTGAGGAGTTTCAAAAACTATGCCTAAGGTCTAAAGTGATGGAAGATGAAAATGTGAAAGTAGCAAGATATCTCAATGGTTTGAGGTGGAGTATTCAATAGGAAATTAGTTTATACAGTCCTACAATATTGCATTAAAGTTATCAGCTAGCACTCAAGGTAGAGGAGAAGAGTAAGAAGAAGCAAGAGACAAACAGCAGATCAAGAGGAAGCGGTAGAGATAGCAGAGGAAGAGGAAATTATGGTGGTAGGAATACTGATTAATGACCCCAAGGAGAATCCAAACTCACAGAGCAGAGTGGAGAGACTAGTAGTAGAGGAAACTACAGAGGAAGGGGAGCTAATAGAGGAAGATTAGGAGGATCAGGCAGAGGATCCTACTTTACCACTATGAAATGCTACAATTGTGGTCAATTAGGCCATCCAGCATATAGGTGTCCTGATAAGGGCACACCTTCTTCTCAAGGAGTTGATAAAAGAAATCATTATGTACAAGATGATGCTTCAAGCAGCAAATCACCTGAAGTCAGTCTAGCCTCAGAAGTGGGAGAGAACATCATGGTAAGGAGAACCTTGATCAAAGAACCAGTGAAAGTTGAACCAAGCCAAAGGAGAGCATTATTCAAAATTAGATGCAAGATTATGAATAAGGTATGTCAAGTAATTATAGACTCAGGGTCTACTGATAACATAGTGTCTAATGAAGCTGTTAGAAAACTAAATTTGCAAAGAATACCTCATTCAAATCCATATAGAGTCACATGGTTAAATAAAGGTCAGCATGTGATAGTCAATGAGCAAACTTGGGTAGAGTTTGGTATAGGTGGATACAAAGACAAGGAACTCTGTGATATCCTACCCATGGATGCATGTCATCTCTTATTGGGCAGACCATGGCAGTATGACCAGAAGGCCATACATGATGGTGAGAAGAATGCATATTCTTTTCAAAAAGATGGTGTCACCTATAAAATTCAATCATTGGAAGATGAAGAAACAAATAAGACAAAAAGTCCTAATGTCTTACTTGTGAGTGGAAAAGAGTTTTTGAACACTCTTAAAGAGGATGGTATTGGTTATGCTATCATAGTGAAGCCTAAGGAGGAGCAAAAAGACAAAAAGGTAGTGATCCCAAAAGAGGTGCAGACTATATTGGAATAGTATAAGGACATTATTAGTGATGGAACACCAGCAACACTACCTCCACAAAGAACTATCAGCCATCAGATAGATCTAATTCTAGGAGAATCTTTGCCTAACAAGGCTCCTTACAAGATGACTCCAAAACAACATAAGGAAATAACTAGACAAGTACAAGAATTGCTTGACCAGGGGTTGGTTAGGAAAAGCATAAGTCCTTGTGCAGTGCCTACAGTGTTGGCACCAAAGAAAGGAGGAACATGGAGACCATGCACAGACTCCAGAGCTATCAATAAGATCACCATAAGGTATATATTTCCAATTCCCAGAATTGAAGATCTTATGGATTGTTTAGGAGGGGCTAAATACTTTACCAAGATAGATCTGAAAAGTGGTTATCACCAGATCAGAATCAAGGAAGGTGATGAGTGGAAAACAACCTTCAAGACCACAGAAGGACTGTATGAATGGCTTGTTATGCCATTTGGTTTATCAAATGCTCCCAGCACATTCTTGAGGCTCATGATTGAAGTCGTCAAGGACTATACGAGTAAATTTTTAGTTGTTTATCTAGATGACATCTTGATTTTTAGTCAAACTAAAGAAGAGCATCTTGAACATGTAAATACTATTTTGAAAAAGTTACATGATGAACAACTAACTATAAATTTGGAGAAGTGTGAATTCATGAAGCAGGAATTGGTATACCTTGGTTTTGTGTTGTCCAAAGGAGAATTGAAAATGGACAAGTCAAAGGTAGAAGCCATATTGAGTTGGCCTACTCCCAGAGCAACAACTGAGGTGAGAAGTTTTCATGGCTTAGCTCAGTTTTATAGAAAATTCATAAAGAATTTCAGTGCTATTTCTGCACCCATGCTTGATACAATTAAAGGTGGGATGAAAACAAAGTTTCAGTGGACACAAGCAGCTAATAACAGTTTTGAACTATTGAAGAAAGAAGTAGCCACACAGCTAGTGTTAGTGCTGCCTAGTTTTGACAAGTTATTCACTTTAGAATGTGATGCTAGCAATATTCTAGTAGGGGCAGTACTCAGCCAAGAGAATAGACCAGTAGCCTTTTTCAGTGAGAGGCTAAATGAAGCAAAGAGTATATACTCTTCATATGACTTAGAGTTCTATGCTCTAGTCCAAGCACTTAGAAAATGGAGGCATTATCTCCTTCCTAAGGAATTTGTTGTGTATACAGACAATCAAGCTTTGAGTTTTCTGAACTCACAAGATAAGTTGAGCCATAGGCATATCAAGTGGATGGAGTACTTGCAGTCTTATACATTTACAATTCAGCACAAGAAGGGACATCTCAACAAAGTAGCAGATGCTTTAAGCAGGAGGCTGCTCACAGTACAAGAAGTGCAATTAAGAAGCATAGGAATGGAAGAGTTTAGAGCTCTCTACAAAGAGGATGAAGATTTTGCTGAAGCATACAAGGTCTGTCAAGTCTTTGAAAATCACTTTCATAGTGAATTTGTAGATTACACATTGCAGCAGGGTTTGTTGTTCAAACGTGGATAGTTGTGTGTACCAAAAGGATCCATGAGAGAAAATCTCATACAAGAGAAACATAATGGCAGTATGAGTGGACATTTTGGTCTGAATAAAACATTGGAGTTAGTCCATAGGTTGTACTATTGGCTGAAGATGCACAAAGATGTCAGAAAGTATGTGGAGCAGTGTATCATCTGTCAGAAGGCCAAGGGAACTTCTTCAAATGCTGGACTATATCAACCATTACCCATTCCTTCAAGACCATGGGATTGTGTAAGTATGGATTTTGTAGTTGGTCTACTGAAGACTAAGACTAGTTTTGATAGTATTTTTGTAGTTGTTGATAGATTCAGCAAGATGAGTCATTTCATTCCCTATAAGGTGACTCATGATGCCAATCATATAGCTCATTTGTTTTTCAAAGAGGTCATAAGGATTCATGGACTACTAGCAAGCATCGTGTTTAATAGAGATGCTAAGTTCATGGGACATTTCTGGAAAACTCTCTGGTAGAGGCTAGGGACAAATCTGTCTTTTGGATCAGCCTATCATCCACAGACAGATAGCCAAACAAAAGTGGTGAATAGGACATTGGGCAACCTATTAAGGTGTTTAACAAAAGAATATGGACAGAGTTGGGATCAAGTCATTCATCAGGCAAAATTTGCCTATAATGATAGTGTGAATAGGACTACTGGCAAAAGTCCATTTGAGATAGTGTATGGAATGCATCCTCAAGGTGTATGTGAAATTTGACATCTTGGAGACATGGAGTATAGAAGTGGTCATGCAGAGGATTTTGCACAGTCTATGAAGGAGATACATGAACAAGTCCAGAAGACATTAATGGAGAATACTCAGAAAATCAAGGATAGGGTAGATGCACACAAGAAGGATGTTCAGTTTGAAGTTGGTG
This sequence comes from Cunninghamia lanceolata, assembly GCA_027924645.1. Taxonomy (NCBI): domain Eukaryota; kingdom Viridiplantae; phylum Streptophyta; class Pinopsida; order Cupressales; family Cupressaceae; genus Cunninghamia; species Cunninghamia lanceolata. The sequence goes on from BSBN01001151.1 coordinate 1,334,492, forward strand.
ATTTAGTCATGGTTCATTTGAACAAAGCCCGATTGCAGAAAGGGATACCAACTAAACTGCAGATGAGACGGATTGGTCCTTGCAGAATTCTAAACAAGTATGGCAAAAATGCCTACAGAATTGATTTACCAGCAGACTTGGCAATTTCACCAATATTCAATGTTCAGGACCTAGTACATTATAAAGGTCCTCATTCAGTAGCAGGGGAATCTAGCTCAAAAGCTGCATAGACAGTGAGTGATGTGACCTTGCCACCTCAACTCAAACCATAGACTGAGAAAATTTTGGATTCTCACATGCAGAAACAGACCAGACATGGTGTGTATATGGAGCATCTGATCAAGTGGAAATAGTTGCCGGAAGCAGAGGCTACCTGGATCGTAGAGTCTGAATTCAAGAAGCGGGGCATTGATTTTGCCTTGCTGTCACTAGAGGTGACTTGACTTTTTTTGCACAGGGGGAGTATGGTGCAGGAGCACCAAGGGTTTGGAGCCCATGTATATACTTTCACATTTTTTGGTGTGATGTTTTTGATTTTCAAATAAGAAGGAGCAGGAACATGCATTTGGTTCAATAGAGTGGTGACCGACAATGGCGGTGAGAAGAATCGGTGGTAAGGAGTCAACCAATGCATATGAGAAGACATCAGTGTAAAGGTTACAATCAAGTGGAAAGATAAAAGTCTGGCTGATGGAGAAGTTTAGGTTAGCATATCAGCATGAGGATAGACATCGGGAGAAGATATGGAAGTATGGTTGACGATAGGAGGTCTCGCCGATAGCGAAGTGGATATGAGGTGTATCGGTGTGAGATGAAGGATCGGGAGATAGGGTCAAAGTTTGAGCGACGGAAGGAGTCTTGCCAAAAGTGAAGAAAAAGATACTGCATCAGCAAGAGTGTTGATATCAGTGAATAAGTATAAAGTTTCACCGACAGGGTAAGTCTTGGCGAAAGTGAATTTGGTGTTAGGCCATCGGTATGATGAGTGCCATCGGTGGAGAGGTGACAGGTTTCGCCGATGATGTTAGTCACACCGACGAAGGAGATCCAAAGGCTCATCAGAGTGACTAAGGATATCGACGGGAGAAGTTAAACATTGGCCGATGTTGAAAGTCACACCGACAAGTGTGAAGGGAAGACTCATCAGGGAGAAGATGGGTATCGGCCAGAAATGAGAAGGCACCTCCGATAGCAAATGTCTTACCGAAGGTAAAGCAAATGTATATGTCAATAAGACCATAGATTATCTTGCTGATGATAAAGTGAATACATATTTCAGTATTGTATGATACAAATGAATGAATATGCAAAGAAGCAATACGAATGGAAGAAAAACCCTAACTGTTTGATAACGGACAAGGGTAAAATTTATAAAAGGCCAGATCCATTTTTGTGAAAAGGTTGGAAGTTGGAAGCCTAAGCTGCTGCAAATGTAATAAGCACTTCCATAGCAAATAAAGAAAACTTGGATTGTCTGATTCATTTGTGAAATTCTGTAGAGTGTACATATTTTGGTCTAAAACAAAGAAGTTTTCTTTCCTATTATTTTTGTTTCTATTTGTACATAATGGCTCTGGTTTGATGTCTTTGCATATCCTCTATACAGTCATGGGAGGGCATCAAGTAGAGTCTCCTTTTTTTGTTTTTCTTTCTATTATAGTGAATGGAATGCTAGAGAGAGGCCATGTGAACTTGTACTAGGCAAGCTGTGCTATAGCCTGGCAAGGCATGCAAGTTGCAGTCTAAGAAGACAGGGGTGAAAAATAGAGTAGAAAGAATTAAGCACCAAGCAATCAAAACCCTGGACCCAGAGAGGAGGGCTGATAACGGGCTCAAGAAGGCTAGTAGCCTTGGAGATTGGGAATCTTGGAAGTAGTGAGGATAAGGAAGAGTACCTCACACCAAGAAAGCAGAGTCTATATTGGAAACAACAGACAAATAGGCCTTTCACCTCTATAATAGATTGCTTAGGTTGTTTTAGACATTTTGGGGTAGAAAATGTCTATGAGCACTTGAATTGGTAGGGGAACCCAAGGATGGCATAGGTCTTGAAGTGTTGTGTCAAGATAGGTTTTCGAAACCCTTAGGTCTCCCTATCAAATCTCTTAACTTTGGGTATCCAATTCCTTTGAAAAACATCACACTTTTGAGTATATTTGTTGGCATCCTTGAACAAAGTGCGCCAATAATACATTCCTTCATGTGCCATCACTAAAGTTATGTCCACTATAAATGCCTTCATGATATTCTATTAAGGTGTGTTCTCTTTTAACTTCCATTACCACCCTTCTAAAAATTTTGTCTTTGCCTAGAATATACAACTCTCCATTAATTATAGTGTATGGGAGGGGTTGTACAATAAGCCTCCTTTTCTCTTCTTTACTATTTTTTGGGAACTCAGTAGTAGTAAACAATTCAAAATTATCTTTCAATTCTTTAGGTACCACGTTTATTTTAAGCAAGTGTGCTCTTGGGAAATCATTCTCAATTTCACTTCCTTCTTCCCTATTTTTGAACCTAGACAAATAATTTGATCCTTGATTTTATTTACCTAGTTTGGCCATGATTTTTAAATTAAACTCTTTGAATAACATCAACCATTGACATACGTGGCCATGTATAGTTCTGGTCTATTTATTAGATACTTGAGTTATTCATGTTCATTATAGTAAATAAATGGTGTTGCTAGAATGTAATATCTAAATTGTTGTAGGGAAAATACCATTTCTATTGCTTCCCTCTAAATTGTATATTTTTTCTCAACCATTGCAAACTTCCTACTTGCAAATGCAACTAGATGATCTTTCCTTCCTCTTGGTTGTGTCAATACTGCACTTATTTCTATATCAGATGCATCTAGGTGCACATGAAATAGTTGTGTTCAATATATAAATATCAATATGGGAGATTCTACTATATTATTTTTCAATATATCAAATGATTTTTGACATTAATCTGTCCACTAAATTTTTTTATAGTTTTTCTTCTTTAAAAGTCCTTTAATTGGTCCTAAAATATTTGCATAATTTTTAATGAATTTTCCATGGTAACCAGCATATCCCAAAAAAAATTTCGTATTTGATACATTCTTTAGAGGGATAAGTTTAAAACTATAGCAATATAATGGGGTCCATTGCTATCCCTTGTTTACAAATAATATGCCCCAATAGGATACAAAATGGATGGAAAATATGCATTTCTTTAAATTTAATGCAATTCTAAGGTTGTGACATCTTTCAAACATTAATATCGATGCTTGAATATGATACTTTAACATGAACCATAGACTATCTAATCATCCAAGTACACTTTTAGGAAATCATGGATACAGTCTCTGAATGTAGTTACCATGATTCTACTAAAAATTGCAAGTGCATTCATTAATCCAAATGACATCATTCTATACATGAAGGATCACCATTTAGTGGTAAATGTAGTTTTAAGATGAACTTCTTATTTTATCTTTACTTGGTGAAGCCCAAAGAATCCATTGGTAAATGAGTACACTTCTTTGTTGACAACAATTTCTAATACTTCTATAAAGGGGGCTAGAAATGGATCATGGATGAATGCTTTATTTAGTTCCTAGAAGTTTGCATATGCTTATCTCTCTAGTCTTTTTATTCTATACCACCACAGGACTAATTCATTCTACATTTTCAACTGGTTTGATAAGTGCTTCAATCAACATCTATTTATTTCATTTTTCACTTTTACTTTTACATTTAGATTTAATTGGTAAGGTCTCTTCTTTTACATTTTAGTGTCATCATTTAGTTGGATTCTCATCAATCTATCTTCTTCTTTTATACCCAAGTTTAATTCTCTAAAAGTTATAGGAAATAGATCTTCATACTACTTAAGTAGCTTTACTATCTTCAGTACTTCCTCTTCACCCCAATAGTTTACAATCTTATCTACTTTTGGTTCTCCTTCTTTACCCAAGGTCAGTGCACAAAGATGAGGGACCAAAAGGGGGTCTTAAGATGCCACTTTTGTTTCTAAGATTAGGAAAGACTAATGTTGGATGAGAAACTAAAGATAGTTACACTCAAAATTTGAAGATATAACAAAAACAAGAGTCGTAGTGCTTCAAATTTAGTTTCTAAACTACTAATTTTTTTTCAAAAATGGTAGAGATTAAGGAGTTCAAAAAGGGGGAGCAAACAAATTGGTCCTATTTTTCTCAAAAAACATGACATAGCATTTGGTGTGCTCCCCATAAAATGTTATCTTTTTTTAGTATTTCAAAAATCACTTCAATGAGAAATTAGCTAACACCATGTAGTTTATCCCTAATTTTTCATGAATAATTGACTTTTTACTAATTTTCAAAGTGGACACACCCTGAAAAATAGAAAATTGAGCATACTCCCCCCTAAAATTTTTGAAAATTAATTGAAAATTGAAATTTTTTTGAATATGTGTAGAATGGAGTCTAGTTTCTAAAAATGTAACTTGTTTTTTTTTTCTGTTTTTAAGAAATAGTGGCAGAGCAACTAAAAATATATCTTATTATATAAAAGAAAGATTATAGAAAGCCTAATTCAATGAGGCATACCGGTAGGAAAGAATCAAGCGAAGAAAACCTCCGGTTGAAGCCTTAAAAAACCTAACTAATACAAAAAATGACTCAAAAATGAGTCTGATCATAAATGATCTTTGAATATTATATGATTGACCTCTTTGTCAAAAACACCCTGATACAAGATTTTCACAAGATACAACCCAATTACATCAAAATCAAAAACACCCAAAAAAGGAACAAAACTATTAATTGTCAGCTAGCAATCCTTCAACAATGAAACCCTGTTGACGACGATTCACATCCTCTTCTTCTGCCGGCTGAGGAGGAGGTGGAGGTGGAATGTAATGCAGAAGAAAAGAAAGGGCATTAAACACCTCTATGACATCTTCTACCAACTATCTCCCCAGCTCTCTTTTATGACAATGGATACAATTATGAAAAGACACAACACAATTATTTTGGAGGCCATGCAGTATAGCGTTGAAAAGACAATGAAGCGTAGGTCGACGAAAAAGTTCCCTATGATCAAACAAACCACCCACAAGAGCAGAACCCATATACAAATCATAATCCTCTATAACTTCATTGAAAATATCCATAGGAAAATGAACATCCTGACAAACAGAAAGCCTAGATTCCTTACCAGATCAAAACTTTGCAATAAATCCATAGAATTTGAAAGGAAATGCAAAACTGCTTGGGACAGATAGATAGATCTAGGAAAATGTAAAACTTGCAGACCACAAACCTGAATGATGGCTCTTTCAACAGAGTCTTCATAAATCTTAAACACTTCTGACGTAGAATTTGGATTGAGAAGACCTAAGGAAGGTCATTCCCAATTCTGAATTGGCAAGAAAATTCTTCTATTTCTCTAAACCGAGCCCATGCTAAAACAAACACAATTCTTAAATCCTGAAAGAAACCAAATTAGGAAGCTACAACATAACAAACACAAATCTTACAAAAAGATAGAAGATGTCATGCCAAAGAGGGAAATATAAAGGAGAATTCCCTCAAGATGAAATGAATGAAATCATTCTTGACAAGATATATCGTTAAGTGAAATCTGCCACCCTGCATACAGGAATAAAAACAATAGTACTTGACACCAAATGAAGTCATCCTCAACCCAAGGGATGACGTCAGCTATCAGAAAGGAACCGCAGGATAGAGATAGTTCTAAATTTACAAGCTAGAAAATATTACTCACTTAAATTATCTTTCTACTTAGCACTTTACACTTTACACGACAAATTTAGATTAAGCCTTCCTTAGCTAGAATGCAATTAATTCTGGGGAGCAACAAAAGGGAGTTAGAATCCCACTCCTTAATAGGATCATTAAGGAAAAAAGCATGATTAGCTAGAAAATCTACTAACATATTAGCTTCCCTATACATATGAACTATTTTGAAGGATAGAAAATGATCAAGCAGCTTCCTCCCAAATTGTAAGATGTAATCAATTTTCCAACTTGGGGATGATTTAAGAAAAAAAAAGTGTAACTTGTTAGCACCTATAATTTTGGTAAATTCTCAGTGCTTGACATGATTTTATTTGATGGTTTTAGTTGAGTTTTAGGCCCCATGGCACTTAGCATGTTCCTAACTTCTAGGATTAAAATTTCTCAATCTATGATTCATCCAGAGAAACCCTTTGGTGAAAAGTTTTTATGGGTTATGAAGAGTGTGTGTGCCAGTTTTCATTATCCCAGGATATGTTTTAACAAGTTTTTAATGTCACCACTTCAGGCTAGCTCCGGAGGGTCCCATAGAAAAGTTCAAATCTCCTAGTTCTAATGATAATTGAGTTGTTTATTTACTTTCAAATGTTCCCAACTCCGTTTTCGTGGTGATTTGAGGTGTCCTTGTGTGAAAATGAAAAATATTTAAAAATTGGGCTCTCGAGGGCAAAGTTTACGAAGGAGGTCCCAGAAGTTGATCTTTTCAGTGTGCAACAACTATGTAGAAAGGGTTTAAACAATTAATGAAGGTCTTCTACAAGTTTTTGTGGCCTCTGGATGCTGTCTATACCACTGGTAAAGATTCGGTCATGTGGTTGGCGAGGAAATTTAACATGTTGGCACAAGATAAGTTCTATTTTTAATGCATATTTAGTAAAGTTTTTTTTGACTTAGAGTGCCATTGATGACAAGCCATGTGGCCTCTTATCATGGCATCTTGGAGGGATGAGGGGACCTCTAATGTGTGACTGCAATGGCATGATATAAAAAAGTTAGGCATATGTGGTAAACTAAGCTTCATAAGTTTGAGTGGGCTATAGTCTAATGTTGAGGCCACATGTCAAAATAGCACATGAGTGCATCATGAAAGGAGACATTGGAAGAAAGGCCTGCGCTTGTGCACTAGACCGTCCCTCTCATTCCCTTGACTGTGAATACAAAAGAGACAAGGGAAATGACACAGTGTGGGATTTAATTCCCATCAATTCTCTAAGGATAAGCAACTCAAAAATAGATTCAGATACAGAGATTTTTATAGCAGAAGGGCTCTACAAGAACTTCAATTCTCTTTACATTGTTTCTGACTTAAATTCAAGCACTGCACGACCTCTGTTAGTTCAAGAAGGAGAGTTTGACAAGAGAAGAATATTGGATGATCACGACAATGCCCTTTCAGATGAAGATAAGATTGATTGGGTTTTAAATAATTTAGAGGCTCAAGTCAGATGTTGTAAAGGGCTTGCCTCCTAAAAGGAAATAATATTAAAAGTAGGGATGTCACAATTGCAAAAACAATTTTACTGAGCCCTTCTTCAAAAGGACTTGGAGATTGTCAATGTTGGAGGAGAGTGTAAGCGGTTTCTGAATATAGCTATGTGGCTGAGAAAATGTAGTAACCACCCATATCTTTTCCATTGTGCTAAGCTAGGACCACCATATACCAATGAATAACATTTAGTCACAAATGCTAGAAAAATAGTTCTTCTAGGTAAGTTACTTCTAAAGCTAAAGGAGTGTGATTCCAGAGTTCTCATTTTCTCACAGATGACTAGACTCTTGGACATTTTGGAGGAATATTGTATGAACTGAAGATATCAGTTTTACCAAATTGATGGAAATACAAATGGAGAGGAATGTGACACTTCAATAGATTCTTTTAACCAAGATGACAATGATGAATTTATTTTCTTGCTTTTTACCAGAGCGGGAGGTCTGGACATTAACCTTGCCATGCTACAGATGATGTCATTTTGTACAACTGTCACTAGAATCCTCAAGTAGATTTATGAGCTCAAGAGCACACCATCTCATCTGAGGAATCAATCTCAATTGGAGGACCATAGTCATAAACCTATACAATTAGCCCATGAAGAAAAAGTTTCTAGTATTCTTCTCATTGCAAGATATACTGAGCTCAATTTCAAGTTCCATAATTCCATAAGAAACAGATCCAACAAATATGGTGATAGAAGTTACAAGGATGATACGTATAATTCAAACATGACTTTGTAGAAAGTTTGAATGATATGTGATGATGATGTGCAAGAGCGCAAAGGAGTAAAGGACCATCTCATTTGAAGCTGCGATAATGCGTAGGAGTGGCACGTGTCTCTCAAATCTATGAGGAAGTTTTATATATTGATTTTATGATGTGGTTCCAAATATTTTAAAGGTTTGGACTGTTAGTTTAACTCCATATTAAAGTGGAAATTAAATCTCGATGCCCTACAATTGGTAATGAGCCCAATCAATTTAATCAAATAAATAGTGCAAAATGTGCCAGAATATGATAAGCCAAGCCTTGAAATATAGTGAAATAATGAGATGGGAAGCTTTACAATTTAAATTTAGAGTCCCGAGGGCAAGATCCAACTTATCATTTGAACAAAATTTTATGATTTTCAAGGGCAATATCAATCTCAATTTATTTTTGATGACCCAGATTTATTTGAGAAAATGTGTTATAGATGGATCCAATCAACTAAAGGATACGAGTTCCCAAGTCAAAAATCTTAAATGAAAAGTCAAAAAATGTAATTAAAAACTATAGCAGGAAGTCTTGGCCGACATAATTTGTTTCTCTTTTATAAGGGAACTAGTATCATTGTAAAAAGGGGGGATTTTGGGCTTTGGATATAAGATATCCATGCATTTGGGAAATTGCTTTATGTAGGAGGAGGTGACTGGACTCTTGGTTGCAGAGACATATTTTTCTTTGTAGATGAATAAATTTTTGAATGACATTATTCTTTCCAGATTGAGTTATATGAAAAACACTTGTTGTGTGTGTTATCTATGATTGTCTCCTTAGGTATGAGTATTTTTCTTTTAAGTGAAGTTGCTAATGGTTTCTGATCTCATCAATATACATTTGCTATATTGTATGTCTGGTTTGTTGCATTTGTTCAAGGAATAGATTAAACTGCTTTGAATCACATATAGGGGAAATGTGTTGTATCAAGGGATTAGAGAAGAAAAGTCATAGGTAATACCTTTTCTTGGACATAGTACTATAAGGCAGTAATATTATTATTCTGGGTCCTCTGGATATGAAGTTTTTGTTGTCATAAGGAAGCATTTACATTGTTGGGTTTGACTCTATTTCCCTGATAAAGCACCGATCGAGGGAGAATTTGCTTGAAGATCGAGGAAACCTAATAATTTAATGACAAATCATTTGAATCATTTTTGTGTCTTATTTTAGTTTAGGTCTTGCATGTTCTCTTATTTAAATTGTGAACACAAATTAGGAGTATTGCTAGTCTAATTTTAATCTTACACATCTTGATTTACATACATGAGAACATATCTGCCTGGTTGTAATAAAGAATATATCTAATGTTCTTGTGATAAGGGATACCCCCTAGGTTTGGTAGAGTCTTAAGTGTAGGAGAGATAGGTGAAAAATAATCTCCCACTCTGTTGGCCAAGTCTTCCATCGAACTTGAGCATAAGAAGTGGCAAATCTTTAGAGTTTGATGTGTGCAGATTTGGGAACCAACATAACTTATTTGAAATTTTGATGAACGGTTAAAAAAAAGTCAAAAATACTAGACACTAGTTTTTGACAAAAAACAACTACACTAACAAAAGAAATTAAAGATGAAATCCTTAACATACTCAAAATGTGAACAAAATTATATGGTTAGGTAGCTAACAGAGAGCTTAAGATTATGGGTGTATTTTTTTGAACTTTTCATTGAAAAAAGTGCATTCCTTATGGGAAGCACACTCTAGATTATGTGAATTTTGTTAGAATCTAGAAAAACATGTCCTTGGATGACCTAAACATAGTCCAAGCCTTTGGGTTGGAAGCCCAAGGCAAATCCAAGCCAAAGGATTAGAAATTACCAAGGCAAAGCATAATGCGAGTGCATTTTAATGCTCTCACGTTATGCTTTGATAAAACATGTCACTTAAGATCCCTTTTCCTAGCTTTCCTAGTTTTCTCTTTCCTTTCCAATTTCCCTTTAGATCCCACCAAATTTTCCCTATTTTACTATTTTCCACCTCTCCTCTCATCATTCTTCCCATCCAATGAACTTTCATTTTATTTTGTTTCTATTTCATCCTCCCAGTTTATATCCTCATCCCTCTTTGCATGTCCTAGTTTTCTTGTTTCCATGTTCTTTGTCGATAAGGGAGAGGGAGAGGGAGGAAGAGGGAGAGAGGGTGGAGATAGAGGGGAGAGAGAGGGGAGAGAGAGAGAGATAGAGAGAGTCCTATTTTTCTTGTTTTCATTTCCTTCATCAATAAGGGGGAGAGAGAGTTAGAGGAGAGAGATAGGGAGATAGAGGAATGATAGGGGAGAGAGAGGCAAGAGATAGGGAGATAGGGAGAGATAGATAGGTAGAGAGAGGAGACATATAGGGAGAGATAGAGGAGATAGAGGGGAGAGATATGTAGATAGAGAGTGAGTGAGATGTCCAGAGAGATAGGGAGAGAGATTGAGAGGTGGAGGAACGATAGAGATAGGGAGATAAGGGAGAGAGATAGATAGAAGTTTAGGGTTGCTCAGGTTTAGGAGTTTTGGAGAGAGAGAGACGTTTAGGATTTCTCAGGTTTAGGGTTTAGGGTTTAGGGGTTAGGGGTTAGGGGTTAGGGGTTAGGGGTTAGGGTTTAGGGGCATTATTTAGGGTTTAGGGTTTATGTTTTAGGGGTTAGGGTTGAGGTTTAGAGGTTTAGGATTTAGAGTTTAGAGAGTAGACCAATAGGGAGATATAGAGGAGACCGAGGTGAAATAAGGAAGAGATAGGGAGATAGGGCCCTAGGATTGTTTGGATTTAGGGTTTATGGGTTAGGGTTTAGGGGCATTATTTAGGGTTTAGGGTTTATGTTTTACAAGTTAGGGTTAAGGTTTAGAGGTTTAGGGTTTAGCGTTTAGAGAGAGGACCAATAGGGAGATATAGAGGAGACCAAGGGGAGAGATAGGGATATAGAGAGTGAGGGACATGGCCAGAGACATAAGGAGAGAGATTGAGAGGTAGATGGATGATAGAGATAGGGAGATAGGGAGATAGAGGTTCAGGGTTGTTTGGGTTTAGGGTTGCTCAGGTCACTAGTACAGAAACAACAATATATTATTGACAAAACTACTAAAAACTACTTATAAATGACTAAACATGGTCACGTGACCATTAGTAGTTTATTGCCAGTCATTTATAACATGACCAAATTGATGACTAAACCATTTTTAGTTGTTTATTGGTTGTTTTGATTGATCGATTTGGTAGTATATTTAGTCATTGATTGTTGTAATCTAGTCACTTGTTTAGTCATTTTTATTCACTAATATATTTAGTCGTTAATTTAGTCATTGATTGTTGTTAACTGGTCACTTATTTAATCATTTTTATTCACTGATTTCTGTCCATTGGTATTGTATTTAGTCATTAATTTTAATCATCATTTTGATCAATTTGGTAGTCTATTTAGTCATTTTTATTCACTGATTTCACTATTCATATATTTAGTCATATTTATTCACTGTTCACTGATTTCTGTCAATGGGTAGTATATTTAGTCAATTTAATTATTAATTGATGTCAATTAGTAGTATATTTAGTATATTTGAGGATTTGAACGTAAAACACAGAAATACACATCAATCATCAATTGCACACAATAAGACATCCATTGAGAAGGCAAAACCGCTGAACTTTATTCAAAGAAAGGTGTTCTTATAGTTTGCACAAGTCTGAAATATCTTTCTTGAAAAATGCTTAGAAATAGAGTATTAGAATGTTTATTTTTAGTCACAAGACTAAAAATCTGAGTTACAATGCACAAAAATGACAAGAAAGAAACTTCTCCAAGTTTACAACATGCTTTGCCAAAAAGTGAACTATTAGTAACTAATTCGCAATTACCAGCCTAACTACTGCCACAGGTCATGTAATCTGCCCCATCAGTCAAGCACTTGTCCTTGTTGATTGCAACCAAAGGAAATACATTGTCATATGTATTCAGGTCTGTGATAGGATCATAATGTGAAACATGGACTAGATCAAGCTTCCTTAATGAAACATCATTGTATTCTTGTGTCTTGTACTATCATCAACACTGCTTATGGGACATGTTTTTATTGAGTTTAAAGATATCATGTCCTCTTAGGGCATGGAATCAGATTCTTCCTTCAATGCATCTTTAAAAGCCTCTTTATGAGTCTAAACCATTCACTTACCCTACCTCTATTACATTGGACACTTGTTAGGCAATCATATTTAGTGTCCTCGGTCTTCACTCATTGTTGTGACTGAACTGTGCATACTTGATTTCTAGATGATTGCCTTGCAACTTTCATATACTTGCCTTTTAATGCTAACACTGTAGTCCTCTGTTCCTTTGCTCATGCCACTAAAACCATGCTTAGTATGCCTGTATCCCTGGGAACCATTGACCATTGCCCCTCACCATGAACATCTTACCTCTATGAACTCATTATCTCTTTGTTATAGAACAGTCACCCATAAGTATACAGAATTTAGACTTTCATTTGTAGACTATCATAGGTTTATGAAACTATCATATTCCTGCAACTATATTGCCATGTAGAATATATGCCTTATAATAATAGCATTACTAGTGGCTTTCCTCTTTTCTATTTAAGACTTATAGAAATTTATTTACTTGTGTTGCCTCCAAAGTCTTCATGAAATGCTAACATCATCACCTTATGACTGTAATCTTCCTCATTGATCTTTGTGCATTGGCAACTGCCCTTCCTTTCTAAAAAACTAACACACCACCCTTGATCATAGTAGATTAAGACTTATCTCACTTTGTCTATGGCATGAACTGTGTAATTTGTCTCTTTATCACTGTCATTATGCTCCTTGAGTCTTCATGACTGTCTTCATGACATCTCATCTATGAAACTCTCTCCTTTATGAAGCTCTCTCATTTATGATCCTTGAGTCTTCATGACTGTCTTCATGACTGAGTGTTGATCATGTCCCATATATGAAGCTCTCTTCTTCAATATAGCCAACAATAACCCTAGAATCTTTCCTCCTTTATATGCAACATGCCATTTGATATGAGCAACAGGGTGTTGTCTTTTCTACCATGAATAAAGTTGTGCCTCAATACAACCAACAAAATTACTATTAGTCTCAATTCAGAAAGAATGAAAGTGCATTGAATATTGCAAGTTTACAAAAGTAAGTCTAAACACAACAGAAAGATAAATCAATTAAAAAACTGTAGCCTTGTCAACAAATTCCTTAAACAAAGTGTTCAACATAGGCCTAAAATAGTTTTTAGTACCAGTGAATTTCTCAACCACATCCCCAAGATTAACTTCTATTAGCCATTCACCATATAAAGCAATGATAAAAATATGAATATGTGTATAAGGAAATGAATTCAAATTTTGTTTAGCTGAAAAGAGCCTTTATATACACTTTGATTAATTAATTGTATAAGGAAATGAATTCAAATGGCACATATTGATATTATGGATCAAAATCATTTAACCTCTTTAACAGTTCATAAATATATCTCACACAATCCAAGTTGCACATTACCAAAGGACAATCAAATGTATGATGTTTCCATTAATAAATCACCACACAAATCCAATAAACATACCAGCTGGGTTAACCAAAGTCTTTGAATGGGATGCTAAAGGCAATGTTGGAAATGGATCATTGAACTGTTTAAGTGCTAAATGCTTCGAAAAGGTATATGGAGAATTGGAAACAATATAACCTAAATCAAAATGATGTATGTGATGCCACTAAGTATAAGGTGATACTGAAGTTGGTATAGTTACTGGTGTTGGACCATTCTCATGAACACTAGCCAAATGAAGTTGTGGAGACTGATCATTCAATGGAGGAGGAACTTGAGGATATTGATTTCTTTGAAGATCAAAACTTTGAGAGTTCAACTTTAAAGATTGACTATCATGAAATGGAATCATATGAGATGGAGAATGTGCTAATCTCTATATAATCCTTTTAGAATATGGTCTTTTTGAAAATCAAAATGTTTGAGAGGGGTTTTGGAAAGGCTTTGGATAGATAGATGGGAATGAAGGGGTTATGAGTGTTAAGGGAAATTTGGATTCAAATGAATAATCAATATAATCAATATAATCAATATCAAAATACCCAAAACTCAATGAAATACAAAAACAAAGAGATCAATCAAATAAAAGAACTTCAAAAAACCTTTGCAAACCTCAAAGCTTCATAGCTTCCATTGGTTGCCTATCTCAATCAATCTTGCATGTATGAATAAGGCCCTCAGAGAGTGCACTTCCTTGCTGTAATTCCAAGATTGTCAATGGAGAATGGCAATGATAGTTGATTGCAATAAAGATGAGCTTCACAACAATGATAGTAGTATGTAATGAGTGTGATCACAAGCAATGAAGGAATTGGTGCCAAAGGCACACTGTAATTCCCGCAGAGTAACGATACTTAAAGCTTGGATGAATGAAATTGAAGAATAGGGTTCAATTTATAGACTTTGGAGAATGAAGATCAATGGTATAGAAATAATGAGAAGATCCACGGTTGAGAAACCTTGAGGAACGTGCGTGAATAGAAAGAGGACAAGTGTCTTTCTTTATTTTGTATGAGAGGAATAAATAAAATAGAAGAATGAGTTAACTAAAGAGATTAAATCAATTAAAAGAATAGATTAATTAGTTAAGAGAATAGAACTAGATAATGGAAATTACATGAGGATGAGAAGATATTTTAGCTCAATTAAATATTTAGAATATTCAATTGCATGTGCACAAAGATTGAATTATATTTAGAGATAGCTCAATTTAGAAGAAACGGACAACTTAAATAAATATTTGATTTATTTAAATTTAGAGAAGATATTATTGGAAGAAACAATTAAATAATTGGTATTATTTAATTTAGAATGATTTTGGAAGAATAAATAAAATATTTGATTATATTTTATTTTTGGAGATTGAGAGGATTTGAATAAATTTGATTGATTTATTCAAATTTGGAAGAATGATTTGATTTAATTAAATAATTAAGAATTATTTAATTGTTTGGAAGACTTTAATTAAATAAAGGATTTTATTTAATTTTGAATTTTAGAAGAGGTAATTAAATATTTTGATATTTAATTAATTTAGAGGAATATGAATTAGATAAATAAATTGATTGATTTATTTATTGATAGAAGAATTAGAAGGGAATAAATATTAAGAATATTTATTTAGACCAAGTCATGTCATTTTTAGGCGTATACATTTTGCCCCTCTTTGATGCAATGCAGTTTACAATGTTGTTTCAAAGAAATTGATTGTTTGAATAATGATACATGCCCCAGTTTGCCCTTGGTACAAGTTATGACGACAGGATGCCCCTCGGGAGATTGGATAGGAAGAAGGAAGAAGGCATGAGATAGACAATCTCATGAAGACGAAGGGAAAACTTGGTTAGGATGAAGAAAACAGGATGCATTTCAGAGAAACAGGAATAAAATTGGAAGAAATAGGTGTGGGAGGTAGTCATAGTCACCACCTAGCCAGATTAGGGTTTGCATGCTATATATAGGAGTTGGGTCCACAAGACAATTCATTTGCACACTTGGCTTTGTTTGATTTGCTTCTTAGAGCTTAGGAGAGCATAGAGCATAGAGTAGTCAGCACGAGGATGGATATTCCATGCGAGGAGCATCACTTTGAACAAGTCCAATGATTCGACTAGCAAGCAAAGGCAAGACCCCCGGTATGTATCTCAAAATTTTTTCCCTAGAGTCAATTTTTAGCGCAATAAATGCTAGGAGAAAATAGGATAGACAAATGCGCTAGATCGCAGTTTGGCGCATATGGCATGCGAAATTGCACATCTGTCAAACTTTGGTGCATTTAGGATATAGAACGACACATACAATAAAGTTGCACATGGATGAGTTTATTTGATGCATGCATAATTCTGCGGCGCATTTACGATATGTAGTGGCGCATGCAACTAGGTAGTGCATTTGTAGTATAGGACGGTGCATGCACGACATCTTGCGGCGCATGCATCAGAAGCAGTGCATTTGATAAGAAGTAGTGCATATACCATCTGTTATGGTGCATATGACATAGATAGGCAGTTTACTTAACAAAATTGACTCGATTGGCATCTTGTTTGATGCATCAATTGATAAGCTATCTCTGAGATTGTAGGAATCTAGTCAAGAGATGTAGTGTGCTATTTTGATCAATTTGATGTGTTAAGTTAGTTGATATGAGTCTATAGATATGTTGAGCATGGTACTTGCAGTTTTAAGTTGATGCCTTGCTTTGCATGCTGCAGGAGGATATACGAGATACGCTTCAGTCGAGGGAGTAGTTCCCTATGCCGTTGTTGTAGCATCACATGTTGATAGAGTTAGATTGGGAGGCACTCGACGCGATGGGATTGGACTACATTTGCTTCATGCCTAAGGTTCAAGTGAACCACGGGTTGCTGACTGCAGTAGTGGAGAGGCTCCACAGTGAGGACAGGACCTTCCACTTCCCTACTAGCGAGATGACAGTTACATTGGAGGATGTATACATGATACTCCACTTGCCTATTCAAGGAGAGCTTGTGGAGTATGATCCACAGAGGGATGCAGGACTTGCAGAGTGCAGGCGAGTATTTGATGACCTTGAGCTGGTCGGATAGGTCATCTCCTAGTAGGACATTCATGACTACTATGACTACTTCCCAGGTATAGTGGGAGGGTTGATCGGAGGTGTTGTATGCCCCGATAGGTCACACGGGTTCCCAATTGGATGGGGACAGATCATGGAATAGATGATTACATAGGGCACTCGCTATGCTTGGGGTGTTTGCACGCTGGCACACCTATACCATGACATGCATTAAGTGGTATACCACAGGGGTACGAGTCCATTAGCAAGTGTGTCATTGTTACAGTTTTGGCTATGGGAGCACATAGCAATCACTAGACTGATTTTTGTTTTTGACAGATAGAGAGGGGAGCCATATAGCTATGGCTACGTAGGAGTGATTTCCCAGCATACACTGGGGAAGCTTGAGTATTGGAGGCATGCATTGGATGGAGTAGATGTGGTTGTCTGGCGGCCATATCTAGGCTGTGAGCCTTGGGAGGATGAGGCAGATGAGCTACCATACTGCTATCAAACTCAATGGTTAATAGGAAGGACACGGTTCATCCTAGAGAGATAGATTGTCATACAGGTTTAGAGATAGTTTGGGAGGAGGCAAGGTAGGCTCTATTTGCACGAACTCACACTGAGAGATTCAAATGGGGACCAGTGGCGTCCTATGAGGAGGCAGTGGCAGAGTTTCGACAGACTCCTTATGTTGCCTCAGATATGACAAGAGAGATTGTAGATGCTGGGATGACTCAGGATTTTGAGGAGTGGTTCATTGCTCATCCATTTCTGAGGTATTTAGGGCCTAGAGAGCTGGTGCCTCGTATAGACGAGGTAGATTCTAATGACGAGGGTCAGGTTGGTAGGAGGAGGAGGAGGAGAGTAGGATAGAGAGATGGTGGAGACAGTGGAGGAGGGGGAGGTGGTGGGGATGATGGAGGAGGGGGAGGTGGTGGAGATGGAGCCAGACCTAGATAGAGGAGGAGAGCTAGGGAGGGACCTTCCCACGCTCAGCAGGCAATGCCACCACAGGTTGCACAATAGGCTGCACAGTAGGCACATATGCCACCACCTCAGCAGGTGGCACAGTAGCAAGTACCCCAGCCACAGGGGCAAGGATAGGCATAGGCATTGCAGGGTCCAGCATAGCCAGATGTCCAGGAGAGAGCTATAGCTATGCTAAGAGGATAGGTTAGGTAGCTGCGGGCATAGCTTAGGATGGCTAAGGCTCGGCAAGAGACAGATGCAGAGGTTATCTCGGGCTCACCAGAGAGCGAGATATGGCAGAGGCACGGATATGAGTTATCTGAGTAGAGCGAGATACAATAGTGGAAGCCCTTGGGACAGATGCCACCAATAGCTTTTTGGTTGGGCAGGTACACCAAGCACAGGTACAACTAGCACAGGCATAGATACAGCTAGCACAGGCACAGACATAGTTGGAGCAAGTGTAGGGGCAGTTAGTGTAGGTGCAGGGTGAGCTTGTCAGAGCGCAGGCTCAGACACAGTACTATCAGGGTTTATACCATGGTGTTGTGCCAGTTAGTCAGAGGGCTTCGAGCTATAGGAGCCAGACTATTGCTTCTTAGAGAGCAGGTGGATCAAGGTCAGGAGCCTCTGTGATGGGCCCACAATAGTCTGGGGCCAGTGCAGGAGGGGATTCAGGAGATATTGCTAGGAGTAGTGGTTCACAGCAGCAGGGATAGCTGACACCTGCACAGATTTTGGCTCCTACGTACACTTTTTGATGGCTCAGATAGCTGGATATGCATATGTAGCAGTTTTTGTATTTTGAGACATGTATCACTATCTTTGAGATGTATTTATTGTATATGACATTGACTCAGAGATGGACAACTTGATATTGTACATTTGGACATACTTATGATATTTATATGATGATTGCAAAAAATGTATGTGGATGACCTGATTCACTTTATTATGTATGCAATTGATTTAATCATGTAAATGACTATCACATGTGATATGATATGCAACTATATGCTATGTTTTTGTGATGTCCAAATGTACCCTATCAACACAAAGATGATGTAATGGTAGATAGAAGATTGATTGAAAGAATGACTCGGTAGAAAGATTCATAAGCTTTTGATTTTGTATTGATACTCTGCATTGTTGGATCTTTTATTGCATGGGATATGGATATATGGATGTATAATGGATGCTTTTGCTTTTGACATCTTGGTGGTGCAAATATTTTGAAGTGCTTATTTCATCATTGGGTGATTTTTTTGGTACTTTTTTTGAATGTTGTAAGTTAATACAAGCATCTAGGTATAATTGAACTAAGATGACCTGAGCATTGCTTACATGGATTTTGCTTTAGCAAGTTAATACAAGCATTGAAGTATGATTGAACTGAGATGACCTGAGTATTTCTTGCGTATTAACAGACAAGGATTGCCCTCGTTCATGTTAGACCTTTGAAGTCCTTGATGATCTTTTGCCAATCATGTCATTAGACAAGGATTCACATCACTAAAGTTTAATCCACAAATAGCAGAACAAAGAAAAATAATCATGCCCCCATCATAGCATCTCTAGATTTTGGCATCCTCGAGTAGCATAGAAAGGCATGATAGCAGAAACCAAGACTCTTGTATTTTAACCATGATTCCAATCCACAAAACATGTTTGCATTTAGATGCGTTTGTTTCTTGCCATAATTTAGGTAAAATCATTTAGAATGCCTTAGGTGCTTGTTTTCTTTGCTTTGGATAGGTTAATGTCTTGTGTCAAGATTTCTACTTGAAAAGAGCGGGTTTTGTTTGCGCTTGCTTGCTTGGTGAAAAGATTCCACAATCCTTATTGGTGAGACGGACCCTAAGGGACTGACCTAGTGCCTCAGGGGCTCATTGCTAAATGGCCTTGCCTACGTGAGACACAGAGGCAACATAGTTCAGGGTAAACCCTAACAGACCTAAGACCTAGGTAATGGAAGGTGGTGTAGACTTAGATAGATAGAAGGACTAGACAATGTGATGGATGGGATAGTGGAGCCTCGGGGGTGCATTGAATAATGGCCTTGCCTACGTGACAACGCAGAGGCAACGTAGTTCATGGACTTGGACCATGTGGATACTGATGAGAGATACTATGCTAGGCTGACACTACGGATATGATATGGGATAAAACCTTGGTTGACAAGGCAACAAATAAGAGAGTATCAAGCCATGCTAGGTTACCGTTAGGTTTTTATTATGGAACATATATGGATCAAATGGGACACAAGTGAAGGAAGAATTGACAAGGTGATTGGTTTCCCAAAGATGGAGGAAGCAATTTATTACAAGTAACATATGTTTACCAAGTTTTCACCACTTGCTTTTATTTGCATGAAAGCTAGAAAGTATGCATGACGCCTATTTGCCAGGTTTTCATCATGATATCTATCCAAGTCACCTGTTTGCCAGGTTTTCACCAAAGGAAGATTTTTTTTTGTATTTTTCTATTTTTTTTTTGTATTTTGTGCCCCCCTTACATTGGGGCTCTCTTAGGTATAGAACTGGCAAAGATGCATGTTATTTATTAGGTCATCAAACAGCTCACCCTCTGATGTTGCTAATTGATATGCCCCTGATCCATAAGCAACTACAATCACATAAGGCCCAAGCCAGTTGGGTTTGAATTTGCCTTTCTTTTCCTGATCCTGTTGATTGCGGGGGTTCTCCTTAAGTACTAGATCTCCAACTTTAAAGACTCTTGGGTGGACTCTATGGTTGTAGATTCATGATATTATTTGTTGATATGCTTGAGATGATCAAATGCTTTATGTCTCCATTCCTCTAGCAACTCTAGTTCTTGCAATCTGGAAACTTTGTATTCTTCGTTTGTTATGAGACCTTTTAATGACACCCTGAGAGATGGTAACTTAACCTCAATGGGGAGGATAACCTCTGAGCCATAGACAAGGGCATAAGGGGTAACACCTATGGGAGTGCATATACTAGTTATGTAGGCCCATAGAGTGGGATTGAGTTGGATGTGCCAATCACGACCAGCATCGTTGACTGTCTTCTTGAGGAGTTTCAAGATGGTCTTGTTGGATGCTTCTTGTTGGCCATTGCCTTGGGGGTAATAGGGTGTGGAGAAATAGTGTTAGATTTTGAATCGGTCACAAAGTTCTTGGACATCCTAGTTTTTGAAGGGTCTTTCGTTATCCGTGATAATGGATGAGGGAATTCCGTATCTATAGATGAGGTAATTAAGGATGAATGAGGAGATTTATTTACCTATGACAGTGGTGAGAGGAACAGCTTCAATCGATTTGGTAAAGTATTCAGTGGCGGTTATTATGAATTTATGGCCATTGGATGAGGGTGGATGGATTTTACCCACAAGGTTGAGTCGCCATTGGCAAAAGGGCCAAGGTGTCGTTAAAGGTCTCAACTCTTGAGCTAGTGCATGTATCAGGTTCCCGTGTATCTAGCACTGCTTGCACTTCTTCACGAACTGATATGAATCTGTTTCCATGTTCAGCCAGTAATAACCCAAATGCATGAGTTTCTTAGCTAAGGAAGGACTGCTAGAGTGTGTTCCATAGATCCCTTCATGTACATCTTGTAAGGCGGTTTAGGATTCTTCTCATTCTAAACAATGGAGTAAAGTACCATCTAGACCACATCAGTATCGGGTGTCGGCAATAATGGTATAATAAGAGGTTTGGCGTATAAAGGTTCATCGTTGGTTTGAAGATAAGTCAGGTGGGAGGGTGTTGTCCTTGAGGTGAGTGTAAACCTTACCGTACCAAGGTGAATTAGATCCAACTAATAGGCATATGGAATGGGTTTTAGGAAGATCATAAGCTGATTACTGAATTGATTCCACTAAGAACTCATACTGTGACTCATTCTCTGGGATTTCGAGAAGAGAGGCAATGGTTGCCATGGCATCTACTGCTTTGTTCTCAATGTGAGGTATTTGCTCAAAAGATATGATCACAAAGTATTCCTTAAAGTCCTTGACCATGTGCTTGTATGGGACAAGCTTCTCATCTTTGGTTTGGTAATCATCATTGACCTGATTGATCACTAGTTGAGAATCACCATAGACATGTAGCTCTTTGATTTTCCACTTTGTTGCCATTTTGAGGCCAATGACTAAGGCTTCATATTCTGCTAAGTTGTTGGGGCATGGGAATAACAAATGGTAAGACTTCGGTATGGTGTCGCCATGAGGAGTTACAAACAAGATTCTTGCCCCTGATCCATGGTTTGTGTAGGACCCATCAAAGTAAAGTTTCCAGGAATGTGTTGATATATTGAATAGGGATTCATCTAGAAACTCAAATTGCATTGGTGTGGTGTCTTGTAGTGGTGCATCCACTAACTGATCGGCAATGACTTGCCCCTTGATAGCCTTTCTATCTACATACTCAATGTCATATTCACTTAAGAGAATTACCCATTTGGCTAGGTGACCTGTTAGAGCTGCTTTGCTTAGTATGTACTTCAGTGGATCTATTTTTTGTAATAAGTTTGATTGGATGTGCTAGCATATAATGCCAAAGTTTTTGGGAAGCAAAACTACTGCAAGACATGATCTTTCTATCTAAGAGTATTGCAACTCATAGCCCACCAATGTGTGACTGATGTAGTAGATGTCTCTTTCTTTATTTTCATAATCTTGATGTGCTAAAAGGGCCCCAAGAGCTATTGGTGTAGCAGATATGTATAATAATAATGGTTTCCCTTAGATAGGAGGCATGAGAATAGGTGGATTCATAAGATATTCTTTCAGTTTGTCAAATGTCTCTTCACATTTCTCATCCCACCTAAATGGAATGTTTTTATGTAGGAGATGACTGAAGGGTTGACACTTGTCTGCCAGTTGTGATATAAACCTACGGATTTCTTGTAGATTTCCCTGTAGAGATCTTAGTTGAGTAAGATTCTTGGGTGGTGGCATGTCCATAATAGCCTTGACTTTGGTGGGGTCCACCTCTATTCCATTTGCCAATACAATAAAACCTAGGAGCTTGCTTGAGGTGACTCCAAACACACATTTCTTTGGGTACAACCTGACTTTGAATTGTTCTAACCTCTGAAAGATTTTCTCTAACACATCCAGGTGTGATTCTCTTGTAAGTGACTTTACAAGGATATCATCAACATAGTCTTCCATTGTGACATGCATCATATCATGGAATATAGTGGTCATAGCACGTTGATATGTGGCTCTTGTGTTCTTTAGCCCAAATGGCATGACATTCCAGCAGAAAGTGCCCCATGGACAAGTAAAAGCTATCTTATGTTGGTCTTCTAGTGCTATCCTGATCTGATTATATCCTGAGAATCCATCCATGAGAGATAACATGGTATGCCCTGCTGTTAAGTTGACTATGCGCTATATTTGGCAATGGAAAATCATCCTTGTGGAAAGCTTTGTTTAGATCTCTAAAGTCATTGCATAGTCTGACTCAGCCATCAGGTTTGGACACTAGTACTATGTAGGAGACCCATTCCGGATAGTCTATAGCTCTGATGAACCCTACATCCAGTAGTTTCTTGAGTTCTTCTTTTACAAGCAGTGCTATGTGTGGATGCATCTTTCTAAGCTTTTGTTTCAATGGTTTCACTCTTGGATCTAATGGAAGACAATGTAGAATCAGATATGGATCTAACCCCAGCATATCTCCATATGACCAAGCAAAATTGACTTACTATCTCTTGAAGAATGGTACAAAATTAGTCTTTTCTGGTGGGGTTAGAGACTTAACAAAGTGAATGATCTTAGGTTGTTCCTCTATTCCAATGTTAATAGGCTCTGTGGGTTCCACAACAATTTGAGACTTCTCCTGGTGCATGTCGTCAAGGAGAGTGTCAAGCCTTCCATTGTCTGGTGCCACAGTTGGGTTTTCACCATCGGATACGTCCTTTCTTTTTACTATTTTGGGATCTAACACTACCGTGAAGCGGTTTTCACCATCAAATCCAGTTTTTATTTTGATATTTTTGTGACTAGAAGTCTTGGCAACCTCTCTGAAATAAGTCATGGTATTAAGTTCAATGGCAAACCCAGCTTTATGATCTCCTTTAGGTAGGTGGTCCCTAAGTTCCATATAGTCAATATAGGCATCATCATTTTGGAACATATCTAGTTGTGGGATTCCTCATAGATCCCAGTTAATAAGCTCAGGATGCACAAGGGGGAGGGAGTTAGAGGATAGATCTGATTCATTGATAGTTTGAATGGATATACTAGGAGTATTTGTAGGGAGAGTGTTCAAGATGGTACTTTCCTCCAAGTTGTTTATTGTGATAGAATTCAAACCTTCCTCAAAAGTCGTATTCTCAAGGATAGGCAAATCACACTCTAATGGCCGATGAGGTAGCGTTTGTCCCTCACGGTAGGGGCTATAAGTTTGAATGGTATCAACCTCTTTGTCATCATAGGAATGCTCTGTTAGCTCATCCCACTCATATTCATTGGAATCTGTGTCACTTTCCTCTTGAAGGGTATGGATCATTTCCACAAGACAAGCATTTGCTTTAGCTATGCCCTTATCCTTATATCCTAGGCCTTTGGTATTTCTAGCCAATGAGGATGAAGAAGGTTGAATGGGTTCTATAATTCCTTCTTTTCTTAGGCCAATGGGGCCTTGTCCTTCGTAACCCATTCTATGTAGGATAGATTCACCTTGCCCATAGATTTCTATTGGGAGCTTAGGTGGTTCCTATTGTGTGCTCTATTCTTCTTTAGTATAAAGCCATTGTAGGATATCTCTTTCCTCTATTTCATCTGATAGGGTCCCCCATTTTACAAAGGGAGCTGTGGGAGGTGTAGGAGGAGCAGATGGCTTTAGAAAATGCTTGGGTTGACCAAAGGATCTAGGAGATAAAGCTATCTTGGCTAGAATGAGGTTGTGCTTAATGGAGTATTCCCCTACTCCTGTTTCTTTGATGGTAATCTTCTACTCTTTGGGCTTTGATGAGGAAGCTTCAGAGGTAGGATTATGCTATGGGGCAGGGGATGTAGATGCTCTATTGTTTGGTATGATGCAATCAAGTTTTGAAATGACAAAGTTGCAATGCTAAAATGGGTTAGGGTCGCCTTGGATGGTGACTTGCTTGCCGTTATGAGGGAATTTTATGCATTGGTGATAGGTAGAAGGCACAACTTTCATGGCATGAATCCATAGTCTACCTAGTAGAATATTATAGGTGAGCTCCCTATCTAGGACTTGGCACATAACGTCTTTTATCACCGGCCCCACTTGTATGGGTAATATCACCGTTCCTTTGGTAGTTCTCTCCTCTTCATCATAAGCTTTGATAGTAATATTCTTCCTTGGATCAACTACTTTTTTAGAGAACCCTAATGTAAGGACTAGCTTCAACGTGCAAATATTTAAACCGGCTCCCCCATCAATGAGAACCCTCTTGATGCGGTGCTTATGGATTTAGGCGACAATGTGTAGAGGGGTGTTATGAGGTTGAGACACTGAGAGGTCATCTTGTTCAGTAAATGATATGGTACTTGAGGAGGTTAGATTACCTACCATGGCCTAAAACTTCTCTTGGGCCAAGTTAGTGGGTACAGTGGTTTCCACTAAAGCTTTATCGAGAATCTCCTTATGGGAAGGAGATAGACGCAACAACTCTAAGATAGAAATGTGGGCAGGAGTCTTCCGTAGTTGGTCTATGATGCTATACTGATGGAAGTTGGACTGAGAAGGTGACAACCTTGGAGGAATGGTATTCAACGTGACTTTACCACTACGGGTAATGAAACTGCAATTAGTTATGTTGTGTTCTGATTGTTGATTAGGCATAACCACATTGATTTGTGGGACATGCTCTGATATGCAATTGATGGTATAGTCAAATGGCACACTTGTGTAATTGGCATTACTATTCCCATTATTCTAATTTTGCCTATTGCGGTTGTTGTTGTTGTCACCATTGTTGTTGTTGCCATTGTTGTTATTGTTGTTGTACGGCCTCTCATGATTGAGAAGTGGATCCTTGTAAGCCACATGTGTCTCATTAGAAGTATGTTGTTGAGTTCCTCCTTGATATTGATCAAGCACATCTTGGATAACATGTTTGAGATAGATACAATTGTTGGTTGTATGTCCTCTTCCTCTATGATACTCACAATAGTCGGTGTCTTTCCAATAGTGAGGTTTAATTTGAGGCTCATAATCACTTGTTGGCAGTAGAGAGATTTCATTGTTGGCCAATAGCTTCCTTAATGCGAACTCTTGGGACTCACCCAGCGGTGTGAACTTTTGCCTTGGATTTGAGTTGAACCATGGTCTTGGCTCTTGAGAGAATGTTTTGTTGGGTGTAACATTGCTTGCCTCTCCTTTGAGAGTGAATATTGGTTGTTGTTTGGGATCCGCCACCTTGGCATCAACTACTCCATCGTTGACATTTTTGTTCTTAGTCCAGAACTTTGATTTGTCAGCCATATAGTTGGAGGTAGGTGTGTCCTTGTATAACTTGATTTTCCCCTTGGTGATCATAGCTTTCTCGATGAACAATCCCATCTCAATGACCTTTGAAAATGAGGTAGGGCATTGAATTTGTATTTGATAGCTAAGATCAGAGTTGAGGTTATGGACAAACATCTCCATTAATTGCTTCTCAAGTACATCATATAAGCATTTACTTGCTAGTTGTCTCCACCTTTGTAGGAAGGAGGTGAATGATTCGCCACTCTTTTGCTTGGTGTTGCATAGGTCGAGCATAGAGACTTCATATTCAATATTGTATGAGAAGTGCATGATGAATTTGTTGACTAACTCATCAAAAGTTTTGATGCTCGGTGGGAGTCGTGAGAACCACTCCATGGCTTGACTACCTAGAGATCTAGGGAATAGTCTCATTAAGTAAGTCTCATTGTGAGCTACTTCCATGCATGCTGCATTGAATTCCCTAATGTGATCTTTAGGGTCCCCTTTCCCTTTGTACTTGTCAAACTTAGGAACTTCGAATTAAAAGGGAAATGGTGTCATGTTCAAACTTTTATCAAAGGGGTACGATGCAATATCTTCCAAGGAGTAGTTTTAGTGTTTGTACCTATCTTGAAATCCGTCATTTGTTGCGTTAGACCTTCGATTTGTTTCCTCATTTCTGATGCAGTGGGCAACAAAAGGTCCTCAAGTATAATCGGCCAGACCCAAGCTATGTCTTGGCGATAACTTCCCTATCGGCCAGACAAACTACTATCAAGCCCCCTCTTATTTCTCTCACAGATCTATATACTCTTACTGACGACCAATGTCTTCTGTCTTCTTTAGACTGACTTCCTCTATCGGCAGTGTCTATTTTTCTCACATCGACACTCTGATGACCGTTGGCCTCTATTAACCTAACTGTAATGGTTAGTCACACTTCCTCCACATTCATCAAAACCCTCATGCACATCGGCCAGACAATTGTTATCAACCTCCTTTAGACATGTCAACCCAACACTTATTCTCTCCCTAATGTCTTTATTGGCAACACACTCCTCATCGGCAACCACTTGCGAACTCCAGCTGACGCCCCGTCTCACACCAATGAACTCCTCATCGGTGACACTTCGCAATAGTCACCCCAATCGGTGAAACCTTATATCGTCAGCCCAATGTAATTTCCTCAGCCCGATGCCTCTGGTCATGTTGATGTATACTCATGCACTTCGTTAGGCTATGCGTGGGGTCCACCTTCCTTAGTCTTCCGAAGGAATGCTTGTATGTTTCTCTGACACCATTACTAATCTTTGGTGAGATGGGATCCGCTAATCATCGATGTTCACTCATTGGTCAGACGTTACAAATCAAAGTGACTTCTGAAGGTTCTTCCGACGCCCCAAGTCAAACTGATGGCTTCCCAAATACTCTGCAACAACCCGATGCATGAGGTCCTTCTACAGAACAAGGAATTTGGCCGACTCATGTATCAAACCCTTGACCACTTATATCAGTCTAGTCCCAAATCAACACCATTCACTTCTCATCGATTTCTTGACTAGTCACATGAAGATGCCTAGTCAAATCCAGCTAAGTTCTCTGGCTTCCTGGGTGAGAGTGTAGAAAACAACAAACTTAAAAAGTCTTTCCCCCATCACACTGATACTACATAGGGCTTCAGTGGATAGAGGAAAGGGTCTCCATTTATGAATCAAACCCTAACCCCTAGGTTACAAACCAGCCTCTGTGGAAATACTAATATTACACCATTTGCACACTATAGGAACACTAGGAACTACTAGATAATATTTGATTTAGGGCATGGATGGACACTATCTTAACAAAGACATAAAATACAAAGAACACACAGGAAAACCAACATATATCACACCTAGAAAACTCTTCTTATTCATTCATCAAGTCTCTGTTGCATCACACACTTCTCTCCGTGTGACATATAGCTTGCCTCTAGAAAAGATGTAGAGACAACAATTATTTCCCTCCAACCGTGCAAACTGATATTCAAATCAGTTAGCCGTTGGTCTTACTTCTCAAACAAGAAAACCCACATGTTTTCGTTGCCTAATTACATCAATGGGACCAAATTGATCCTTATTACAATATGATATGGCTTAGAGCCTTATGAAACAACAAAAGAAAATATGATCCTCTACTGTAGAGAAAGTGCTCCTGCACCATACTCCCCCAGTAGGAAAAACTCAAGTCCCTTGAGTTGCCAATTGTTGAAGTGTCTTCCCATGCTTCAAAATATCTGCCTCAGTCATCCAAGTGGCCTCTGAATCAGGAAGATCCTTCCATTTCACCAAGTAGTCTTTGTAGACACCTTTCCTAGTCTTTTTGACAATTTTGGAATCTAGAATACATTCCAACTGCAAGGGTTTGCTGGGAGGCAAATCCTTGATCCAATCAACATCTGCATCCACCACATCTGATCCACTTTCACCATGCAATGGAGGTTTGAAAGGATAAAGATCACAGACATTAAAATAGGAGAGATACCAAGACCAGATGGTAACTCAATCTCATATGCATTTGGACCAAATTTGTGCACTACTTTGCATGGCCCAATCTTCTTCATTAGGAGTTTAGTTGGTTAACCTTTTGGCAACCTTTCTTTCCTCAGATATGCCATAACTAAATCTCCAACTTAGAATTGCACCTCTCTTTTCTTCAAATCTGCCCTTTCTTTGTACTTTATGACTATTTTTTCCAATTGCAACTTGACTTGATCATGGACTGTTTTCATGGAAGTAGCAAAATCTTCACCAAGTGCACTCCTTTTATCCCATCCTTGGAGATCCTTCAATTCAAGTGGCCCCCTTGGGTGAAAACCATAAACTACCTCAAAAGGACTTTTACCAGTACTCTTGCTCACTGAATCATTGTAGGCATATTCAGCCTGACTAATAACTAAATCCCATGCCAAACCATGTTGTTTTGTAAGGAATCATAGAAGGTTTCCAAGGGACCTATTAACTACTTCAGTCTGACCATCAGTTTGTGGATGGTAGGTTGATGAAAAGGATAAATATGTGCCTAGCTTCTTCCACAAGGTCCTCCAGAAGTGACCTACAAACTTCAAATCCCTGTCTGTTACAATTGACAATGGCAAACCATGTATTCTTACTACCTCTCTGAAAAATAGACCTGCAATATGAGATGCATCATTTGTGCATTTACATGGCACAAAATGAGCCATCTTGCTGAACCTATCAACAATAACAAAAACACTATCCACCCCTCTGACTATTCTAGGTAACCCAAGTACAAAATCCATAATTATACTTTCCCAAGGCCTGTTGGGAATAGGAAGGGGCTGGTATAGACCTACATTTGAAGACACACCCTTGGCCCTTTGACAAATTGCACAACTAGCAACATACCTTCTCACATCAGATTGCACCTTTGGCCAGAAATAGAACCTTGTAACTTGTTCCAGTGTTTTGTCTAAGCCAAAATGTCCTCCCAAAGAACCATTATGCTTCTCCTTAATGATATTGTCCCTCATGGAACACTTAGGAATACACAACAAATTGCCCTTAAACAAAAGTCCTTCCTGTAATACAAAATCTGAATATGCACCATGGAAAGTGTTAGCCAAATTCACACAAACATCATAAGCCTCTTTGAAATCTGAATCCTCTTTGTACAATTCCTTCAAACAGTCAATACCCATGCTTTCTAACTAAATTTCCTAAACAATAAGCAGCCTCCTACTTAAAGCATTAGCCACTTCATTAGAAACACCTTTCTTGTGCTTAATTGTGAAGGTATAAACTTGTAACTGTTCCACCCATTTAACATGTCTATGGTTCAATTTTTCTTCAATATTTAGGAAACTAAGAGCATGGTTGTCAGTGAAAACAATGAATTCTTTTGGTAGCAAATAATGTCTCCATTTTTTAAGAGCTTGTACCATTGCATAGAGTTCTAGGTCATAGGTAGAAACCTCTGTTTGGCCTCATTCAGCTTCTCTGAGAAGAATGCAACTGGATGTCCTTCTTGGCTAAGGACAGCACCAATAGCTTGCTTACTTGCATCACACTCAACAACAAACACCTTATCAAAATCAGGAAGTACTAAAGTAGGTAACTCATCTACCGTTGTTTTCAACAACTCAAAGCCAACATCAGCTTCCTTTGTCCATTAGAATCTACATTTGACTCCACCCTTGATGTTGTTGAAGATGGGAGCACTAATGTGGCTGAAATCTTTGATAAACTTCCTGTAAAAAGTTGCCAACCCATGGAAACTTCTTACTTCTCCAACTGTCTTAGGAGTAGGCCAATTCAGAATAGCCTCAACCTTAGAGGGATCCATTTTTAAACAGCCATTAGAAATCACAAATCCAAGGTATACAAGTTCTGTTTTCATGAACTCACACTTGTCTAAGTTGATCATCAACTTGTGCTCATGTAGCTTCTCCAGCAACTACTCAATATGCTTCATATGTTCTTCTTTTGTCCTGCTGAAGATTAGTATATCATCAAGATAAACAATAACAAATTTGCCAATGAATTCAACTAATACCTCATTCATCAAGTGCATAAATGTACTTGGAGCATTGCTAAGACCAAATGGCATAACAAGCCATTCATAAAGACCCTCATTAGTCTTGAAAACAGTCTTCCACTCATCTCCCTGCCTTATTCTGATCTGGTGATAACCAGATTTCAAATCAATCTTGGAATAGAAGCATGAACCACCAAGATAGTCCAATAGATCTTTAATTCTTGGCATAGGAAATCTATACCTTATGGTGATCTTATTAATAGCCCTTGAGTCTGTACATAATCTCCACTGTCCATCCTTCTTAGGAGCAAGTACACTAGGGACTGCACATGGACTGAGACTTTTCCTAATCAAACCTTTCTCCAAGAGTTCTTGAATCTGTATACCTACCTCTTCATTCTCCTGTGGTGTCAACTTGTAGGCAGCCTTGTTGGGTAATGTGGCTCCAGGAATCAAGTTAATCTGATGACTTATGTCCTTCATAGGTGGTAAAGAATCAGGTGTATTCTCTACCACAAGACCTTGGTATCTATCCAATAATTGTTGCACTTCCAAAGGAATTTCCTTTTGCTTCTTGCTTTGCTGACTTGATACATCTCCAAGCTTCATCATCAGGGCATACCCTTGGGTATCCTCCTCCTTCAGGAGTTGTAGGAACTCTTTGCCACTAACTAACATGACACTATTGTCATTGTTCTTCTCTCCAACCTGCTCTGGTAAGGGATCCATCTAAAACTTCTTACCATTTTTGGTGATCATATATGTGTTCTTTTCACCATCATGTTGTGCCTTCACATCATACTGCCAAGGTCGTCCAAGAAGAAGGTGACAAGCATCCATAGGAATAATTTCACATTGCACCTTATCCCTATAATCACCTAGTTCAAACTCTACCCAAGTTTGTTCTTCCACCATATAGTTCTAATTCTTATTCAACCAAGATATTTTATGAGGATTAATATGGGGCAATATTTTCAGTTTACATTTTTCTACCATTTCAGCAGACACTACATTTTTAGTAGAACTTGAATCAACAATGATTTTACAGAGCTTACCATATGCTACTCCTTGGGTTCTAAAGAGATTCTTCCTTTGTGGAGGCTCCTGCTTCAATGGCATCTTCACTAGGGTTCTCTTAATCATCATGCTCTCTCCTTCAAGTACTGGTGTAGCACTACCAATTCGTGAGTTTACACTCTGACAATCATCATCCTGCAATAGTTGGTTCCTTCTCTCACCATCATGAGAGCTAGATGCCTTCTCAGGGCACTTACTTGCAGTATGGCCTACTTGATTGCAGTTGTTGCATCTTCCAGTGAAGAATCCAGATCCTCTGCCTGTACCACCACCTCTACCTCTGCCATTAGGTCTTCTCCACCCTCTATAACTGTAGACACCCAAATTTGTCCATGTCTAGCAACACCTTGTTAAATCATTATTCATTAAGCCAATTAATTAAATAAATTTTATTTATTTAATTAATTCCACATCATATCCCAATCATTATCTATCCTCATCCACATCATATCTTATCCCATCCTATTCATTTATCCAATTAATTAAATAAATTTTAATTTATTTAATTAATATCCAACTCATATTCCAACTAATTCAAATATTTTATTTGAATTAAACACTCATCTTTCACCACATTCCAACACTTGTCCAGTCAATCATGTGTTGTACAACTTTCATTCATATCTTTCACATGCACAACTAATGGGACCTAAATTTAGTATCTTTCAATCCTAGCTATTCATATAGCCTCTGAATCTCCACCGTCGATTGATCTTGGTTGAGTCCTATATAAACACCCTCTCATCCCATATGAGACATCCAGCAATCATATAGCACCTACATTATCATCTTGAGCATCTTGAGCATTTGAGCATTCAATTGAGCTTTTATCATCAATCATGGCAGCTTTTAGCTTTGCAATTGTTCATTGCTGAAGAAGCAGTCCGCATCTCTTAAACAAGGAATCACACGGTCTAGGTGATGTTATGCTTGAATTGCATTATCCTTTGATTTCATTTAGATTAGATTCTCTGATGATGGTAGGGTTAGGGTTTCATGGCTATGCTTGATCTTCTAAACCTGACTTTTCACCTATCACATTTTGGCACGCCCGGTGGGACTCACGTCCTTGATTAACTTCATTTTTGGAGTTGTTTCTTTGAAGATTAGATTTTGCAGGTGCTTACGGTAAGTTCCAGTCGCTTCTGAGTGAAAATCTACCACTTTCTGTATCTTTGCATCGCTTTTACACTGGGATTGGCCACTTTTATTGCTCTCTGGATCACCTTTACACCGACAGTCGTCGCCTCTGGTTTGATTTGCATCACCTTTGTATTAATGGAACTCGCCTGTGTGTTTTCACTGTTAGTTGTCAGTTTTAAATGGTATTGATCGCTTATGACCTAACAGTGATCGCTTCTGCTTTCATTCGAATCGCTTTTGAAATAACAATCATCACTTTTGATCTTATGTGCATCGCTTCTGAATGGACAGTAGCCACTTTTAAACTGATATGCATCGCTTATGAACTGACATCAATCACCTGTGCAGAATAGGGTTTTGTGTTCCAACTGTCATTTTGCAGATACAGATCACTTTTAGGCTGCAATCAGTCGTTTCTGGGTTTATCTGCATCGCTTATAAGCTTATAGGAGCTGCATCTGGTATTTTGCTTGTCGCATATGATCTACAGGATATCGCTTGTCACAAAATACAGATCGCTTGTGATCAACAGTGAATCGCATTTGGTAACACTGTCACTTTTTATCTGTTTCAGTTATAGTTTGATTTCTTGGCTATTAATTGGGTATTTGCGCAGCATCTTATCAATTTGTCCAAGAAAAGGAGGTTATCAAACTATTGACATATCTGTTGTAGGTTCGATCGGTCCAAGATTTGTGGTTTATCACTAAATTAGGAATATTTGGGCTTGGTGCTTAAAATGAATCATTGCTTGCTCCGTGCTTGATTTATCTTTTTTGACTGCTTGCATGTGCTTGATTGTAACCCAAATTTAATGACAAAAGTATCCTCTCCCCTTGCCCATCAAATGGATCTTGGGTGTATGAGAACTTGTTATTATCTTTAGAGGGCTTGCCTTCCCGGTATGAGAAGGGATACGACCCAAGCAGTAATGGGCTAAAGCCAAGTCCTTCCGAACCGCTATATAAGAAAAGTGTTTGTGTCGAAAGCCACAAACAATGGGTGTTGTTGCGTTATACCGATAGCCAACCTCCCCCAAAACCCTCCAAGGTGCAACCCTTGCAGGCTGAGAGACTCCATAATGGAGAGTAGCGTTGTCGCATGTATAGCCACCTAAATGGATGCCCTTATTAGCAAATTTGTGTAGTAGCCAAAATCCTTCTATCTGTTGATGCAAAAGGTGGGACCTTTGAAGTGGCCCTGATTCACGTGGTTCTTAGTAGAGATAGCAGGGACAATCCTAAGGTTTGGTGTGGGGACAAGCCTTACAGGAAGCTCGGAACTTGGTATGCGTGAGAAGTGAGTGCCGTGGAGGGGAGCCGGTGCTACCAAGATCTTGAAGCTATCCACTTTGAATAAGCACGGCCAAGGGATTCAACAGATACAGTCCTTTCCTAGCCTAGATTGTATCAGTTTGTGCTTGTTGTGAGTGTGAGTGACTGTAATCACTGTTTTCTTGTTGAAAAATTACAAATCAGACATCCTTTTGACAAACACAGTCGCTTTTGAACATAAACTGCCTGCATAGATAACAGACATCACTTTTGAACTGTAGTAATCTGCTTTTGGCCTAAATTGTGTCACCTTTAAACAACAGCTACCCGCATATAGTCTGAACCGCATCGCATCTAAACCACAACTGATCGCATATTGCTGAACAAAATCACATTTAAACCACAACTAATCACATGTTGTCTGAACCAAATCACCTTTAAGCTGCAGTTAGTTGCCTTCTGTCTGAACGAGCTCGCCTTTGAACAACAGACTGTCACCTCTAGGGAAATCTGAGTCATTTTTTATCAACAGAAAATCGCTTTTAAACCAACAGTCATCACCTTTGGAAAAGCATTCGCTTCTGGTTAGCACTGTCATTTTCTGTCAAGACTAAACCAAATCGCATTTGAGCTATCATTAATTGCCTTTGGCATCCTTTGAATCGCATTTGAGCTATCATCAGTCGCTTGTAACTAAAATACTTGCAAATCTTAGTGCCTCAGCTAAGTTAGTCACAGATCCAGCTTTGCTTAGGTTTTAAACATCAGCTTTCAGACTTCTTTTTGATCAACAGCAAATACCTAGACTTTGTCTCCTATTTTTGAGCTTATCAATCAATCACAACTCATGAGCTTTCCATCTTTTTGAGACCCCAACCAGTAAATCAGATATCAACCCAACATTTCCATCAGCAAACATCATCCTTTAGCTTTATCTTCAACAAACATCATCTTTCAGCCTTAGCTCCAACAAACATTAGTAGCAAACAATATTTCCCTTGAGTGTTTGAGCTATCCTCTAGGGAAAACCAACAACAACCGAACAACAACAACTCAGCCAAAACAAACCAACCAAGCGAATTAGCAAAACCAGCAAACCAAAATAGCAACCAATCAACCAACCAGCCAACTATCATCTTTTGGGTCTCAAAAACTTTGACAAGCTCAACTTCATCATCGACATCATGCCTCAAACTAGGAGTCAATATCGAGCTGAAATAGAAGCCAAATTGAGAGCTGAAATGGAAGCCAAATTGCAAGCTGAGATGAAACAACTCACAACACCTCTTAAGGACGCAACTCAATTCACAACTGGTATGCCTCCTCATATGTTTATGCCTCAAGGATACACTATTGGCGAGTCATCTTCACAATGAATGCAACCTACACCATCCTTGGAAACTTTCGAAGAACAATTTCAAGACGACTCAGCGGAATTTCAAGATACCCATGTATGGGACCAATTTGAGAAACTCATGATATCTGAGCCTAATCATTGTTTTCTACAACTTGCTTGCATGGGTGCTAAACTACCAAAGGACTTTGACATATCTGCTATTAGAGAGCAAGATCCCAACACTACTGATGTTGTTGGGAAGACACCCTCTATAGTCACATCATCTCCTGTCATATCGCAAACATCATCCTCATTGCCTATTGTTGCTTCATTTGAGCCACCACGATTGGAGCATACTTTAGAACCATTGATAGTGCCAACCAATGTGCTCCCTCTCATGTCAGAAAATCTCAACATTCCACCTTTCCATGTTCCTCAACATATCTCTCCTTCTACCATGACCATTTCCATGCCTCAAGTAACACAGCTGTCCATGTAACTCAAGCGCAAACATTTCAAGCATCACAAGCTATTCCCATGTCTTATAGTGTGCAAACCTCTCAGACTACTCCAACAACACCTGTTGTCCATGCTTCACACCCATTACAATCTACTACATCTCATACGAATACCATATCCCATACACCAACTGCTAATCCCTCCATGCTATCATATAATCCCAACGTTAGTCTCATTGACATGAGTGATCCCCTTGTTTCTCAAGCCAATCCAAACAATAAGATCTCTTATGTTGATCAACTTACATCCATGCCATCATATTCTTCCAATCCTTCATACACCATCAATCCATCTTATGCTACCCAAGGAATCCCTATCGTCACCCAACACATGACACATACCAATCCTCATGTTGTCCACAATACAAATCCAAATGTTTATCCTTCTGTCGTATCTACCAATCCCTCCGTCACCTACCATGTCATGAATTCAATCCCAACTTCCCAACCATTTGCTACTATCAATCTGCTATCCACTTCCCATGTGATGCACACCCAATTGCTGCTTGTGTCTCAAGGACAACAATCCTCCAACACATACATGTCACATACCAATCCTTTGACATACATTGTGGGTACACAACCACAACAAACAGTCACAACTCCATATATCCCACAACCGCAACCACAATATATCTCATACCATACTCCATCCCCTTCGCAACAACATCAATTATCTTCAGCAGATGTTCAACAGATGATTGATGAAAGGGTAGGACAAGGCAAGAAACCTTTCTCTCTCAAAAACATATGCACCTGTCCATTTGACAAGTCTCTTAATATGATACCTTTTCTGCCACATTTTGAGATCCCACAATTTGATAAGTACAAAGGGAAAGGAAATCCAGAAGACCATCTTCGAGCCTTTTTTGTGGCATGTCTTGATGTCGCCTATGATGATACATATCTTTTGAGACTATTTCCTCAAAGCTTAGCAGGACAAGCTCTTGAATGGTTTTCTCATTTACCTCCGGGAATTAAGACTTTTTTAGAATTGGCAAATAAATTTCGATCACATTTTGCCTTCAACATTGAACATGAGGTAAACATGAATGACCTTGTCAACAACAAACAACGCCATGGTGAACCCTTTTCTTCCTTTACCCAACGATGGCGTAATATGGCTAGCAAATTATCATGGGAAATACCTAAGAAACAATAGCTTGACATCTTTGTTCAAAATCTTCATCCTGAGCTATCATTCCAATTACAATTGCAAAGTGCTAGCACCTTTGACGAACTAGTTTCCAAAGGAGTTATTATTGAAAGAGCTCTCATTGCCAAGGGAACTATCAAGATCTTTCGCGATAACAAAGATTCTCCTCAAAATTCCAATGATAAGTCTCGCATTTGGAACAAGAACAAGAATCTTGTAAATGATGGTATTGTAGATGCAAAGAATATTCAAACTATGAGAGCCCCCATCAACATTCAAGCAGCCTCTACACCAACACAACCTTTTCCACAACGAAGAAACCAACGCCGAACTTCCAATCCATGCCGACAATTTACACCATTAACGGAACCCATGGAAGTTGTTTTTCGAAAGCTACTTCAAGCAAGAGATATTATTCTACCTGATGCACCACCAAATGGAAAACCACTCTTTCAAGCTCCTTGGTACAAAGAAAATGAGTATTGTGATTACCATCGAGTTAAAGGACACAAAACAAATGGTTGTATGCGCTTAAAACATGTTATTCAAGACTGCATTGATCAAGGTTTAATCAACGTCACACCTTCAACGGCTCAACCTGCCCAACAATCAACATCAAACTATGATCTAGAGACTTTCAAGAATCCACTTCCATCTCATGATCAGACAAATAACCTTCATGTTGGAAAAGCTATTCAGTATAACTATGAATCGTCTACCATTGGCCGCATTGACCATGCTTGCATTTCTACCATTACTGTCCAAGGGAGAGCACCCGATTGTGCCGTAACCACGCGAAGAGGTCGAGTTACCATTCAAGGATCACCTCCACATCCTCCTCGACCTCTCTCTGACTATAACCTCTTGGATCACCTCGGTAAAACACCCATGCACATATCTATTCTTGAGCTGCTCCACATATCCCCCGCACATAAAGCTATCCTTGACAAAGCCTTACAAGAGTGTTCGGTGCCTAATAATATTAATATCACACAATTCCAATCTATGGTCGCTAGCATTGCAGATTCTTGTCACTTAACCTTTTCTGACAAAGATCTTCAACCCTCCATTCATCCTTCACATAACGAAGCCCTCCATATTGAAGTATTTGTTAAACAACGCCGTATCAAATGAGTCTTGATAGATGGGGGAGCTGGTCTTAATATATGTTCTTTGAAACTTATTAAGCAATTGGGATACTCTGAGAAAGATGTTGACGCCTCCAAGGTTATTACCATCAGAGCATATGATGATGCTGAAAGAGATACCGAAGGGATTATCTTATTTCCTATTCAAGTTGGGCCGGTCATTATAGAAACCTGTTGTCAAGTCCTTGATATTGATCTTCCTTACAACATCATCCTTGGTTGCCCTTGGATCCATACCCTTAAAGCAGTTCCCTCTACATACCACCAATGCCTTAAATTTCCACATAAGGGTATTGAGGTTACCATTTAAGCCGATCCCAATCCATTTGAGTTTTGCCGTGCCTTTCAAGCTAAATATCAAAGTCTGAATCGCATTC
The DNA here is from genome assembly GCA_027924645.1 of Cunninghamia lanceolata. Lineage (NCBI taxonomy): Eukaryota > Viridiplantae > Streptophyta > Pinopsida > Cupressales > Cupressaceae > Cunninghamia > Cunninghamia lanceolata. The sequence goes on from BSBN01001151.1 coordinate 1,373,064, forward strand.
CTATCAACACCGAGGCATATCCATCTTCATCCTATATAAACCCATCCGACCTTCTCAAGCCCTCATCTAGTAAAGCCGCTTCCAACCTCCATATCAAATATACCGAACATGGCCCTGGTGAATACAAATTACAAGAATCCTATTGCGTTGGTACCCTTCGATTATCTCCCAAATCCCACGGTAAGCCTTCTACATCTAAGCCAACTTCATCCTCCACCCTCCACTGTTATCAAAGTTCCCCCTACTGTGTTCATTAAAGGTGGACTCTTGGATGATGAAGACATTGATGATATAAACTCTTGGATATTCTTTGATGAAAATGACCAAGTCCAACTTGAAGTAGAGCGATACAACAATGGGTTTCGTATCATAAAGAACATGGGCTATAAAGGACATGGCGACTCAGGATCACAGGAACAAGGACCTACTGAGCCCATTATTGTGCCTAAGAAGTTTAATAAGCAAGGCCTTGGTTACCAACCGGAGGTACCGCAACCCAAAGACATTAAGTGTATTTCTGATACTGACGTTGGACCTTCTTCGGTAGGAGAGACTTCTAATTCAGATACTATCGATGACTCCTCCCTTCATATCACTGACCTCTTTCAAGAACATTCCATCTTCATGTTCTCCACAGCCTCTTCTAGCCATCACGATTTCTCCATTAGCCTTTCACTCGTATATCCTGACCTCATCGATTGGGACCAACAGGGGGCACCGATATTAGATACATTTGAAAATGACGAAGCCATTGCAGAATTCATGGGTTTGAGACAAGGTATTCCACTGGATGATCATAAAGCAGGTTTCATTATGGATTTACCTAAACTAGCATATTTTGGCAGAAGTATCAAATCCTTCAGTCACAAAAGTGAAATAAACAAAATTCAACAAAATAGGTCACTAGGTGAAAACTGAAAGGCACCTCTTGACCGTGAAAAAGTAAAAATAAAGGATGTATCCGAAGGTGAACACCTCTTTGAGGTGCCTAAGGATGAGGGATTTGATCTTCCTATTGCCACTAATTACCATGAGAAATCAACTGTGCTAGTTGAAAAATCACAAGACATGAACTTGGGAACAGAGTAGAATCCGAAGATCACTTTTTTGGCAGCATCACTATCAGAGCAAGAACGAAGAAACTTCACAACATTTTTTATGAGAAGAGCTATAAATTTTGCATGGACTTATGCAGACATGCCAGGTCTAGATCCTTCACTTGTGGTACATCATTTAGCAGTATTTCCTGATGCAAAGCCTGTCAAAACAAAAATTATGCAAAATGCATCCACAAGTTGCCCTATTGGTCAAAGCAGAAATTCAGCAACTGTTAGAAGCAAAATTTATAAAGCCTATTGATTATCTAGAATGGGTTTCAAATTTAGTACCTGTAGCAAAACCAGATGGACGTGTTCGTTGCTACACAAACTTTAGAGATCTTAACAAAGCCTGTCCTAAGGACGATTTTCCATTACCAAGCATAGACAACATTGTAGATCTTATAGCAGGACATGAAATGCTATCTTTGATGGATGGATTTTCAGGTTATAATCAAATCAGAATAGCAGAGGAGGATCAAGATAAAACATCTTTTATTTGTCCATGGGGCACATATTACTGGGTTGTAATGCCTTTTGGTCTCAAAAATGCTAGAGCTACCTATCAACAAGCCATGACAGTTATTTTTCATGACCTTTTCCATACTATCATGGAAGACTATGTTGATGACATCCTAGGAAAATCTAAGACAAGAGAAGGACATCTACAAGTATTGGCACAAATCTTTGATCGATTAGAAAAATACCAAGTCAGACTAAATCCAAAGAAGTGTGTATTTGGTGTAACATTAGGAAAATTGCTGGGATATATTATGTCTTGATGAGGAATAGAAGTGGACCCAGCTAAGGTAAAAGCCATCATAGAGATGCCTCCACCAATGAATCTTAAACAACTCTGTAATTTACAAGGTAGGTTACAATCTATCTGCAGATTTATCTCACAGCTAGCAGATAAATGTCATCCTTTTCAGCATCTTCTTCATAAGGGTGAACCTTTTAATTGGGATGAAAAGTGTCAATAGGCTTTTGACAAGATAAAAGAATACTTGGCAACATGCCCTGTGTTAATACCTCCTATACTTGATCGTCCATTATTGCTCTATATATCATCAACAACCGCAGCATTGGGTGCACTCCTAGCTCAACATGATGATTCAGGAAAAGAACAAGCCATCTACTACATTAGCAGAACCCTTGTGGGATATGAACTCAATTACTGATTCATGGAAAAAGCTTGTTTAGCATTAGTGTTTGCTTCCCAAAAGTTGTGACACTATATGTTGAACCAAACAACAAAGCTCATCTCTAATGTGGATCCCCTCAAGTATCTCCTCTCAAAAGCACTTCTCACAGGGAGATTGGCAAAATGGGTTATGATCTTAAGTGAATTTGACATACAATATGTGAACCGCAAAGCTATCAAAGGACAAGTTATTGCTGATCAATTAGCTGAAGCACCCATCACAAACATTCAGCCAATATATCTAGAATTCCCTGATGAAGGATTATTTAATTTGAATCCTCCACCATGATGGCAACTATACTTTGATGGATCGTACACACAACATGGATCTAGAGTAGGTATCTTGTTTGTCACTCCCCAAGGAGATTGCATACCTAGATCATACAGAATAGCATTCCCATGTACCAACAACATAGCCGAGTATGAAGCTTTAATCACAGGCTTGCGCATGGCAGTACAATGGGCTATCAAACAGTTACGAGTCTTTGGTGATTCTCAGCTGGTTATCAAACAGGTCTTAGATGAATATCAAACAAAAGACGAGAAGCTTCTTCCATACAAGCTAATGGTGGACGATTTCAAAAAATATTTTGAGGATATTACCTTTGAGCAAATTCCAAGACTACAAAATAGAGCAGCAGATGCCATGGCTATGATTGGATCTCTTTTAGACATGCCATCTAACACCCATAAATGTGAATTCTTGGTCGAACAGCTTTTGATCCCAGCATTTGAAGTTCCACAGTCTGAGCTCATATGTGAAATTGTTGGTCCCAACTCGTCGTGGTACAAGGATATATACGAGTATCTCCGTAATCAAACTTTTCCATGTCAACTATCCAACACCCAGTGCAAAACCTTTATCCATCAAGCCTCTCGTTACACTATCTTAGGAGACACCCTGTATCGCCGGAGTCTTGATGGTATCCTTCTTAGATGTCTTGATTCCGAGGAAGCAAAAACGGCCTTACGTGAAGTCCATTAAGGTGTCTGCGGTTCGCATTCCGCTGGCCCTGGCCTTGTCAAGAAACTTCTACGAGTAGGATACTATTGGCCAACTATGGAAAAAGATGCCTAGCAATTTGCAAAGCGATGTCTACAATGTCAGAAACATGGAGATCTAATACATGCACCAGCACATGAGCTTCAGCCTATTGTCACTCCATGGCCTTTTTCGTAATGGGGACTTGATCTTGTAGGTAAAATCCATCCTACTTCATCCAACAGTCATAAGTTTATTATTATCACCACTGAGTATTTCATGAAGTGGGTAGAAGCCATACCAATGACCTATATCACAGGTAAACAAATATCCAAATTTATCTTACATTATATTATCTATCATTATGAAGTCCCTCAAGATATTGTAATGGACAATGGTCACCCTTTCAAGAACCAAGAGGTTAGAGATCTTTGTAACAAGTTCCATATTCAACATAGATTCTCTACGCCTTATTATCCTCAGAGCAATGGTCAAGCTGAAGCTTCTAATAAAACAATCATCAAGATCCTTAAAAAGACTGTTAATGAAGCTAGTCGAGATTGGCATCTACAACTGCATCTTGCATTATGGGCATATAGAACAAGCATCAGAACTCCCACTGGAGCCACACCCTATGCTCTCATGTATGGCACTGAAGCTATTTTACCTATCGAGGTTGAGATCCCCTCTTTGCGCATATCCCTACAACATACTATCTCAGATGAAGAATATCGAGTATCCAGACTCCATGATCTTGAGCTATTAGATGAACGCTACCTTACAGCATTGAACCATCTTCAAGTCTACCAAAACCAGCTACGTCGCAGCTACAACAAAAAGATCAAACAACGCAGATTCCAAGTTGGCAACCTTGTCCTTAAAGAAAACCAAAGGAATCAACAACATCAAGAGAAACAGGGCAAGTTTGAACCCAATTGGCTTGGTCCTTTCATTATCACAGCAGTCTATGGATCGGGTGCCTACACTCTGTCAACACTTGAAGGCATTCCCTTAGATGAACCAGTCAACAACATTCATCTCAAGAAGTTTTATCCATGAATCTCAGCTATCCCTCAAAAAACCCAAAAAAAAAAAAACATAAGATAAATAATCCATCCTTTGGTGAAAACCTGGTAAACAGGCGCCTTGGATAAGTACCATAGTGAAAACCTGGCAAACAGGCGCTATGTGTAGTGACAAGCATCCCTCATCTTCTTGGTTTGTTTGATCATATTCCCCCATTTCATCTTGTATAGTCCATAATCACAATCCACCTCGCAATGCCATACATAGCCTTTCGTCTTCATCTTCGTCTTTGCCAATGCTAGCTATCATATTTGAGACATTGTTGCAATACCTATATCTTTTGGCACCTTAGCATCTTGGCCACATCCTTTATGCATTATCACTTCTACATAATAAACCTCATCCCACACTGGGGGCATTTGTTGAGTCATATTTGGAAGTGGATACTGCTATTCTCTAGCTCATAAAACATCAAACAACTCAGCTTACAACACAGCAAACCTTAACAACTTCAGCCATGGCATATATCCAATGACAAATGTGACCTAATGACTTGCAACCAGGACCCATATCTTCACAATCTATCCACATTCATCCAACAATCGCAACAAACATCGCTAGCTCAAACATCCAACCAATTAGTGACATCAATAAGAACTACATCTAGCTCTATCGTTGACACCTTGATCCCGTGGATACAGGGTATGTAGGCAATCTAAGATGTGAAGGAAGCACTCTGATTTAGGCTAAGATGATAGCCCCTCTCATCAGTCATCTTTCATCTTTCTTCTAAAAATCATTCAATCTTTCAGCTCACATTCTTCTATCTTTCATCACTTACATCATCAATAAAACCCAGAACTACATATTCATCATGTCTCATCTTCATCGTAAATGTGCTTTGATCCCGTGGATACAAGGTATGTAGGCAGTTTGGAATACGAAGGAAGTTTCCAGTACTCAAGCATAGATGATCAACCCCATCTTCTTCATCTTCTTTCCTCATCCGTCTTCTTCTTCTTTGATTAGCTCAAATAGGAAACAAACCATGTGTATATTGAAAGCTCACACGCTTTAACCAATCAAAGGTACGCCAGAAGCTATTTGTCCGCATGCCTTAAGCCAACATTTGCTATAGCAGTTTATCAACAACTTTAGCCTTCAACAAGATGTAGCTTTCCTCTTAACAAGGCACCAGCTTGATTCATCCAAGAGCACCCAAAATTTGGCAAGAGAACGTGATGACAATATCTTTTATTTTATCTTTTGATTTATCTTTTGTCCCTTTGCTATGCCTAATCAAGACTGCTATGACCTATCACACCTTGATCTATTTATATCTTGGTATGTTGCGATGAAGTAAGGACTGGGGCATGGTCATATAGCTTTCGTATGCTATGTTTGCGGGATGATCTTATTCTCTTCCTATGCGTATTGGTATCTTGTACGTGTTGGGATTAGCATCTTACATATCAATATCTCTAGCATCTGAGAAGCTAAATAGTCTCTTATGCATTTGAGACTATTCTATGTTAAGACTAACTCCATACATATAACTAGCAAGCTATCATTATGTGTAGTGGAGATAAGCTCAAACCATTGCTTGTAGCGTCAAAGTCCAACACTAGCTGTTATTCATATCTTGTGCATGTTGGCTCAACATCTTGACCTCATGCTTTTAGACAAGATTGTAACACGCTAGTTGCGCATTGGATATCTCGACACCTTGGTCTCTTATACCCTAGTGCATAACATCCATATGCTATATCAAACATAAGGACTGCATTTCTTTTCATTCTGAGCAATTACTTGAAAGCTGCCCATCATCCTATCTATTCATTCTATCCATTCATTCCATCATCCTCAGCCACGATCAATCATTTCCATCATCCTTTGTCCATATTCCCGCTCCTGCAAAACAAGTGTGTTAGACATACCTAAGTCCATCATATATCCTTTCATTACCATCTATCTATATGCATAAATTTATCTATATCATTACCATTTACATATTCACACATTTTCCATTCATTAACATTTGCATAAACATCCATATATAATCCATAACAGTATACACACAACATGCATAGCCATCATAATATCAACATAAGAACCATTACAACATCATATAGATCGCCAAAACTGCCATATATATATACAGGTGTGTCAAAATACAAGTGTCTACAATACAAGGTGAGCCCTAAAAAACTGACTATACAAAACCAGCTCTAGGCCTCAGCATGATACAATATAAACAAAAGTAGCCCTAGTGACTACTAGCAGCTCCCTCGCCCTGACCACCACCACCACTAGGTCCTGTACCTAGTCCTCCATCTCTCGGTGGCCCCATCACTGAGGCTACTGATTGAGATCCCCCTAACCTCCGTGAACTTGAAGCCCCTGACTTGCTCCTGAAACTAGGCTGCCTCTGCTCTGCCAGCATAGCTCCATAGTACAAGCCTCTGTAATACTCAGCCTCACCCTGCACTCTCCGAAGCTCTAGTTGTACCTCTGTCAACTATGTAGCTAAGTACATCGTAGCTCCATCAGTCCCCAATGCAGCCACTACTCTGTCTCACTCACTGGTCATCCCCTGTAGCTGTTGCACTACCCGATCTCTCTCAGCTTGTAGACCATCCCTCTCTGCTCTCATAGCTTGTACCTGCTGTATCGCAATGTCTCGCTCTAGCCTCATCATCTGCTCATGCTGTCTAGCTGCATCCCTCTCTCCTGTCACTCTAGCTAGAGCACCGTCATCCTGTCCATCTCCCCCCTGTGCTCTCACCTGTAGTTGACCCTGATATGTCTGTGCCTGTGCTCTCGCATGCCACAGACTAATCACTGCCTGATGCCTATCTATCTCCACCCTCCTCAGCCTCATCTATGCTCGCTGCCTCCATCTCCTCTCCTCTCTAATCTGTCTCCGCAGCTACTAAATACCAACATCATCACCTGCTACAATTTGTGCCTGAGGCTGTGCTAATATAGCAGGCTGACCTGGCACCTGCTCTGGCATCTGTATCCCTGGTGCAGCTGGCACAACAGCCTGTGTTGGTGGAGCCCGTCGTCATCTCCTCTGAACTAGTCTCTCCATCCCAATCTCTCCAATCTCCCCATCCCGTGTCAACCGAGTCAACCTCGCTGTCGCCTAGTGTACATCATACTCTGGTAATGTGCCTAGATCTGCAGGACCCTGTCCCCACTGCCATGCTACTGGCTGTAAACCATCTCTCTCTGCCAAAGCTGTCTCAACCACAACCTCTAGACCCCAATCAAACACCTCCTGTCTCATCCTCCCAAAAATGGCATCACCTACTGGTACTGCCTATGCCTCCCTGAACTATCTCAAAGCTCTCTCTGGCAAATAGCACTCTATAATATACATGCTGTGTCCAAAAATGTATCTCGCCTATCTAGCATAGACAAGCTCTGCATCCTCCTCATCCCACTGCTCACATCCTAGCCATGGCCTCCATACAAATCTATCCACCTCATCCAATCTCCTCCGCCAGTATACCACACCTCGGCGCTGTCGATATGTCAAAGCCCCTCTATACATCCATGCAAAGGGCTCTCCTGCTACTCTAGCCACCCATCCCTCTGGTCTCGTAACCAGAATGTGCTCATACGCCCATACATGTAACACTGTCACTCCTGCTGACATACTCGCTCCAAACATATAAGCGCAATCATGCAGATAATGGTAGAGCTGTCCCAACACACACTTTGCCCATGCATATCTCATGCCATATGAAAACATGCCCTCCATCACTGTCCCCCATCCTACTAGAAAACCTCTGGCTCTCCTATCACCCACTAGCCATCTAATGATAGCCACTACTACCTGCTGTAACCTATCATAGAGCTCCTCCATCCTCACCATTGAAATCTCTGAACCCTCTGCTCCGATGTCTGGTGTCCCAAATAATCTCCTGAATGCAGCTGGACCCATATCTAGATCATAATCCACACGCTCCCCATCTATCAAAATCCTCAAAATCCAGAACACATCCTCTAAGGTGATGGTCGCCTCTCCTGTCAGTAACAAGAATGAACTGTGCTCGCTCATCCATCGCTCCACCATCGCTGTCATCAGCCCCTGATGTGTCTGAACTGGCTCTAATTGTGATACATGCTCCAATCCAAGGACCTCTAACACCAGTCACTCCTCTGCATCTAACTGTCTCACCAACCGCAAATCTCTCAGATGTGGCTCTCATGATAGCAATGGCGGTAGTACATCCTGCATCATCCATTTATCCTTGTCAGTCCATTCCGTTAGTTATCCATCTCAAAATTTGCTTATCTATTTGCTATTGTACCTTACATTTACCATAAGCGTTCCACTTTACCACATGTGCTTCTTCCTAGCTCACTGCGCCTAGTTTTACCACATGTGCACTTATTTTGCCTACATGCAAGCTCTTTTGCATATGCACTTATTGTTTAACTAAAAGCGAGCTTTACTTCTATAAGCGCTAATCTTTACTTTATATGCGCGTTATATACTATATGCGAGTTTGTTTTCCCTAAATGCGAGCTTAATCCTATATACGCTTAGATTTTTACCATAAGCAAGCTAAATTACCATCCACGACCATTCTAGCCCTAGACGCACGCTATTTACCTTATGCGAGGCACTCCTATTCATATGCGAGCTAAACTACTATATGCGCTTACTATTTGCCCATAAGCGATGCATTTTGCTCCATACGCGCATTTTGCCTGTGTTTTTCAGCCAACGGGATGCGACCACTTTTTGCATAAGTGACCTAGCCATGCTCAAAAGCAAGCTAGATTACTATAAGAAATTTCTATTCCTACATAAGCGACTTAAAACTGCTATTTCCTAACCTAGTCGCTTTTGGTGACATGTGTGCATTAATGATTCTTTTAGGCTATTAATTACACGCTTTTGGGAAAAGTTTTGAAACATACCGGTATGCCTACTCCCTCTGGTCGCCCATGTGTCCTCACTCGCTCTGCATGATGATCCCTGCATGGAATAACCATCCTGATAGCTCTGTAACCCTCACTCTCAAGAGCTCTGGATTTCTCTAGTTTCTGAGCATAAATGAGCACAAATGAGCCTATATGCCATTGTAGAACCTACTTATAGCCCTTCTCATAACCCTAATTCTTGTATGCCACAGCCTATTTTCTTCCACCCAACCCCCATTTTCTTCGTGTCAATCTTCCTTTTAGCCTTTTTCTTCTATCGCGAGGCAACCCAGCCCTTCTTGATTAGCCTGGCTTACCTCTCGAGGGGGCATCACCTGCTAGTTACACTAGGGCATAACTTGTTTATCAAATGCATATCGTATCTTCTTTGACACAATGCTCTATCGAACATTGTATCAAAGAGGGGCAAAATGTAGACACCCAAATTTGTCCATGTCTAGCAACACCTTGTTAAATCATTATTCATTAAGCCAATTAATTAAATAAATTTTATTTATTTAATTAATTCCACATCATATCCCAATCATATCCTATCCTCATCCCAATTAATTAAATAAATTTTATTTATTTAATTAATTTCCACATCATATCTTATCCCATCCTATTCATTTATCCAATGAATTAAATAAATTTTAATTTATTTAATTAATATCCAACTCATATTCCAACTAATTCAAATATATATTTGAATTAAACACTCATCTTTCACCACATTCCAATACTTGTCCAGTCAATCATGTGTTGTTGTACAACTTTCATTCATATCCTTCACATGCACAACTAATGGGACCTAAATTTAGTATCTTTCAATCCTAGCCATTCATATAGCCTCTGAATCTCCACCATCGATTGATCTTGGTTGAGTCCTATATAAACACCCTCTCATCCCATATGAGACATCTAGCAATCATATAGCACCTACATTATCATCTTGAGCATCTTGAGCATTTGAGCATTCAATTGGGCTTTTATCATCTATCATGGTAGCTTTCAGCTTTGCAATTGTTCATTGCTGAAGAAGCAGTCCACATCTTTTAAACAAGGAATCGCACGGTCTAGGTGATGTTATGCTTGAATTGCATTATCTTTTGATTTCATTTAGATTAGATTCTTTGATGATGGTAGGGTTAGGGTTTCATGGCTATGCTTGATCTTCTAAACCTGACTTTTCACCTATCACAATAACCACTACCTTTCTGTTCTGTATCAGAACGTGATTCTTGTTGACTTGAACTTTCACCTTTGTTTGGCTGTCCTCTACCAAAATTACCTCTTCCTCTATTGTTCCTGCCACCTCTTCCTCTGTTATTTTGATCCCCTTTCCTTTTTAGCTTATCCTCAGCCCTAGAGGCTAACTGAAAACATTCATCTATAGTCTTGGGAACCACCATACTGAATTTGTCTTGCATATTATATCTTAGACCATCAAGATATCTAGCCACCATCTCTTTCTCCACCTCCCTGTGATTTGATCTCATACTCAATCTATGGAATTCTTCAGTGTACGTAGCCACATCCATATCTTTTTGCCTAAGATGATTAAACTTTCTGATGGTCTGCAAATCATAGTCACATGGCAAAAACTTGGTTCTCAGCATGGCCACCATTCTACTCCATTTGGTATTGGACTCTTTCCAACCTTCTCCCTTTCACATTGGGTGTAGTTCCACCAAACCAATGCAGAACCTCTCAGTCTTGTTTTTGCAAATTTGACCTTCTTGCTATCACTGTACTCCTTGAAGTCAAAGTAATTTCTTATGGCTTCAATCTAGTCCACAAGAGTATCTCCATCCAGTTTCCCATTGAACATGGGAACATCCATTTTTAGATCACCACTATCTCCATGACCTTTGAGTGCATTCATGAATGCCTTTTGATCAGCAGACATACCTTCTCCTTGAGGATTCTCTCATGTTTCTCCTTCTTTGTCCTCCTCTAACTTAGAAGTGCTTCCATTCTTCTCTTTGGATCTTTCTTCCTTAAGTCTCTCTTCGAGCATCTCTTCTACCATCTTTTGGATGGCTGCTTTGCTCATCGACTTGGGAGGCATTATGCTAGCCTCTGTCTCTATCTCCAGCTCTTCGTCTGATATACACGGCTTTGATTCAGAATATTGGCTCTGATACCAATTTGATGCAAAGTGGGCAATGAAAGGTCCTCAAGTATAATCGGCTAGACCCGAGCTATGTCTTGGCGATAACTTCCCTATCGGCCAAACAAACTACTATTGGGCCCCCTCTTATTTCTCTCACTGATCTATATACTCTTACCAATGACCAATGTCTTCCGTCTTCTTCGAACAGACTTCCTCTATCGGCAGTGTCTGTTTTTCTCACACTGACACTCTGATGACCGTTGGCCTCTATTGACCTAACCGTAATGGTTAGTCACACTTCCTCCACATTCACCGAAACCCTCATGCACATCGGCTAGACAATTGTTATCGGCCTCCTTTAGACATGTCAACCCGACACTTATTCTCTCCCTAATGTCCTCATCGGCAACCGCTTGCGAACTCCAGCCAATGCCCCATCTCACACCGATGAACTCCTCATCGATGACACTTCGCAATAGTCACCCCGATTGGTGAAACCTTATACCATCGGCCCAATGCAATTTCCTCAGCCCAATGCCTCTGGTCATGCCGATGCATACTCGTGCACTTCATTAGGCTATGTGTGGAGTCCACCTTCCTTAGTCTTCTGAAGGAATGCTTGTATGTCTCTCCGACACCATTACTAATCTTTGGCGAGATGGGATCCTCTTATCACCAATGTTCACTCATCTGTCGGACGTTGCGAATCGGAGTGACTTCCAAAGGTTCTTCTGACACCCCAAGTCAGACCGATGGCTTCCCAAATACTTTGTGACAACTTGATGCGTGAGGTCCTTCTACAGAACAAGGAATTTAGCCAACTCATGTATCAAACCCTCGACCACTTATATCAGTCTGGTCCCAAATCAACACCATTCACTTCTCATCGATTTCTCGACTAGTCACATGAAGATGCCTAGTCAGATCCAGCCAAGTTCTTTGGCTTCCTGGGTGAGAGTGTAGAAAACAACAAACTTAAAAAGTCTTTCCCCCATCACACCGACACTACACAGGGCTTTAGTGGATAGAGGAAAGGGTCTCCATTTATGAAGCAAACCCTAACCCCTAGGTTACAAACCAGCCTCTATGGAAATACTAATATTACACCATCTGCACACTATAGGAACACTAGGAACTACCAGATAATATTCGATTTAGGGCATGGATGCACACTATCTTAACAGAGACATAAAATACAAAGAACACACAGGAAAACCAACATATATCACACCCAGAAAACTCTTCTTATTCATTCATCAAGTCTTTGCTGCATCACACACTTCTCTCCATGTGACATAGAGCTTGCCTCTAGAAAAGATGTAGAGACAATAGTTATTTCCCTCCAACCATGCAAACTGATATTCAAATCAGTTAGCCATTGGTCTTACTCCTCAAACAAGCAAAACCACATGTTTTCGTTGCCTAATTACATCAATGGGACCAAATTGATCCTTATTACAATATGATATGGCTTAGAGCCTTATGAAACAACAAAAGAAAATATGATCCTCTACTGTAGAGAAAGTGCTCCTGCACCAATTTCTTCCATGGGAGTGCTTGGGTCTATGGCTTTCTTTCCTTTTTCATGATTATCTTCTACGGTTTCTTAGATTTTTCTTAGGTCGAAATCGGCGAGGAGTTTAATTCCAAGATTTGTAAGATGATAAAAATACTTGTGAGTGTCCTCATGGAGCACTTTCTCTAGCAAGCATTGGAATTTCTGATCTTGGAGGGTTCCTTCATACTCTTCACAAGAGATTTTCTCATTACTATCATGAGGGGTGATAATGTGGTTGGATGATCTGGCCATTTCAAGTTGCTTTTTGTATTGAGATCTAGTAAGAACCATGTAAGGTGACGTGGGATGAGGTGGGATGAAATTAGAGATTTTGGCAAGATGCCGATGGAGACTGCTGAGAATAGGATACTTATGACAAGATTTGGATAAGGGACCCTTTCAATCAATGATTCCAAGTAAGACGGCTGATGCCAGATGATAGCCACTAGTAAGGGTACTCGATACTTGTCTTACTTGTAGGGACTAGTCGTGCACCAAGACCACTAGTGAAGTTCTGTGACTTACTAGGGTCACTTGAATCCAAAATTATATGAAAAAGGGGCCTATGCTAATCTGAAATGGGATACTTTGACTTTGGACTAGGAAGACCTGATAGAAGGTGAATGGGATGACTAATGAAAGAGAGACTTTGACGTGAAATGGATGAAAAAATGACTGTAAGGTAAGATCTGATCTTGGAATTTGGAACTAGGTTGAAATGGGTACCCAGAAATGATAAAATTTTTCTCTCAAAGATTGTGGAAGTGCTCACTATCACGCATGCACTGGAATAGATGCGCCACAGAAACTGGTAAATGCACAACAAGTCGGCATAGAAGCGCCACACTAGTAAATATCAAATGCACTATAATAGGTAGTAAATGCACTACAAGTCAATACAGATGCGTCGTAGGTCAGTTCAAATGCGCAGCAGAAGAGGATGAATGCACCACTCTAGTTTCCTCAGTATTTTTGCAAGTTTTTGGCAATTTTTCTGATGTTTTTGGTACTTTGGTTGCAAGAAGGTATTTTTGATTTGATTTTTTGAAATTATGGCAAGAAGACACATCAAACACAAAGAATATTTTTATGGCTTTTTTTTGGTGATTTTTTTACTCTTTTTGGATTAAAAGAAAGCAAGTACAAACCTAGGTTTCAAAGGACAGTATAAAACTGAATTCTCACTATCTCTAGTGAAGCATCTTCGGGAGGTGATAATTGCCCTTCCCTACACTAGATTATAGGGGTTTTTGGTCTACTAAAACAAAGGATGACTAATAAAGGCAATCGTTTGAGTGGTTATACATACGGCAGTACTACTCTCCGTTATGGAGTCTCCCAGCCTACAAAGGTTGCGCCTTGGAGGGTTTTGGGGGAGGTTGGCTATCGATATAACACAACTGCACTCATTGTTTGAAGCATTCACTCCAAACACAATTTATTTATAGTGGCTTGGAATGGCTTAGCGTCTAGCCTGTTACCACTTACGGCCATTCCTACTTGGATGAATGGTATCCAAGAGCAGGCCCCTCTAAAGGAAAAACACATGCGAAAATGATATGTCTGGCATTTTGGTCACCCAAGATAGGGGAGAGCATAGGCCTGGTATCATTCCCAAAACACATAATATAGTGGTTCTTTTCCCCTAGTTAAAATGAGAAAAACTAGATGATCTATCTAATTGGGCAAGCACATAAATTTGTTAACTTTGAAGTGATAACAAGATAGCAATGGTCTAGTTTTACCAAGATAGCAATGATGTGTTCAATTTTAGCCTAGATATCACAAATTTGTTAACTTTGAAGTGATGATCGAGATAGCAATGGTTTAGTTTTACCCAGATAGCAATGATGTGTTCAATTTTATTTAGATAGCACAAATTTGTTAACTTTGAAGTGATAATCGAGATAGCAATGGTTCAGTTTTACCCAGATAGCAATGATGTGTTCAATTTTATCTAGATAGCACGAATTTGTTAACTTTGAAGTGATAATCGAGATAGCAATGATTCAGTTTTACCCAGATAGCAATGATGTGTTCAATTTTATCCAGATCACAATGAGTTGTTAACTTTGAAAGATAGCAATATAGCAATGATTCAATCATATGCAAGATAGAAATGACTCAATTATCGCCTTCCTAGTTAAAACTATGTGAGATTTGCATGAGCATCCATTTACCTTCCCATTAGAAATTGAAGTGTGAGTTAACAAGTGCAACTATATGATTCTAAACAAGTACCTAGCCTGTAAAATAGATCAAGAGAGTTCCTGTAAAAAGACGTCAGCGTTAGCAAAAACTTCAAGGAAACCCTAAAAATCACTGCCTAGATCAAATGCGCAGCTTCAAAGACTGAATGCACAGAAATAAATCTCAGAAGTGCCACAATGCATATGCGCTAAGACAGAGGTCAAAAGTGCAGGAAAACAGTGTATATGTGCCAAAATGACAAATGCGTCGTATCAGAGGGTAGATGCGTTGTAATAGAGTCTGTATGCGCCGAAAGGATGTATGCACTGAAACAGACAGTATATGCATCAGATCAAAGACTGTATGCACCGAAGGAATGTATGCACCATAACAAATATCAGATGCATGTTAGGGTGTGTTAGATGCGCTATTTCCTCTTGTGTACGGCTTTCTAAAACATAAAAACTTATTTTTTGGGTTAAATTTGGGGCTAGGCCCCATGGTGGGCACCAAAAATGTTAAGGAAAATTTGGATTCAAATTAATAATCAATATAATCAATATCAAAATACCCAAAACTCAACGAAATACAGAAACAAAGAGATCAATCAAACAAAAGAACTTCAAAAAACCTTTGCAAACCTTAAAGCTTCATAGCTTCCATTGGTTGCCTATCTCAATCGATCTTGCATGTATGAACAAGGCCCTCAGAGAGTGCACTTGCTATAATTCCAAGATTGTCAATGGAGAATGGCTATGATAGTTGATTGCAATGAAGATGAGCTTCACAACAATGATAGTAGTATGTAATGAGTGTGATCACAAGCAATGAAGGAATTGGTGCCAAAGGCGCACTGTAATTCCTACAGAGTAATGATACTTAAAGCTTGGATGAATGAAATGGAAGAATAGGGTTCAATTTATAGAATTTGGAGAATGAAGATCAACGGTATAGAAAGAATGAGAAGATCTATGGTTGAGAAACCTTGAGGAACGTGCGCAAATAGAAAGAGGATAAGTGTCTTGCTTTATTTTGCATGAGAGGAATTAATAAAATAGAAGAATGAGTTAACTGAAGAGATTAAATCAATTAAAAGAATAGATTAATTAGTTAAGAGAATAGAACTAGAGAATGGAAATTGCATGAGGATGAGAAGATATTTTAGTTCAATTAAATATTTAGAATATTCAATTGCATGTGCACAAATATTGAATTATATTTAGAGATAACTCAATTTAGAAGAAATGGACAAATTAAATAAATATTTGATTTATTTAAATTTAGAGAAGATATTATTGGAAGAAACAATTAAATAATTGGTATTGTTTAATTTAGAATGATTTTGGAAGAATAAATAAAATATTTGATTATATTTTATTTTTGGAGATTGAGATGATTTAAATAAATTTGATTGATTTATTCAAATTTGGAAGAATGATTTGATTTAATTAAATAATTAAGAATTATTTAATTGTTTTGAAGACTTTAATTAAACTAAAGGATTTTATTTAATTTTGACTTTTAGAAGAGGTAATTAAATATTTTGATATTTAATTAATTTAGAGGAATATGAATCAGATAAATAAATTGATTTATTTATTTATTGATAGAAGAATTAGAAGGGAATAAATATTAAGAATATTTATTTAGATCGGGTCGTGTCATTTTTAGGCGTATACAATGGGTACAACAAGAGATAGATTTGGTGATGAAGCAGTGGAATGTCCATTGCTTTGATTAGGCGATTATGAGAATGTGATGCAGGAGCATCCCTAGTTCAAGAGTAATCTTGCATCAACTAAAAACATTTGCATTTCAGTTCTTTCATTTTCCAGTTCAATTCAGGCAGTTCAATCAGTAGCATTTTCCAACTTGTGGTCTAGTTTTGGCAATTCACACCTTGTGGATCTGGACTTAGCATCTACATTCATTCATCTACATCATATCAAGAATTTAGAGCATTTGGATTAGTCACCGGAAAGATATCACTATCAGAAGTTGACTGTTTTCTCAGAGTAGAGCATCCTAGCAGTTCCTAATAACCAGTTGAAGGAGAAGGCTTGCGGATCATTCATTGACTTACGGATCTCAATGATACATCATTATATGTTCTTTGTTTCATGGCCAACCTTCCCCAAGGGTCCACACGTTGTTCCATTCATTTGAGAAAGTGTTCTATGTATTTAGGTCTGACCTATCTATTAACACATTACAACTCTTCATTGGAGTTTGTGACCTTCCTTGGCTGACATAGAGGAATCTATTGGTCCGGAAATGATATATAAAGATGTAATAGATCCTTAGGAAAGAAGTTAATAAGTTAGCAATTGATTCATAGTTCATAGTTTTGATTTGTGTGAAGGAGCTTCAAAGCTTTATCTTGCGTATATATGTAATCCAAACTGTGAGCCCTAATTGTAAGCCCACATGTTGCTGGTGGATCTCTATTTTGAATTCTTTGATATATTGAATGACTGAATCTACATTTGTTCCATTTCTTTGAGTTATTTCCATTGTGTTTACTTTTGCTGCACAGTCCAGACAATTCATTCTGTGAACCCTCCTACCATGACTGCGCCAAGTGGTATCAGAGTGAAAGTTCAATTCTTTGGAGCGAATTGGTGAAGGGGATTCTATAAGATCTTGTTGTGAGCAGATCACCGATCCGAGGCAGGTTACTTGTGTACAACCAATTGCCAATTGAGAAGTAGTTGTTGCCTGTAACCCGATCACCGAATTGAGGTAGTTTGCACTTGATCCTAGGAAGATGCCACCACAAAGAGTTCCTCATATTGGTACAATGGCTAATAGAATGGATGAGATGATGGAATTAATGAGAACAATGCAAATTTATTTGGATGTTGTTGAAGAAGATAGATGAAGAGGATTAACACCTAGACCTAATGTTGAAAGTGATGATGAGGAAGAATTTCAATCAGCTAAACAAATTGGTGAAACCCTAGAAGGCGATGAAGATGAAGAATCAGATCAGATAAAGATGTTGCAAGCTATTTCAAAGATTGGAAAGAGACCTAGAGTTGATGTGCTGAACTATACTAGTAATTTGAATCTTGAAGAATTGATTGAATGGATAAATGATAGGGAAGAATATTTTGAATATGAGGAAATTAAAGATCTAGAGAAAGTGAAATTTGCAAAGACAAAGTTGAAAGGACATGCTGCTATATGGTGGAAAGAAGTTCAGTTGGAAAGAAATAGAAGAGGAAAAGAAAAGATCACAAAGTGGGACCGGATGGTGACAAAGTTGAAGAATCAGTTCATACCTGCTGACTATGAGTTGGAATTGTTGAAAAGGTTGCAGAACCTAAGACAAAAGGAGAAATCTATGAAGGAGTATACTGAAGAATTTCATAAGATGATCACAAGGACAAGACATAGTGAAGCAAGCATGGAGAAAGTGGCAAGATATATCAATGGATTGAGGTTGAACATTCAAGAACTAAGCTTGGTAAAGATGACATCTTTGGAAGAAGCATATCAATTTGCCCTAAAAGTTGAAGAGAAGCTGAATAAGAAGCATGATCAAAGACAGAGAAGCAGAGGAGGTAAATTTCAAATGTAAAAACATTTTCCAGATGTGATAGACCATTTACGGAGTAGAACAAGTTTGACATCCCATTTAAGAAGGATGATAGAGATAAAAATACTTACCAGAGAGATGATATAAATTTTTACTAGAGAGGAAACCCTAGTGCATACCGGAATGATGGATACATAAGAGAAGGAAGAGGATTGGATAAGAGAACATTCAGAGGTACTTGTTTCAAGTGTGAAGGTGAAGGACATAGAGAATTTGAATGTAATCAGGGTAGTACAAGCAAGAAGATAGAGAACAGTGGAAGAGTAGCCTATGTTGAAGAAGAACTTGTTGAATCACCCAGTTCTATTGGTAAACCTGAGAAAGGAGAATCATTCGTGATGAGGAGAGCACTATTTCAAATAGAAACAAATGAGGAACCTTCATAGAGGAAAAGTCTATTCAGAACTAGATGCAAATCCGGAGTTAAGTGTTGTAAAGTTGTAATTGATAGTGGTAGTTCAGATAGCCTAGTTTCAGAGGAGATGATGACTAAGCTAAAGTTGGAAAGATTGAAACACCCTAGGCCCTATCAGATAACATGGATTCAATATGAGCATAAGGTACTGGTGAGTGAACAATGTTTGGTGAAATTTCATATTGGATCTTATCATGACAAAGTCTTGTGTGATATTATGCCTATGGATGTTTGTCATATCTTGTTGGGTAGACCTTGGCAGTATGATAGAAAAGCTATACATGATGGGAGAAAGAACACATATGCTATAACAGCAAATGGGAAAAGAATTACTTTGATTCCTTTGGAAGATGATCCTAAAGATGTGGTATGTGGGAATGCTAGAATCTATTTGGTAAATGGAAGGAAATTTTTAGATGGTTTTAAACAGGAAAGTATGTGTTATGCCTTGATTCCTAAGAAGCCTGAAGTGGTGAAGAAAGAGACTAAACCAGATGAGATAAGAGAATTGTTGATAGAGTATGAAGACATCATATCAGACAATGTACTTGAAGGATTACCACCTATAAGGAGTATCAGTCATCACATAGATCTTATATCGGGAGCAAGTTTTCCTAACAAAGTAATGCACCGGATGAAACCAGCAGAGAATGAAGAATTGAATAGACAAATACAAGAGTTGTTGAGAAAAGGATTGATCACAGAAAGTTTGAGTCCTTGTGCAGTACTTGCAGTGTTAACACCTAAGAAGGATGGAGAATGGAGAATGTGTATCGATTCTAGAGCAATAAACAAGATCACAGTTAAGTATAGATTTCCTTTACCTAGGATGGATGATATTATGGATTGTTTGAGTGGAGCAAAATATTTCACAAAGATAGACTTGAAGAGTGGATACCATAAGATTAGAATCAGAGAAGGAGATGAATGGAAGACTACTTTTAAGACAAATGAAGGATTGTATGAGTGGTTAGTGATGCCTTTTTGATTGACAAATGCACTGAGTACTTTCATGAGGTTGATGAATGAAGTCTTGAAGAAATTCTTGGGTAAGTTTGTTATTGTGTACTTGGATGATATTCTAATTTTTAGTAAGACAAAGGAAGAACATTTGTGGCATACTAGACAAGTTTTGTAGAGGTTGAGACAAGAGGAATTGTTGATTAACATCAAGAAGTGTAGTTTCATGAAGGAAGAATTGGTATATTTGGGATTTGTGATTTCTACGGAAGGATTGAAGATGGACCTAAGAAAGTAAAAGCAATTGTTGAATGGCCTACACCGGAGATCATTGGAGAGGTTTGATCATTTCATGGATTGGCTAGTTTCTACCAGAAGTTCATCAGAAATTTCAATTCAATTTGTAACCCTATGACAGAGACAATGAGAGGTGACAGAAAGGATTTTAAGTGGACATCAGGAGAAAATTAAAGTTTTGAGTTGTTGAAATAGAAAGTGACAGAGCAACCTCTTTTGGCATTACCAGATTTCAATAAGGTATTTCAAGTTGATTGTGATGCAAGTGGAAATGCAATAGGAGCAGTGTCAAGTCAATAAGGTAGACCTGTAGCATATTTTAGTGAGAAGTTGAATGATGCAAGAAGAAGATATTCAGTTTATGATCAAGAGTTCTATGCCATAATTCAAGCCTTGAAGAAGTGGAGACATTACTTGTTGCCTAAGGAGTTTGTGTTGTATATAGATCATCAAGCTTTGCAATATTTGAACAGTCAAGGTAAGTTGAATTAGAGACATATGAGATGGGTAGAGTTCATATAGAGTTATACTTTTGTGTTGAGGCATAGGAGTGGTAAATCAAACAAAGTTGCTGATGCCTTAAGTAGAAGAAGAAACTTGATGACAGAGATGAGAGTTGAAGTGTTGGATTTTAATGAATTGAAAAACATGTATGAAGGAGACACTGATTTGCAGAACCTTGGAAAGCCTATAAGGAACCTGTTGTGACAAATAGAAGAAAGTGGTTGGACTATTTCATTCAAGAAGATATGTTGTTCAAAGGAAGTTAGTTGTGCATACCTAAAAGTTCAATGAGAGATAATTTGATCAAGGAGAAACATAGTGGTGGATTGGCAGGACATTTTAGCATTGATAAGATAGTGGCTTTGGTAAGTGAAAATTACTTTTGGCCTCAGATACATAAGGATGTTCAGAGATTTGTGTAGAGTTGTAGAGTTTGTCAAGTTGCAAAAGCGAGTAGTCAGAACATTGGATTGTATAAACCTTTGGCGATACCGGAGAGACCTTGGGAAGACATAAGCATGGATTTTGTAATGGGATTGCCTAAGACATAGAGAGGACATGATTCAATATTTGTAGTGGTTTACAGATTTTCAAAGATGGCTCATTTCATACCTTACAAGAAGACAACTGATGCAGTGCATGTAGCTAACCTATTTTTCAAAGAGATTGCGAGATTGCATGGATTGCTTAAGAGTATAATTTCAGATAGAGACACAAAGTTTGTTGGATACTTTTAGAAGACACTTTGGAAGAAGATGAAGATAGATTTGAAGTTTAGTTCTACTTTTCATCCACAGACAGATGGACAGACAAAGGTAGTTAATAGGAGTTTGGGAAACTTGTTGAGGTGTTTGGTTGGAGACAAAACCGGTAGTTGGGATTTGATTCTTTCACAAGAAGAGTTTGCATACAATAATTCAGTGAACAGGAGTACCGGAAGAACAACTTTTGAGATTGTTACCAGAGTGAATCCTAGAGGAGTTGTAGAGTTGAGAGATATCAGTATGGAAGAAAAGAGGAGTGTAGAAGTAGAAGAATTTGCAGATCATATGAAGATAGTGCATAATCAGGTGAAGAAACATTTGGAAGATATGAACAGTAAGTATAAAGAGAAGGCTGATGAGAAGAGAAGACAAGGAATTTGAAGTTGGAGATGAAGTGATGGTGTACTTGACAAAAGAAAGATTTCTAGTTGGAACTTATAACAAGTTGAAGATGAAGAAGTTTGGACCTTGTAGGATACTCAGGAAATTTAATTCAGGAAATGCATATGAAGTGGAATTACCAGAGACATTGTGTATTTCACCTATTTTCAACATTGCAGATCTTTATCAGTATCATGAAGTAGAGTTTAGTGACAGCATAGAAGAAGACTTGAAGAAAAAATTACCACACAAAGCACCAAAGCAGATAGAAGACATCTTGGACAACAGAGTTGGATGTAGCACTAGAGGAAGACAATACAAAGAATATCTTGTGAAGTGGAAAGGCAGACTGGAAGAAGATGCATCATGGATTTCCTAGGCTAAGGTGGACCATCTTGGTTCTCCCGTAGCCCCAGTAAAGTGAGGGACTCACTTTTTTAATAACGTCGGATGTTTGATGTAGGAGCATCCCTGGTTCAAGAGTAATATTGCATCAACCAAAAACATTTGCATTTCAGTTTGTTTGCATTTTAGTTCTTTCATTTTTCAGTTCAGTTCAGTCAGTAGCAGTTTCCATCTTGTGATCTAGTTTTGGAAATTCACACCTTGTGGATCTGGACTTAGCATCTACATTCATTCATCTACATCATATCAAGAATTTAGAGCATTTGGATTAGTCACCAGAAAGATATCACTATCATAAGTTGACTGTTTTCTCAAATCAGAGAATCCTAGCAGTTCCTGATAACCAGCTAAAGGAGAAGGCTTGTGGATCATTCCTTAACTTTTAGATCTTAATGATACATTATTCAATGTTCTTTGGTTCATGGCTGACCTTCCCCAAGGGTTCGTACATTGTTCCATTCATTTGAGGAAGTGTTCTATGCATTTAGGTCCGACCTATCTATGAACATGTTACAACTCTTCACTAGAGTTTGTGACCTTCCTTGGCTGACGTAGAGGAATCTATTGGTTTGAAAATGATATATAAAGATGTAATAGATCCTTAGAAAAGTAATTAAGAAGTTAACAATTGATTCATAGTTCGTAGTTTTTATTTGTGCGAAGGAGCTTCAAAGATTTATCTTGTGCATGTATGTAATCCAGCCTGTGAGGCCCAATTGTAAGTCCGCATGTTGCTGGCAAATCTCTATTTTGAATTCTTTGATATATTGAATGACTGAATCTGCATTTGTTTGATTTCTTTGAGTTGTTTCCATTGTGTTTACTCTTACTACATGGTCTAGATAGTTCATTTTGTGAACCCTCCTACCGTGACTGCACCAGAATGGAAGCATGGGATCGGCTAGTAAGATTGTTGATGGGAAGGGATGTTGAGCCCACTTGGATAGCAAGCTTTTTAAAGAGGTGTAAGTCAACTGACTGGCACCAATAGATGTGGAAGGTTCCAAATGAGTATAATGACAAAGATATTGTTGTGAAGCCAAATTTCTATTTGATGTTGAAATGAAACTTTGTGAATATGAGCTCAAAGTGTCTAACAATGCACGAGCAGTAGGTAATAATACATAACTTGATGGCATATCAAATAGCTATTGATCACTGAGTGTTTCTGCTTATAGATGCTAGCCCAAATCTCAATCTTCACCTCTGATAGTAGATCCAATGCAGCTATCAAAATTCCCATTCCTAAGTATCAGGGGAAAGCACATGCCAAAAAACAATTTTAATAATATAAGTTGGCAACTATATCCATATAAGAAAAACCAAAGTCAAGGTAACAAAGCTAATCTTGTCTTCTTATTGATTAAGCCAAGATGTAATAATAGATACATACATATTTTTCCACTTTACAATATATGAAAGAACAAATAGGTAGATGCTTTCTTTGGTATCAGTATAATAACTTACCTAAAATAGAATAATTCTTCGCCATGATGTTTCATTGGACCATTCTACAAAACATTGTCCTCTTCAAGAGCATCTCTCATGATATCTATAAAAAAAATAAGGAATTAAAGACATCAAACATGTGTTTATGAAAATAAGTTTTGTTCTATTCAATTGTTCAATGTTAACACAAAAGATGTCAACTCAAAGAAGTTGTTAGGACCATTCAAAATTCCCATAGTCCCATTTGGTTTCATACATTTATCCTTCCATAAATCCTTCTTAGGGGTCCATATTCCTTTTAAAATTGTTCTAGCAGTCATTCATAAACATCTCGTACCAAGTTCATGTGAAAGATATTTGTATTTTTTATCATTGATATGTTTTTGTATCTAACCACAACCCCACAGTACATCCAAATAGTCTTGGCGGGCATGCGAGAACCAAAGGATGTGAAGACTCAATTACTGCTTCCCCGTAGCATGTAGAATATCTAATTACGGTATCACAGTATGAAGATAATGACTATTGCAGTCCCGCGGAGTTCTCAAGATAGGTTTAAGGGCTGGTGGTGTGAAGTAAATGACATATAGTGATTACCATGGCCCCATGGCAGTCTCAAAAATGAGTGGCGGGCCAGGGGTATAAACTCAAGCGGCATATAATGTGGCACTGCACTCTTGCAGAAATAAAGAAGACTGCCAGTGGTAATGCTGTAAAAAGGAGCCGAGGTAAAATATTCATTGTGACCCCGCAATGGTTTCAAAGGAAGCTTATGGTATAAGGAGTGCATGAGGTGTATGTATTATATACCATGCCCCTGGGGCGGCTCTAAAGAAGGTTTGCGGTAGTGTGGTGAAGGCTTTATGTGAGAGGTAATGCTATATACCGTGGTCCTGCAATGTTGATGACTTCAATTGGTAGGACTGTGGTAAACAGTGAAAGGGGATGCCAGAAGGACCCTGCAGTCTCGTAATGGTCAGGCCAAAGGTTGATAGTAGCATAGTATAAAGACATAAGGGATAACATGTATCCCACCATCCTGTGATGGTGTGTAACAAGGTTTGCGGGGTGGTGGTAAGTATTGAAAGATGAATGAAACCATCCACAAGCTCCCGCAGTCCCGCGGTTGATCTAAGTTGGTCTTGCGGTGATGCGGTAAGACATTAAATATTGAAATGACTTTAGCGCCACTCTGCAATGGTTATCATTGAATCCTATGGGATTGTGGTTATTAATGAAAGGACATCAAATCTTGAAGCACCTGCCCAGTGATTGGATTGGACCAAATCAATGACTTGTGTTTGAAAGATTTGAATGCTAAGATTTGTCGATCTCATGGCACGAACTAGAATTAATGGTGAATTGACCATCTTCATAGTAGAGTAAAACTTGGGATTTCTTTGTATTCTTCATTCAAGCGAATTCGGTGGTGATTATAGAAGGAAAATTCAAGGTCAGTGTGCTATCCTCAAGCATTTTCCAACTGGGTAAGTCTACCTCATCACTCTCTGCATAAAAGTTGGTATTTAGTCTCTGCTTTGTTTTCAACTGGTCTGGTAAAGCAAGTAAATATCAAAACCCTAGTTCATAAAATCTTCAAATATGGTGCCTAAAAAATCTAAGTCTGCAAGTAAGAGCACTGGCCCCCCTATTCCCAATAAATGACCTCTTCAATAGTCACTATTAGACATTTTTCCAAATTCAGTCGACAAGGGATAAAAGAAATTATTCAAGGATGTTGCAGAGGGCTGTCAGGATGCTAGAATCCTTATCTCAGGGTGGAATCATTTTTAGTATTTTTGTGAAAAGAAAGATGGAAAAGGACTAGTTGGGAATCCATGGAATTTGAACTTGGCAAATCTTGTAGTGCCTAATGTATTCATTGATGTGGATTTGATCATGGTATTGGCACAATATTATCATCCAGCCACTAAAATAATCAGATTACCAAGTGGGTCACCATTAGTGGTTGTGGACAGGAATGCAATCATTGATTGCATCATGTTGAATAAGCAAGCCCTCACATAGATTGACTTGAAGAGGAGTGAACAAGAATATACTAGCTTGAGAAATACACACAGAAGTGATGAATTGCCCATGTACATGAGAAAAGGGGTCAACAATAGAAGGATTTCAATCCCAACCACTACAGTTGAGCCCTTCCCAAATGATGATTTTGTTGTGTATTTCATGAGAACATATTTTTCTTTGTGTCAAGTGCTAGGAATTGATGCCCAAGAAAGAATGTCAATTGGCCTAATGATGATGGCCATGAGAATACAAAACCCAGAGGTCAATATTGAATATGATTTTGCATCATACATAGAGAAGAAATTGCATGAGGGATTTTTGCAAATAAGGGAAAACAAGAAGCCCATGGATTTTAAATACTATTCTTTGCTTTGTCATTTAATTTTGTATCAAAACAAAAGAAAGTGGCCCAACAGGCTAGGTTTGAGCATGATTGATCAAATGGGACAAAGATTGTCTACTCAATGTCGGTGTTACAAGTGGAACACTCATTATCAAACTTGCAACTATCTTGTGTTTCATGATGAATTTTCAGTCAGAGTAATGAATTCTCTTGGTATCCTTTCTCCTAGACTGACCAAAGAGGTCAAGGAAATGTTGAGGCCTCTTTCTCATAGGCCAAAACAAGGTTAGAAGCGTAACTTTGCTGATTGGTTTTTCTTGCCAAACCATACAAAAATCAGAGTATATGGGTGTACTCAGCCACCCCATTTGTTGCCCAAATTTATGCCAAACAGAATTACTTTCCTTGAATTCATGTGGCAGATGATGTGGATGGAGAGAGATGTGATGAAAAAATAGAAGGGCACATTTCTTCCTAATTCCATGGTATTTGGTGAGTGGTCTATTGGTTCAGATACCTTGGAAGAGCTGCAAGCCTACTTGAAGGCTAAATATTCTTTGAGATCAGGTACAGAAAGGGTTTGTGATCCAGAGGGTCACATGAATTTTGTAAGATAGGTCATTCTCACTAGAATGGGGATAGCCCATCAAATCAATTTTGATGAGGATGTGATCATAAATCTTTCCACTTTTGATGAAGTGTAAAATAGAAAGAGAAAATGGGAAATCTTGAAGAAGATTGAGGATGCCAAAAGAAAACAAAACCCTAATTTTTCTAGATTTTTTTATTGAAGAGAAAGATCCTTTAAAAAGGATTGATTTGATAATTGATAATTTTGAGAGAATATATGGCAAGTTTGTGAAGGAGCCTGTAAAGGCTACCAAGCTTCATGTAAAGAAGCCATCAGGAGTTGTAATTCAAGAACCTACACCAGATGCAATGTCAATACAGGATCCAGTTGTCTCTGATTCACCACCTTCCAAAAGGAAAAGGATTGAGGATGTTTCTCCACTAGTTCCATATGAGATGATTGAGGGAGTTGGTGATACTAAGGAGGTAGCCAATATTCTGAGGCACATGGGAGAAGAAGAGGAAGTTGATCAACCATAAGTGTTGGTCAAGAAACAAAAGCGCATAAACCAGAAGCAAGAATGGACAAACAGACACAAGGTGAGCTTGAACTACATGAAGATGAAAGGGTTGTTGCTTCTATGAGGTTCATGGAGGATGATGATTTCATCCATACTCTAGAATTCAAATACTTTTGGCTCAAGATGAAGATGAAAGATTTTCAAGAACAAGTGGAAATGAATAAAATGGGTGCTGATGAATCTCAACATGAACAAATTGTTTCCCAAACTTTCAAAATTTGAAAATTGATGAAATAAATGTCAACCCTGATGAGGCTAAAAAAATGGTCTTGAAAAGTAATATGTTGATCATCCCTAGACTTGAATTGAAGAAAATGTTTTTGCTAGACCAAGTGAGAAGTCAGGACGACCCCATGATGGTCTCTAAATTTGACTATGAAGATGGTGTCAGTGGTTGTGGGTTTGACCCAAAAATAGAAAATCTAGCAATATGGGCAACTCAAAAGAACACCAATAAGCAAAGATTGTTGAATGTAGTCCCTAGGAGCTGAGGGGAACAACCATGGTAAAGACATTTTAGGATACATTAGTAGTTGAGGCTGCCACCCTTACCATGCACTCTGCAATGTTCACACGAGCTACTGTAATAAAAATGGAGAAAAGATTGCTTGATTGTGAAAAAACCCAAGTTGAAATGAATGATGAAGTAAACAAGATCTATTTGGAGAATGTCAAATTAAAGTAGTAGTTGAAGGGTGGAGATTCTCAAGGACAAGCAATTGTACCTTATCAATCCCTTGTGCCACAAATAACTAGTGACAACACAATGCCAGTAGATCAATTCAATGCATTGAAATTGAAGTTGGAAAAAGAAATTAAAAACTTGAAGAAGCAAAATGAGAAGGAAAAGGATGAAGTCAAGTTGAAGATTCTTGAGGTGTTTGAAAAAATTCTAGAATATAGAGTAAAGTTGGTTGTTGATAAGCTAGGAGATGTGCATGAATGCTATTCTTCCTTGTCTCAGGCCATTGAGCAGTTGCAAGTTGATGTTTCTATTTTGGACCCAATGTATAAAAGATGGCAACTGGCACACCACACATTGATCAACTTGTGCAAATTTCTATAGAGAGATCCAGGTGCTCTGGCTTCACTCAAGCCAACAAAGAAGATGGTAAAATTGATCCTGGATGAATTTCAATATGTAAATGGTGAGAGCCAGAAAATTCAGGTGAAGATTGATTATTTTGCCACCATCAAACACCAGTTGATTCCTTTCATTTTGACAGAGGATCAAAAGATCAAATATTTTGATGCATGGAAGAGTGAATATGGCAAAACTGTTTCTCAAGTCATTGATTTTCTAAAGAAAGATGACAATATAAATATTATTAGCTTCAATATCATTCTAGATAGAGTAATTACTTTGGAAGCTAGATATGCTAAGTTCATTATGGATGTCAAAGTGCTACTCCAGACAAAAGGAGGAAATATCACTAGGCCAATTTGCTCTAGATTCAAGAATATAAGTGTAGTGATTTTTCTATATATCAATGGGAGCAAAAATATTTGGCAACTAAAGAATGAGTAGGCTAAGAATGCAGAGGAGAAATGAACATTGAGCTGGCATCAACATGGTACCTACAAATCTTGGACATCCTCCTTTCTGTCTTTTCTTGTTTTTATGCTTTCTATATGTATTCAAATATATTTGGTGGTCTTTTTAAGACTTGACAAAAAATATATATTGTAATAGGTCTATTAAGGGGTGGGTATCTGAAAAGTCATTTTTGGAATGTGAAAGGTCTAAAGCTTGTAGCTTCCTTCACCCCTATAAGAAGGAAACCAAGACCTTGGGAAAGCTCTCTGGGAAGTTGATTTTGGAAAAAGACATTGTAAGGCCTATTCTTCAAAGATACGTCAATAAAAGCAAACTTCCATTTCTCTGGTGCCATATATCTAGTTCTCAATTGCTTATTGAATGTTCATGTTATACTTTATCTGGTTGTCTCCTTTTTTGTTTCTTCTGGTTATTTGAATTAACATATCAAGGGTATGTTTAGTTCTTCAAAACTCATTTGTTGCTTTTGAGTGGTTTGTCTAATTGGGTTACCTCAAGGAGGAATTAAATTCCATTGAATAGATCACTATAATTAGGTGGATTCAATTTAGATAATTAATAAGAACTAGATAAAAATAACCTTGCATGTTTATGCCAGGCATAAACAATTCCATGCCAAGTAATTCGAGTTGTGGCTAGATAGAAAGCACAAATCTTTCTGTGAATAGACTTCATTATCCAATTATTGAGAAAGGCACTGATCAATTCTTTTCCAGAATCATTTCCTTATATCATATTCAAAATTCCAATTTTAATTTTCTATTATATAGGAGTAGTAGTAGAATAGACAAAATAAAAAATAAAAAATCTAATTCAAATCATATGCCAGTTTGGATTAGGGTGAACTAGATGATTTAATTGATAAAATTATATAAATCCCTTAATCTTCTTTGAAGTCACCAACAAGTTTAAGGACTAATTATTCATTGGTGAAATAAAAAGTAACACCCACTTGGGTAAAGAAAAGCCTAAAGTGTAGAGAATCTTAACCACTTGAGTTAATTCTGTCAGTTGGCCAAATAAGGTTGCATAACCTAATCATAAAGCTTGGCATCTTTTAGGGTTTTGCATATTGCAAATTTGAGTACCAACAGAAGTCATGTTACATTTTACTAAGTGACATAACAAAAAATAAGATGTAAGACTAGCAGGACTGCCATAGGCCTTTAGAAAGGGCTAAAATCCTAACTTGAAATGATAGGGGTAATTATATTCATCAAAAAGTGTAGATATATCTAGTGTGCAAAATAGTGACAGGAAAATAAGAAATGGTGAGATATGGAAGGAAGAGAAAGGATAAAAATCAAGCATATCTAAAATTTCAAAAATTGAGTCCCATTAAATCTAAATCAAAGAACTCCATGAAAGCATCTATAAATCCTCAGAAGATTCGCATCAACATTGAAGAGAATATAACAAGTTTTCTTAAACAAATAAAGTAGCAAGCTAAGAGAATAAGTTCAAGATTCTAGCATAACCTATTTTGTTGAATTTAGACAATAGTGAGAATCCACAAATAGATTTAAAAGTAATTAACTAGCATATGTACTTCCACTCATTGAGCAGTTGTTTTTAATCACCATTAGTTATTCCATTTGATATAATGATAAACTAACTAGGATATTAGTATATCTCAGAAAATAAAAAAGTTGGCCTAAAAGATGAGAAAGTTGATACCTTTACATGGTCAATATTAGAAAGAACTCCAATTGTCACATCCTTACCCAACAGATGTGTAACAAATTAAATCATAGGTAATTGTTCAATAAATGCAGTTGAAGATATATCTACAAGATACATGCATAAGGATCTATGAATTACTTGCATACTATGGAAGCTCGATTCAGAAAATTGATTGCTTAAGATATTTACCAAATCTCAATAAAATCTACAAGCAAATTTAATTGGCCTTCCAACATGCAAAGTAAGAATTTCTCCATAGTTTTCAAAACTCTTTATCAAAAAATGCAGAGAAGTTATATAGAGTTTAATCATGTAACTTCAGAGAGCATTGCATACCAATGTTGAGAGATAACCCCATCTGGGTTGGCCTAATATTTTGATAAAACCCAACTCAATCACATGTATCTTTGAAGTGAGCTACCCTCCAGTGATTGTTTTTGAAGAAAAGGAAATAAGGATGGAAGGATTTTCATTACCTACAACCTACAAAAAAACAAAATCAACGTTAGGAAACACACCACAAATTTTAGAGACAAGATGAAAATGGAAGCACAACAAGAAAGAAGCATCTAATATGGTAGAGAAAATAATCTCAAGGAGTGAAAGAGATTTTTACCTTAAATGATGCAAATGTGGCTACATGGTCTTCTAGAGCTTGACTTCGCTACTACTCTACAAAAAACAACTACATGTTCCCCTTGACAAGTTGTGGCCTTTGTCCATAGAATTTTGTTACTATCAATAACAATCGTAAACCCCATCAATTAAGGACTATAATAATATCATAGATATTAGATAGTACACACCTCAGGTGCTCCTGGAGCAATTCCAATCAAAACAAGCCACTTTTCAATAGGATCACATCGATAATTTATTATCTGGTTGCCTGTTAAATTGGCCGTTCACCCAAACATTTGGACAAGTTTAGAATCCCCTATATGCCCTAATAATTTGACATGTTAAAAAGAAATAAAAACTAGAAGAAAGCACATTGACAATAGAAAACAAGGTTTGCATGAGTACACAAAAATAGAATTCCAGTCAAATTAAATATTACACCTTGCTTTGCTTTAGGAATATTATAACATAAAGAGCACATAAAAAGAAGTTTTTTTGAATTTTCTGGAGCTTTTCATTACCTTCCAATAACCAATGATACACTGAACTCTTTGTAACATGTCCCAACATCTTTGGTGTGATCCACTTCCAAAACACAACCTATGAATTACAAGTTTGTAATATATGAGATATCATGAACTATCTTTGTGTGTTAATAAAATAGCACTAGTAGATACAAACTGGGATGAGAAATAATCCAAGTACCTGAATTTACCATAGCATGTGGAGAGAATCAGATTCATGAAAACATAAATAAATTTCCCACCTTGACAAACCTTTCATTAAAGTATAGGCATGCAAAAAAGTTGATAAGTTTACTGTGAATGATATCACTCCCACACCAAAGCCTATCAATAATCTACCCACACACAACAATGTAGCATCCTGCATACAAAAAAAGCAATAAGACTGAATGAAATTCTTGCTTGTAGTTGTTGTTTAGAAGCTAACTGCTTCCAAAATCATTTCAAATTCTACCTTCACAAACATATATTGCACAATACATTTACAATTTTTCATTTTGAAAATGGCCAATTCAAGTTCCATACAAATACATGATACATTTTATTCATCCAAGTTACATTGCATTCATTTTCATCATTTGTTGGCAATTCACTAGTGAACCAATGCACCATTAGCAATTCATTAACATTTATGGCTTATAAGTTATAACAATGATAACTTCAATTCAACTATGATCCACTTATAGGGTTTGAAACATTTCTCAAAACAAAACCTTTGAATTAGGAAGATAATTAGGTTCCATTATGAACCAACAAGTGATTCTTTCAATGAGCTATCA
The DNA here is from genome assembly GCA_027924645.1 of Cunninghamia lanceolata. Taxonomy (NCBI): domain Eukaryota; kingdom Viridiplantae; phylum Streptophyta; class Pinopsida; order Cupressales; family Cupressaceae; genus Cunninghamia; species Cunninghamia lanceolata. The sequence goes on from BSBN01001151.1 coordinate 1,405,641, forward strand.
TTGTTACACTCATCTCTTTATATATAGAAATCTACACATTTTTACATGCATATATGTGTCTATGTGTATATACATACAAACACACAAGTACATGTATATGTGTATACACATAAACATAGATATACAAATGTATGTATATATGTATAGAGTAAATTATATATGCAGATCTCTCTCAATCACCATTATATGGGCATTTGCATCAGGTAAACAATTTCTGGATTAGCTATTTACTTGTATGTACCCCATACGTTGTTGGTGCAGGGTTGGGACATGCCTTGATTACAGAGCTTGCTCCATGGATTTGGGGACATTTAAAATATATTTTTTCCTAAACATAAAGCAAAGCAAAAAAAACTAAGCAAACCTGGATATGAACAATTTATAGCCATTCAAGAGACATTTTGCATTATTTTCTCTTTATATTTTCAAGTACCAATACATTGACTTAGGAAGTAGCTACACATTCAGACACATTTATGCATCTCTCTATGGTTAAATGTTTCATTGAGCCATCCAATTCTATTTTCTGGGGATGCAGGGGAGAGGGAGTATGTGGAAATCTAAAAGTGAATGCCTAGAAGCTCCCCTAAAATGCAAGGAATATAATTTGAATAGGAAATTACCATGGGAATGGGGAGTACGTGATTGGGCCAGGAGGATGAGAAAAAGGGAAATGAAAAACAAAGTGATGATTGACAAGTTTTGCACAAGGATAAGCTATATTAGTATATATGAACAATAAAATGCTCTTTTATAGCTATATAAAAATTAAACTTCTAATTAACAAGTAGTGTAGCAAATTTTCTTTCATGAATTCACTATGAATTCTAGTTGACCAATAAGCACACCAGAAGATTCTTAGTATGGTGATCCTAAAATCATAAAACCATAAATATGTCAAAGAAGACCCAATTTATATCACCAGCATTGAAAATGACCATGTGAGAGGAAGACTCATCTTGAAGGAAGATAAAACTAATGGAAACCATGGTTGGAGGTAGAAACAGGCCCTAAGTCCATATCAAAGTGTAGGCATTGAAGAATAAACATCATCATTATCACTAAATGAGGTAAAGAAAATTTCATAATGACCATAGAAATTAAGCTTAGATCAGAGAGCCTGGTGTGGCAATCTTGTGGGAGTGCAATTAACTTTTCTTGGGAGCTTTTATCACAACTACCAAAAATTAGAGAGGAAGTCGACAATGATCATCTATTTTGATCTCTTGGAGCATGGATGAGGAGTGAGGAGAAGTTGTATGTTTGTGAAGAAGAACATCATATGTACTGCTTTAAACAAAAAACATGACATTTTAAACAAAAATCCTTACATTCGGAAGCTTTATAGGGTTTCTCAATATAAGCTCAAAAAACACCAAAATACGGGAAGAAGTCTACATTGAGTCATACTACATTACCGATATCCTTGTGTCCTAAAGTTATACTTGCCGAATACATCCTCTATTCTCCATCAAACGTTGGCAAAAAGGCTCGAGCTTCAAAACATAATCCTCTTCATACATGGCAAACACATTCATTAATGAGAATCCAACGAGAACAAGATTAAGGATTTCTTTTACTAAAGATATCAGTTTGAGCTTACATTCCTTTGTGAGGCTCTCATCTCTCAAACTAATGAAAGGATAGAGGAGGAAATATTTGCATCCTGCCAATAATTTTTCAATTCAAAGTATTTTTTTAATTACCCACTTTTATTTGTGTAACTAACTATTTAGTCATTTTTATTTGTATGACTAAATATTTTTTAGTTGATGACCAAGTTAGTCATTTATTTACTCATTTATAGCTATTGTGTCCTTGCATAACTTGAATTGCAAGTCCAACCATCGAGCTATATGGGTATGCCTTGCATACTCGTACACTATATTGTCACAAAATGTAGACATAAACTGATACACTAGAATCTTCTGAATAACCAAATCACACCTCTTTGCTTCTTTACCATCTTTTGTATTGTAGGCCATAGTTTTATACTTGCCAAACTCTACTAGTTCATTTCCAACCACATGTGTTCTTTCCATATGTTGACATATTGGCATATGTTGCAAGCCACCACAATGCTGACATGTGCCATCCAAGCATAATTTCCTATAGAATATTTGACCTTCCTCTCTTTCACATAAAATTATTGATGTCAAGTCTCTTGAAGTAGTTTGTGGTGCACATATTTGACAATCTTGCAAAACATTGTTAGTATGCAAATCTAAACATATAGACCAATAAACATAAAAATGGTTAGAAAATTCAATATGTAATCTACAACAAGTAGTATGTGTGTGATTTATTTTGACATAGAAAGGTTTTAGAATTTCAAAATATCTTTGACAAATTTTAATTTGAGGATACATCTGTAGAAATTTACCAAAAAACTGTGTTTGAGTCATCCAAAAAATGCTTTGGATGTGGCTCACGGTTTTTGTTGGTTTAGGTCCGGACAACTGAGAGGGGGGGTGAAGATCAGTTGTCACACATTTTCTACTTTCAATCTTCCATTAGCTCTTATAATCAATTTAATGATATAAACATTTCAGTATCAATCAATAACATATGAACAAAAAACTTAAATAACACATTCAACACCAAGATTTTGACATGGAAACCCAGTTAAAGGAAAAACCACGGTGGGGGTTAACCCACAAAAATTAATACTCTGTTAAAAGTATTTTTACAAATGGGAATGCACATGCATTCAGGCTCACTGCCTAGAGCTCACTGCTCAAATGGAGGCTTACTGCCTTTGGAAATATTACAATAGAATAACAGAGATCTGAACTGATTAATAGCATCTACTCATGCAAGAGTTTCAGTTTCGGTTAAGTACAAAAATTGATCTTACACATTTCATCTTTGATCTGCTCTTCTTACTATTCTGCCTACATTCACACTTTAGATTTCTTCTCTTCTCACATATGCCTTCTTCTCATACACCACACACACTAAATCATCCAATTCCATTAGCTATATATATTCACAACATGACCTACAATCATTTTCCCAGTCGGCTTCAAAAAACATTTAGAACTTGTTGAGTACTTTGCTCTGTCGGCTAGATCCATTCATAATATGAGATGTGGACCAAAACTTGCACTCACAAATCATCAAATAGGTCTGCCAATATCACTGGTCATCACATTTTCCCAATAAACAACTTCTATACATCCAAAATCAAGATCTTCTGCAAGGTCGGCTTGTTCTTCTTCTATCTGCTCTAACAAACTAGAACCTGATACTCAGAGGCTAATATCTTTTGAATCCTTCATCATCAGAGGACAAAAGTCTAGAGTTAGATTATCGTGACAATGCATATGACTCCCCTATATCTGCAACTAATCATGATTTCCCACCAGAGAGATCTGGACCAAAATACTGGACCATGTTACTGCTCTGTTCCTGGCTGTCCAGACTTAGACAAATTTTAAATCTGACTTCCGGTATGAACAAATTGTATTATACAGATGATTGAGATGATCTTAGTTGCCATCAATGACAACACCTATCAATCCAGAGCAGCGTCTCTTGCCAACAATCTCCCCCTTTGGCATTTATGGCAACACTTAGTGAAAAATGACTAAGTGTCTAGTGCAACTCCCCCTTTGTCCGTAGACTTGTGTACTTCACTTATTCTGGTGCTCCCCCTTTGTTGAATACCTCATTTTTCACTGCCCTTCACTTCCCCTTTGACATCAATGGAAAAGGGTGGGGTCCGCAAGCTAAAACTCTCGAAAATTTCTGTATATACTGCCGCATATGTACAAATAATTATTGAGTCTTATTTACATGAACTTGAGAATGTCTGCAAAGCTGATTTTTATTTGCACAAGTTCAGAGGCCCAAGTACTCTTCATTCCATCCAAAATGGAGATGTGCCTAGTTAGCAAAAATGAATATGTTTCTGCCTTTGATAGATCTGCTAGATCACTAGTTTGAGTTGCACTTTGAGCTTCAGATAGAGCATTATACATTGTCTCTAACTTAGGAGCATTTAATCTCTGGAGCTCACACATTATCTTCATAATGTTACCCTTTTCTTTAACAAGCCTCTTTATTTCATCTGTCAGCCTGATTACTTGACATTCTTGACTTATAGACGAAACTGTTAGACGATCAAAATTTTGAGAGAGATCTAACAATTTCTGTTCTTGCTCCTTTATCTTTTTCTCAATACCCTCATTAAATTTGGGCCATTATAGACAGAATTTGTATATATCGCTTCCATTATTCAGAGCATTCTGAATACTTTTTATGCTAATACTTAGTATTCTTCTATCATTTCCTATCAGATTCTTTATTTCACAAAATTTCTTATCCAGGAATTCTTTCTGAACTTTTGCATCCGCAAACTTCTCAAAGGACTCAAAATGAGTATTCATAGAACTGACAAGATTTTTTAGATGTTCAGAGGGGGAATCAGATGAATTCTTCTGGTAGGTAGGCATTAACTTTTCCAAAATTTTAGATGCAATCCCCAGTAGTTCATTGTCCTCCATGTGGAATTTTAACATCTTTTCTCTAGCCTTTACTTGGGTGAATGATGCTATTTTCATCAGTTGAATTGGAGAGAGAGCATCTAGATTGGCTAGACCTTGGAGTAGTTCAGATTCATCAAGCTCACTCATCTCTTTTTCAAGAAGACTTTTCACTGTATCTACAGTGTCTCTTGCAACATTTTCTAAATCATCCTTTTGTTCATCAGATTTCTCAGTATCTGCTTTATGTGTTTCAACATTTGCACCATCTTCTTTTGCTTTATCTTTCTTTGTGTTCTCTGTAGAAGGACTATTTCTTGTTTGTTCATCACTTGCTACCTGATCTAGAGGGCTCTGTGAAGTAGTAATATTATCCTCTTTCTCTGATGTATCAAGTCCATTGGGAGTATCTCCTGCACCAAATATTTTATCCAACATTTATGTATTCTCCTGATTTGCTTGTTCTACTTCCTAAACAAAGGCTTCACCCAACTCAGATAGTTGTTCAATAATGTTCTCTTCTTCACCATCCAAAACTTCTTATGTGACTATGGGAAAATTGTGCTTTCTTAATGCTTTCAAAAGAATCTCTTGAGTTTCTTCAATGATTTCATGTATTTCTCCAAGCAAGAGATTGTTCATCTCCTTTTGCTTTTAAAGTCATCTTTGACTTCCTTGAATATCATATCTATTTGATTAGGAGAAATTTGAGGACACAAATTTATTAGCTCATGTTCTCTGATCTCCATGTCCTTGCACTTGGTATTTTCTTTTCTCAACTCCAAGATATTTGCTAGACTTTGCAGTAACTCAGAAGTTATCTCAATTAGTGCCTTGTTGTAGATGTTGAGATATCTGACCGTTTCTTCGTCCTACACCCTTTATCCATATCATTGTATTCATCATAGAATTCAATCATGGGTTTTAGATTACCATCCACAGTGACTAATTTTATCACATCTTCTAGGGAGAGTGTGGACTTCTCAACATATTCCTCATACTCTTTTGTCTTTTTCTTTTTGCTAGTCCTTTTGCTTCCGTAGGACTTTTCTTTGGTTAACTTTGCAGCTTTTGCACTAGTGACCTTTGGTTGCTTGATTTCAATGTCAGAGTCTGTATCTACTTGTTCTTCTCTTATGCTTTCATAGGTTTGGGATGCTTTTGTTTTCTTCCTCTTTTCCCATTTTCTGGATGATTTTGTTTCCGATTTTGCAGTTTTGGAAGAAGCAGAGGCAGTAGTAGAGCTTCTAGTAGTTCTTGAAGTGGAAGAGAATTCCACTGGATCACCTATTTGTTTCTTATCTTGTTTCTCTTTCTCATCCTTCTATGTTCTTTCTCTAAATTTCTTCATAGCTTCCTTAGTTAGGCCAAGATTTTTAGTTAACTGCTCAACTTATTTTCTTACTCTCCTATTGGTTTCAGGTTCTCTAAGCTGAGTATGCAATTTTAAACTCAACTCCTCATAAGTTTCAAATCTTTCAACCATTGTGTCTTTGGGTTTGCTTAGCAGATATTGAGCATATATATCCAAGATCCTTTCATCTACTTCATACCATATGGGCATGATCCAAATAGTTTTGGGTTCCACTGTTTCCATTAAACACTGATCGGTATCAACCATGAAGCATATTTCATTTTTGTATTTGTCAATAATTGAATTAGGGATTCTTTCCCTTGAGTGCATCATACTCTGAAAATTCTTGAAGTAACCCCATATTGCAATTTTCTGAGCATTGAAATAACCAATGCTGTGAAGATGATTTCTGATCTGAATGGCAACTAGCTCATCCTTAGTCCAGTGCACACCTTTTATCCCAGTTAGCTCATTCATGAAGTAAAAGAATAGACATAGAATCAATGTACCATACTTGAAAGTGTTTTTATTATCTTTCTTGATCTTGTTTAAATTTTCAATCAGTTGATTCTGTAGTAGTTCACACAAGTCATAATCAACATTTTCCTTTAGCATTTTGTATGCAACATATATGGCTATTTTGGAAAAAGAATTTTCTCTGCTTGAGTGGTAAATCTTGTACCCAATCACCATGGAGGCAAATTTGACATCTGGTTCTATAATATCATTAATGGTCATTGCCCTTCTATTTAACTTAGCTCCGGTAGCATCAATTACTGTTTGATTTTTCACGGCTTTCAGCATGGGCAATCCTCCGATTGTGTTTAAACCAGTTACATTTCTGATAGCATCCCTAGTAATCTTGAATGGTTTTAACAACCAAATGAATTCATCATGCATCTGACTCAAGATGTATCAGACCCATTCATCCTCATCAAATGTTGGAAACCCCATAATCTAAATAAATTGTTTATCTTGTAGTGCCTTATACTTGGGTTTAAGTTCATGATTTTCATCCTTGAGTTGTTTCTCAAACAAGTCTACACACCTTGAATCTCCAAACTCATCTATATTTGCATGAATGTAAACCCTAATGTCTTCTATATGCAACACACCATACAAAACACTTGAAAAAGCACCTAACGGGTCGACTTCAATTTATTTGTGAGGATGCTTCTTAAATTTGGGTCGAGGCCTTTCAGTAATGTCAATAACATGAGGAGTAGCCATCTCAATAGATTTTAGATTCAAAACTTTACAGAGAGGTACCTTTTTCTTTTGCGGGGTTAGGGTTGATCAATTGCCGGTTGAATTCACTCTTTGCCTCAGTCTCTGGATTTACAACTCAAAATGCTCTTCTTCTTGTTTTCTTCGAATGTAAGATGATTCAAATGAGTGACCAAGTGACCTTTTAAAGCTTTGTATTACCTAATTTACCTTTGTAATAAATGTGTTGCCCTAATTATATCCAATTACATTGTTTTTGACATTTTTTCATGTATCACTCCGCAAGATTTCATATCAACATCTTTTCTTCCAGAAATCCTTCCAAAGGTTTTGGACCAATTCAGAGTATTCTTTTTTATTGTGCCAGACTCAAGCACCCACATACTGACCGGGGGAATTTGATGTTCTATGCAGTTCCCCCTGAGCCAGAACTTCTGAAATAATTCCCAGAGGAATTGTCAGCACTGGATTCTGATGCAGACCCATCACTATTATTTATTGTATCTTTCTTTGTCCAAATCTTATTCATTTCACTCCATATCTCATTCACATCAATTTTCTTTTTTCCTCTGTCTTGTTTTTGCTCATTCAGTTTTCTGTTTACTGGACCTCTTCTTCCATTGTTCCTATTTCTACAGAATCTTGCTATATGACTAGATTTATTACAGTTAAAGCACACTTGATTCCTCTTGATCTACACTAATTAGACATGTATCCAAATCCATTGCAAGAAAAGTAGTAGCCATTGAAAGAATTGCCATTTGAGTTATTCATTGTCATACTTCTACATTCAATGGATTTGTGACCATACCTCTTGCATTTGAAGCATTGAGCAGAGAAGGATGGACCATTTTGATTTGCTCTACTTTTGTACTGAATAGCTCTATGACCAAATTTATTGCAATTGAAGCAATTTCCATTAAATGATGGATATCTTTGAGCATTAGGTTGTCTTACCAGAGGTTTTCTAGTTTTGTTCCCTTTATTCCTTGGTTGGAAATTCCTTTGTCCAGATCTGGAGCTTTCACCTTTCTCATATTTAAGATTATGCTTGTCATTATCCTTTTTCTATTCTTCAATTAGTGCTTCGAGTTTAGCTGAGCTTATTTTGAAATTTTCCTTATACTCATTTGCAATTTCTAAGTCATGTTTGAGAGTGATAATCTGTCTCTCAAGTTCTCTCTCATTGTTTCTACTTTCTTGTAGATTAGATTCTAGGAGACCAGCTATTCCATCCAATCTATAGCATTCTTCAATTCTTTCTTTCAGATTTTGCTTCATCTTTTCTTTAGTTTTCTTCCTATCTTTAATTTCCTTGGTTAGTCTCATCACTCCAGTTTCCATCTCATGTTTTAGGACAACAACTTCTTTAGCTAACTTTTCACATTCTTTCGTCTTTTCTTTTAGGGCCTTGTCTTCTAGTTGAAGAGGTTCCTCCTTTCCTTTTGCATTGGATTTGCTCAATTTTTCTTTTAAGATCTCAATGAAGTCTTCAGCCTTTTTGAGATTATCTTACAGTTCTTGGACTTCTGCCTTGGACTACTCAAGATCATCTAGGGTGAGATTAAGTTGTCCTTGAAGATTATATTCCTCCATTTTACTACCTTCCCAGATCTTCCTTAAGCTATTAAACTTTTCCAAAGGAACCTTGCTCTGATACCAATTGTTGGTTTAGGTTTGGACAACTGAGAGGCAGGGGGTGAATCAGTTATCACACATTTTCTACTTTCAATCTTCCTTTAGCTCTTATAATCAATTTAATGATATAAACATTTTAGTATCAATCAATAACATATGAACAGAAAACTTAAATAATACATTCAACACCAAGATTTTGACGTGGAAACCTGGTTAAGGGAAAAACCACGGTGGGGGTTAACCCACAAAAAATTAATACTCTGTTAAAAGTATTTTTACAAATGGGAATGCACATGCATTCAAGTTCATTGCCAAGAGCTCACTACTCAAATGGAGGCTCACTACCTTTGGAAATATTACAATACAATAACAGAGATCTAAACTGATTAATAGCATCTACTCATGCAAGAGTTTTAGTTTTGGTTAAGTACAAAAATTGATCTTACACATTTCATCTTTGATTTTCTCTTCTTACTATTTTGCCTTCATTCACACTTTGGATTTCTTCTCTTCTCACACATGCATTCTTTGCATACACCACACACACTAAATCATCCAATTCCATCGGCTATATATATCTGCAACATGACCTACAATCATTTTCCCAGGCAGCTTCAAAAAACATTTAGAACTTGTTGAGTACTTTGATCTGTTGGCTAGATCCATACATAATATGATATGCGGACCAAAACTTGCACTCACAAATCATCAATTAGGTCAGCCAATATCACTGGTCATCACTTTTTCCCAATAAACAACTTCTATACATCTTAAATCAAGATCTTCTGCAAGGTTGGCCTGTTCTTCTTTTGTCTGCTCTAACAAACTGGAACCGGGTACTCAGAGGCTAATATCTTTTGAATCCTTCATCACCAGAGGACAAAAGTCTAGAGTTAGACTATCTTGACAATGCATATGACTCCCCTAGATCCACAACTAATCATGACTTCCCACCGGAGAGATCCAGACCAAAATATCAGACCCTGTTACTGCTATGTTCCTGGCTATCTAGACTTAGACAAATTCTGAATCTGACTTCCAGTATGAACAAATTGTGTTATGTGGATGATTGAGATGATCTTAGTTTCCATCAATGACAACACCTATCAATGCAAAGTAGTGTCTTTTGCCAACAGTTTCAACTATTGATTCTCCTTCTCACAACATCTCTTGCATTAGGAGATACCCTTGTGTTATTTTTCCAAAATTCTTCAATGATGGATCTCAAAGCTTCAACAACTTTGTCTTTCTTTGAGAGTCTCCTAGAGAATGCCCACAATTCATTGGTGTTTGGGTCCTCAACTCTTTCACGTCTTCCAATGGCTCTCATTAGATTTTTTCTACTTAGTTTTAATGTTTGACTTGTCTTTGTAATGAGGCAAGCTTTCTTTGTTTGTTGGCTAACTATTGTCGATGTAATGACACGTCATGTGACATTACTATCCTTGGTGCATGAGGTGGAACCCACACTCTCATATGCACTCATTAGATTCTTGAGAATTGATTTTTCGCTTGTGACATTCAATGTTCTTAGGCCAAGAATCTTCATAGTGGGCCTAAATTTTAGATTTCTCATCAATTTAAAAAATAGTTGACATCTTCCAGTTTCATTTAAATTCTCAAGGAATAATTTCCATATCTTATCCACATATCTTTGGCAAGTGTGCGCATGGGAATGTTATCCTGCATGGCTTCAATACATTCTCATCAATATCGATTAGAAACTTAGGCTTCCTATGTAAAATTCTAGGAGGCATTTTAATTGGTAAAGTTGACTCAACTTTAGGAATTTCTTCAATATTTACTTGAGATGGGATAGATGACGTACCTTCAATTGGAGGTGAAAAAGATGAAAATGACATACCTTCAACTTGATGTGTGAATGATGGCATGCCACCAACTTGAGAAGAAAATGAAGATGTACCTTCTACTTCACCTGTGAAAGATGGAGTGTCTCCAATTCGAGAAGATAATGATGGTATTCCTTCAACTTGACCTGTGGACAATGGAGTGCCTCCAACTTGGAGATTCACTTTCCTCATTACATGGAGGTTTTGCATTCATTCCCTTTGTGCTACCAATTCCATCCCTCTCTTAGCTTCATTATAGGTGTCATGTTCCTCTTCAATTGGAAATGGTGGAATGTCTTGTTGTATGGTTGACAATTTCCTACTTTCCCGAATTCGCCTCATTCTTTCTCTTTTCCTCTCATTCTTAGCTTCATGCTCTTCTGGTGTTAGATTCTTTGCTCATTTCCTTGGCATGATGATGATTTCTACAAGCATGATGAATAAGACAATGATAATTAGATCCTTTATAATGACAATGCATAATGGTCATAATGAAAAATACAAAATAAGTTATCATGTTTGGTGATTTGCATCACTTTAGGAGCTCTAATTTCATGAAATTCATCACTATCCTTGTTTATTAAGATATGATAGACCATGATCAAATTCATCATAAATAGGACAAAAATCATTAAAAGATATGATAGACCAAGAAACTGTCCCAAAAAGCACTCAAATTCCTTGAATTGACAACATCAAGATCATGAGAAAACTCCCCTAATTATTTCTTATGTTCATGTGTGAGCATTTATTGGGCTAGGTAAGTATCATGGAGGTCTCTAAAATACTTTTGAACTCATACAAATGTACAAATATCATGCACCTCCCCTTGTGGTGAAAGACTACCTTGATTTATACCCATTTTCTTAAGCAAATCAACAACTTGATCTTCATGTTCATGGCTATTGTAGGTTTGATAAAAACTCATTTTTATGATCCCCAGGTTGTCCTACTTAATATAAGGAATACTGAGAGAGGGGGGGTGAATCAGTATTCCACAAAACCACTTCTTTACTTGTTTATTAAACCAAATTCTAAAATTAATAAAATAAAAGCAAAATAAGCATAAGAACAACAACCATAAAGACATAACACATGAACACCAAGATTTTTACGTGGAACACCCAAAAGGGAAAAACCATAGTGAGAGTTATCTCACAATTTATTATGATAGATCAATATCAAATTACAAGAAGGCTCACTGACTTAGGGCTCACTGCCTAGGGCTCATTGCTCTATGATGAAGTGCTCACTGCATAAAGGCTCACTGCCAAGAGAAAAGAAGAAGAATTGGCTCACTGCCAAAAGTTGAACTACTATTGATGCATTTGCCACATGCTGAATCATAGTTCCATTGAAGGATCAATACATAGATACAAAGGTCTTCATTTATTCTGCCTTGCTTCTCAACTTAACTACATATACTCTGTTTCCTGCCCTTGTTCAACTTTTCTGCTATGCATTCTAGTCATATTTCTTCACACACAAATTTACACACAACACATATCAATACCACACCAACTATCATTGAATTCCATTGAGGATATATATTTGCTACAAGATTTTTCTCATAATCAGGTCAGCAAGAAAAACATAAACCATGTACACAAATACTACATCTTGTCAGCTTGAATTTGTGTACAATTTGTAATGCGGACCAACCCAAACACATAATGGTCTTCCTATAGGTTGGAACTATTGGCAAGAGACACTATGTGGCTTCATGAGTGTTGTCATTGATGGCAACAAAGTCTATCCCACACATCTGTAGTACATAGTATGCCTATACTGGAAGTCAGATTGAAGATTGTTTTGGTCCAGTGAACAAGAACAGAGTATGCACAAGGTCTGACAATCAGGTCCAGATCTCTCAGATGGTGTAACTCAGAAAGTTGCAGACTTGGATAAGTCAAGAGGAGTATCATGACTACTATATTCCAGAGATTTAGCCTCCGGTGATAAATCATGAAAAAGATATGAGCATCTGAGTGTTAGGTTCCAAACAGGCAGAGTAGACAAAGAAAGAACTAACCGGCAAAGTATTAGACTTCAATCCAGATGAGTAAATGATGTTGATCAAGCAATTTGTGGGATCATACATTGTTGTCCGACGTGATTAATGACTTCTATGCCTATGCTTTTGATACGCATCACAAATCAAGCATGGATTCAGCCAACAGATCAGTAACTTGTAAATATCTTGAGTGTTCTTGTTGCCGACTAGAAAGTTGATGAAATCTTTGATGCGGATATATATACCAGATGGATTTTAGTATGTAAGTGTGTGAAATATAGAAGTGAGGAAATAAAGTACGAAGAAAAGCAGGGACAAGTGTGAAAACAGTAGATCAAGTCTGGTATGTGACAGAGCAACAATATTAAAGCAGAGGAAGAATGAAGTGCATCAAATTAGTGTATTGAGCCTAACCAGAACTGAACTCTTGCATTTGTAGATGCTTCTCATCAGTTCAAACACCTGATTACCTTCTGTAAGTTCTGTAGACAGCGAGTCTCTTGTAGGCAGTCTGCTTCTTCTAAGTAGTGTGCTTGGGCAATGAACCCTAATTGGTAAGTGCCATTTTGTACTTCTTATTCTTTTAATAGAGAATACAATCTTGGGTTAGTCACCCTGTGGTTTTTCCCTTAACAGGGTTTTCCACGTAAAAATCCTTGTGTTATGTATGTCGATTTTATTTCTATTCTCATGATCACGTATGCTTATATGTTTTGATGCTGCACTAACTATTAAAGAAGAAAAGAAAGATAAGAAATTTGATATAACTAATTCACCCCCCCTCTCAGTTATTTGCCTTGTTTCCAATAATTGGTATTAGAGCTAAGTTCCTCCAAACAGAGCCTAACCACTTGAGGAAGATCTGGGAATCTCAATGGATATGTATGGTATGAAAGAACAACTTCAGTCTACCCTAGATGATCTTGAACAATCCCACTCTGAAGTCAATAACTTGAGAGAAAGACTCAAACAGGCTGATGATTTCATAAATGAGCTAAAAGAAAAACTGAGTATCTCTGTGAAAAAGAGAAAGGAACTACTTCAAAAATTAGCAAATCAGAGTGAAGCCAATGATACTAATGAAGATCTGGATCAAAAAAACAAGCTATGTGAGAAGCTATCAAAAGAGGTCATTATGGTAAGGCATGAGATGGAATCAGGGGTTATGAGATTCACCCAAGAAATTGAAGAAAAAAGGAAAATTGAAGATAATCTAAAACAATCCCTCAAGGAAAAGATAGAGGACTTCTACAAAATGGACAGAATAATCAAGCAAATTGAATATGATCTTGAAGAAGCTAGAGATAATGAAGAACAACTTGAGAATCAGATAGACACTCTTAAACAAGATCTTCAAACAACAAATGAATACAAAGAGAAATTTAAGATAAGCTCAGCCCAACTTAAAGTTCTTCTTGAAAGCCAAAAGAGGGTAGATGATAAGCATGGCTTGGGATATGAGAAAGGTGAAAGATCCAGATCTAGTTAGAAGAACTTTGGATCAGGAAATCAAAGAAATAGGCCTAGAAGACCTCTGGTAAGGAAACCAAATGTTCAAAGATATCCATCCTTCAATGGATACTACTTCAATTGCAACAATTTCAGTCATAAAACAACTCAGTGCAGAAGGAGAATGAATCAGACTAACCCATCCTTCTCTAGACAATGTTTCAACTACAAAAGGTATGGTCACAAATCTCATGAATGCAGAAATATGCAAATAAGCAATTCATTCAATGGTAGATGCTTTGCATGCAATAGAATGGGACATATGGCTAATCAATGCAGATCAAGAGGATATCAATCAAATATGCAAAGAAATGTTGTTTGTTACAATTGCAATAGATCCGTTCATATTGCCAAATTTTGCAGAAGTAAAAATCAAGATAAAAAGGGTCCGGTGCATCATAATCAAAAATAAGATAAGGGTAAAGGCAAAGTGAATGTCGATGAAGTTCAAAGGGATATGAGCAAGATTTGGGTGAAGAAGAGTACATAAAATATTGGGGATGGATCCGCACCAGAATCCAGTGCTGATATTCCTTTGGGAAACTAAACAGATGAGCTCTGGCTTAGGGGGAGTCACAGAGAAAAATAAATTCTCCCAGCCAGTCAATTAGTGCCTAAATTTGGCACATGGAATGCTACGGATTAAAGGGTTCTCAGAAAAATATCTAAATAACCCTCGGTAAAAATATGAAAGATCCGCATGGAGTTTTGCAAGAGTTTAACCATTCAAGTTGATCTAGTTTGACGGCCATCTAGTAAAGTAGGATTTTCACAAACAGATCTGGTATGATTCAAAATTGAGATACTTTGATCTGCAGACCCATGGCATGACTAAAGAAAAGAAGATACATTGTCAATCCTCACTGACAATGATTCTAAGTTCAGCACAGTGATTCGAGAAGATCTTTGTCAAAACAGGGCAACCGGATAACTTAGGTTGTGCATTTATTACAAAAGGAAATTAAGCTTTGCACAAGGATAAAAGGGTTCATTCACTCATTATTTGCATATTTGCATTCGAGAAGAAGAAAAGAAGATCTCTGCATAAAAGTTTCTACAATCCACTCAAAGATCAACTGGGAAATCAAATTCAACCAGTGATTTGTTCCGGCTCCTATTTCAAACCCTGAGGCATAAAAAGGTACTTACATTCTGAAAATCTCTCTTTGAATCTTTTGCAAGATGGCTACTCTAATGGTTGTAAAGATCACTGATAGGCCATGTCCAAAATTCAAGAAACATCCCTATAAATCTCTAGAAGTTCATCCTTTAGGTGCATTTTCTAGCATTCCACATGGGGTATTGCATGTAGAAGATGTTAGGGTCTATATCCACACCAACATTAAGGAATTTGGAGACTCTAAGTTGATGGACATCTATCACAAACAACTAATAGATGAGAGTTTTGAACTCAATGTTGGCAAGAGACACTGTGTGGCTTCATGAGTGTTGTCATTGATGAAAACAAAGTCCATCCCACACATCCACAGGACATGGTATGACTATACCAGAAGACAAACTAAAGAGAATTTTGGTTCGATAAACAAGAATCGAGCATACAACAAGGTTTGAAAATTAGGTCCGGATCTCTCAAAGGAAGTATCTTAGTAAAGTGTGGACTTGGTGAAGTCAAGAGGAATACCATGACTAATACATTCCAGAGATTGAGCCTCTGATGATGAAAGAGTGAAAAGATATGAACACCTAAGTGTTGGGTTCCTGTTTGACAGAGTAAACTGAGGAAGAACTGACCGGCAGAGCATCAGACCTTAATCCGGATGAGATATTGATGGTGATCAAGTTTCTTAAGCGATCATTCATAATTGGCCGACATGATTGATGACTTCTATAAGTATCTCTTTGATATGCATCACTTGGTAAGCAAGGATTCAACTGACAGACCAGAGTTTGGGAAAATATTGAGTATTCCGGATGCCAACTAGAAAGATGTTGAAATCCTTTGTGCGGATATATATATACCAGATGGATTATGATGTGAGGGTGTGTGTGGTAGGTGATAGTGTGCGAAGAAAGGAAGAGATAGGTGTGGAAGTTATAATACAAGTCTGGTATGTGATAGAATAGCAGCACTAAAGGAGTGGAAGAATGAAATGTAGTAGATTAGTTTATTGAGCCTAACCGGAACTAAACCTCAACATATGTGGATACCTCTGATCAGTTCAAACACTTGGTTACTTTCTTTATACCTTGTAGACAGTGAGTCTCTTGTAGGCAGTGAGCCTCTTGTGAGCAGTGTGCTCAGGTAGTGAGCCCTAATTGGCAAGTGCCATTTTGTACTTCTTATTCTTCTAATAGAGAATACAATCTTGGGTTAATCACCCTGTGGTTTTTTCCCTTAACAGGGTTTTCCATGTCAAAAATATTGTGTTATGTGTGTTGAGTTTATTTTTGCTTCCATGGTTATGTATGCTTATATGTTTTGATATTGCACTAATTGTTAAAGAAGAAAAGAAAGTCAAATAATTAAGATAACTGATTCACCCCCCCTCTCAGTTATCAACAATTGGTATCAGAGCTAAGTTCCTCCTAACAGAGCCTAACAACTTGAGGAAGATCTGGGAATCTCAATGGATATGTATGGTATGAGGGAACAACTTCAGTCTACCCTAGATAATCTTGAGCAATCTCACTCTGAAGTCAATGACCTGAGGGAAAGACTCAAACAAGCTGATGATTTCATAAATGAGCTCAAAGAAAAACTAAGTATCTCAATGAAGAAAAGAAAGGAACTACTTCAACAATTAGCAAGTCAAAGTGAAGTCAATGATACTAATGAAGATCTGAATGAGAAAACCAAGTTATGTGAGAAGTTATCAAAAGAGGTCATTATGGTAAGACATGAAATGGAATCAAGAGTTATGAAATTCACCCAAGAAATTGAGGAGAAAAAAAAAAGTGAAGATAATCTAAAACAATCTCTCAAGGAGAAATTAGAAGACTGACACAAAATGGATAGAATAATCTGGCATCTGGAATCTAATTTTGAAGAAGCTAGAGACAATGAAGAACAACTTGAGAATTAGATAGACATTTTTAAAAGGGATCTTCAAACAACAAATGAATACAAAGAGAAATTCAAGATAAGCTCTGCTCAACTTGAAGTTCTTCTTGAAAGCCAAAAGAGGGTAGATGACAAGCAAGACTTGGTGTATGAGAAAGGGGAAAGCTCCAGATCTGGTCAGAAGAACTCTGGATTAGGAAATCCAAGGAACAGGCCTAGAAGACCTCCGGTAAGGTAACCAAATGCTCAAAGATATCCATCCTTCAATGGATACTACCACAATTGCAATAACTTTGGTCATAAAGCAAATCAATGTAGAAGAAGAATGAATCAGACTAATTCATCCTTCTCCAGACAGTGTTTTAACTGTAAAAGGTATGGTCACAAATCTCAAGA
This sequence comes from Cunninghamia lanceolata, assembly GCA_027924645.1. NCBI lineage: Eukaryota > Viridiplantae > Streptophyta > Pinopsida > Cupressales > Cupressaceae > Cunninghamia > Cunninghamia lanceolata. The sequence continues at coordinate 1,423,138 of BSBN01001151.1, forward strand.
ATGTAGAAATATGCAAATGAAAAATTAATTCAATGGTAGATGCTTTGCATGCAATAGAATGGGACATATGGCTAATCAATGTAGAACAAGAGGATATCAGTCAAATCTGCAAAGAAATGTTGTTTGATACAATTGCAATAGATCCGGTCATATTGCCAAATTATGTAGAAGTAAGAATCAGGATAAAAGGGGTTCGGTGCATCATAATCTAAATCAAGACAAAGGAAAAGGAAAAGTAAATGCAGATGAAGTTCAAAGGGAGATGAACAAGATTTTGGTAAAGCGAAGTACAGAAAATGTTGGGGATGGATCCGTACCAGAATCTGGTGCTGATATTCCTTCCAAAAATTAAATAGATGAGCTCTGGCTCAGGGGGAGTCAAAAAGGAAAACAAATTCCCCCAGCCAGTCAATTGGTGCCTGAATTGGCACATGGAAAGTTGCGGATTAAAGGGTTCTCAGAGAAAACATCTAAATAAGCCTTGATAAAGATTTGGAAGATCTGCAAGAAGTTTTGAAGAGGTTAATTATCCAAGATTGATCCAATTTAACAGTCATCTGGTAAGAGTAGGATTTTCACAGTTAGATCCGGTATGATTCAAAATTGAGTGGTGCAGGAGCACCTACCTGACAGCTGGCCTCCATGAGGCAGTTAGTTTGTTATAGGTCTGGTTAATGTTTCCAAGAAGGTCTTATAAGACCAATGCGTGTAATAAGGTCATGTTGACCATACTTTACTATTTTTAGATAGTTTGTTTGGACAGCTGTTATACGGTATGTCCAGTTGGATCTCCCAGCCGCCTGGAGAGATTTCCTAGCCGCTTGGAAGCTCCCAGCCGCTTGGAGTCAAGTTGGTAGTACTCGCGAGAATTCCTATTTATGCATTAGGATCGGTTGGTTTTAGATATATTGAGGAGCTAGGTTGCACAGAGTGAGACAGAGAGAGAGACAGAATATTGTATTTGCATTTTTTAAAATCAATAAAGAGATCATGTTTGTGTCCATTCTCTGTTTTGAATTCCATTGTGTAATTGAGTTGCTGTTCTGGTGGTTGCATGGATTCGCTGATCCATTCCACCGGTTGATTCGTCGAATCGGTGGAATGGCTATGTAAAATAGTTTAGGATTTAGTTTGCATTTTCTATTTGTTCACATGTATGTTTGCAGGATCGCAGTCGAGATGTGCTGAGAACCCTAGCATGGGCATGTGCTAGGTCGTGCTGGTAGTTCGAGTCTGGAAAGTTGTCCAGGAAGTAGATCGGTCACCTCAGGAGGTTCGGCAGATCGAAATTCGCTAAGGTTAGAAATTCGTCACAACGACATCATCAGGATATTTCTGTGTATATCCTGCAGTTACTTCAGGCGTCATCCAAGTAGATGGAGGTGAGCATGATACAGTTGTTTGCATAAGGTGAATGCATTTCGGGGTGATCATCACAAGGTGTTGCCGAGGAAGAGTATATCGGCATAAGTTAGTCGATTGGGTTGATAAAATCATCGCGGGCCGATAATGTTAAGTTTGGCCGACAGCAGGATATTGAAGGAACTGCATATGACGTCATCGTCATCAGGACATTCCAAAATATCACCTGATAAAGGTTTATCCTGCTGACCATAAGTGTTTTGGTATCGGCATAAGGCATTGAGAAGTTAAGTGGATCGGGAGGAGGATATTCGACAGAATATTCGTCATCAGTATAAAGTTGAGTATCATCATCAGGATGTTTCAATATGACCGGATAAGTCATATCCTAATGTTGCTTGTTTAAGTAGGTCAGAGATCAGGGTCACGTAAGTGTCTAAAGGAAAGGTGCATGAGAGTGTCGTCATCAGGATATATGGGAGGAACCAGATATTTTATATCCTGCTGATGAAGATGATGTCAAACATCATGATGCTGCAGATAGAGGTTGGCGGTAAGATGAACAGTGATCGTCAGGAGGATGATTGCGCTTGCCGAATATGATGAAGCTGCCGATAGCCGGATATGATGATGCTGCTAACAGGTGAAAGGTCGAAGGTTTGTCTGCAGGAGGATATCGGTCGGCAAGAGAAAATATGATGATGCTGACAATGTTAACAGAAAATATGATGATGATGATGGGTTGTAGACATACATGCTGTATGTCAAGGTTATAGTGTGGATGCCTCTGCATCATAGTGGTATCAGAGCTCAGCAAAAGGTCTAAGCTGTTGTGTGTTGATTCTGTCACTGAAAAGACAGAGGTAGAGGAGTGAGAGGTTGACAAAATGCCTCCGAAAGGTAATGGTACTGCAAGGGAATTGCAGGAGATGAAGGAAAAACATGCCAGAGAGATGAGGAAGATGAAGGAGCTTGCTGAAGCACTTCAAGCCAGGCTTGTAGCCCTGGAAAAGAACAAAAAGAGGGAAGTGGAAGACAGTGAGTCTGAAGAAGATGAAGATACTGTTGAAGAGTATGAAGAGGTAGCTAAAGAATTGGATGCTGAAGACCAGAGATTTGCAAAACTGTTAAAGGCAGTACAGAGTGATAAACCTAAGGTAAAGGTTGATGTTTCCAAGTATAATGGAAGTTTGAATGAAGATGAGTTACTGGATTGGATTGCTGCACTTGATAATCACTTTGAATGTGAAGATGTTGCTGAGGATCAGAAGGTAAAGATTGCAAAGACCAAGTTAGGAGGTCATGCTTTGGTATGGTGGGATTATGTACAATCCAAGAGAAGGAAACAAGGAAAGTCAAAGATCACTTCATGGGATAAAATGGTAGCAAGGATCAAAGGTAAATTCTTGCCCAAGGACTATGAAATTTAGATGTTTAAGAAGCTGCAATTTTTAAGGCAGAAGGAAATGGATGTGAAGGCATATACTGAGGAGTTTTATAAATTGAGTATGAGATCTGGTCATCATGAGAATGAGGTAGAAAAGGTAGCTAGGTACTTGGCTGGCTTAAGATTGAACATACAGGATGAGTTAGTTTTAGCTAACCCTAAGAATGTGGAAGATTGTTATCAAATGGCAATCAGGATTGAAGAAAAGGTGAATAGAAGACAAGATAAGTCCATGAGAGGAAGAGGAAACAATATGAGGGGAAGAGGATCAGCCCCTACAACAAGGCAAACCCATGAGGGTCAAGAAGACACTGGTAAAGGACAGGGACAGTCTGATTTCAGAGGTGGTAGATGTTCTACTACATTTTCAGGAAAGTGTTACACCTGTGGTGAGTTTGGTCATCCATTTTTCAAATGTCCAGAAAGCAAAGGTTCATCATCCAGAGATGATAGAACGAATGACAAGAGAGTACAACTTGTGCAAGAAGAGAAAGTAGAGGAAAGTGTGCAAAGTTCAAACACTTATCACGATAGAGTTCCTGACAATTATGGATATCCTGAGGAGGGAGAAGCATTGATGCTAAGGAGAACTAGTTTACAGACATCAAAGGATATGATGCAAAGAAGAGCTCTTTTCAAGACCACATGCAAGAGCAAAGGTAAAGTATGTAAGGTTGTCATTGATACTGGTTCAACAGACAACATGGTATCTCAGGAAATGGTGGATAAACTAAATTTGGAAAGGATTCCACACCATCACCCTTACAAGGCATCTTGGGTGAGTGATAGTCAATCACTTTTTGTATATGAACAGGCATATGTTGATTTTCAGATTGGAGCATATCATGATAGAGTTTTGTGTGACATTTTGCCCATGGAATGTTGTCACCTATTGTTGGGTAGGCCATGGCAATTTGATAGGAGGGTACTGTATGATGGGTATGCTAATACCTACACCATCAAGAAAGATGAGAAAACTATTATGTTGATGCCATTGCAGGAAGATGCTGCAGCACAGGAGGCAGCCAAAATCATTTTAGTGGGAAAGAAGGAATTTGTGCATATGCCTATAGCAGCAGGCATACAGGCAGTTAAGGACACTGCAGGGAAAGGAGTTGTTAAGGACAATAGTTTGAAGACAGTTTTAGTTTTGACTGACAGAGGTCAGCAGCAGGTTCAGAAACAGGTTTACAAACAGCCACCAGTTGAGAGGGGTGACAAGGATGTTGTCATAGTTGGGACTATTGTTTGTCCTATAAAAGTTGAAAGGAAGACAGAATTGAACATTGCAGAAGTTCAAGAGGAAATTCCTAAGGTTATTCAACCAGGTATTCAGACAGAGGTTCTGGTAAGACAACCTGACAAACACAAGGTATGTGTGAGAAGGGCCTACATTAACAGGCATGAGGGTTTACTTGCAAGACAGCAAGTTACAGTTCAGAAGTCTTGGAGCAGCCGAGAGCCAGCAGAGGACAAAGCTGGAACAGGTCAAGACACTGCAAAGGCAAAGTGTAAAGGTGGAGGACTTCCACAACCTAACTCATGGGACATGAGTTCTTTTCTATTGGGGAGTATGGTGCAGGAGCACCTACCTGACAGCTGGCCTCCATGAGGCAGTTAGTTTGTTATAGGTCTGGTTAATGTTTCCAAGAAGGTCTTATAAGACCAATGCGTGTAATAAGGTCATGTTGACCATACTTTACTATTGTTAGATAGTTTGTTTGGACAGCTGTTATACGGTATGTCCGGTTGGATCTCCCAGCCACCTGGAGAGATTTCCTAGCCGCTTGGAAGCTCCCAGCCGCTTGGAGTCGAGTTGGTAGTACTCGTGAGAATTCCTATTTATGCATTAGGATTGGTTGGTTTTAGATATATTGAGGAGCTAGGTTGCACAGAGTGAGACAGAGAGAGAGATAGAATATTGTATTTGCATCTTTTGAAATCAATAAAGAGATCCTGTTTGTGTCCATTCTCTGTTTTGAATTCCATTGTGTAATCGAGTTGCTGTTCTGGTGGTTGCATGGATTCGCTGATCCATTCCATTGGTTGATTTGTCGAATCGGTGGAATGGCTATGTACAATAGTTTAGGATTTAGTTTGCATTTTCTATTTGTTCACATGTATGTTTGCAGGATCACAGTCAAGATGTGCTGAGAACCCTAGCATGGGCATGTGCTAGGTCATGCTGGTAGTTTGAGTCTGGAAAGTTGTCCAGGAAGCAGATCGGTCACCTCAGGAGGTTCGGCAGATCGAAATTCGCTAAGGTTAGAAATTCGTCACAACGACATCATCAGGATATTTCTATGTATATCCTACAGTTACTTCGGGCGTCATCTGAGTAGATGGAGGTGAGCATGATACAGTTGTTTGCATAAGGTGAATGCATTTCGGGGTGATCATCACAAGGTGTTGCCGAGGAAGAGTATATCGTCATAAGTTAGTCGATCGGGTTGATAAAATCATCACGGGCCGATAATGTTAAGTTTGGCCGACAGCAGGATATTGAAGGAACTGCATATGACGTCATCGTCATCAGGATAATCGTCATCAGGACATTCTGAAATATCACCCGATAAAGGTTTATCCTGCTGACCATAAGTGTTTTGGTATCGGCATAAGGCATTGAGAAGTTAAGTGGATCGGGAGGAGGATATTCGGCAGAATATTCGTCATCAGTATAAAGTTGAGTATCATCATCAGGATGTTTCAATATGACCGGATAAGTCATATCCTGATGTTGCTTGTTTAAGTAGGTCAGAGATCAGGGTGACGTAAGCGTCTAAAGGAAAGGTGCATGAGAGTGTCGTCATTAGGATATATGGGAGGAACTGGATATTTTATATCCTGCTAATGAAGATGATGTCGAACATCATGATGCTGCAGATAGAGGTTGGCGGTAAGATGAACAGTGATCATCAGGAGGATGATTGCGCTTGCTGAATATGATGAAGCTGCCGATAGCCGGATATGATGATGCTGCTGACAGGTGAAAGGTCGAAGGTTTGTCTGCAGGAGGATATCAGTCAGCAAGAGAAAATATGATGATGCTGACAATGTTAACAGAAAATATGATGATGATGATGGGTTGTAGACATACATGCTGTATGTCAAAGTTTTAGTGTGGATGCCTCTGCATCATTGAGGTATCTTGATCTGCAGATAAATGGAATGATTGGAGAAAAGTAGATAGATTGTCAATATTCACCAAGAATAACTCTAAGTGCATCTCAGTGATCCAGAAAGATCTCTCTGGCCAAGGAGAACAAGGGAACCGAAATAACTTAAGTTGTACATTTATTACAAAATGGAATTAGGGTTTGCACAAAAATAAAAGGGATCTTTTGTTCATCATTTGCACAATTGCATTTGAGAAGAAGGAAGAAAGAGCTCTGCAACAAGATTGCTTCAACTCTCTCTCAAGGATCAACCGTAGAATTTGACTCAACTAGCGATCTTTTCAACTGTTATCATGAACCCTAGATACGTAAAAGTTATTTTCCGCTCTTGAATATCTCTCTCTTAATCCTTTGAAAGATGGCTACTTCAAATGTTGTCAAAATCACTGATAGACTGTGCCCTAAGTTCAAGAAACATCCTTACAAATCCCTAGAAGTTGATCCCCTAGGTGCATTCTCTAGTATTCTGCATGGGGTTCTGCATGTAGAAGATGTTAGGGTTTACATACACGGAAACATTGAAGAATTTGGGGAATCCAAGCTGATGGATATCTACCACAAGGAACTGATTGATGAATCACTTGAACTTAAACCCCAATACAAGGCCATCCGAGATAAGCATTTCAGACATTGCATCCATTTCCCCTATTTTGTAGAAGATGAATGGGTCCAATATGTTTTGAACAGAATACATGACAACTTCATGTGGTTGATGAGACCATTCAAGATAACCATGGATGCAATTAGGGCAGTAATCAGATTGCACTCATCTGGTGGGTTGCCTGCTCTCAAATCAGTTAAAAATCAAACTATAAGTGAGGCTACCAGATTAAAATTTGACAAGAGGGAAATGACAATAGAAGACATCTTAAATCCGGATATCAAGTTTGCCTCCATGATAATCAGTTACAAAATCTATCACTCCAGCAGGGAGAATTCTGTACCTGAAACTACAATTTATACTGCTTATCAGATGCTAGGAGAAAATGTTGACTATGATCTTTGTGAGCTTCTCCAGAACCAACTGTTAGAGAATTTGCAAAAAATTAAGAAGGATAAAAAGAATTCATTTAAGTATGGTGGCTTGATACTTTGTCTATTCTTCTACTATATGAATGAGCTACCCAGAACTAGTGGTCGGATATGGCAAAATAACAGACCTGTTGCCATACAAATCAAAGATTATATGTATGGGCTTGGTGATGCCAAGGCACAAAATACAGCACTGTGGGGTTACTTTAAAAACTTCCAAAGCATGATGCAGGCCAGAGAAAGAATCCCCCAATCTCTAGTTGAAAAATACAAGGATACAGTGTGCTTCATGGTAGACAATGATCAATGCCTAATGGAGGCAGTGGAATTGAGAACAGTGTGGATCATGCCAATGGGCTATGAGGTGGATGAGAAAATTTTGGAAATGCATGTCCAACACCTACTAAGTCAGCCTAAGGACCCTGAGCCAGAAAGGTTTGGAACCTTCCAAGAGTTGAGTGTAAAAGTTCATGTTGAACTAAGACAGCCTGAGATCAAGAGGAAAGTGAGAAGGGAAGTAGAAGAAGTCGCCAAGAAATATGGAATATCAAAGGAGGTAGTTGATGCCAATAGAGAGAAGTTGGAAAGGGCAGAGAAAGAAAGGCAAGAAACAGAAAAATAAAGTGCTCCGGTGCAAGCTCCCTCTCGAACCAAATCCTCCAAAAGCTCTACACCAACCACCTCTTAGAGTCAAAAAGCCTCAAAACTGGAAGTCAGGACATCCGGAAAGGGAGAGAAGAGAACTAAGACAAAGGCCACAAGGTCTTACATCAGTCAGAAGGATGATGAAGAGATAGAATCAGATGAGGAGATCAAGAAAAAAAAGAAGAAGAAAACATCTGGTGAATCCTCTATCGGTCATAACAAGGAAGAAGAGGTAGAAGAATTCGTTGAAAAGCCTACTCTCTGCATTGATGATATCATCAAATCAGTCACTGTGGATGGGAATCTGCAACCAATGACTGAATTTTATGATGAATATAATGAAGTTGATCAGAAGATCTTGCAAGATGCCACAGTTAGGTATCTAAACATCTACAACAAAGCATTCATTGAAATCATCTCTCTAATCCCCAAAAGTCTAGAGAAGGAACTTGAGATGAGGAAAAACAATGCCAAGGAAAAGGATATGGAGATCTGAGAACAAATAGCTATTCAGCTCTATCCTTCCATCACTCCAAAACAAATGAACATGATCTTCAAGGATTGCAAGGATGAGTTCCGAAGCAAAGCCAGAATGAACAAGCTTATGCTCGGAGAGACTGATCAGGTGGCAAAAGAGACTGAAGACATCCTCCAAAATGCATACAAAAGATTCAATATTCCTATTATAGAGGACATAAGTGATGAACCTTCTGATGTCGAAGGACTAAGCGTATCAAAGGAAGATCCTACAAAGAAAGTTTCAGAAGAATCAAAGTAGATAAGTGAGGAAAAGACCAAGGACCTGGATTCCTCTATTCTAGAAGAGGAAGTCCATGAAGAAAATATTTCTCATTCAAATTCCCTAATAGACTCCGGATCTAAAGGAGAAGAAAGAATAGAGGAGAAAATTAGTCAAGAAGAATAGGTAAGGGGAAGAGAAGAAGATCAAACAAAGAAGACCCCAGGGGACAGTTCTGAGGTTGCAGAAGGAAAGAAGACTCTGTCTCCGGCAAGAGACACTGCAGAAACAGTTAAAGTTCTTGACCAAAGAAATGATGGAGATTGATGAATCAGAACTATTTCAAGGACCATTCAATTTTGACTCCCTCTCCCCGGTTCAGACAATGAAGATAGCATCCTTTGCCCAAGCAAAGGCAAAAGAAAAAACTTTTAAAGTCTCACATGGAAGACTGTGAGCTAATAGAGATTGCATCCGGTATGTTGGAGAAGATCATGCCATCCTTCCAGAAGGATCTTTTGGCCTCTTCATCTAGTAATATGAAATCTCTTGTTAATTCTGTTAGCACACATTTTGATTCTTTGGAGAAAGCAGTAGAAGAGAAAGTCCGAAAAGAATTTTTAGGAAAGAGATTCTCTGAGGTGCAAGGACTTATAACCAATGATAGGAGAAACTTGGCTATTGGGATAAAGCGCTTAGAAAATGCTCTTAAAGATGGCAAAGATTTATACAAATTTTGTCTATCTTGGTCCACCGTGACAGCAGACATTTTCAAGAAGCTGGAAGAACAAGAGAGCAAACTATCAAGCTTATCTCAAAATTTTGATCCTCTCACCTCTTCCATAATGAATCAAGAGTGTCAGACTATTGTCACTGTAAATGAAATAAAGAATCTTGAGAAGGAGAAGAAAAATAGAATAAGCAGGCTAAGTGAACTAAGAGGGATAATTATCCCCAAGTTAGAGGCAATGCATGAGGCCCTAACTGATGCCCAGACCACAGCCCAAACTAGTGATCTGGTAGACTTAAAGAGGACAGAAGCCTTTGCATTTTTGCTTAGTGGTCATATCTCAATTGTGGACAGGATGAAGCAGAGTTGGGCAATAGAATTTGACCAGTTGAAAACAATTTTTATGGATATACTTAAGTATATGTAAGTATAACTTGTATATATACTTATGCGGATATGTATAGGCTGATTTTTGGAAATTTTGGTGTGCGGATTCTACCCTTTGCCATTGATGTCAAAGGGGGAGTGAAGAGTAGTGAAAAATGTAGAATCTAGCTAAGGGAGAGCTCCGGAAAAGTGTACATTAGAACAGAGCATCAGCTAAGGGGGAGTGTAGTGTGACACTTAGTCATTTTTCACTAAGTGTTGCCATCAATGCCAAAGGGGGAGATTGTTGGCAAGAGACACTGTGTGGCTTCATGAGTGTTGTCATTGATGGCAACAAAGTCCATCCCACACATCTGTAGGACATGGTATGACTATACCGGAAGACAGACTGAAGAGTATTTTGGTCTGATAAACAAGAACAGAGCATACAGCAAGGTCTGACAATCAGTTCTGGATCTCTCAAAGGAAGTATCTTAGTAAATTACAGACTTGGGAAAGTCAAGAGGAGTACCATGACTAATACATTCCAGAGATTGAGCCTTCGGTGATGAAAGAGTGAAAAGATATGAACACCTAAGTGTTGGGTTCCTGTTTGGCAGAGTAGACTAAGGAAGAACTGACGGACAGAGCATCAGACCTTAATCTGGATGAGATATTGATGGTGATCAAGTTTCTTAAGGGGTCATTCATGATTGGCCAACATGATTGATGACTTCTATAAGTATCTCTTTGATACGCATCACTTGGTAAGCAAGGATTCAGCCGACAGACCAAAGTTTGGGAAAATATTGAGTATTCTGGATGCCGACTAGAAAGATGTTGAAATCCTTTGTGCGGATATATATATACCAAATGGATTACGATGTGAGGGTGTGTGTGGCAGGTGATAGTGTGCGAAGAAAGGAAGAGATAGGTGTGGAAGTTATAATACAAGTTCGGTATGTGATAGAACAACAGCACTAAAGAAGTGGAAGAATGAAATGTAGTAGATCAATTTATTGAGCCTAATCAGAACTGAACCTTAGCATATGTGGATGCCTCTGATCAGTTCAAACACTTGGTTACTTTCTTTATAAATTTTAGACATTGAGTCTCTTGTGAGCAGTGTGGTCAGGCAGTGAGACCTAATTGGCAAGTGCCATTTTGTACTTCTTATTCTTCTAACAGACAATACAATCTTGGGTTAATCACCCCGTGGTTTTTTCCTTTAATAGGGTTTTCCACGTCACAAATATTGTGTTATGTGTGTTGAGTTTATTTTTGCTTCCATGGGTATGTATGCTTATATGTTTTGATATTGCACTAATTGTTAAAGAAAAAAAGAAAGTCAAATAATTAAGATAACTGATTCACCCCCCCTCTCAGTTATCAACACTCAAACCTCAATACAAGGCCCTCCAGGATAAACACTTCAGACATTGCATACACTTTCCATGTTTTGCAAAAGATGATTGGGTCTGATATGTCCTAAGCAGGATGCATGATAATTTCATGTGGTTAATGAGGCCCTTCAAGATAACAAAAGAGGCCATCAGGGAAGTAACTGGACTGCACTCATCCAGTGGGTTACCTACACTCAATTCTGTCAAGAACCAGACAGTAACTAAAGCCACCGGATCTAAGTTTGACAAGAGAGCAATGACCATAGATGACATCATAGATCTGTATATCAAATTTGCCTGAATGATAATTGGGTATAAGATCTATCATTCTAGAAGGGAGAATTTTGTGTCTAAAACTGCAATATATGTAGCATATCAGATGTTGAGGGAAAATGTAGATTATGACCTATGTGATCTTTTCTTAAATTAACTGTTAGAAAACCTATAGAAGATCAAGAAGGATAAGAAGAACTCCTTTAAGTATGGTTGTTTAATACTGTGTCTATTCTTCTATTACATGAATGAGCTACCTAGATCAAGTGGTTGGGTTTGGCAAAATGACAAACCAGTTGCAATCTAGATTAGAGATTATATGTATGGACTTGGTGATACTAAAGCTCAAAGCACATCTCTCTGGGGTTACTTTAAGAACTTCCAAAGCATGATACAAACCAGAGAGAGGATACCTCAATCCATAGTTGAGAAATACAAGGATACAGTGTGCTTCATGGTTGGCACTGATCAATGCCTAATGGAGGTAGTTGAGCCCAGAACAGTGTGGATAATGCCAATGGGATACGAGGTTGATGAGAAAATCTTGGAGCTACATATTCAACACCTATTGAGCCAGCCTAAGGACCCTAAGGTAGAAAGGTTTGGAACCTTTCAAGAACTAAGTGTAAAAATACATGTTGAGCTAAGACAACCAGAGATAAAGAGGAAAGTTAGAAGGGAAGTTGAGGAAATTGCCAAAAGATTTGGCATATCAAAAGAGGCAGTAGATGCAAACAGAGAGAAAATGGAGAAGGCTGAGAAAGAGAAACAAGAAACAAATAAAGGAGATGTTCTGGTACAAGCCTCCTCCTGGACTAGATCCTCTAAGAGCTCTGCATCTGCCACTCCTAAAAGCTCAAGAGCCACCAAACTGGAAATCAAGACATCCAGAAAAGGAGAAATGAGGATGAAAAAAAAAGCCACAAGGTCATACACAAGTCTCAAAGATGATGAAGAAACAGAATCTGATGAGGAAATTGAGAAAATGAAGAAGAAGAAAATATCTGAGGAATTCTCTGCTAGTAAAAACAAAGAAGAAAAGGCAGAAGAATTTGTTGAAAAGCCCACTCTTTCCATTGATGACATCCTCAAGACAATTACTATGGATTGGAACTTGCAACCAATAACAGAGTCTATGATGAATACAGTGATACTGACAAGAGGATTCTGGAAGAAGCTACAGTCAGGTACCTGAACATCTACAATAAAGCATTCATTGAAATTATATCATTAATTCCCAAAAGTCTAGAGAAGGTACTTGAACTAAGAAAAGAGAATGCAAAAGAAAAAGACTTAGAGATTCGGGAATAGATAGCAATTCAGCTCTACCCTTCTATTACTCCAAAGCAAATGGGCATGATCTTTAAGGACTGTAAGGATGAATTCTAGAGTAAAGCAAGAATGAATTAAGTTATTCTTGGAGAAACTGACCAAGTAGCAAGAGAAACAAAAGACATCCTCTTAAATGCCTTCAAAAGATTCAATCTTCCTATTGTAGAGGAAACAGATGAAGAACCCTCTACCATGGATGTTGAAGGATTAAATGTAACCAATGAAGAATCTTCCAACAAAGATGTAGAAGGATCAAAAGAGATAGATGAAGAGAAGTCTAAGGACTTGGATTCCTCTATTCTGGAAGAGGAAGTTCATGAAGTAGTAAACACAGGTAACATCTCTCCTCCGGATCCCATTGCAAACATTCTAGATTCAGGAGCTGAAGGAGAAGGAAGAAAAGAGGAGAAAGTGAGTCAAGAAGAGGAGGTAAAGGGAAAATAAGAAGAACAAGCAGAGAAGACCTATGATGACAGTTCTGAGATCCCAAAAGAAAAGAAGACTCAATCTCTGGCAAGAGACACTACAGAGGCAGTGAAGAATTTCTTGAACAAAGAAATGATGGAGATAGATGAACCTGAGCTATTTCAAGGGCCACTAAATTTTGACTCTCTCTCTCTGGTCTAGACAATGAAAATAGCATCTTTTGCTCAAGCCAAAGAAAAAGAAAAACTCTTGAAATCTCACATGGAAGAATGTGAGCTGTTGGAGATGGCATCTGGGATGCTGGAGAAGATTATGCCATCATTCCAAAAGGATCCTTTGGCCTCACCATCGGGCAACCTAAAATCTTTGGTAAATTCTGTTAGCACTCATTTTGAATCTTTAGAGAAATCAACAGAAGCAAAGGTCCGGAAGGAGTTTTTGGGAAAAAGATTCATTGAAGTACAAGGACTCATTGCTAATGATAGGAGGACCCTAGACATTGGAATAAATAGTCTTGAAAATGCTCTTAAAGATGGTGGGGACATGTACAAATTTTGTCTATCTTGGCCCAAAGTGACAGAGGATATTGAAAAGAAGGTGAAAGAACAAGGTAAACTGTCAAGTTTATCTTAGAATTTTGATCCCCTCACTACATCCTTAATCAAAGAAGAATGCTAGGCCATTGTCATCATAAATGAAATAAAGAGGTTGAACAAAGAAAAGAAGGATATAATAAATAGAATGAGTGAACTCAGAGGGATAATTATCCCTAAGTTAGAGGCAATGCATGAGGCCTTGACAGATGCTCAGACCATAGCTCGGACCAGTGATCCGATAGATTTAAGAAGGGCAAAAGCATATTCATTTTTGTTGAGTGGTCACATCTCCATTTTGGATAGGATGAAGTAGAGCTGGGCCATAGAATTTGTACAGTTGAAGGCCACTTTTGCGGATATACTTAAGTATATGTAAGTATAACATATATATATACTTATGCAGCCATGTATATGTTATTTTTTGTAAATTTTGGTGTGTGGATTCCACCCTTTGTCATTGATGTCAAAGGGGGAGTGAGGAGTAGTGAAAAATGTGGAATCCAGCTAAGGGGGAGCTTTGGTAAAATAGTGCAAAAGACAGAGCATCAGCCAAGGGGGAGTTTACTACAACACTTAGCCATTTTTCACTAAGTGTTACCATCAATGCTAAAGGGGGAGATTATTGGCAAGAGACACTATGTGGCTTCATGAGTGTTGTCATTGATGGCAACAAAGTCTATCCCACACATCCGCAATACATTGTATGCCTATACCGGAAGTCAGATTGAAGATTGTTTTGGTCTGGTGAACAAGAATAGAGCATGTACAAGGTCTGACAATCAGGTACGGATCTCTTAGATGGTGTGACTCAACAAGTTGCAGACTTGGATAAGTCAAGAGGAGTATCATGACTACTATATTCCAGAGATTTAGCCTCTGGTGATAAATCATGAAAAAGATATGAGCATCTGAGTGTTAGGTTCCAGACAAGCAGAGCAGACAGAGAAAGAATTGACTAGCAGAGTATCAAACTTCAATCCGAATGAGTAAATGATGTTGATCAAGCAATTTATGGGATCATACATTGTTGGCCGAGATGATTAATGACTTCTATGCCTATGCTTTTGATACACATCACAAATCAAGCATGGATTCAACCGACAGATCAGTAACTTGTAAATATCTTGAGTGTTCTTGTTGTTGACTAGAAAGTTGATGAAATCCTTGATGCAGATATATATACCAAATGGATTCTAGTATGTAAGTGTGACAAATATAGAAGTGAGGAAATAAAGTATGAAGAAAAGTAGGGACAAGTGTGAAAACAACAGATCAAGTTCGGTATGTGACAGAGCAATAGTATTAAAGTAGAGGAAGAATAAAGTGCATCAAATCAGTGTAATGAGCCTAACCGGAACTGAACTCTTGCATTTGTAGATGCTTCTCATCAGTTCAAACACCTGATTACCTTCTGTAAGTTCTGCAGATAGTGAGTCTCTTGTAGGTAGTGTGCCTCTTGTGAGCAGTGTGCTTGGGCAGTGAGCCCTAATTAGCAAGTGCCATTTTGTACTTCTTATTCTTTTAACAAAGAATACAATCTTGGGTTAGTCACCCTGTGGTTTTTCCCTTAACAGGGTTTTCCACGTAAAAATCCTTGTGTTATGTATGTTGATTTTATTTTTGTTCTCATGATCACATATGCTTATATGTTTTGATGCTACACTAACTATTAAAGAAGAAAAGAAAGATAAGAAATTTGAGATAACTGATTCACCCCTTCTTTAAATTTTGCACAAAGATAGCTTCTTCAACTCAATGATAGGATCTTGGACCATTTTTTATGCTATAACTGCTATAACTAATTAGTAACATGACTCTCACAAGGTGGTTGGGTAACTCTTTAGTATAATAGTCCTTTTGTAAAATGAATGATGTGTGTTCTTGCTGAGTGGCAAACCCTCTTCCACTGTCATAGAAAGAAACATGCACATTAGGTCTTATTGGGAAAATTCTCAAGCATTGGATCAATAATCAATCCCATGAAGATACTAAAACCCCCATGATGACAATCCCCTAGATCTATAGCATATGATTTTCAATTTCAAAACATGACTATGCTATTTATAACAGTCATAAATGACTGATCTATTGCAAGTATCTGTATAATCGGTCTTGTCATTGATGTCAACATAGATGTGTTGTCATTAGTGTCAACTATGCTCCTATCTTGTTTCTTTCTTGTAATAAGTAATATGCTTTGTATTTATTTATGTAAGTGATCTTGATGTTGAGAAAATTGAGAAAATTAGCTCCTCTGGTACAAACAGTGAGTTGCAGTGGAAATAATGTATTGCATACAGAAGAACAGTCCAAGAGATTGCCTTGCATTTCTTGTAGGATGATTATCTTTGTCTGTGGATTGGAAGTTATTTAGAAGTCTGTCTAAAGATGCTATGTTTTGAGTTTGAGCCTCTGGTATGAAGAATTGAGTGAGTTATGATCACCAGAGTGAAAACAACTTTTTCTGTATGTTTGGAAATGACAGGGAGAAAGTATTATGCATTGCATTCCTCTGTATTGAATTATTTTGATCTACGGTTTCAGAGTTAAGTCTGAGATGATGTTATGTGCCTTCACCTCCAATGGTTCATGATTTCATGCTCTGCAAGCAATCTTTTCATTATGACAATGGCTGGCAGTGTTGGCTATGTTCTCCGGTTTGAAGAATCTTCTCTACATCGTGGTTAAAGGTTGTGTAATTGTTCTTGATGATTATAATATGCTTTTGGATGTCTCCTGATCATGTTCCTACCTTTGGATTGGTCCGCAGAGAATAATTTAGATCGTGGGTGAAGTTTGTTCCTTGAAGACCTAGTGTTCTCACTAGTCTTGGTCGACTTGGTTGATTTCACTAATTGTGGAGATGCCTTGAATATTGTGGAAGTGTGTCGTGGTGTGGAGAATTGCATTTGAGTCCTAGCTAAGGTGTCACGTGATCCACATACATCTTTACCTTAGCAAATTTTGTTTAGGTCTAGACCTATTTCTTTATATTATTGTAATGCCAACCTTGGAGAATGTTCCAATGGTTGATGAATGTAATGCTAACCTTGATGTACATTCCAAGGTTGATGAATTGTATAAAAGCATGTAATAGAGTTGTGAAAAAGTGTGTGGAGTGAAGATGAAGAGATAAGTGTGAAGGTGTAAAAGTGCATAGCAAAGAATTCATATTGTAGTTCAATGGAACTAAGCCCAGGCATGGAGTAGATGTTACTTAATAATCAGTTCACCATTTTGGTAGTGAGCCACCCCTTGGCAGTGAGCCATTCTTTGCAGTGAGCCCTGTAGGCAGTGAGCCTCTATTTTTCGATATTGTTATAACTCATATATTTCTATGGGCTAACACCCACCATGGTTTTTACCTTTTAGGGTTTTCCACGTTAAAATCTAGTGTCCATTGTGTTGAATGTGTGATTATAATTAATTTTATGGTTTCATGCTTTCATGGTTAAATTTAATTATCAGTAATTAAGTACTTGATGGTTTGATATTCATATCTTAGTTTTTGTGACAACTGATTCACCCCCCTCTCAGTTGTCCAGTGTATTCAACAATTGGTATCAGAGCCAAGATCCTCGGTGGTAAGCTTAATAGCTTGAGGTAGATCCAGGATGTCTTACAAGAAGGAGGCTCCGCAGTATGATGGGACAAATTATGCAACTTCAAAGATTTGCATGAAAAGGCATCTGATTTGTATTGGTTATAAAGTATGGAAAGCGACACAAATTGAATATACCATGTCAGAGACTAGTCTAACAACTGAAGATGAAATCAAAGAATATGAGGTAAATATAAAATCCAGAGATGCTCTATTGAGTGCATTGACTGACACTGATTTAATAAAGGTCATGGATTATGAATCAGCTAAAGAAGTCTGGGATAAGATGAGTAATTTATATGAAGGAGATGAATTTGTAGAGAGTGCCAAATTGCAGGGATTGAAAGCCAAATATGAAGGTCTTAAGATGGGAGAAGATGAAAACATAACATCCTTCATGCAAAAGGTTGATGAACTTGTTACTAGTATCAAAGGTATGGGAGGAGCTATTGATGAAACTAAAGTTGTGATGAAAATTCTTAGGTCATTACCTAAATCCTATGCTCATAAGGTAGCTGCAATTGAAGAAATAATGACTATGAAAAAAGATTAATAAGGATTAGTTGCTTGGTAAGATTACTAATTTTGAAATGAGAGAGTTTGGTGATGCTCTTCCAAAAGTAGAAACTGCTTTCAAAGCTAGTACTTCAGAGAAGATCTCTAGAACAGAAAAGTACAAGGTGTAACCTGATGATGAGCTTGATGAAATTGAAGCCAACTTTGTTGACAGACTGCAAAGAGGCTCTGGTAAGTTCAAAGGCAAATTACCTTTCAAATTTTTTTCATGTGGTAAAGTAGGTCATTATGCTTCTAGATGTCCTGAAAGAATTGAAAGGAATAGAAAAAGATTTGAGAACAGGCCTAGAGCTCCAAAGAGATGTTACTATGTTAGAGATTTTGATGATGAAGGTGTGACTGATGGTGAATCTGATGATGCTAGTACTAGTGCAAATGAATGCCTATTTACTTCTATTATAGAAGAACCTATGTCTACTAATCCTGCTAGTTGTGTGAAGGAAGAAAAACCAGTGGAAGAAAGTGCTTTGGCTATTCAGGTTGAAAAAGACAAGGATGAATGGATTATTGATAGTGGATGTTCACATCACATGACCGGTGATAAAAGTAACTTTGTAAGTTTGGAAAAATATGATGGAGGACTGGTTAGGTTTGGAGACAATGAAGCTGGTAAGATTTGTGGAAAAGGATCTATTTCATTTGATGGAAAGCATAATACTAACAATGTCCTATATGTGAAAGGCTTGAAGCATAATCTTTTGAGTGTTGGTCAAATGTGTGACAAAGTTTATGATCTGAGATTCAAAGACAATGGATGCAAGATCATGGTAATCTCTAAAACTGTGATTGCTACTGGTAAGAAGACCAGAGGTAACATCTATCAATTGAGAGGAACTAATTATTACTATTTATTAGCCCAAACAGATGAGAGTTGGTTGTGGCATAGAAGGTTGTACCATATAAATCTTGATAATCTGGTAAATATAAGTTTAGGTTAGACCATGAGAGACTTACCAAAACTATTTGCAAAGAATGTCAGTTGGGGAAGTAGACAAGAACAAGTTTCAAGAGTAAAGAGTAATTGGTTTGCTAGATCTAGTTCATATAGATCTATGTGGTCCTACAAGGATAAGAAGTCTACAAGGTGAGTCGGTGACAGGTACTTCATGTTGCTTATTGATGATTATTCTAGAATGACTTGTGTTACTTTTCTAAGAGACAAATCTAAAGCCCTAGAGAAGTTCAAATCCTTCAAGGCAATGGTTGAAAATGAAATAGAACTGAAAATCAAATGCTTGAGGTCTAGTAGGGGAGGTGAGTTTACATCAAATGAATTCAACAATTTCTATGAACAGCAAGGAATAAAGAGATAGTTGTCTACTCCTAGGACTCCTTAGCAAAATGGAGTTGTGTAAAGGAAGAATAGGACAGGTCAAGAAGCTTCCAAAATAATGATGAAGGAAGGAGGCCTGCCAGAAGTTTTTTGGAAAGAAGCTATACATAATGTTGTCTACATTCAAAATAGAGTTCAAGTGAAAGGTAATGGTACTAAAACCCCCTATGAATTGTTGTATGGAAGAATTCCAATAGTATGATACTTCAAAGGTTTTGTAAGCAAGTGCTATATCAGAAGAGATGAAGACCTAGGGAAATTTGATGCAAGATGTGATGAAGGAATTTTCCTTGGATACTCTACCAAGAGTAAGGCCTACCAGTGCTACAACAAAAGGTTGAAAAAGATTGTGGAGAGTACAAATGTGAAGGTGGATGAAGGAAAAATAAAAACATCATATCAGAGTGGCTATGAGTTAGATGAACCTGCTGATACAACTTATGAAGAAAAATTTGAACAAGAAGACAATCAAAGTGAAAAAGAAAAGGCTATGAAAATTGCCATGTATGTAAGAATCAATCACTCTGAAGATCAAATTATTGGAGACAAAGAGAAAGGAGTACTAATAAGGAAAAGAGTTGCAGAAGAACAAGTGAATTACATTTTACTCTCTACAATTGAACCAAAAACTGTGAATGAAGCCTGCAATGATGAAAATTGGGTTAAGGCAATGGAAGAAGAACTAATGCAGATAGAGAAGAATGAAACTTGGGAATTAGTTCCTAGACCTACTGACAAAAACATTATTGGAACCAAATGGGTCTTCAGGAATAAGTTGAATGAAAATGAAGAAGTTGTAAGGAATAAAGCAAGACTTGTATGTAAAGGATATTCTCAAATTGAAGGAATAGATTTTGAAGAGACTATTGCTCCAATAGCTCGGTATTGAGGTAATCAAAATGTTTTTGGCATTTGCAGCTCATAAAGATTTCAAAGTGTATCAGATGGATGTGAAATCTGCATTCCTAAATGGTGAGTTAGAAGAGGTAGTCTACATTGAGCAACCGGAAGGATTCCAACTATCAAATCAAGGTGATATGTTATGCAAGTTGAAGAAAGCTTTATATGGACTCAAGCAAGCTCCTAGGGCATGGTATGCAAGGATGGATAAGTACTTATTGCAATTAGGATTCAGTAGAGGAACTACTGACAGTAATCTTTATTTCAAGATTAATGGTGATCAAATTTTGATTGTTCAAGTCTTTGTTGATAATATCATCTTTAGAGGAAATGAAGGTATATGTATGAAATTTGCTGGTGAAATGCAGAAAGAGTTTGAGATGTCTATGTTTGGTGAGATAAACTTCTTTCTGGGTTTGCAAATCAATCAATCAGATAAAGGGATCTTCATATCTCAATCTAAGTTTGTGAAAGAGTTGTTAAAGAAGTTTGGGATGGAAGACTCTAAACTGGTATGTACTTGTTGGAGTAAAGACAACATTGAGAGGGGGGGTGAATAAGTGTTGTAGATAAAAACAATTCAATCAACTTCTTATCAAATCTTGAAAAATAGAAAGTAATGATGCCGATGCAATGCAAGAAACCAAACATTGTACAATAAAGGACAGGTTATTCAAGATGAAGAACAAATGTACCATGCATCAAAATGAGACCATAACACAAAGGTTTTAGGAGTGGAAAACCCTCATGGGGTAGAAAAACGACTCAGTATTTATGCCTCACTGGCTTAATCAAAATGTGCTTCACAAGCAAATACAGATGCCTCATTGGCTAATTGTGCCTCACTGGCCTTTTATACAGTCTACCTCACTAGCATAATACATTCTCATGAATACAATGGAGAATTTGAAATCAATACAGAGGTGTTGATGATGATGTTACTCACAAACAAACATGAAATAAAAGTTACACAACAACCTTTATTTATCTTGAAAGATACGATGAATTCAAAGAATTCATGATCCCAAGTCTCCGTTGATTAGTTCATAATCTACTGACATTACTCAGTGGTTGATGTGTGTTGTTGTTTTCCATTCAGGGGCCTTATGTACTTTATTGATTTCTACAAAGCTCATTAGTATTCCTCCAAATATCATGTCCTTTATGTCTGCTCTACATAGATTTCCAACAATTCAACCTCTACACTATGAATTTACTCAAATAATGTGCCTACAGGTTGATATTTGCATGATTTCTACCATTATTTGTAATTCTTTGCATGATATTTTCAACACCACATGCATTTAGCTCAAATATGCTAATGATCTTCAATTACCTACAAGATGTCAGCATATTTCTCTATTCTACTTATTATTTGTCATGATTTGCAGTTATGAAATTAAGACAAAGAAATAACAAAGATAGGGTTTAAAGAATGAGATTCCCAAAATTACTGGACTGAGATCACTGATCCACATACATGTTTTGATATAGCAATGAAGAGAAGAAAACTAGAATCATACTTCACCAGGACATTCCACAAATCCACATAATCTAGTGCAAATCTTCAAAGCAAAAGTTGACAACAACATGCAATAAAATGAAAGCACTTCTATTGAACACAACATTCGCCATTACATATCCAGAAATCAACTTGAAGATTACGTAAAGTTTACAATCAGGATGTAATCTAAAGCTTCATCTCCATTCAGTATACTTTAGAACAAGTACATTTATAATGATCTGAAGAAAGAACCTTGATGTTTCAACAATTCAGTCCTCATTAGTCTCGGTAATCCAATCTCTTATATGAAATTAGCTTAGTCAGATTTTTTAAAATGATTGACCTCTCTCCTTCCCTGCGTTATGACAAATCATGGCCCTCTTATAGAATGGAGGCCAGAAAATGGTTACAATGATCCAAGGATCAAGATCCTCTTAGAACAATCAACGGTCTAGATGAACAACACGTGCCTGCCAATTGGCAATCACACAGCTGGCATAGAATATTCCATCATTTTGGACTTGATTCACTCTCCAGCTGGCAAAAAATGCATTTGATAATATCCTCCTTAGTTCTAGTTCATGTTGCCTCTATGTACAACTTTGCCACTTGTATTCTTTGTAAATTTTGCCATTTCCCGCGCAAGATTCACCTTCTGATACACCATCTCCACTTTGTCATTTTCCATACACCTGCGCACCTGATAACAGACACAAGTTAATAAAATGTACTTTAAAATTCACTTTCAATTTGATCATAACTTTTTTCCTTAAACATACAAGCAGTCAAATATACAAAGAATTTTCTATATTTAACTTCCTCTTGACATCCGGCTTGTATATTCTCTTTGCATATCAGATTGTACATTGTAGACATACAAGTAGTAAAACATACAAGAACCTTTCTACTTTTAATTTTCTCTTTGCGTCCGGCTTGCATATAAAATTGTATGTATCACTTTGTATATCAGCTTGTATCTCTGCAATGTATAAAGCACTTGTATCTAACCTTTATATTCAAGCACGAACACATACAAATTCCTTTGTATCCCCCTGTTGGACCTCAACTTTTCATTAACCACAGTTTACCTACCCGTCAGATCCATGATGTATATAAAGTGCAATGTATCCCTTTAATATACATTAAGAAGTGATGCATCATGTTTATCGGATTGTAATCTTTTTTGAGATCTGCCTTGTATGTATTGCAATGTATGTATACCCCGAAACATACATACAAGGCGCAGAATATACAACCATAAAACTACATTTTATAATCTTTCAATTCTACGACATGTACATGGCATTGTATATCTACTTTGCATGTTTATCCTTGCATCTCAAACATGCAAAGCCCAATATACATCTGACGGACTTATCGCTTCTATTCATTTCTCCTTTGAATTCCGTCAGGTCCGCGACATGCATATATCATTGTATATCTTCTTTGTATGTTTCATTTGGAAAACATACAAACTTAAAATGCATCTGCCAGACTTAATTATATATACATTTTAATTCTCAACTCCGCCGGGTCCGCGGCTTGTATGTAAAAATAAAGTGTTAGCGACATGCATACAAGTAAACAATACATCCAAACCCGATGACCCGATCTACAAGCAACTTTGTATATGTATCATACAATGACACAACATACAAACAACGCTGCATATACAATGACCTGACATACAAAGGACCTTGTATATGCAACATACAAACCTGATTATTGCACATTTTACCAAAAACACACAACTTGCAAAATACAAGGAATTTTAAAATGGTTCAAAAAGCAACCCTCACTCATTTTTGACAAGGAATTCACCCATACTCTACCCTGGTACTTAATGCTTATTTTTCTTTATTTTGAACAAGGTTTGTAACATTCACTTTCTTTTCCCTTTGCCACTAAGAAGAACAACACACACACAAGCAAAAGCAACAGCCACAACAGGGGTCCTGATTTTGCTAAGGAGTAAAATGGGGTGTGTTGTGAACATCACAACAACTAGCAACCAAACAAAACAATCAAATTAAAAAAACATTAAAGGAAACTGAATGAAATAAATTCATAACTTCCAACTATCTTTTCTGCAAATCATTATTCAACTTGAGACTTAATGTATTCAATAAGGTGCATGAATTTTCCTTTCAGTTTAAGTGGGTGCACGTGATTAATAATCCTCATCTTGAAAATCAATTGAACAAACTAGTGACTGATATTAGACTACATAGTTGATGTCATTCCCTCATAGCCAACCAGATAGAGCCTTGCTGCCAGCAGGCATCCATAGCCCCGACAAGGTTATCGTTACAATTCTCCTAAGTAGAGCCCCACTGCCAGCAAGCGTCTATAGCCCTGGTAGAGTTACTTAGATGGATTAACCTGGATTTTCAAAAAAATCTATTTTATTATTTTATTTATTTTATATTTTGTATTTGATAAAGATTTCATAAGATATTACAGTGGTAACTTCATGATGCAAGGAGTGATCACTTGCTAAAATTAAGCTGAGAATTGCAATGGTAGCAAGGGTGACCTCTGATTTTTCACCTAATATCTACACTGGTAGGTTCAACAAACCCAAGGATTTTAGGTGTTCATTGTGAGAAACCTTCCTTGAATACTCAACCCACAGTTATTGAATACAAAATTTCACAAGTCAAACAACTTTTTGCATTCATGACAGTCACAACAAGTTATGTGTAAATTTCAAATAATTAACCTGAATGTTCTAAATTTTCCATTGTTTTCAGTGGTTGTTAGTCTGCTCTTGCATATTCTAAATCAAAACAAAGACCCCAACACACAAGAAAACAACAAAGCAAACAAAACAAGCAAACTGTACAAACAACTAACCTATGAAACTAAAAACCCTACAAGGCAAATAAAACCCAGGAAAAGACCCAAAGACACCTGTATTTGCGTACTTCTTTAGATTGTGTAGGAGCATCAGGGCACTAGCTATGGTTCTGATCCTAGCAAATTCATCTTTGTATTCTGAAAAATATTCTTGTGTTATAAATTCACTGTATTTAACAAAATAACCTCAGATTATCAGCAACTGAGGAAGTTCATCATGTTCATGACATATCCATATGCATGTCTTATCTCCCAAATTTCCATAATCAAAATAATAATCAACATCATTTACTATGGAAAGGAGAAATACAACCTAGTGTATCTCTGGTTCTACAAGACATGTTGGTTTGCTGACAACTAGTCTTCCATTTGACTTTGCATTTTTATTGCTTAGCTCAATGTCTGGTCTTACTTTGAATTGAAGAATGTATGACTCTTGAAGTATTATTTCTTCATCTTTACCCAGCTTTGATCCTTCATTCTGCATGTATATTTGACTCTTGACTTTAGGAAGCACCTCAATGTTTTCATTAATTTTTAATTCCATCATGTCTAAGCAGGCCTCACAATCCCTTTCTGAATGTGCTTCATCATGTAATCTGCACCAACTTTCAATCAAGATATCATCAGTAGGTAAACCTAATATTTGGGAACACTGTATATTTCTAGACAAGTACAATTCAAAATTCCTAAAGTGATCCCCTTCATCATTATCCAATTTCTTCTCTTCATTTTGCAAGCTTATCTAATTTTTGACTTTGGGAAACACCTCAACGTTTTCTTTAATTCCTTGCACATCAGCATCTAAATGGGTATCTTCATCATCATAACCTGATATATAGAAATTTGTCATTTCCAAATCATTTGACTGTAAAGGTGAAACAACTTTTGATTGATAGGAATACTCCCCTGTTTCATTTTCAAAATGGTGCCAGATTGACATATGATCATGCATAACAACTCCAAAGCTTTCTACATCTTCAACTTTCATGAATTTTTCATCAAGTATTTCACTTCTACCATCTAGTAAGGTATCTGGTTCCATTGACCTGCAACAATCTTGCATTTGATCATTCATCTTAAAGAAGTCAACTATGAAATTAGGATTTACTTTCTTTTCTATGACTCCATTAGTTGCTATCATAGGAACTTCATCAGTAGCAGTGCATTTAAATTGTTCCACCACCTATTTACACTTCTTTATCAACTCATCTCTCTCAAAACTGCTAAACTCAGATCCAGAAACATTATCCTGACAAGCGTTTAATAATTCAATATATTTGTCTAGTGTATCAAGATCAATTTCATAGTTATCTTCCCCCTCATCAAATCTTTCTTGCTGATTGTCTGATGACGTGAAACAAGAAGCACTTTCTTCTCTATGATTTTCAAAAGATTCATACCTACACTCTACCTCACCCTTATTATAAAGTAGAGAACTCCAATTCTCACCATAAAATGACTCAAGGAAAGATGATTCACTATCTTTACCTTCTAGAGCTGATTCAGCTATTGTATTTTCTAAACAACTCTTGATTATGGGTGTTGCTTCTTCTTGCTGTTCCAGAATTTCTTCCTTTTCCTGCCAGACTTCAGCCCTGAACACATCTAAAAAATATATTAGTCCTTTCAAATATAAATCCAACCTTATAAGAAAAGTTAGACAATTAATTTCACTATGCTCCACAGACTTGTGTATCCTGCAACAACTAGATAAACCAAAGTTAGATAAACTTTGAGGATAAAGTTGCTCATTTAAAGTTTTCTGAAATAAAGGAATGTTAACTTGAGAATTGTCTTCATATGCATCCATCAAAATGAGACTCTATTTTCAATTTTTAGGATTTTGAAATTTTAATGAGATCTATCATATCTCAGAATAAAACTTGAAAGCTCAGAAAATCAAATGAATCTTTGAAGCTTTGAGCTAGATCTTTGCAAAGATGAAACCAAAACCTCTCAGATAAGAGATATTTGCAGACATTCAACTCAAATGATGAAATATTTATGCAACATTTGTAGAAACCCACAGATTCCTAGCTCAGGCCCTCTTTCTAGCGCTAATTTATGTTGATTGCGTTAGAAGCGAGGGGTGTGTAGATTAATTGTAAGATTTAAGGCAAGCTGCTATACAGAGGTAGGGGATATCGAAAAGAATTTCTTTGCTGAGAAATAGCTCAGGCCCTCCTTCTAGCACCAATTTATGTTGATTGCGTTAGAAGCGAGGGGCCTACATAAAATGAATGATGACTGAAGCAATGTGTTATTTCCCATTTAGCCATCCTTCTAGCACCAATTTATGTTGATTGTGTTAGAAGCGAGGGGCCTGCATAAAATGAATGATGATTGAAGCAATGTGTTCTTTCCCATTCTGCCCTTCTTCTACTGCCAATTTATGTTGATTGTGTTAGAAGCAAGAGGCTAGCATAAAATGAATGATGACTGAAGCAATGTGTTCTTTCCCGTTCTGCCCTCCTTCTAGCGCCAATTTATGTTGATTGTGTTAGAAGCGAGGGGCCTGCATAAAATGAATGATGACTGAAGCAATGCATTCTTTCCCATTCTACCCTCCTTCTAGTGCCAATTTATGTTGATTGCACTAGAAGCGAGGGGCCTGCATAAAATGAATGATGACTGAAGCAATGCATTCTTTCCCATTCTGCCCTCCTTCTAGCACCAATTTATGTTGATGATGATGTTACTCACAAACAAACATGAAATAAAAGTTACACAACAACCTTTATTTATCTTGAAAGATATGATGAATTCAAAGAATTCATGATCCCAAGTCTCCATTGATTAGTTCATAATCTACTGACGTTACTTAGTGGTTGATGTGTGTTGCTATTTTCCATTCAGGGGCCTTATGTACTTTAGTGATTTTTGCAAAGTTCATTAGTATTCCTCCAAATATCCTATCTTTTATGTCTGCTCTGCATAGATTTCCAACAATTTGACTTCTGCACTATGAATTTACTCAAATAATGTGCCTACAGGTTCATATTTGCATGATTTCTACCATTATTTGTAATTCTTTGCATGATATTTTCAACACTACATGCATTTAGCTCAAATATGCTAATGATCTTCAGTTACCTATGGGATGTCAGCATATTTCTCTGTTCTGCTTATTATTTGTCATGATTTGCAGTTATGGAAGTGATTTAATGAAATTAAGACAAAGAAATGACAAAGATAGGGTTTAAAGAATGAGATTCCCAAAATTACTTGACTGAGATCACTGATCCACATACATGTTCTGATACAGCAATGAAGAGAAGAAAACTAGAATAATACTTCACCAGGACATTCCACAAATCTACATAATCTAGTGCAAATCTTCAAAGGAAAAGTTGACAACAACATGCAATAAAATGAAAGCGCTTCTATTGAACACAGCATTCACCATTACATATCCAAAAATCAACTTGAAGATTACGTAAAGTTTACAATCAAGATGTAATCTAAAGCTTCATCTCCATTTAGTATGCTTTAGAACAAGTGCATTTACAATGATCTAAAGAAAGAACCTTGATATTTCAACAATTCAGTCCTCATTAGTCTCGGTAATCCGATCTCCTATATGAAATTGGCTCGGTCAGATTTTTTTAAATGATTGACCTCTCTCCTTCCCTATGTTATGACAAATCATGGCCCTCTTATAGAATGGAGGCCAGAAAATGGTTACAATGATCCAAGGATTAGGATCCTCTCAGAACAATCAATGGTCCAGATGAACAGCACGTGCCTGCCAGTTGGCAATCACACACCTAGCATAGAATATTGCAACATATTGGACTTGATTCACTCTCCAGCTGGCAAACAACTCATTTGATAATATCCTCCTCAATTCTAGTTCATGTTTCCTCTGCATACAACTCTACCACTTGTATTCTTTGTAAATTTTGCCATTTCCCGCTCAAACTTCACCTTCTAATACACCATCACCACTTTGTCATTTTCCATACACCTGCGCACCTGATAACAGACACAAGTTAATAAAATGTACTTTAAAATTCACTTTCAATTTGATCATAACTTTTTGCATTAAACATACAAGCAGTCAAATATACAAAGAATTTTCTATATTTAACTTCTTCTTGACATCCGGCTTGTATATTCTCTTTGCATATCGTATTTACATTTTAGACATACAAGCAGTAAAACATACAAGAACCTTTCCACTTTTAATTTTCTCTTCACGTCTAGCTTGCATATAAAATTGTATGTATCACTTTGTATATCGGCTTGTATCTTTGCAATGTATAAAGCACTTGTATCTAACCTTTAGATACAAGCACGAACACATACAAATTCCTTTGTATCCTCCTGTCGGACCTCAACTTTTCATTAACTAAAGTTTACCTACCCGTTAGATCCGTGATGTATATAAAGTGCAATGTATCCCTTTAATATACATTAAGAAGTGATGCATCATGTTTATCAGATTGTAATCTTTTTTGAGATCCGCCTTGTACGTATTGCAATGTATCTATACCTCGAAACATACATACAAGGCGCGGAATATACAACCATAAAACCACATTTTATAATCTTTCAGTTTTGTGACATGTACATGGCCTTGTACATCTACTTTGCATTTTTATCCTTGCATCTCAAACATGCAAAGCCCAATATACATCCTGTGGACTTATCACTTCTATTCATTTCTCCTTTGAATTCCATTGGGTCCGTGGCATGCATATATCATTGTATATCTTCTTTGTATGTTTCGTTTACCAAACATACAAACTTAAAATGCATCCACCGGACTTAACTGAATATATATTTTAATTCTCAACTTCGTCGGGTCCGTGGCTTGTATGTAAAAATAAAGTGTTAACAACATGCATACAAGTAAACAATGCATCCAAACCTGATGACCCGATATACAAGCCGCTTTGTATATGTATCATACAACGACACAACATACAAACGATGCTGCATACAAACAATGCTACATATACAATGACCCAACATACAAAGGACCTTGTATATGCAACATACAAACCTGATTATTGCACATTTTACCAAAAACACACATAACTTGCAAAATACAGGGAATTTTAAAATGGTTCAAAAAGCAACCCTCACTCATTTTTCACAAGGAATTCACCCATACTCTACGCTGGTACTTAATGCTTATTTTTCTTTATTTTGAACAAGGTTTGTAACATTCACTTTCTTTTCCCTTTACCACCAAGCAGAACAACACACACACAAGCAAAAGCAACAGCCATAGTAGGGGTCCAAATTTTGCTAAGGAGTAAAATGGGGCATGTTGCGAAGATCACAACAAGAGGCTTGCTCTATTTCTCTACAATGCAGATCTTGACTATCTCATTTATTTGAGACTTAAGAATTCATAACAATAACTGTGCACATCAACTCAGAAATGTTCTTGCATTAAAGCACACTGTTGTCATCTCAATGATAGTGTAAACACAATATCATCAATACCACACAAGGTGTTTAAATCTTAGTGCTTTTATACTTTATCACTACTTTTTGTTTCTTTCATTAAAAAATTTGTAAGAGTAACTGAACCATTTTTAACTATTTGAAGCAGTTTTCAACTAAAACAATAACTGTCAAGAGTGTGTGGTCGAACAAACCCATCTTGAAAAACTTGAGTATGTAAAACCTTTCACAATGCCCTTCAAGATATTACAAGTGATCAATCTTTAATCAAAGTAATTCATATAAGTTTCAAACTGATTAATGTAACAAGAGAAATGCCTTTCCAAATTGTAGTTAACCAAACTTAACCATATCTGATCATTGCATGAAACCCTAGTGTAAAGTCATATGAGTGAGACCTTCTCAAACCCTAACCGAATCAAAGAATGAGTTTATCAATTGTTTGTCATTCTTCATCTCATAACTATTTTTCAACAAAAAGAATAAGTATATGAGACAACATACTCCACTCGAAGTCAAAGAGTTCATAACTGTCACTCAAGCATAGAAGATACAAATAATACTATACTATCACAGCTTAAAGATGCAAGATCTCAAACAAAAACCCATATCAAAAACATATTTCCTTTTACTCCAAACATATATGACTATAACATAAACTAATCAAAAAATAGTAGGCCAAGATCCATTTAATTATTTCTTAGGAGCCCATAAAAAATATGAACTCGTAAAAGGAAGAATATCACCTGAATACTGCTGGCAAAACAAATATTTTGATGTGCCTCAAAAATAACTGTCAAGCTCAAAAAATGACTTTGTTGAAGCTCACTATAGCTCATCATATTCCCAAGATTCTTTTTCATCATAGTTGAATCTTGGAGTCTTTTGCATACAAATGAAACCCTGGGTTGAGAGCCAACATGTTTCTAAGTTAACCTTTACCAAATGAAACTTCAAACAAACTTTTTCATTATTTACACCTTTGACTGGCAATCCCAGTGTGCCCTAAAAAACCTGTTGACAAAGAATACAAAAAATCAACATTTATCTACTAAACAAGTTCGATACCTGCTGGGCAGGTTCTTCACTTAAGTAAACCTGACGATGCCTTTGCCAAATTTGATTTTTTGTTTAAAATAAATCAACAACCTTTAACCATATGATGCCTTCTTTAGCTATGATAATAATCTCCCTCATACAAGAATGATATTAAGGGATGAACAAATAAAATGGTATCAAAAGCAAGTATAGCCTTTTCTTTCTATCCCCTTGGAAAGAGATAATATCTTTAATCATGCCTTTGTAATATTGAGTTGCAAATCAAAGACAATAATATTTGACTTTCCTCTAATAAAATGAAGTCCATGCAATTGAAACAAAAAATCATGTCAATGATGCCATTTGAAATGAAGCACGTAGGATTTGTGTCCCTTTGAAAGTGAACAAGTCTCCAAAGAATCTGTACATTGATTTGAAGTCAAACTAAAACACGCATCCTTTCATATCAATGATGACCGTAATGAATATTGTTTGCATATTGGATCAAGAGAAGATAACCAAGTGCCTCATTCAACTTAGATGAACCACATCAATTGTCATAATGCCAATTTATAAAAAGCTTGCAACATAACCATATTTCCAAGGAGATAAAAACACTGTGCAAGTAAAGGAGATCATGCCATACTACCAACTCAACATCATTTCCAACTCTAGAGTAACCATGACCAACATGCCTGACCATATGACCCTCATCATGGTATCATGGAACTTAACCATTCAAACATCCTTATCAGTAAAACATAGATGCATAGTATAAATTCCATAAACTCTTCGACACCATCAGGTGAAGATGTAGCAACATAGCAGCTATATCATACTCTTTTATACACATCATTAACCCTAATAAGAATTATCATATCTTAGAAGCATCATGGTATGAACAACATCTTACCTGAACATATCTTATTTTGCATCACAAGACAACAAAGATAACTCATTCATCATAACAAGGCATCTCCTACAACTGTGAAGCAACTCCTCCTGCACCTACTTGACACCTTTTTGTCATCAATGACAAGCTACCATCAATCTCCCCCTTTGTCATTGATGGAAAAACTTATACCTCCTCTCTCACTCCTCCTTTTTGTCATCAAGTGAAAAAGAGATAATGCTATACATTGTGTTTATAGGATGCTCCCCCTATCTCTGTCTGATACAAAAAAAAATACAAGATCTGCCATCATGGGACTGTCAAATACAAAGTCCAACTAGGTTCTGCTGCTCCAAACATACAAATTACTTCAATTCCTGATAATACCAAATTAAGATCAAAACAAGAAGTCTTGATGTATGATATGAACATAAAATCAATCATGTCACATAACCCTAACAAGAAGCAACACTTGGAAGATGACATCCCCCAAAACAATTTGAAAGCTATCTCTACAACTTTTCTTGTCAAAATCACTCACAAGTGTACATGAAACAATTATACAAACAACTTCCTTATGTTGAGGATCCTGTGAGAATGACAAATTGATATTTCATACACTATCCAACATAGAAGTGATGATCACACCTTTGATTCCTCATTAATAGTACCTTAAAAGTAAAACACTGAGTTGCATTTGCACACTGTAAACACATTAGTGAATTGTTGGAATTAGACTGGACAACTGAGAGGGGGGGTGAATTAGTTGTCACACAAAATAAACTTTTTCTTCTTTTAACCTTCTTTATTAACTTACTTATTAGATTAATGATATAAGCATTAGAGCATAGATCAACAACATATGAGCAGAAACATAATCAACACACTTGACACCAAGATTTTGACGTGAAAACCTGGTTAAGGGAAAAACCACAATGGGGGTTAACCCACAAAGATTTGTACCCTATTAAAAGTACTTTAGAAAAATAGAAGGCACATGCCTTCAGACGCACTGCCCAGAGCTCACTACTCAAAAGAGAGGCTCACTGCCTACAAAATTTATTTAGAATAGAAATAATTTAACTAAGAAATAGCATCTACTTCAAGCCTGGTTCAGTTTCAATGAATGCTCACAAAACTTCTGCTTTGCCCCAAATTCTTCTTCACTAACTTCTCACTCTACACTTCTCTCACTCCTTTTCTTCTCTGCTCTGCTTCTGATCCTTTATTCGGATTTAATCTGTTTTGCTCAAGGATGATTTTTAACAACTCTTCAACAAGTATTTATACACTTCGTCAACCTTGGAATGATCAACAAGGATAGCCAATCATAACACGGATCTTTACACTGTTAGCTAAACATAGCTGAGACTTGAATCTTCCTCCACTAACATGCCACACTTCATAAAATAATCTTTAGATCATTCGCAACACACTAGGAACATCTGGTCAACCAAGACTAGGAAGAACATCAACTTTAAAGAGGAAATCTTCAATAACAAGATCAAACTTCAATGCAAACTTCCAACATAGTAGCCACATGATCCAGAGACTTCCACAAGTACATTGAACTCACCAATAATATCCACTCTAAACCAAATTACCAGAATCATTTGTTTCTTCCTCAGGAACCTCAAGAACACTATCTACAATGACTATCAAACTAGAAGAATGGCTTGCAGACCTCTAAACCATGAACCACTGGAGTTGACGATACACACTAACTTCCCAAACATGTCTTCAGATCCACAGATCATAATATTCCACTGTGGAGCAATCCAGACCAACTTTCTGTCACTTTGTCTCTTATGAATACTGTAAGATCTGGTTCTATTTAGATGGCCATAACTTCTTCAAATCTTCATGCGAACTTCTCAATTCTTGACTGGAACAACCTCTGACAATCCTCTACACAGCCATAAGGTCCGCAAACATTGAGTCTTCATTAATTTTCTCAATATCCTCAACATTCCAGTCTCCTGAACAGGCAACAAAATAAGGCACAGTTGACACTAATGACAACAAGAATATGTTGACATCAATGACAACACCACTTAGGCACATATTAGGAATATATTTGCAATCTTTACTCCCCCTTTTTATTTTAGACTAATCTCCAATGTTTGCATACTAACTACTCATTAGAGTAGTATTTTCTCAACATAAATCTAGATCTCAAGATATGACTGAGAATTTCACTAGACTGATGCACCTCAGTGCATCTTAGTTCTGATTCAGAGGGGTAATAACCCCTAACTTCTCTCTGATATACTCAAAAGTATCCTTGGGAAGATGCTTAGTGAAGATATCTGCAATCTAATCTTTGGAAGACACAAACTCCAACTTGACTTCATTCTCATTTACCTTCTCTCTTAAGAAATGAAACTTGATAGATATATGCTTTGTCTTTGAATGCAACACTAGATTCTTTGAGATGCTTATTGTACTACAATTATCACAAAAGATTGTGACTGGCTCCTCAAACACAACTCTGATGTCCTTCAACATTTGCTTCATCCACAGAACCTGAGTACAATTATTTGATGCTACTATATATTCTGCTTCTGCAGTAGACAGAAATATTGCCTCTTGCTTTTTTCTCATCCAAGAGATCAATCTTCTTCCCAAGAAAAATGCACCACCACTAGTACTTTTTCTATCATCCACATCTCTACCCAATCAGCATTTTTATATACATGAAGAGTGAAATAATTGTCCTTTGGATACCACAATCCATAATCAATTGTCCCCTTGAGATATCTAAAAATTCTTTTAACTGCCACAATGTGGGATTCTTTTGGATCAAATTGAAATCTAGCAACAAGTCCAATGACATTCATGATGTCAGGTCTGGTTTGAGTCGGATAGAGCAATCCTCCAATCATTAATCTATACCTTTTCTGATTTGCCTTGGGCGAATCATCATCTTTACTTAACTTGCATCTGGTTATCATAGGTGTACCTATTGGCTTTGAATCTTCCATTCCAAACTTCTTCAGCAATTGTTCCACATACTTGGACTGAGATATAAAGATACCTTTATCTAACTAAACAATTTGTAGATCTAGGAAGAAATTCATCTCTCCAAACATTGACATCTCAAATTCACTTTTCATCTGATCAGCAAATGTTTTGCACATACATTGATTTCCACCAAAAATGATATCATCAACAAAGACCTCAACAATTAGGATGTCCTCATGATTAATCTTAAAGTAAAGATTACTATCAGCAGTACCTTTGCTAAAACATATCTTAAGAAAATATTTATCCAATCTTGCATACCAAGCTCTTCGAGCTTGCTTGAGTCCATACAAGGCTTTTCTCAGTCTACAAACCATATCTCCCTGATCAGACAACTAAAATCTTTCTGGTTGCTCAATGTAGACTTCTTGCTCCAAATCTCCATTCAAGAATGCTGATTTGACATCCATCTGATACACTTTAAAATCTCTGAAAGCATCAAATGCAAGAAATAATCTAACTACCTCTATTCTTGCCACCAGAGCAAAAGTTTCTTCAAAATCAATTCCTTCTACTTGAGAATAGCCTTTGCATACCAACCTTGCTTTATTTCTTACAACTTCACCATCTTCATTTAGTTTATTCTGGAAGACCCATTTGGTTCCAATCACATTTTTGTCCTCAAGTCTAGGAACAAGGTCCCAAGTGTGGTTCTTTTCAATTTGCATTAATTCTTCTTCCATTGCTTTTACCTAGTTTTCATCATTACAGGCTTCACTTACTGGTTTAGGTTCAATCCTTGAAATCAAACAAATCTCTTCTTGATCTTCAGCAACTCTTCTCCTAGTTCAAACACCTTTATTTCCATCTCCTATAATTTGATCTTTAGGGTGATTCATTCTTACATACCTGGGGGTTTTGGGAATTGCTTGAACTTCTGTTTCTTGAGCTTGTTCCTCAACATCTGTATTATTTTCTTGAGTTCTTGGAGTTTCCAAATCAATCTAAATCTGAGTCAGAGTTTAAACTAACCTTCCTTGACCTTGACTTTCATCTTGATCATTTGAATCATATCCGCAGAAACTGGAATGTCCTTCCTTTCTCTCATCAACTCTAACATTAGCACTTTCAACAATCTTTTTCAACCTCTTGTTAAAGCACTGGTAAGCCTTACTTTGAGTAGAGTACCCCAAAAATATTCCTCATCACTTCTTGTATCAAACTTGCTTAAATCCTCTTCTCTTTTGATATAGCATTTACTACCAAAAACTATGAAATATCTAATAGGAGGATGACCAAACCATAGTTCATAAGGGGTCTTACTAGAATTGCCTTTGATTTGCACTCGGTTAAGATTGTAGACAGTAGTACTTACAGCTTCTCTCCAATAAACTTGAGGAACATTTGTTTCCATCATCATGGTCCTGGCAGCTTCTTGAATGGTTTGATTCTTTCTTTCCATAACTCCATTTTGTTGGGGAGTCCTAGGAGCAAATAACTGTCTTTTTATGCCATGCTTTCCACAGAAAGCATCAAACTCATGGGAAGTAAATTCTCCACCTCTGTTGGATCTCAAACATTTCAATTTTTCACCAATCTCATTTTCCACCATCACTTTGAACACCTTAAATTTGTCAAGAGCTTCTGATTTTTCTTTTAGGAAAGTTACCCACATCATCCTGGAGTAATCATCAATCAGCAACATGAAATATCTATCTCCTTGCACACTCCTAATTCTAGTAGGACCATAGAGATCAGTATGTACCAGTTCCAATTGTCTACTTGA
Source organism: Cunninghamia lanceolata (assembly GCA_027924645.1). Taxonomy (NCBI): domain Eukaryota; kingdom Viridiplantae; phylum Streptophyta; class Pinopsida; order Cupressales; family Cupressaceae; genus Cunninghamia; species Cunninghamia lanceolata. The sequence continues at coordinate 1,459,539 of BSBN01001151.1, forward strand.
AGCTTATTCCTTACTTTTGAATGAAATTTTCCTCTATTTCCCCAATAGACATTCTCTACACATGCTATTAGGTTTCACAAGTTTTGGAAGATCTCTTACAACCTGAGTGGTACTTATTTTGACAATGTTATCAAAATTCACATGACACATCCTCCTATGCCATAACCAACTTTGATCTATCTAAGCAATCAAACAACTTTTGCTAGAACTACTTAAATAAAAAATGTTACCTCTAGTTTGAGTACCAATTGCAATTTCAGTTCCAGAACTCTCCAAGATTCTATATTTTCCATCCTTGAATCGAAGATCATAACCTTTATCAACCAACTGTCTAACATTGAGAAGATTATGTTTCTGTCCTTCCACATACAGAACATCATTGGTGCTATTCTTACCATCAAAAGAGATGGATCCTCTGCCACAGATTCTGTTAGCTAAGTTATCTCCAAATTTCACAAGCCCTCCTTCATAATTTTCAAAATTCACAAACTTACTCTTCTCTCCAGTCATATGATGAGAACATCCACTATCAATCACCCATTCATCTTTCTCAACAACCTAAGCAGCCAAGGCACTTTCCATATTTACATAGCTAGCAGATTCAATAGACACTGGATCTTCTTCTTTGATGGAAATGAACACCCAATCATTTTTAGAGGAACCTCCATGATCAAATTCATCATCTGTGACTCCTTCTCCATCTTCTTGGACATAGTAACATTTATTCTAATTTTTGTATCTATTAGGGTTTGGTTTTGAAAACCTCTCTGGACATCTTGAGGCAAAATGACCAATCTTATTACAAGCAAAACATTTGAGTGGCAATTTTCCTTCATACTTACCAGATCCTCTTGGCAATCTTTTGGCAAGAAGAGCTTCAAGATCTGTAGTTTCAATTTCAACATCTTCAAGATCCTTCCTTGTCTTCACGGATCTGTTTGATCTTGCAGAAGAGCTTTCACCCAGATCGTATCTTTGTTTTACATATATACTGGCCTTAAATGCAGATTCAGACTTGGGACGAGAATCACCAAACTCACTTAATACAAAAGCTAAAATTTTGCCAACCAGTTGATCTCTTGTAACTTCTAAGATAGTCGTGATCTCCTCTATAGCAGCAACCTTATCTTTGTATGAATCAGGTAAAGATCTAAGCACTTTTGATACAATCTCTAATTCTTCCAAAGTTCCACTAGCACACCTGATACTACACACAAGTTCATTTATCTTTTGCATGTAGATTGTGATGTTTTCATCTTCACTCATCCGCAGACTTTCAAATTTTCCTCTTAGACTTTGCAGCTTGGCACATTTGACAAATTTATCACCTTCATATAGATTCTCCAACTTTTTCTAGATTTCATAAGCAGTTTTTAGACCAAAGACATTTGTCATTTCTGAATCATTCAGGGCACTCAACAAGGCTTCTTTAGCTTGAAGGTTATTTTCAACATCTTTGATTTGATCTAGAGTTGAAGGACCTTTCTCTAGGGGTTTATATTCAACACTGATTATTGCCCAATAGGCATCGCCCATGCATTACAAATGGCACTCCATGTGATTCTTCCAAATAGAATAATTTGATCCATCAAATCTCAAACTATCCTTCTTGTAGGTTGACATCCTAGATCTCCTCAAGCGATCAGGATTTTATAAGAGGATCTGACTCTAATACCAATTATTGGAATTAGACCAGACAACTGAGAAGGGGGGTGAATCAGTTGTCACACAAAATAAACTTTTTTTGCTTTTAACCTTCTTTATTAACTTACTTATCACATTAATGATATAAACATTAGAGCATAGATCAACAACATATGAGCAGAAACATAATCAACACACTTGACACCAAGATTTTGATGTGGAAACCCGGTTAAGGGAAAAACCACGGTGGGGGTTAACCCACAAAGATTTGTACCCTATTAAAAGTACTTTAGAAAAATAGAAGGCACATGCCTTTGGGCACACTTCCTAGATCTCATTACTTAAAAGAGAGGCTCACTACCTATATAAATTATTTAGAATAGAAAGAATTTAATTGAGAAATAGCATATGCTTCATGCCCGCTTCAGTTTTAATGAATACTCACAAAACTTCTGTTTTGCCCCAAATTCTTCTTCACTAACTTCTCACTCTACACTGCTCTTGCTCCTTTTTTTCTCTGTTCTGCTTCTGATCCTTTATTAGGATTTAATCTATTTTGCTCAAGGATGATTTTTAACAACTCTTCAACAAGTATTTATACACTTCATCAACCTTGGAATGATCAACAAGGTCGGCCAAACTTAACGTGGATCTTTACACTATCAACCAAACATAGCTGAGACTTGAATCTTCCTCTACTAACATGCCACGCTTCATAAAATGATCTTTAGATCATCCGCAACATGCTAGGAACATCCAGTTGACCAAGACTAGGAAGAACATCAACTTCAAAGAGGAAATCTTCAATAACAAGATCAAACTTCAATGCGGACCTCCAACATAGTAGCCACATGATCTAGATACTTCCATAAGCACATTGAACTCACCAATAACATCCACTCTAAACCAAATTACCAGAATCATTTGTTTCTTCCTCTGGAACCTCAAGAACACTGTCTGCCATGATTGTCAAACTAGAAGAATGGCTTGCGAACCTCCAAACCACAAACCACTGGAGTTGATCATACACACTAACTTCCCAAACATGCCTTTAGATTTGCAGATCATAACATTTCACTGTGGAGCAATCCAGACCAAATTATTGTCACTCTGTCTCTTCTGAATACTGCAAGATCTGGTTCTATTCAGATGGCCATAACTTCTTCAAATCTTCATGCAGACTTCTCAATTCTTGACTGGAACAACCTCTAACAATCCTCTACATAGCCATAAGGTCCATGAACATTGAGTCTTCATTAATTTTCTTAATATCCTCAACATTCCAGTCTCCTGAATAGGCAACAAAATAAGGCACAGTTGACACTAATGACAACAAGAATATGTTGACATCAATGACAACACCACTTAGGCACATATTTGCAACATGAATCATGTAGTATGATAAAGAGGATCTTGAAACATAAAGTTTGAGGGCATAAAACACAAGCAACATGAGGTGAAAAACTCTGATAGACTCCATGATCAATGTATGTTATCACACGTAAGATATTTCTCCTGTGGTCTTTTTAAACTGTGATGAATGGCATATCCTGTCCACTGAACATGAAGTTCAAAAAAATTGTATTATGTCTTCAAAAAGAAATTTCTGACTATAATATCATGATCAAATCTCACTGTAAGATCATCAACTAAGAAAGGCATCAATTAACCAAAGCAAGAAAACATGAAAACTATACATCAGTAAAGAACACTTGCAATAGACATCAAAGGTCACTGTGTAATAGATCTCAAGAAGAATTGTATACCATTAAGACATAACTGTATATCAAGAATCAAACTATAACTATATAACTATTGATAACTAAGAGGGGGGGGCGAATCAGTTATCTTAATTATTTTAACTTTTTTTTCTTCTTAAACAACTAGTGTAGTATCAAAACACATAAGCTTTAAATGAACATGAAAGCATAAATAAATTCAGTACACATGACACAATGTTTTGACATGGAAACCCTATTAAGGGAGAAAACCATGAGGTGATTAACCCAAGAATGTATTCTATGTTAGAAGAATAGAAATACAAAAATGGCACTTGCCAATTAGGGCTCACTGCCCAAGCACACTGCTCACAAGAGGCTCACTGCCTACAAGAGACTCACTGTCTACAAGTTATAAAGAAAGTAACAAGATACTTGAACTAATGAGAAGCATCCACATATGCTGGTGTTCAATTCCAGTTAGGCTCTGTATACTGATCTACTGCACTTCATCCTTCCTCTCCTTTTGTACTGCTATCCTTTCACATACTGGACCTTCCTTACTGCTTTCACACTATTCTTCTGCTCTTATTCGCACACAACAACACTCTGAAAACACCTTTATATCCAAATCCATCTGGTATATATATATCCGCACAACAAATTTCATCCTCTTTCTAGTTAGCATCCAGAATAGTCAATATTTCCCCAAACTTTAGTCTGTCGGCTGAATCCTTGTTCACCAAGTGATGCAGATCAAGGAGATACTTATAGAAGTCATCTAACATGTCAGCCAATCATGGATAATACATTAAGAACCTTGATCACCTTCAATATCTCATCCAAAATAATTCTGATGCTCTGTCTGTCAGTTCTTCCTCTGTCTACTCTGCTAAACCGGACCCCAAAACTTAGATACTCATATCTCTTCACTCTCTTATCATCAGAGGCTCAATCCCTGGAATCTATCAGTCAAGGTATTCCTCTTGACTTTTCCAAGTCCGTACTTTACAAAGATGCTTCCTCTAAGAGATCCGGACCTGACTGTCAGACCTTGCCACATGCTCTGTTCTTGCTTACTGGACCACAACATTCTTCAATCTGACTTCCGATATGGGCACATGATGTCCTGCAGATGTGTGGGATGAACTTTGTTGCCATAAATGACAACAATCATGAATCCATAATGTGTCTCTTGCCAACAATCTCCCCCTTTGGCATTGATGGCAACACTTAGTGAAAAATGACTAATTGTTATACTACACTCCCCCTTGGTTGATGGTCTATTCTAATGTACATTTTACTAGAGCTCCCCCTTAGCTGGATTCCACATTTTTCACTGTTCCTCACTCCCACTTTGACATCAATAGAAAAGGGTAGGGTCCGTGCACCAAAAATTGCCCAAAAATTCATCTATACTTAGCTGCATAAGTACATAAACAAGTTATACTTACATATACTATAGTATGTCTGCAAAAGTCTTCTTCAACTGGACAAGTTCTGTTGCCCAACTCTGCTTCATCCTGTCCAAAATTGAGATGTGACCACTCAACAGGAATGCAAAGGCTTCTGCCCTTTTGAGATCTATTGGATCATTGGTCTGGGCTGTGGTCTGAGCATCAGTTAGAGCCTCATGCATGGCCTCTAACTTAGGGATAATAATCCCTCTTAGTTCACTTAGCCTGCTTATTTTTATTTTCTTCTCCTTCTAAAGTTTCTTTATTTCATTTATAGTTGCAAGAGTCTGGCACTCTTGATTTATTATGGAAGAGGAGAGATGATCAAAAATTTGAGATAAACTTAATAGTTTATCCTCTTGCTCCTTTACTTTCTTATCAAAATCCTTGGTCACTTCTAGCCAAGATAAACAAAATTTATAGATATCTCTGCCATCTTTAAGAACATTTTCTAGGCTCTTTATTCCAGTATCCATAACTCTCCTATCATTTGATATTAACCCTTGTACCTCTGATGATCTTTTTGCCAAAAACTCCTTCCGGACCTTAGCTTCTGCTGACTTTTCTAAGGAATCAAAATATGTGCTAACACTATTAACTAGAGTTTTGAGATTACCAGATGAAGAGGTTGAGGGATCCTTGTGAAAAGATGGCAAGATTTTCTCTAATACACCAGATGCAATTTATATAAGATTGCAGTCTTCCATGTGAGACTTTAGAAGCTTTTTTTTTGCCTTTGTTGAAGTAAAGGATGCTAGCTTCATGGTTTGCACCGGAGAGAGGGAATCAAAATTGAATGGACCCTGAAGCAACTTTGGTTCATCAAATTCCATCATCTCTTTGGTCAAGAAATCCTTGATAGCTTCTGTTGTGTCTCTTACCGGAGACAGAGTTTTCTCCCCTTCTATAGTCTTGCCACTGTCATCTGTGAATTTATCTGTTTGACCTTTCTCCTTTTCTTGTACTTCTTCTCCTTGACTAGTTTTTTCCTTTATTTGTTCTTCTCCTTTAGATCCGGAGTCTGTAGGGGAAACCGGAGGAGAGGTGTTTGCTTCTTCATGAACCTTCTCTCCTAGAGTAGAGGAATCTAAGTCCTTATCTTTTTCTTCACTTGTGTCCTTTACCTCTTTTGCCCCTGTCTTAGTAGATTCATCTTTGTCTTCCATGGTAGATGTTTCATCACCTAAGTCCTCTATGATAGGAATATTGAATCTTTTATAGGTATTCCTGAGGAGCTCTTCAGTTTCTTTTGCCACTTTATCAGTTTCTCCAAGCATAAGCTGATTCATTCTAGCTTTGCTCCGGAACTCATCCTTGCAATCTTTGAAAATCATATTTATTTGTTTTTTAGTGATTAAGGGATAGAGCTGAATAGCCATTTGTTCCCTGATCTCAAGGTCCTTGGCCTTGGCATTGTTCTTCCTGATTTCTAGTTCTTTCTCTAGGCTCTTGGGAATTAGAGAAATAATCTCAATGAATGCTTTATTATAAATGTTAAGGTACCTGACTGTGGCTTCTTGTAGGATCTTCTGATCAGCCTCATTGTAGTTGTCATAAAATTCAGTCATTGGCTTCAAGTTCCCATCCATAGTGACTAATTTGACTACATCATCAATAGACAGAGTGGGCCTTTCAACAAATTCTTCTACCATCTATTTCTTGTCTTTACCGGTAGAGGGTTCACCAGATACTTTCTTCTTTTTCCTCATTTTCCTTACCTCCTCATCTGACTTAGTCTCTTCATCATCCTTCTGATTGATGTAAGACCTTGTGGCCTTTGTCTTAGTTCTTTTCTCTACTTTACCGGATGATTTTGTTTTCGGTTTTGATGTCTTTGAGCTCTTATCAGTGGTAGGTGCAGACCTCTTAGAGGATCTCTTCCGGGAGGGTGCTTCTACTAGATCACTTTCCTTTTCTGCTTCTTCCTTCTCTTTCTCTATCCTTTCCATCTTTTCTCTATGTGCATCAAGTGCTTCTTTTGAGATGCCATATCTTTTGGCAACATTCTCTACTTCTTTTCTCACTTTTCTCTTTATCTCTAGTTGTCTTAGTTCCACATGAATCTTTACACTCAATTCTTCAAAGGTTCCAATCTTTCTGCCTTGGGATCTTTGGGCTAACTTAGCATGTGCTAAACATGCAGCTCTACAATTTTCTCATCCACTTCATACCCCATTGGCATGATCCATACTATTCTAGGCTCCACAACCTCCATTAGGCACTGATCAGTTTCAACCATAAAGCACACTGAATCTTTGTATTTCTCAACTAGAGATTTGGGGATTCTTTCTCTAGCTTGCATCATGCATTGGATGTTTTTGAAGTAGCCCCATAGCACAGTGTTTTGTGCCTTGGGATCACCAAGCCCATGCAAGTAATCGTTGATCTGAATTGCAACCGGTCTGTTGTTTTGCCATATCCATCCATTGGATCCGGGTAGCTCATTCATGTAGTAAAAGCATAGGTAGAGTATTAAACCATCGTATTTGAAAGAATTCTTCTTATCTTTCTTTATCTTCTGTAGATTCTCCAAGAGTTGGTTTAGAAGAAGCTCACAAAGATGATAGTCTGCATTCTTCCTCAACATTTCATAAGCAGTATATACTACAGTTCCGGATACTAAATTCTACCTGCTAGAGTGATATATCTTATATCCAATTATCATTGATGCAAACTTGATAGCTGGATCTGTGATATCCTCAATTGTCATTGCTCTTTTATCAAACTTTGATATGGTAGCTTCACTTACAATTTAGTTTTTGACAGATTTGAGAGTGGGCATCTCACCAGTTGAGTGTAATCTGGTTACTGCCTTAATGGCATCCTTAGTGATCTTGAATGGTCCATTTAACCACATGAAGTTATCATGCACCCTACTCAAAACATACTGGACCCATTCATCTTCTGTAAAACAGGGGAAATGAATACATTGAGAAAAATGCTTTTCCCGGATGGCTTTATACTAAGTTTTGATTTCAAATGAGTCATCTATCAAATGCTTGTGATAGATGTCAACCATCATAGATTCCCCAAAATCTTCAATATTCACATGAATATATGCCCTAACGTCCTCTACATGCAAAACCCCATGCGGAATGCTGGAAAATGCCCCTAAGGAGTCCAATTCTAGGGATTTATAAGGATGTTTCTTAAATTTTGGTCGAGGCCTATCAGAAATCTTCACTACATTTGGAGTAGTCATCTTTCAAAGATTTGCAAAGAGATATTCAAGAATGGAAAATACCTTTTACGCTTCTAGGTTTCACGGAGTGAGCTGGATCAATTGGATGAATCGACTTCTGCAAATGATTTTTAATGGGCTTGAGGAAATTAGTTGCTGAGCTCCTTTTCGCTTCTTCTCGAATGCATAATGAACAAATGTTTAATAAGAAAAGCCCTTATATTACTCCGTAAACCCTAATAACAAGTTGCAATAAATGCTCAATTTAAGTCATTCTGGTTTGCCTTGTTTTCCTATCTGGATGACTTGAAGAACCGAAACAATCTTGTTCTAAGTATTTTGTCAATCTTCCATATCTTAACCACAGCTTATTTAGATGTTTCCCTAAGAACCCTTTAATCTTCAACTCTCCTTGTGCCCATCCCGGCACCAATTAACTGGCTGGGGGAAAAGTTTTTTTCCTTATGTCTCCCCCTAAGCTAAAGCTCACTTTTTAATTTCTGGAAGGAATATCAACACCAGATTCTGGTGCGGATCCATCGCCTACATTTTCTGTACTTCTCTTCACCCAAATCTTGTTCATCTCACTTTGAACTTAATCCGCATTCACTTTTCCTTTTCCCTTGTCTTGATTCTGATTATGATGTACCGGACTTGTTTTGTCCTAATTCTTGCTTCTACAGAATTTGGCAATATTACCGGATCTATTGCAATTGTCGCAAACAACATTTCTTTGCATATTTGATTGATGTCCTCTTGATCTGCATTGATTAGCCATATGACCCATTCTATTGCATGCAAAGTATCTACCATTGAATGAATTGTTCATTTGCATATTTTTGCATTCATGAGATTTGTGACCATACCTCTTGCAGTTAAAACATTATTTGGAGAAGGATGTATTAGTCTGATTCATTCTCTTTCTGCATTAATTAGCTTTGTGACCAAAGTTATTGCAATTGTGGTAGTATCCATTGAAGGATGGATATCTTTGGGCATTAGGTTGCCTTACCAGAGGTCTTCTAGACCTATTCCTTGAATTTTCTGATCCAAACTTCTAACCGGATCCGGAGCTTTCTCCTTTCTCATATCCCAAGCTACTTTTGTCATCTACCCTCTTTTGGATTTCAAGAAGAACTTCAAGTTGAGCAGAACTTATCTTGAATTTCTCTTTGTATTCATTTGTTGTTTGAAGATCCCTTTTAAGAGAGACAATTTGATCCTCAATTTTTTCTTCATTATCTTTAGCATCTTCAAGATCAGATTCAAGATGTCTGATTATTCTATCCATCTTGTGGCAGTCTTCTGTTTTCTCTTTGAGAGATAGTCTTAGATCATCTTCTGTTTTTCTTTTCTCTTCAATTTCTTGAGTAAATTTAATGACTCCTGATTCCATTTCATGTCTTACCATAATGACCTCTTTTGACAACTTTTCACATAGCTTGGTCTTCTCCTTCAAGTCTTCATTTGTATTATTTGCTTCACCTTGACTTGCCAATTGTTGAAGTAGATCCTTTCTCTTTTTCATAGAGATACTCAATTTCCCTTTTAGTTCATTTATGAAGTCATCAACTTGTTTGAGTCTTTCCTTTAATTCATTGACTTCAGAGTTAGATTGCTCAAGATCATCTAGGGTAAATTGGAGTTGTTCCCTCATACCATACACATCCATTTGAATTCCTAGATCTTCCTCAAGCTATTAGGCTCTGTTTGGAGGAACTTGGCTCTGATACCAATTATTGGTAACTGAGAGGGGGGGTGAATCAGTTATCTTAATTATTTTAACTTTCTGTTCTTCTTAAAAAACTAGTGTAGTATCAAAACACATAAGCTTTAAATGAACATGAAAGCATAAATAAATTCAGTACACATTACATAATGTTTTTACATGGAAACCCTGTTAAGGGAGAAAACCACGGGGTGATTAACCTAAGAATGTATTCTCTTTTAGAAGAATAGAAATACAAAAATGGCACTTGCCAATTAGGGCTCAGTGCCCGAGCACACTACTCACAAGAGGCTCACTGCCTACAAGAGACTCACTGTCTACAAGTTATAAAGAAAGTAACAAGATACTTGAACTGATGAGAAGCATCCACATATGTTGGAGTTCGGTTCTAGTTAGGCTCTGTATACTGATCTACTGCACTTCATCCTTCCTCTCCATTTGTGTTGCTGTCCTTTCACATACTGGACCTTCCTTACTACTTTCACACTATTCTTCTGCTCTTATTCACACACAACACTCTGAAAACACCTTTATATCCAAATCCATCTGGTATATATATCTACACAATGGATTTCATCCTCTTTCTAGTCGGCATCCAAAATAGTCAATATTTTCCCAAACTTTAGTCTGTCGGTTGAATCCTTGCTCACCAAGTGATGTGGATCAAGGAGATACTTATAGAAGTCATCTAACATGTCAGCCAATCATGGATAATACCTTAAGAACCTTGATCACCATCAATATCTCATCTGGAATAATTCTGATGCTCTGTCTGTCAATTCTTCCTTTGTCTACTCTGCCAAATCGGACCCGAATTTACTTAGATACTCATATCTCTTCACTCTCTTATCACCGGAGGCTCAATCCCTAGAATCTATCAGTCAAGGTATTCCTCTTAACTCTTCCAAGTCCGCACTTTACAAAGATGCTTCCTTTAAGAGATCCAGACCTGACTGTCAGACCTTGCCACATGCTCTGTTCTTGCTTACCGAACCACAACATTCTTCAATTTGACTTCCGGTATGGGCACACCATGTCCTGCAGATGTGTGGGATGAACTTTGTTGCCATCAATGACAACAATCATGAAGCCATAATGTGTCTCTTGCTAACAATAACATCCTGTAACAGCTCAAACATTGTATACCATCAAGAAGCATTGTATAATCATGTGAATCACTATAACAAGGACAACAACAAAGTCACCTATATCATCAAACATCATGTACTAACAACAAATTACTATCATCAAGAATCAAGAATCACTGTATAAGATCAAAACAATACCACTGTTAGCAAACATGAAAAACTGATCATGAAATCCTCCTAAAAATTGTATTATAATGTAAGAAACACAGTATACCATTGTATGTTCAAACTAGAATCCACTGAATAGCACATCCCTGGTGAACTTACCAAGATCACTGTACCACAATCAAGAATCAGACATCAAGCACTATACAGTAAACATAAGGCATCACAAGGCAAGCATCTGTATCAAGCAATCTGCATAACATCAATGAATCAACTGTCAAAGCAAGTACACCACTATAGCATTCAAACATCAATGAATCAACTATATAGAACATCATGAGAACATCTGGCATCTTTATATATCACTGTTAGGAACATCTCCTGAATAGTAAGATGATCATCAAAGCAACACCAAGTTTATCTGTAATCAAAGCATCATGCATGTGACAAAGTCTATGAAGCTAATCAATAGATCAAATAACCAGACCATAAGCATCAAATATCATTGTATACCATAGAATAGTATCTGATAAAATAGCTATACCATCATTACAAACATGAAGAACCAAAACCAATATGAAGATCTTTTGAAATGAATCAAAAGGATCAAAGACCACACTAAAACTCAAACAACATTGTTGATCAAAACTAGCAGAGTATCATTATTACTCAAGCATGAAGAGTGATGCTTTAGCTATATTGAAGAGCATAACAAACCCATTCTGAAGCATAATAACATGATGATCAAACATAACAAAGGTATACACATGGAGATGACTACAACACCAAGGTAAGAGGGCATAAGCATGATATGCACCAATGTAAAAACCTCATCTTATGTCCTGATTACTACTTGTCCAACATTATGAAGTGCATCATGATCATGTTCTGGTCATTAAAATCTCAACATGTTTTGGTAACAAACACTAGTTCACATTGTCTCCAAATCATATCACAAGCATCTAACCCAAAAAATCCCTAATCACGACAAATCATTGGAGGGATAAGGCACTCAAATATTCAAACTAGAAAAATGTGAATGTAGCATCCTTGAAGGATTTGAAGCATGATGAAACACAAGAACATGAATCACAAAGGAATGCACTTAAGCTGCTATCAGACATCAAACCAGACTTCCTACATCATCAAACTTTTGAAACTTCTTGCGGCAAGAGATAGAACATTAGACAACTCCCCCTCACTCTAAGTTGTGTCTCAAGTGGTTTGTAATGTCTCTTGTGCAGCATGCACAAGATTAGGACTTCCTTCTTCTTGACTTTGTTTTCTTCTCCAAACTAGTATAGGATATTTATTTTCATTTCCCAAGGCATTTACTTGTTTTTTCTTGAACATGTAGCCTCTAGTTGGTTTTACTCTTCCTCTACACCATTGTACTTTGTGCCCAATCATATCGCATCTGTAACATAAAATATTGTAGTCTTGATCAAGAGAAAAATAGTTTCTTCTAGGTGATCTGAGAGAATCTCTATTGACATACCTTGCATGCATCCAATAGTTTCTTGCTAAATGGCCAACTTTATTATAGTTATAACAAGCATTATTGTAGTTCTGATATGTCCAACTATAAAAAAATTTCTCTTTATTCTACCCAAAACCATTTCTTTTACAATCTCTGGCCCTATGACCATAAACATGACATGCATAGCAATAACCATGGAATTGAGAGTAATTATACCTGATAGATGGAGGTATTAAAGACTCATTAGCAACACTAACTTTAGCTTTCTTCTTGGCTTCAACCTTAGGTGCAGTAGAGTGAAATTTCAGGTCTATCTTCTTCCTAGGAGCATTTCTTGTCTTAGAACACTCTCCTTTTTCATAACCCAAGCTAGTAGTGTCCTTGTATTGTTTTTGCTTGCTCATTATGTCATTCAAACATTTAGTACTCTTATCAAATTGAATATTATTGTGACGTTTGAAGAAGCCTCTTCCAAATCCTTTCTCAAAGAGACTATTTCCAACTCTAGTCTTAGACATTCACTAGATTTGACTTCAAGATCAGATTTTGTAAAATCAATTATTCTTTTAGTTTCTTCAATTTCTATTTTTAGACTATTGACTAATTTGTTTGTCTCTTCAACTTGTACCTTTGCCTCTTTCAGTTCTAAAGAAACTTTAGAAAAATTAGAAAGTAACTTAGTCTTGGAGTCTTTCTCTTGTTGAAGTTGAACCTTTAATCCCTAGTTCTCTTTTTGAAGATGCTTGATCTCATCAAGAGCACATAAAAGTTCTCCTTCAATATCAACTTCAAAGTCATTTTCATCAAACTCTTGTCCATCTTCATCCATAAAGAGGTCTCCTTTTGCATCATCAATCTCAACAACAAAGTCATTTTCTTTATCACACTTTGTGTCAACTTTCAAAGGTGACTTAGGCAACAACTCATCACTAGGCTTGACTAGAGTTTGCTATACATCCTTTTGCTTAACAACTTTCCTTCCTTTATTTCTTCTACACTTTTCCATAGTACTCTACTATCAGGATCTACCCAAGCCTGTTAGACTTCCATAAGGAACCTATTGTTGGCAAGAGTCACTGCTAGGCATGTCAGCTGTTGTCTTTGATGGAAACTGAATCCATCTTACACATTTGAATTGTATCATATGATCATATTAGAAGTCAAATTGCAAATTTGTCTAAGTCCAGATAGACAGGAATAGAACATATGACAGGGTTCAGCATTTTGGTCCGCATTTCTTCATAGGTAACCATATTGTGCTGTAGATCTGAGGGAATGTTAATGGATGTCATGGCTACCTAAATCCAAATTTTTAGCCTTCGGTGATGAAGGGATTGAAAGTTACAACCATCTGAGTATTGGGTTTTGGTTAGACAGTTCAGTCTAATGAAGAACAGGCTGACTTGGTGTTTGATCCTTGTGCAGATTAAGAGAAGTGGTTGGTTGAGTAACTTATGAGATCCAGTGGTATTGGCTGACATGAGTGGTGACTTAAATACATAGGTTTTGGTCCGTATTAATGTTTGTGCATGGATTCAACCGATAGAACAGTGATCTTGAAAAAATTTCTAAGTTTTCTTGAGGCCAACTGTAGTTGATGTAATTTCATATTGCGGATATATATGATCGATGGGTGTGAGCATTTTGAGGTATGGAGATGTGAATATGATGTGATAGGTGCAAAGTGTGGCAGTATCAAGTGTGAAGTAAAGAGATCTAAGCTCCAGATCATGGTAGAATAGTGAAACATGGTAGTGAGAGATGAAGTGTGTGAAGTCAGTATATTGAGCCTAACCAAAACTATAATCTTGCATTGTTAGATGCTATTCTTTAGTTCAAGAATTCCAGTGAACTCTTTGTAATTAATCTTGTAGACAGTGAGCCTCATTTGAGCAGTGAGCTCTAGGCAGTGTGCCCGAAGGCATGTGCCTTCCCATTTGTAATACTTTTAACAGAGTATAAAATATTGTGGGTTAACCCCTACCATGGTTTTTCCCTTAACCGGGTTTCCACGTAAAAATCCTAGTGTTCATGTGTGATGATGTTGTTGTTGTTGTTCTTAAGTTCATGCTTCTTTCTTTTGAATGTATGTGGTAAAGTAATAAAGGAGCATAATAATAAGTTTTACAGAACACTGAGTCACCCCTCCTCTCAGTGTTCCTTAATTTCAACAATTGGTATCAGAGCCTGGTTCCTTGGAAGAAGTTTAATAGCTTGAGGAAGGCCTAGGCAGTTATTTCAATGGGTTCATTTAGGTATTATGATGGCATCAATGAACAACTTCAAATTGCTTTAGAAGATCTTGATCAGTCCAGATCAGAAGTCAGAATTGAAAGAGAACCTTAAAGATGCTGAGGATTTCATTTAGACTTTAAAAAGGCAACTGAGAAAATCTATGAAAAAGAGAAAGGAGCTACTTTAGTGGTTAGCAAATCAGAATGAAGATAATGACATGGATGAGGCTCTGAAGGAGAAGACAAAGGAACGTGAGAAACTGGCAAAAGAATTTGTTGTCCTAAAACATGAGATGGAATTTGGGGTGATGAGACTAACCAAGGAAATCGAGGAAAGGAAGAAGACTGAGGGAAAACTTGAATCAGTCTCTAAAAGAAAGAATAGAAGAGTGTTGTAGATTGGATAGAATAATTGGCCATCTAGAGTTTGATCTATAAGAAACTAGGTATAAGGAGGAACAACTTGAAAGGCAAATTGTCATTTTCAAACATGACCTAAAAGCTACAAATGAATACAAAGAGAAGTTCAAGATAAGATCAGCTAAACTTGAGATGATTCTTGATAGTTAGAAGAAGGCAAATGATAAGCATGGTCTGGGATATGAGAAAGGTGAAAGCTCTAGATCTAGTCAAAGAAATCCTAAAGCAAGAAATCAAAGAAGGAATCCTTGAAGGCCTCTGGTAAGACAACCTAATGCTCAAAGGTATCCATCTTTCAATGGAAATTGTTTTAATTGCAATAAATTTGGTCATAGAGCTACTTAGTCCAGAAGTAGAGTGAATCAAAGTGGTCCATCCTTCTCTAGTCAATGCTTCAATTGTAAAAGGTATGGTCATAGATCCAATGAATGCAGAAGTATGATGATGAATAACTCTAACAATAGAGGAAATGTCAATTCTTTCAATGGAAAATGTTTTACATGCAATAGATTTGGACACATAGGTAATTAGTGCAGATCAAGAGGAAATCAAGTAAATGAGCAAAGGAATGTTGTGTTCTTTAATTGCAACAGATCCGGTCATATTGCAAGATTCTACAGAAGTAGGATTGATGATAGAAAAGGTCCAGTAAATAGAAACCAGAATATACAGAGACAAGATAAAGGTAAGGGCAAAGTAGATATGAATGAGATCTAGAATAAAATGAACAAAACATGGATGAAGAAAAGTGTAATAAATGATGGTGATGGGTCCGCACCAGAATCTGGTGCTAATAATGTAGTTAGGGTAAAATTGCAAATCAGGGCAAATGAATAATCAGCAATGATAAAACCCTAGCAATGCACAATGAAGCACAAGACAACATGAAAATCAAAATAACAAATGTAAATGCAAACCGATCTCCACGCTATGCTTGATTTATCTCCATTGCTCTTCTCCACCTCGCATGAGCATGCAAGATTTTGAAGGATTGTTGTTGGAGGAGTGTTGGGTGCTCATTTCTGCAGCATAACATTAAGATGAAGATGATTTGAGGATGATAGTTGAAGGATGCAAAGGCTCTAATGATATTTTGACAGAATAATGGTACTTGAAGCGCCATGCATTTTAGAAAATTTGGCAGAATAATGTTACTTGAAGCTCAATGCATTCTAATGGCTTATGAGGGGTTTGATTTATAGGAAAGGCTTGGTTCAAATGAATGGTTGAGATTAAAAAGCTAAATGATTGATGTGGACAGCTAGGATTGATTCGGTTATCCCACTCTTCAAAGGAGTTGTAGTCATTTGACAAGTGTCAAGGAGGATAGGGCTCATGTGTGCTTGTGTACATAAAAAGTACTACATATAAAAGATATTAAATAAAAGGCTATAGTACCACTTATCTTTTTTAAATGAAAGAGGCACACATGTCGGCTAAATGATAAGATAAATTAATTAAATAAATAAAATTTATTTAATTAATTGGAAAGTCGGCTTATGATGAGAACTTAATTCAAATAAAATATTTGAATTAGTTGGGACATGAGTTGGATATTAATTAAATAAATAAAATTTATTAATTAATTGGATAAATGAATAGGATAAGATAAGATATGATGTGGAAATTAATTAAATAAATAAAATTTATTTAATTAATTGGCTAAGTAGGATAATGATGGGATTGAATGAGATTTTAATTAAATAAATAAAATTTATTTAATTAATTGGCTAATGGAATAAGTGGGGTTAAGAGTGGGATTTAGGACAAAATGCTACATGATGTCTAAATGATATTTTTAACTAGGTGTTGCAAGACATGAACAAAGTTGGGACAAATTTGGGTGTCTACATTTTGCCCCTCTTTGAGATGATGTTTGAGATGATAAGCTTTATGTCGAGTAACATCATTTCAAAGAAGTTAAGGTGTGGATAGAGGAAAAGGATAGTGATGATGATGATGATGATAAGATAGGATGAGAATAGAAAGATAGGATGATGATGCCCCCTCGAGAGGATAGGCGGGTTGGACAAACACGGGTATGCTCTCGAAAGAAAATGGCTTGGCTACAAAAGAAAGATAAGGGGATAGATAGAAGAAATGAAGAATGCGTTATGCTGCAATGAAAGTGAGCAACCATAATGTTTGATATAGCACTTGACGTTATGCACCAAGGTATAAGGACCAGGGTGACGATGTGTCTCGTGCCCCAGCGTAATACAACCTTGTCTGGATACAAGATATGAATATTAGCTGGAATGGTATTGAGATGATGCAAATGCAAGATAAAATGATAACACACACAAGCAAGAAAGCAAGCATGCACAAATGATTCAAAAACAAACAAGGTATTGCCCCTGTCAAGCTGTAAACCAATGATTGATTGTTTGATTGATGATAGTTGAGAGTGTTGTCATTGCGGGGAAAGCTATATCCCTAGATCAACACAAGGTTGTTTGCTGAGTTGCTTGGCTAGTTGGCTGATTGAGTGATTGCTTTGGCTTACAACAAGGCTAGGATCAAGACCATTGATTGCATTTGGATAACGTGGCTTGATTGATTAACTTGATTGGTATAGATTAAGGATTGACTTGCATTTGGATCATTGCTTGGAATGATTGGAAGATTATTGAAGGATGATTAGATGAAGTGATGATTGGATTGATGTGCTATGATAGATTGATTGGAAGAAGTTGTTTATTGATGATGTATAAGATAGATGATAGAAGAAATGATGAGAGAAGAAAGAGGAAAATCGCTTGTGCCTGAATCTGGGCACTTCCTTCGTACTCTAGACTGCCTACATACTCTATATCCACGGGATCAAGGCACTTAACGATGGAAATGAGATGTAGTTCTGATGTTGTGTTTTATTGATGAGATGATAAAAATGGATTGAGATTGATGAAATGTTGATGATGGGATGATATGTGGTGGATTGTGCTACTTTTGATTTGCTGAAGTTATTGGATTTGTTTTGATGGCTAGCTTGATGTGCTTGGGTTTTCTTTGGTGTTGATGCTGATGACTGATAGGATTTGTTTTGATGATTGGATTGATGTGCTTTGAGTTGTGATGTTTGTAATTGCTGGGCTGATTGTTTTGATGATTAGATTAGATTGAATGATGATAGAGATGGTGTGATGATTGGAGTGTCCACTCAATCTAAGCTTAAGCAAGTGTTCTTAGTATGCTCAAAGGATGTAAAACAAACAAGGTAGTGCCCTTGTCAAGTCATAAACCAATGATTAATTGTTTGTTTGTTTTGATAGATAGTGTTGTCATTGTGGGGAAAGCTATATCCCTAGATCAACACAAGGATGTGGGAACGCTATATCCCATTGTTGATGATTGATAATGATTGATTGGGCTCATGACAAGATGAGCTTCAAAACCTGTTGATTTGATTGGATAATGTTCCTTGAGTGATTGGCTTGCTTAATATGGATTATTGTGACTTGGATTTAAGATCATTGCTTAGATTGATTTGATTGATATGATTGGAAGAAGTGATTGATTGAAATGGATGAATGAATGTTATTGATAGGAAGAATTGATGATGATGAGGATTTGATTTTGATTGAATGCTAGAGTGGATTGTTTTGGATGATGTGATTGGTTTTATTGCTTGGATTTTTGGTTGGATTTTTAATTTTTTTTGGATTTTTGAGAATATTTTGTTTTTTTTGGGAATTTTTGAAATGTTTTGGGATGTCAATGGATTTACAATTTGGGTAGCCTTGAGCTTGATACCAATGACAAGGGAGAAAACCAAGTCTAGGTGCAAAGATGGATGAATGGGATTGGATGGATAAAAGGATGGGCTCATAGTCAATGGGATGAAAGGCTCATGAGAGTTGGATGGATAGATAAGAGGATAGGCCATATAAGGGATGGATGCATGCCTCATGATAAATAGATAGGTAGGCTATGGTGGAAAGCTCATGATAGATGTAAAGCTCGTGATAAGGATATGCCATAGTGGATGGATCATAAGGGAGCTAGGATGTGATCTTCAAAGGCTATGTTGCATAGGAATAACTTGCCCCATTCGAGGTGGTAGACTTAGGGTTTTACATGACAAGGCTCATGACAAAGGGATGACATGATGGATTAGATTTGGATGGGATGGATAAATTGTTAATGGATAGGACTTGGTTTGGAAAGAAGGTATGTCAAGAAATATCCAAACATGTTTCAACATTTTACCCTTATATCTTCATCAAGATCAAAAGGAGGAAGATGGATAAATGGGTTCAATAGGATAGGCATGTTTATGTAATGGCTAAGGATGGTAGGATGGTGCGGTAATGGTATAGATAGTTTGGAAATGGATAGGTTGGATGAGACAATGTGCCCCCAAGTGTAAGTGACTTAGAAGATCAACCTACACATGACGCCTGTTTGCCAGGTTTTCATCATGGTACTTATCCAAGGCACCTGTTTACCAGGTTTTCACCGTTGGACGAAGGGATTTCTCTTTACTATTTTGATTTCTTTTTGCTTTTTTTTTTTGTATTTTAGATGGGTTGACAATTACACATGGTGCCTGTTTGCCAGGTTTTCACCATGGTAATGGATAGGAGGGACTCAAATGTTTAGTGCTATGAAGGTTGATAGTGTCCCTTTAGAGATTGATGATGTCTTCGCATAGACCATGTCATTATGCTCATCGATGTTGATAAGGGATTGCATGGATGGGAGATGATTAGGTAGATAATGGATTATAATGTGGATTATGGAAGGTTCATGCAAGGATGGATGGATAAAAGGCTTATGCAAAAGCATGGACCATAGAGGTAGCATGGGGAAGATATGTAGGATAATGGATGGAAGATGGGGAGATGTAGTTATGTGGAGGTGCTACGGAGTGGAAGGGAACCATGACCAATGGTTGCACACACCGTGTTAAACATTGAAGCTTTTGATGAGATGGTGGTGTAGGAAGCAATGGAGATGTTTGCTTAGGAGATGGTTGATGAAGTGATTTAGGAACCCACATAGATTTAGTATTTTTAGTGCTTTTGCTTTTCTTGTGGGAATTTTGAAAGTTTTGGATAGGCTCTTGGATGGATATAGGCTTTTGGATGGAGGTAGGTAATTGGGATTCTTGAGATGTGGAGGAGGATGCCTCATTTGCTTTGCTGGCTATTTGCTTAGGAACCCAAACCATTTTTCTTTTAGGCTTTGCTTTTGGAGGTATGGGCTTGGATGGTTGCTTAGATGAACTTTTCTTTGATTTTGATTCTTTATGTCCTAAGGTATGAAGATCTTTAGGGTTTTTGGTAAGATTTTTAGCTTTATAAGTAGAGGCATCAAAATTTTTGCTTTTGAATCCCATGGGGTCGGTGGAGTGGATGGAATAATTGGAAGCTTTATGCTTAAACGATGTGTGCTTTTGTTGGTCATGATTAGGGATGCAAGGATACTTATGAACAATAGGTATGTTAGGTGTTGGAAGCAGCGGTGGAAAGGTGGATGGAGGGATATTTGGAGTTGGTAAAAGTGGAGGCAAAGTGGATGGTGGAAGGTGTATGGTCACATGCTTTTGACATTTATAGGATGATGGAGATGGAATGGCTACATATGTCTTGGGTAGATGATGGGGGGTGTGATGGAAAGTGGTAGGTTTAGGATGCATGAAAGGATTACCAACATCTTTAGCTTGTTTACCTTGGGGTGTGTATCTAAGGCCATATGAGCATGGAGGGATCTTGACATGGTTTGGCTCCAAAATACCTTGTTCATAAAAGCCTAGACCTTTGCCTTTGTAGTTCATGTTTTGGAGGATGCGATTGACTATGGGACTAGATGTGTTTTGGGAGCTAGACTTGAGCTCTTTATTGGATGGAGTGGGTAAAGGTCGTTGTTGTCCTAAGGAAGAACATTCATGGAGGAAGCTGGTAAGACCAAGTGGACATGATGGTGGATTTGAAGTGGAATCGATGGTGGATGTGGAAGGATGATCATTAGGATCTTGATTATGTTCGCTAAGATCCAAGCTAGTTGTTTGATCTTCTATGCTTATGTGTTCTTGAGAGGCACATGTCTCATTATGACAAGTGGATGTTTGCTCATTATGAATAGGGCTAGATGGAGGATGACTAGGAGCAATGTGGACATCTTGCTCACGGATAGATATAGGATTATGGATAGGATCAAGGTGCTCATGGATAGCTTCTTTATAGGTATCATCTTGATCATAAAGAAGGTAAATGTTATGGATGGGTTGCATGAAAGTGTTTTGATCTTGAGTTGAACTAGGGCTTAATGTTTCCACATGCTTAGGATTAAACCTTTGACATACCTCTTGGGTTGCTTGAATGGAAGTGGATAATTCTTGGATAGGCTCTTGACTTAGGCTTGTGGTTGGAGACTCTTGAATAGACTTGTTGGCTTGTAGGTCACATGATGGGCTTAAAGGGCTAGGCATGTTAATGGAAGGCTCTTGAAGAGGCTCAAGGATATGTGAACCACATGATGAGATTATAAGATTGGACATAACCTTTGGAAGTTCATTGGTAGGCTCATGAATTGGTGTTTGACATGGGGGTAGTCTATTCCTATCTAGTAGCCAATGGATCACATCCTTTGCAAGTGTATGGGTGGATGGGAAATATAATGGATGGATGATAATGGTAGATGGTGTTGGATTAGGATTAGGACAAGGATTAGGTTGAGAGCTAATTGGATTGGGTGGATTAGGATTTGGACTAGATGGGGGTGATGTGGCATGATTTCCCATTATAGGTGGGTACACCTTGTAAACAATTGAGACAAATATTGGGCATTGGTTTGTATTATGGCCTTTGGTCCTATGGTATGCACAATAATCATGTTCATCATATGGACTTTCTTCACATGGGTTGACTTCGGGAAGTTCAATGAGTTTTGCTTCAAGCATCCTTTGTAAAACTCTCTCAGCCATATCCTTTGGTGAAGGATTAGAATGACTTGGTGATGAAGGTAATGGAGGGCTTGGTGATTTGGAAGGTTGATGGACCAATGGACTAGGAGTGGGATCACATGGTGGTGTTGGGATAAGACTAGTTGGCTCATGTGTTGGCATGGGATTGGATGGTGGAGGCCACTCTAGATTGGTATCTCCCTTGTCAAAGGTTATTAGATCTTGCATAGGATAACTTGGGCTTATTTGATTTATGTACAAAGGGCCACTTGGACTTGGATGTGCTTCTTGTTGCAAAGGTGGACTTAGGTCTATCAATGGTGCTTGATGGTCTTGTTGAAAAGGTGTACTTGGACCTGCTTGATTTATGTACAAAGAGCCATTGGGACTTGGATGTTGTTCTTGTAATATCACTTGATTGCTTTGTGGATGGGCTTGGTAGTGCATTGGAATGGTGACATGAGGGATTGGATAAGCTTGAGGTGGATGTTCATAGGTTGATGTGGCATTGACTTGGTGGATAGCTGGATTAAGTTGATAGGAAGTGGATGGATATGACATGTGGCTATGAGGTGGATTAGGTTGATAGGAAGTGGCTAAGGATTGTTGTACTTGTTGAGTTTGACTAGTGGCTAAAAGGTGTTGGACTTGGGCTATGAAGTGTTGTAGTTGAGGCGATTGGCTTGCATGGGGTTGAGCTCTTTGGATGAAGAATTGTAATGTTTTAATGGCATCTTGGTTTAGGGGTTGTGATCCTTGATAAAGATTTTGGAGGAATCTTTGGAATTTGATTTCTAGGTCCTCTAGTGTAGACATGTTGTCACCAAGTGTTTGTCTTAAGTCCTTTTAGCAAGTGCTTGTTTAGGGATTTGGATGATGATGTGGCTTGTTTGGATGACTTGGATTAGATTTAGATGTTATTCGAAGAATGTGTAGGATGACTTGTCTTTATGTATTTGGGTGTTTAGAGCTTGATGTGGCAATATTCAAACAAATGATTATGCATATACACACATGAATCACTCACGCAAGACACATAAACAAGTTTTTAGTTTGAAAGAATGTGATGATGGTTAAGCAAGCTCGTGAAGACAATTCAACAAGTCCTAGTCAAGGCAAGGCCACTATCACAAGGAGGTTCTAATGAAAATCCGGGGGACCGGCACCCCACGAGCATCCAGCAAGCCACTTAAGACTTTAACTAACCCTACTAGGAGTTTTAATATACACAATGGTACACCTCCTTTCGAGTTAGCACTGTATGGTGAGCACTAATACCGGTTAGACTTGGCTTTCGCCTTATCTTCTAATTTTTATAGCGGACCGGATGAAAGTACCGCTTGAGGTCATTCCCTTGGGGTGGATACCAAGGCAGGCCTCTCTAAGGTTTAACAAAAGCAACACAAGTAAATGTTTTTGATCTCCAAGTTCGTGTTGGGACGCGAGGAGAGAGCATACACATTTACTTAGTCACACTCGCATGGGGTTCATTAACCTTAGAGATTCAATGTGTGGAAGACAATCCAAGCACTTGTTTGTTTTAAAGCCCAAATCCAAATGTGATGAAAGACAATGGTCTATTTTAGCCCAATTTTTTGATGTGAATTTACAAACAATTGTTCATTTTATGCCCAAATCTAAATGTGTGATTCAAACAATGATTAAGATGAAAGATTAGAATGAGTGCACTTGATACAATCGCTTTCCAATTTGTTGTAGATGTTGATGTCAATGTTGCTCCAACTCCTTATGATCACCTACAACATAAAAAAAATGATATTATAATGTAGGCATAAAAAATAGGCTCATCAGGCAAGGAAAATTGTAATTTTAGATGCATAGCCGAATTAGATTTGATTATTTCGATAGATTTTTAATTCGAAAATTAAAAAATCAAAGAAGAGACCCCCATTAATTTTCAAAGAGCTTTCCAAAAATGTAAAGAAATCAGAAAAATTCCCTGATTTGCGCCCAGAAATGCGGATTTATGAAAATAGTACAGTCGGCAAAGATCTGATATTTTCGCATAGTAAATGACCTCCAAATTAAATCTGTAAAACATAGACCCCCATTAGAATTTCAAGAGCTTTCCAAAAATATAAAAATTTCTGAAAAGTTCTCTGATTTGCGCCCAGAATTGCGATTTTATGAAAAAACATAAAAACGTGATAAATCCCGTAAAAATCGCGATAAACGCGAAATTTTTCTGCTGTAGCTTCCTTATATTGTGGATAAACTTCTGCTAAAATCTTGTAGAAAAATTCATAGCCGTTTGGAAGATATGATGAAATCTTTAAAACCTAGGGTTTTGTCCAAAAAGTAGCAGATCTGCAACAAAAAGTTAATTAAACCTGCAAAACTCAACAATGGGGGTTAGATGAATGCAAATTTTTACTACAAAAACCTGCAAAAAAGATCAAACGAAGTGAGTCCCACCGGGCGTGCCAAATGTTGTTAGGGTAAAATTGCAAATCAGGGCAAATGAATAATCAGCAATGATAAAACCCTAGCAATGCACAATGAAGCACAAGACAACATGAAAATCAAAATAACAAATGTAAATGCAAACCGATCTCCACGCTATGCTTGATTTATCTCCATTGCTCTTCTCCACCTCGCATGAGCATGCAAGATTTTGAAGGATTGTTGTTGGAGGAGTGTTGGGTGCTCATTTCTGCAGCATAACATTAAGATGAAGATGATTTGAGGATGATAGTTGAAGGATGCAAAGGCTCTAATGATATTTTGACAGAATAATGGTACTTGAAGCGCCATGCATTTTAGAAAATTTGGCAGAATAATGTTACTTGAAGCTCAATGCATTCTAATGGCTTATGAGGGGTTTGATTTATAGGAAAGGCTTGGTTCAAATGAATGGTTGAGATTAAAAAGCTAAATGATTGATGTGGACAGCTAGGATTGATTCGGTTATCCCACTCTTCAAAGGAGTTGTAGTCATTTGACAAGTGTCAAGGAGGATAGGGCTCATGTGTGCTTGTGTACATAAAAAGTACTACATATAAAAGATATTAAATAAAAAGCTATAGTACCACTTATCTTTTTTAAATGAAAGAGGCACACATGTCGGCTAAATGATAAGATAAATTAATTAAATAAATAAAATTTATTTAATTAATTGGAAAGTCGGCTTATGATGAGAACTTAATTCAAATAAAATATTTGAATTAGTTGGGACATGAGTTGGATATTAATTAAATAAATAAAATTTATTAATTGATTGGATAAATGAATAGGATAAGATAAGATATGATGTGGAAATTAATTAAATAAATAAAATTTATTTAATTAATTGGCTAAGTAGGATAAGGATGGGATTGAATGAGATTTTAATTAAATAAATAAAATTTATTTAATTAATTGGCTAATGGAATAAGTGGGGTTAAGAGTGGGATTTAGGACAAAATGCTACATGATGTCTAAATGATATTTTTAACTAGGTGTTGCAAGACATGAACAAAGTTGGGACAAATTTGGGTGTCTACATTTTGCCCCTCTTTGAGATGATGTTTGAGATGATAAGCTTTATGTCGAGTAACATCATTTCAAAGAAGTTAAGGTGTGGATAGAGGAAAAGGATAGTGATGATGATGATGATGATAAGATAGGATGAGAATAGAAAGATAGGATGATGATGAGAATTTAATTCAAATAAAATATTAGGGTAAAATTGCAAATCAGGGCAAAAATATTAGGGTAAAATTTGCCCTGATGATGATGATGAGAACTTAATTCAAATAAAATATTTGAATTAGTTGGGATATGAGTTGGATATTAATTAAATAAATAAAATTTATTTAATTAATTGGATAGTGGGATTAAGATATGATTGAATGGGATTTTAATTAAATAAATAAAATTTATTTAATTAATTGGCTAATGGAATAAGTGGGGTTAAGAGTGGGATTTAGGACAAAATGCTACATGATGTCTAAATGATATTTTTAACTAGGTGTTGCAAGACATGAACAAAGTTGGGACAAATTTGGGTGTCTACAAATAATTCCTCCTAGAATTGAAATAGGACCTCTGGCTTAGGGGGAGCTGTATTGAAAATCTAATTCCCCCTACCAGTAAGTGGGTGCCTGAATCTGGCATGATGAATGAAGATAAAGAAGCCTATTGTAGATCTATTGAAGCAAATTCTGGAAGAAAAGAAGCTAGTGCAATTGATTGCAAAGTAATTGAAGGTTGACTATATTAAAAAACAGTGTATCCAAAAGAGTTAGGGCAAAGAATTTATTACAATGATGAATTAGGTTTTGCGGAGTAGAAAAGGTCATTCACTTAACATTTAAATCACTTTGCATTTGAAGAGAACAAGGAGAAGAGTAGCTGAGATGAGATCTCAAAGGTTTGGAGTATGAAAAGTGAATTCGACAGCTAACCCTAATCTCGTGGCGAAACAAGGTATTCCCTGTAAAGCTCTCTGAATTTGCAATTTCTAGATATGGCTACTCCATTGGTTGTTGACATCACCAAAAGACCTCAACCTAAATTCAAAAAGCATCCACACAAAGCTATAGAGGCTGATCTGTTAGGTGCCCTTTCTAATGTTTTGCATGGTGTGTTGCACATAGAAGATATTAGGGCTTACATTCATGCTAGCATAGATGAGTTTGGTGATTTGAAATTTCTAGATTTGTTTAAGAATCACCTAAGGGGTGAGATTTATGGTCTTAAACCTGAGTATAAGACGCTGCAAGACAAACATTTCATTCAGGTTATAGGGTTCCCATCCTTCGATGAGGATGAGTGGGTCCGGTATGTATTGAGTTGGATGCATGTTGAATTTATGTGGTTGATGAAACCCTTTAAGATCACTAAGGATTCCATCAAGGTTGTAACAAGATTGAACTCATCCGATGGACTGCCAATGCTAAAATTAGTGAAGAATCATACTGTAACTGAAGCTACCAGCTCAAAGTTTGATAAGAGGACAATGACAATAAATGATATAACTAATCCAGATGTCAAATTTGCATCTATGGTGATTGGGTATAAGATATACCACTCTAGTACAAAAAACTCAGTGTCTGGTACAGCCATTTATCTTGCTTATCTGATGTTAAAAGAAAAGGCTAACTATGACTTGTGTGAGCTGCTACAAAACCAGCTAATGGAGAATCTAAACAAGATTAAGAAGGATAAGAAGAATACATTCAAGTATGGTACGTAGGTCATGTGCTTGTTCTTTTATTTCATGAATGAGTTGCCTGAGATGAAAAGCCTATGTTGGGCCAATGACAAGCCTGTTGCCATACAAATAAGAGAGCTCTTGCACAATATTGTTGAGTCCAATGCCCAAAGGACTACTCTTTGGGGATATTTCAAGTATTTTTAGAATATGATGCAATCAAGGGAAAGAATCCCTAAATCTGTGGTGGAAAAGTACAAGGATACAATTTGTTTCATGGTGGAAACAAATCAATGCTTGATGGAAGTAGTTAAACCAAGGACTATATGGATCATACCCATGGGGTATGAAGTTGATGAAAAAATACTAGAAATGTATGCTCAACACCTTCTGAGAAAACCAAAAGACACCTCAATTGAGAGATTTGGTACAGACATGAGCCTAATTTGAAATTGCATGTTGAACTTCAGAGACCTAAATCTAAGAGAAAAATCTAAAGGCAAGTTGAAATGTATGCAGAAAGTATTGGAGTAACCAAAGAAGCTATGAGACAAAATAGGGAAAGGATAGAGAAAGCTAAGAAGGAGAAGCAGGACAGGGAACAGGGAAGTGTTCCGGTAGAACCCCCTTCTAAATTAAGGACTACTAGGAGTTCTGGTACAACCTTTGGTGCATCACCTTCTCCTATTATAGAGAAATTCAAAGAAAAACCTAACAGTAAGGAAGGAAAAAGAACAAACGTAATGGGCAAAAGGTCATAGGTCAATGTGGAGAAGGAGGATGAAGAAGAGACTGAGTCAGATGGTGAGGTTAAAGAGTTGAAGGCCTCGGGCACTAAGGTTGCTAAAGTGTCTAAGGAGAAGTCCTCCGAAAGCATAAAGTCAAAGAAAGTAGAAGCATCAAGGGTTGCCAAAGACAAGCCCTCTGGAAGTATAAGCTGAGCAAAAGACAAAAGACTGAGACTCACAATGAAAAATCCACCTTGTCAATTGAAGATATTTTGAATGCAATAACTGTTCATGGGAATTTGAAGCCCATAACAAAATATTATGACAACTTTGATATTGTCAACAAGAAAATTTTGGAGGATGCTACTGTTAAGTACTTGAATACATTCAACAGAGAACTTGTGAAATTTTGTCAGAAATCCCTAAGAGTCTAAGTGACATTTTGGAGATGAGAAAAGAAGCTGCTAAAGCAAAGGATTTGGAGCTTAGAGAACATGTGTTGTCCAGTCTGTGTCCGGTAATCTCTAGGAAGGAAGCAAATTAAATTTTTAAAGAAGCTAAAGATGAATTCAGAAGCAAGAAAAGGATGAATAAGCTAATGATTGGAGACATTGATGAAGTGGTAAAAGAAATAGAACAAATTCTAAGGAAAGCCCTAGATAAGAATTAGTTTTATATGGTCACTAAAGAATTTGTTGATGCTGATGATACATCCATTCTAAATAATGAAGAGATGAAGAAAAATGAGCAACAAGCTGAGGCAGATGATTTCCCTATTCCAGAAGAAGAAATATTGAATAAAGGAGATGAAGAGATTATGAAGGAAGATAATGTTGATTGTGTAGAGGATACTCAAATCTGGTGAACAAAATATAGAAATGAATATAAATGCTCCTACTAAAGGTGATTCTGAGAAGAATAAAGAGTAGAAAGTAGAAGAGGTTAAGGACAAGGAAGATCAAGAAGAAGAAACTGATGATGGAATTGATTCCTCCATTTCGAATGTTAAGGAATTTGATAAAAATGATGATAATGCTGCTGCTGAGGATACACAAAATCCTCCAGAAAAGAATGCAGAAGACATTTCTGATAAAGATAAAAAGAAGGATGCCTCTGTTGTTGATGTAGAAAGAGTAGAAGCAGAGGAAAAGAATGAAAATGATAAGAAAGACAATGCAGGCCCTAAAGAGCATAAAACTGAAACATCATATTGGGCAAGAGACACTGTAGAAGTAGTGAAAGAAATTTTGGAGAAAGAAAAACAAGTTATAGAAGATCTAGATATAATACAAGGTCCAATTAATTTTGATACTCTATCACCGATATAGAAGATGAAGTTGGCCTGTTTTGCACAAGCTAAGGCCAGAGAGGAAATCTTGAAGTTCTATATAGAAGACAGTGATTTTCTTGATCTTGCATTCAGCATTTTGGAGAAAATCATGCCTTCATTTTAGAAGGATTCATCAGTATCCCCCTCTGGTCAGTTGAAGAGTCTAATAAATTTTGTAAGTACTCACTTTGAGTCTTTCGAGAAGTCAACAAAAGTTAAATTCTGGAATGAATTTAATGATAAAAGATTTAGTGAACTAAAAAGAATAATTGACAATGATAGAATTATGTTGGATACTAGTGTAAAAGAGTATTCAAAATGCCCTCACTGAAGGTAGATATGTGTGCAAATTTTGTTTATCTTGGACAAAAGTTGTAGAGGATATTGAGAAGAAAATAAAGGAGTCCGAGCAAAAATTGTCAAATGTATCTCAATCCTTTGATCCTTTGACAATATCTATGGCGAGTCAAGAATGTCAATTAATTAGCTTGATTGATGAAATAAAGAAATTAGTGAAAGAAAAAGAAAACATTGTGGCAAGGATGTGTGAACTCCAGGGACTGATTTTCCCTAAGTTAAAAACAATGTTCAATGCATTGACAGAAGCTCAAGTTGCTTCTCTGATAAGTGGTCCCACTGATCTACATAAGGCAAAGTCACAGGCATTTTTACTCAATGGTCATATTTCAGTCTTGGGTAGCATGAAGAAAAGTTGGGATAGTGAATTGGCATTGTTGAAAAACATTTTTGGTGATGTGTTTAAGTTCATATAGATAAGACATAAGGATTGTTTGTATATATGCACCCATGTACATAGAGTTTTTGCATGAATTTTGGTATCCAGATCTCAACCTTTGCCATTGATGTCAAAGGGGGAGTGGAAAGCAGTGAAACATGAGGAATTCAACTAAGGGGGAGCATTGGAAATCACAAGTGTACATAGTAAGGGGGAGCTGTTCTAACACTTAGTCATTTTTCACTAAGTGTTGCCATTAATGCCAAAGGGGGAGATTATTGGCAAGAGACACTGATAGGCATGTCAAGTATTGTCATTGATGGCAATTGAATCCATCTTACACATCCGCATTGTATCATTTGATCATACCGGAAGTTAGATTGCAGAGTTGTCTAAGTCTGGGTAGACAGGAACAAAGCATATGACAGGGTTTAACATTTTGATCCACATTTCTTCACAGGTAATCATATTGTGCTATGGATTTGAGGGAATGTTAATGGATGTCAGGGCTACCTAAATCCAAAGTTTTAGCCTCTGGTGATGAAGGGATTGAAAGTTACAAGCATCAGAGTATTGGGTTTTGGTTAGACAATTCAGTCTAGTGAAGAACAAGCTGACTTGGTGTTTGATCCTTGTACAGATTAAGAGAAGTGGTTGGTTGAGTAACTTATGAGATCCAGTGGTATTGAACAACATGATTGGTGACTTGAATACATAGGTTTTGGTCCGTATTGATATTTGTGCATGGATTCAGCCGACAGAACAGTGATCTTGAAAAAGTTTTTAAGTTTCTTGAGGCCAACTGCAGTTGATGTAATTTCATGTTGTGGATATATATGATCGATGGGTGTGAGCATTTTGAGGTATGGAGGTGTGAATATGATGTGATTGGTGCGAATTGTGGCAGTATCAAGTGTGAAGTGAAGAGATCTAAGCTCTGGATCATGGCAAAATAGTGAAATAGGGTAGTGAAAGATGAAGTGTGTGAAGTCAGTATATTGAGCCTAACTGAAACTGTAATCTTGCATTGTTAGATGCTATTCTTCAGTTTAAGCATTCCAGTGAACTCTTTGTAATTAATCTTGTAGGCAGTGAGCCTCCTTTGAGTAGTGAGCTCTGGGCAGTGCACCAGAAGGCATGTGCCTTCCCATTTGTAATACTTTTAATAGAGTATAAAATCTTGTGGGTTAACCCCCAATGTGGTTTTTCCCTTAACCAGGTTTCCACGTAAAAATCCTAGTGTTCATGTGTGATGATCTTATTGTTGTTGTTCTTAAGTTCATGCTTCTTTCTTTTGAATGTATGTGGTAAATTAATAAAGGAACATAATAATAAGTTTTGCAGAACACTGATTCACCCCCCCTCTTAGTGTTCCTTAATTTCAACACCTATGCTCTGATACCACTTGTTGGAGTACAGAAAACACTAAGAGGGGGGTGAATCAGTATTGTAGATAAAAACAATTCAATTGACTTCCTATCAAAACTTGAAAAATAGAAAGTAATGATGTTGATGCAATGCAAGAAACCAAACATTGTACAATAAAGGACGGGTTATTCAAATATGAAGAACAAATGTACCATGCATCAAAATGAGACCATAACACAAAGATTTCAAGACTGGAAAACCCTCATGGGGCAGAAAAACCACTTAGTAAATGCCTCACTGGCTTAATCAAAATGTGCTTCACTAGCAAATACAGATGTCTCAGTGACTAATTGTGCCTCACTAGCTATATGTGCCTCACTGGCTATATGTGCCTCACTGGCCTTTTATACAGTCTGCCTCACTAGCATAATACATTCTCATGAATATAATGGAGAATTTGAAATCAATACATAGGGTTGCTTTGTTTCTCTACAATGCAGATCTTGACTATCTCATTTATTTGAGACTTAAGAATTCATAACAATAACTATTCACATCAACTCATAAATGTTCTTGCATTAAAGCACACTATCGTCATCTCAATGATAGTGTAAACACAATATCATCAATACCACACAAGGTGTTTACATCTTATTCCTTTTATACTTTCTCACTGCCTTTTGTTTCTTTCGTTAAACAATTTGTATGAGTAATTGAACCATTTTATCTATTTGAAGTAGTTTTCAACTGAAACAATAACTGTCAAGAGTGTGTGGTTGAACAGACCCATCTTGAAAAACTTGAGTATGTAAAACCTTTCACAATGCCCTTCAAGATATTACAAGTAATCAATCTTTAATCAAAGTAATTCATATAAGTATCAAACTGATTAATGTAACCAGAGAAATGCCTTTTTAAACTATAGTTAACCAAACTTAACCATATCTGATCATTGCATGAAACCCTAGTGTAAATTCATATGGGTGAGACCTTCAGAAACCCTAACTAAATCAAAGAATGAGTTTATCAATTGTTTGTCATTCTTCATCTCATAACTATTTTTCAACAAAAAGAATAAGTGAAGTATATCAGACAACATACTCCACTCAAAGTCAAAGACTTCATAAATGTCACTCAAGCACAAAAGATACAAACAATACTATACTGTCATAGCTCAAAGATGTAAGATCTCAAACAGAAACCCATATCAAAAACATATTTCCTTTTTCTCCAAACATATATGACTGTAAAATAAACTAATCAAAAAATAGTAAGCCAAGCTCCATTTAATTATTTCTTAGGAGCCCATCAAAAATATGAACTCATAAAAGGAAGAATATCACCTGAATACTACCGCCAAAACAAAGATTTTGATGTGCCTCAAAAATAACTGTCGAGCTCAAAAGTTGACTTTGTTGAAGCTCACTGTAGCTCGTCATATTCCCAAGATTCTTTTTCATCATAGCTAAATATTGTAGTCTTTTGCATACAAATGAAACCCTAGGTCGAGATCCAACATGTCTCTAAGTTCAACTTTACCATATGAAACTTCAAACAAACTTTTCCATTGTTTACACCTTTGACTGGCAGTCCCGGTGTGCCCTAAAAAATCTGATGACAAAGAATACAAAACATCAACATTTACCTGCTAAACAAGCCTGATACCTGCTAGGCAGGTTCTTCACTTAAGTGACCCTGACAATGCCTTTGCCAAATTTGATTTTTTATTTAAAACAAATCAACAACCTTTAACCATATGATTCCTTCTTTACATACAATAATAATCTCCTTCATATAAGAATGATATTAAGGGATGAACACAAAAAATCATATCAAAAGCAAGTATAGCCTTTTCTTTCTATCCCATTGGAAAGAGATCATGTCTTTAATCATGCTTTTGTAATATTGAGCTGCAAATCAAAGACAATAATATTTGACTTTCCTCTAACAAAATGAAGTCCATACAATTGAAACAAAAAATCATGTCAATGATGCCATTTGAAATAAAGCAAGTAGGCTTTGTGTCCCTTTGAAAGTGAACAAGTCTTCAAAGAATATGTACGTTGATTTAAAGCCAAACTGAAACATGCATCCTTTCATATCAATGATGACCATAATGAATATTGTTTGCATATTGGATCAAGAGAAGATAACCAAGTGCCTCATTCAACTTAGATGAACCACATCAATTGTCATAATGCCAATTTATAACAAGCTTGCAACACAACCATATTGTCAAGGAGATAAAAATACTGTGCAAGTAAAAGACATCATGCCATACTACCAACTCAACATCATTTCCAACTCCAGAGTAACCATGACCAACAAGCCTGACCATATGACCCTCATCATTGTATCATGGAACTTAACCAGTCAAACATCCTTATCAGTAAAACATAGATGCATAGTATAAATTCCATAAACTCTTCAACACCATTAGGTGAAGATGTAGCAACATCAAAGATATATCATACTCTTTTATACACATCATTAACCCTAATGAAAATCATCATATCTTAGAAGCATCATGGTATGAACAACATCTTACTTGAACACATCTTATTTTGCATCACAAGACAACAATGATAACCCATTCATCATAACAAGGCATCTCCTACAACTGTGAAGCAACTCCTCCTACACTTACTTGACACCTTTTTTTCATCAATGACAAGATGCCATTAGTACTCCCATGGTGACTGGCTACAAATTGAGCAAAACTGATGAATCACCCAAGACTGATCAGAAAAAGTACAGATCCATGATTGGAGGATTACTTTATCTAATTCAAACCAAATCTAATATTATGCATGTATTTTGTCTTGTTGCAATATTTCAAGCTAATCCAAGAGAATCACATGTGATGGTAGTGTTGACCTATATTTCCTCTAGCAAGAGTCAAAATAATTCAAGCAGGATCAGTCAGTATGCATAACCCCATGAAAGCCATTATTGTGATCCTGAGGTCTTAACCCAATTTCTAAAATCTGAATCTTGCCTGAGGAAGCTTACCATGTGAAAGAGCTTGAAAAAATAGGCAAGTTTGCTTTTTACATCACACTGATATTCGCTAAAAGGAGGAAGTTATGTGGGGTCATCATCTAGTCAAGCCCTAATGTTCTAATATCGGGTCATATTTCTAAGATTGGGTGATATTTTGAACATCGGGTGATATTTCTGAATATCATCCTGCCTCGAATATCATGATGATGTTGTCATAACCCACATGGGGTCATATTTTCCTTAACACTAGTTAGCATTTGAAGATCATCCTAATGTTCGACATGATGGTGATGTCATCAGGATGTTTGTGGTCATGATCATCTAGATCATTAGCGAAACATGATGAGGTCAGTAGAGCAGGAGGAGCTTCCTCCGATGCATCAGTTTATGCCGAAGAGGTTGAATATCATCATCAGGTTTCTTCAGGATGAGGATGATATTTCCAAATATCAGGTACCTTACAAATATCATCCTTTCTGCCAAATATCACCTTACACTGACATGCTGCTGACGTCACCCAGATATGAAGAGGAGGATATTTCATATCAGGGTGACATTCTATATCAGGCTAGCATGCAATCGGCTCGCCGATACAAGGAGTCTTGCTGATAGGACTTGATGAGGAAGAGGATGATGATGAGGCTCATGATGATGCCGTCCGGAGTAGAAGCATCGACATTATATATGCTCATGGCTTAGCTTATAAAGTGATGAAGACGTCACCTCCAAGTGCATGTGGGATAATCATTTCCTGCAGAAATTTAAAAATATCATGATGATGACCTTTTCACAGGAATTCTTCAGGAAGGTTCTCACTTCCATTTTTGATTTGGATCTTCATGTCGGTCAGGTGGATCTTTTTAGCGACAACCTTTTTGAGTTGGTGAAGATATTTCCTGCATTCACTACTGCATATGACGGCACAACTCGCATTGATGGCCCAAAATATCCTGCCACCGCTTCATCTCTAGTCTTTTCTCCACCACCTGGGTGTAAAAGATCGAGGAATAAGCTGTTCGCATTAATGATTCTAAATATCTTCTCACCTGCCCTTGTTCTAGATCCTTTGGCGCCATTACTCCTAGCAGGTGGACGTCCCTTCAGGAAGATATTTTTTATTATAGCTCTTTGAGCGAATTGGGTAACCGACTTAGGTTAGATGAAGATGCTATATAAGCTAAGGCTTATGATGTAAGAAGGGTTGGAGTTTTTTTTTTGGAGCATCCTGTTCTCCCTATTTCCAAATAGAATTTTTCATGTTGTAACCTTGCCTTTCATTAGATGTATGCAAGCTATCATGCCTTTTGCTAATTTCTCTATCTCTGTGTGAATCTGCATATGGTTGTCTGTGAATATCTCTTGTTCCTCTCAATCATCTTGCTTCTTACCTCTGTTAGAATTATCTATTCTGTGTATATTTGCTTGTTGTATCTAGTTGTGTTGTGCATGCTTTAGTTTTGCAAAGGTTCTTTAGAACTGTCTGGTGCATCACCCTTTCATATTTTTAAGTATTGTTGCTTTATCTTTCATTTTAGTACATTTCTTTCCCTTTTCACCCCAAAATACAGTAGTTTTAGGTGATAACTAGACAAGGAAGCTGGCCTTCTCTGGAGGTTTGATCTCATTTAGCAAAGTCCCACACTTAGAGATCAATCCCATGTTATTCCATTTTGCAGAGCTTTAATAGCTTCATGCAAGGGTGCACAACTAGGTGATAACAACTTTGGCACACCCGGTGGGATGATACAAACTCTTATTACTGGTTTTGATGTGCAACCGGTAATTTTTTGACGTATAGGAGGTTTAAAAATTGCATATCTGGTGACTCATACTAAGGAAGATCAGGCAAACCAGTTCTACTGATATACTTTTATGAAAAAGATACAAACTAGGAGTTCAAGCTCAAGCTCATTTGATTATCTACAGCTTTCTCCACCTAAGAGGCAGAGTAGAACTATAGTAAGAACTCCCTATTCTAAGAGGACATTGTCAACTCGACCAAATTTTAGACCAGTTGCCTTTGTAGTCCTTCTAGCAACTCAAGCAAACCCACCTCTAGCTACTCAGATGGCAAGAAATCAACCATTTGTGGCTTTTGATGGGGGGAGCCCTTTGAACTTAGCAGTACATGATGCCATACATATGGCAGCCTTGAAGAGCCTACCCTATTTCACAGGGGAAACCCAAACTACACCTATTGAACACATAAGAGATGTGGCTTCTCTATGTGGAGTACATCATGTGACACAAGAGAATGTGGCCATCATATTACTAGCTGCCTCATTCAAAGGGAAGGCATTACAATGGTTTAGAAGTCTACCAATATAGACTATAGGAACTTGGGATGAATTAGGAGACAAGCTGAATAAGCAGTTCTAGGATAAATCAGATAATCTGTCATTGGTGGAATAGATGACCACCATAAAGAGAGCTCCTCAAGAACCAATGATGGACTTCAACTTTAGATTTCTGAAGACATGGGACATAATCCCTACCACAGTAAGACCTCCAGCTAAGTATGCATTCTTATATTTCTTGAAAGCTTTAAATAGTGATATTTCAGTGATGATACAATCACTAGGAGGTGCATGCCTACCTGATGCCTATGAATAGCAATCAGAGCAGAGAACAGTCTAATTCAGGGTGGAAAAATAGCACCTAGGCCCCCTATGCCCATCTTCCCTGAGATCCAGGCTTCTATGCCTTTACCCACCCCATATTTTGTCCCTACACCTATTGTTGCAGCACTACCAAGTACCTCCACTTCTGAACCTGCTGCCTCTAGTTCATCTCAAGAGCTAAAGGAGATAAAAAGTAGCCAGCAGAAAATAGAAAATCTTCTACAGACTTTTGGGAATGATCTAGTAAACATTAAGAAGCAACAGTCTCAAGGTAGGCAGCCTTATCAACAACAATATCAGGGGCAGAACCAAGCATATCAGGGGTAGGGTCAACCTTACTAGGCCAATAGGCCATCTTATCAGAACAACTACCAAGGTGTCAGGCAAAATATGAACCAAAGGACTTTTCAGCCTTACAATCCAGCACTTGTTAATGCAGCAAGGGACCTTGTCCCTGTTCAAAATAACATTGCAGTTGATTATGATTGGTGTGTCCCATGCCATATGCCACACAATCAAGTAGCCTATTCAAGTGGAGTCCTAAATCAGGCTCTGGTGGCACAAAATGTGGCAGCTACATAGCCATACACACCAAATGATGGAGCTGCACAACAACAAGAACAACCTCAGAATGATTCTGCTTTCATGAATTGGCAGGAAGGAGAATTCTGTGGGGTAAACAGTAATAGTAATCCAGTTGCTGCCAATACAAGGGCTAGGAAGAGGGGTTATAAGGTTGAGCCAGCAGCAAGCAAAGGTAGAGGACATACTGATGCTTCCACATCCCATATTCCTCGCATCTTGCAAAGAAGTACTCCAGCAACAACAAGGGAAATGCCTCAATTGTAGGCTGATATTGCTACTACAAAGTCAAGTCAGAAGGTAGGTGCCTCTCCACCTTTCAATATTATTGAAAACATGAAAAAGATGAATGTAACCATGTCTATGTGGGATTCCTTAGCAATCCCTAGCTAAAAGAAGAAGTTGCAGTCTGTCTTGTCTGATCTAAATGTATCCAATGATACCACTATTGACCCAAATAGGACTGTCCTTGCTAATTCATCCCAAGATGACATCAAGCAGCCTAACCAAGGTGCCAAACCTCTTCCCTTTTATGTATCACTGATAATTGGGGATAAACTAGTGTACAATTGCATGGTGGATAGTGGAGCAAGCAGTTCTGTCATGCCTAAGCAGATCAGATTGCAGATCAGTTAGGGCTTAAGTACCAGCCACTTGAGAAAGGTGTACTCTAGTTGGATGGTACATCTGTTAATACTGTGGGTATCATAAGAGACCTAGGTCTCACCCTACACGCCTGCCCCAATGTTTCTATTTCACAGGAGGTGTTCATAATAGATTTGCCTCCTCATTTTGCCATGTGCTTATCAAGGGAATTTACAGCCAAAATAGGAGGATATCTATCTTCTGACTGGTCCCACATGTTTTTCAGGACTAGATATGGCACCAAAGTAACTTTGAAATCTGACTTACTTTCAGACTATCACATAGAGCCTTACACACCCAGTGTTGTTAATGCAAATTGCATTATCTCTGATGACCCTGAACTAATTGCTACTTAGGAACTACAAGCTGAGAGCATACCAGAGGTACTCTTGAGGGAATGGGCCTTTGAAAATGTTGTGGATGATCCTAAGGGACATATCCAAGAAATTGGCCTAGGAGTGTACATATTGCATGAGCATGAAACAACAATACCAAGTCTTCTGAAGAAAGCAGAGCAACAGGTAGAGCAACATGATGAGGTATGGAAAATGTATTTTGATGGCTCTAGGGGCAGAAATAGATCTGGTGGTGGTGCAATGCTTGTGTCACCACAAGGTGAAAATTATTATGCTGCTTTTCGTTTTGCCTTTTCTTGTACTAATAACACTGCTGAGTATAAAGGGTTGATCCAAGGTCTGCAGTGGGCAAGAAGGAGAAAGATTGGTTGTCTACAGGTGTTTGGAGATAGTGAGCTCATTGTGAATCAGGTGAGGGGATTGCACCTTACAAAAAGTGATGCCCTGAAGTGCTACAAACACAGGGTATGGAATTTGATTGAAGAGTTTGATGCTTTCAATTTGATCTCCATTCCAAGGAGTCAGAACTATCATGTTGATAGATTAGCTTCAATTGGGGCTCAATTTGACATCCCTAGTGATATTTAAAGGGAGAAGGTTCAACCTCATGTAAAAATAATTTCTAGGCCTTCTATCCCTGATAATAATATTCATTGGCAAGTTTTTGACAGTGATGAATAGATCCTGAGGTTCCTATTAGAGGAAGATGAGTTTTCCATGATGAATCAGGATAAACTCAAACAACGGTATGACAATGATCAAATCATTTAGCTAAGAACAAATAAGCTTCCCAAGAGATTGGTCACCTTGGAATCTATTTTTGGCACTAATGATCAAAAGAAGAAGACAAAAACCAGTATGCAGGTAAAGGAGGAGCATTATGAAGAGCTAGAAGTTTTCAAGGGTAGACTCCTTAAAATTGGTAAAATCTGCTCAGCTGAAGACAGAAGAGCTTTCATTGCTCTTTGTAAGGAATTTGAAGAGGTGTTTGCTTGGGATTATGCAAACTTAAAGGGATTTGATCCTCATATTGCGAAACACACCATAGAGTTAGAGCCAGGAATAAAACCTATGAGGTAGAAATAGAGACCTTTGAATCCAAAACTAGAACCCCTAATGATCAAAGAACTAACCAAGCTAATTGAGGGGAAGATCATCTTTCTAATCAAGCACACTTCTTGGGTTTCTAACCTTGTTCTTGTGAGGAAGAAAAATGGGGAGATTAGGTTGTGTGTTGACTTCAGAGACCTCAATAGAGCCTCCCTAAAAGACCACTACCCATTGCCTTCAATGGAGCAAATTCTGCAGGTGGTGGTTGGCTTAGAAAGGTTTTCTTTGCTTGATGGATTTTTTGGTTATAACTAGGTGTTAGTCAAGGAAGAAGACCAATTCAGGACTTCTTTCACAACCAAGTGGGGTACTATGGCCTACAAGAGGATGCCTTTTGGCCTCTCAAATGTTGGCTCTACTTTTCAAAGAGCCATGGACATGGCCTTTAAGGGTCTGATGTATAAGCTAGTGTTGGTATACCTGGATGACATAACAGTCTTCTCTAAGAATGCATCTAAGCATTTATCCCACCTAAGGCTAGTCTTTGAAAGATGCAGAGAGTTTGGGATATCCCTCAATCCAAAGAAATGCATTTTTGCTGTACATGAGGGCAAGTTGTTGGGGCATGTTGTGTCAAAGGAGGGTATTACCATTGATGAGGAGAGAATAAAGGCCATTTTGGAGTTGCCCTTACCTAGTCATAAGAAGGGACTACATCGCTTCATTGGCAGAATTAACTTTCTGAGAAGGTTCATTCCTGATATTACAAATCTCTTAAAACCCTTGATGTCTATGTTGAAAAAGAACATAACTTTTAGTTGGATGTCAGAGGCCAAACTTAGCTTCCAGTCCATAAAGGAGGCATTAGCAACTGCACCAACCCTGATCAATCCTAATTTCTCTAAGGACTTTATCCTATATGTTTATGGCAGCCTGGATACCATCTCCACGATTTTGGTGCAGCAGTAGAGCGAGGGTTTTGAACAACCAATCACCTTCTTCAGCCAAGGGTTCGAGGAGTATGAGTAGAAGTATAGCTTCGTTGAAAAGCATGTCCTGGCAGTAGTCAGGAGCCTAAAAAAATTTAGTCATCTTGTTTCAAATAACAAGATACACCTAATGGTGGCTCATCCTAGTGTGAAGGAGTTCCTGCTGAGTAAAGATGTTAATGAGAAAAGGGCTAGTTGGATCACCAAGGTCATGGAATATGATGTGGAGATCAAGATAACCAAGTTGGTCAGAGGCAGAGGACTCAATGAGCAGCTTGTCACCAGTTCTAAGAATGAGGTAGAGGAAGAAGAAGAGGTGCTCCTGATCATAGAAGAGGAGCATCAAGATGGTACAGCAACAGTAGGTACTAGTTGGGTTAATGATATGACCCAATTTTTGCAAATTGGTAGATGTCCTGTATGCTTAAATAAAGCTAAAAGAAGATACTTTAGGCTGTAATCCATTCCATATGTTTTAATAGAAGGCATCCTTTTCAGAAAGGACTTTAATGGTGTATTGCTTAGATGCATTGATACTGATCAGACTAATAGGATGCTACATGAACTCCATGATGGAATAGCAGGGGGTCATTTTGCCCCAAAGACTACTGCTTGGAAAGTAATGAGAGCTAGCTATTATTGGCCTAGCTTATTTAAGGATGCCCATGCATGGGCTAGAAAGTGTGTTAAGTGTGCCCTTTTTGCAGGAAAAGAAAGGCTGCCAGCTTTGCCTCTATACCCAATCCAAGTAGAGCAGCCCTTTATGAGATGGGGCATTGATTATATTGGACCTATCAACCCACCATCAAATGTAGGCCACAGGTGGATACTCACAGCCACAGACTACTTCACAAGATGGACTGAAGTAGTGGCTTTGAAAGAATCTAATGAGAGTGTTGTTTTGAATTTTTATGGTGATTTGGTCTCCAGATTTGGAGTGCCTAAATTAATCATCTCTGATAATGCTCTACCTTTTGTTGGCATAAGAATAACTAACTGGGCTGTCAAGAATGGAATTTATTTAAATACTTCATCAAATTATTATCCACAGGGTAATGGTTTGGCTAAATCCACAAACAAAAATCTCATCAAGATTATTAAGAGGGCAATGGAGGATAATTAGAGGACCTGGCACATTGATTTGAAGTTTGCTCTATGGGTTGATAGGATAACTCCTAAGAGGTCTATTGGGAACTCCCCTTATCTGCTAGTGTATGGAAAGGAGGCAAGGTTGCCTATGTCTATAGAGCTGCCAACACTAGACATCATGCATCATCTAGAAATGCTTGAAGCAGAAGGCGCCATGGCTATAAGATATGCTCAACTTATGGAGCTGGAGGAAAGCAGAGATAAAGCTATGGCAGCCATGGAACATCATCAGCTACAAACAAAAAGAAATTTTGACAAGAAGGCCACCCCAGACATTTTAGAGTGGGTGATAAGGTGCTCAAATGGGATGAGCTGAGGAGTAGACCAAGGAAGCATTCTACATTTGACAGCATGTGGAGTGGCCCCTTCCTCATTACTGAATGCAAGGAGCACAATGCATTTCAGTTTTCTAATATGAATGGAGAAAATCTGCATATCCCAGTCAATGGGATACACTTGAAGGGGTGTTTTGAGGTATGAGCACCCTGTAAATTAGTAGGTTAGACTTCTTGTTTTTTCAATAAGTGTTAGTGCACAGTAGTTTAGATCCTTTTACTTCCCTAAGTGCTTCTGTACAGGCTACTTTGTCATTAGGAGAAAGTAGGCCTTCTCCCCTTTTTGTGTTTTGAGAGGTAGGTCCTAGTTTCCCATCATATTTTAAGCTTGACTCCATGCCCAATGGATACTTAAGGCCACTGATCTCATGTTTAGTAGGCAAACATCCCATAAAGGTCACCAAATTGTTGACCTATTTTTCCTCTAGCAGGAGTCAAAATAATTCAAGCAGGATCAGTCAGTATGCATAACCCCATGAAAGCCATTATTGTGATCCTGAGTTCTTAACCCAATTTCTAAAATCTGAATCTTGCCTGAGGAAGCTTACCATGTGAAAGAGCTTGAAAAAATAGGCAAGTTTTCTTTTTACATCACCCTGATATTCGCTAAAAGGAGGAAGTTATGTGGGGTCATCATTTGGTCAAGCCCTGATGTTCTAATATCAGGTCATATTTCTAAGATCGGGTGATATTTTGAACATCGGGTGATATTTCTGAATATTATGATGATGTTGTCATAACCCGCATGGGGTCATATTTTCCTTAACACCAGTTAGCATTTGAAGATCATCCTAATGTTCGACATGATGGTGACGTCATCAAGGTGTTTGCGGACATGATCATCTGGATCATCGGTGAGACATGATGAGGTCGGCAGAGTAGGAGGAGCTTCCTCTGATGCATCGGTTTATGCCGAAGAGGTTGAATATCATCATCAGGTTTCTTCAGGATGAGGATGATATTTCCAAATATCAGGTACCTTACAAATATCATCCTTTCTACCAAATATTACCTTACACTGACATGTTGCTGACATCACCCGAATATGAAGAGGAGGATATTTCGCATTAGGAGGATATTTCATATCAGGGTGACATTCTATATCGAGCTAACATGCAATCGGCCTGCTGATACAAGGAGTCTTACTGACGGGACTTGATGAGGAAGAGGATGATGATGAGGCTCATGATGATGCTGTCAGGAGCAGAAGCATCGACATTATATATGCTCACGGCTTAGCTTATAAAGTGATGAAGACGTCACCTCCAGGTGCATGTGGGATAATCATTTCTTGCAAAAATTTGAAAATATCATGATGATGACCTTTTGGCGGGAATTCTTTAGGAAGGTTCTCACTTCCATTTTTGATCCAAATCTTCATGTCGATCGGGTGGACCTTTTCAGCGATGACCTTTTTGAGTTGGTGAAGATATTTCCCGCATTCATTACTGCACATGAGGGCACAGCTCACATTGATGGCCCAAAATATCCCACCACCGCTTC
Source organism: Cunninghamia lanceolata (assembly GCA_027924645.1). Lineage (NCBI taxonomy): Eukaryota > Viridiplantae > Streptophyta > Pinopsida > Cupressales > Cupressaceae > Cunninghamia > Cunninghamia lanceolata. The sequence continues at coordinate 1,503,112 of BSBN01001151.1, forward strand.
ATCTCTAGTCTTTTCTCCACCACCTGGGTGTGGAAGATCGAGGAATAAGCTGCTCACATTAATGATTCTAAATATCTTCTCACCTACCCCTGTTCTAGATCCTTTAGCACCATTACTCCTGGCAGGTGAACGTCCCTTCAGGAAGATATTTTTGATTGCAGCTCTCTGAGTGAATTGGGTAACCGACTTAGGTTAGATGAAGATGCTATATAAGTTGACGCTTATGATGTAAGAAGGGTTGGAGTTTTTTTTTGGAGCATCCTGTTCTCCCTATTTCTAAACAGAACTTTTCATGCTATAACCTTGCCTTTCATTAGATATATGCAAGCTATCATGTCTTTTGCTGATTTCTCTATCTCTGTGTGAATTTGCATATGGTTGTCTATGAATATCTCTTATTCCTCTTAATCATCTTGCTTCTTACCTCTGTTAGAATCATCTATTCTGTGTATATTTGCTTGCTGTATCTGGTTGTGTTGTGCATGCTTTAGTTTTGCAAAGGTTCTTTAGAACTGTCTGGTGCATCACCCTTTCATATTTTTAAGTATTGTTGCTTTATCTTTCATTTCAATACATTTCTTCCCCTTTTCACCCCAAAATACAGTAGTTTTAGGTGATAACTAGACAAGGAAGCCGGCCTTCTCCAGAGGTTTGATCTCATTTAGCAAAGTCCCACACTTAGAGATCAATCCCATGTTATTCCAGTTTGCAGAGCTTTAACAGCTTCATGCAAGGGTGCAAAACTGGGTGATAGTAGGCAGTAAAGAGCATCCTGAGGTATTTAAAAGGCACTCCGAATAATGGCTTATGGTATCCAAAGGATAATGATTTTACTCATAGTGCTTATATAGATGTTGATTGGGTTGGAGATATTGATGACAGGAAAAGTTCAAGTGGAGGTGCCTTCTTCTTGGGAAATAGATTGGTTTCATGGCTGAGAAAGAAACAAGATTCAATCTCTTTGTCAACTATAGAAGTAGAGTATATTACCGCAGCATGTTGTTGTACTCAAGTGTTATGGATGAAGCAGACTTTGAAGGATATAAGAGTTGTTTATGAAGATCCAATTGCAATCTTGTGTGACAATATAAGTGCCATAAATATTTCCAAGAATCTAGTGACGCACTCAAGAACAAAGAATATGTCTATAAGGTATCACTTTTTGAGAGAAAAGGTAACAAATAATGAAGTAAAGTTGGAATCTGTTTCCACATAGGATCAGATTGCAAATATCCTCACCAAGCCTCTGCCTAAGGATACTTTTGAGTATCTTAGAGAAAAGTTAGGGGTCATTACCCCTCTTGCCCTAAACTAAGATGCATAAGAATGCATCAATCCAGTGGTGCTCAAAGTCTCATTGTTTGATCTAGATTGATGTTTTGGGAGCTACCTCTTAGGGGGAGTAGCTAGATGTGTTGGTAATAATTCAGGTAGATCAGAGCAGTAGAATGCAAGTATGTTCCCTTTGCCATTGATGTCAAAGAGGGAGAGAAATCATGCAAAAAACTCAGGAGGAAAAAGAATGTAGATGTGTAAAGAGAGGGGGAGAATCTTGTCTTGATGGTCTTTTCAGTTTTTCACATCATATGTTGCCATCAATGAGAAAGGGGGAGATTGTTGCAAGTATGTGCCTAATCGGTGTTGTCATTGATGTCAACATAGTTGTGTTGTCATTGGTGTCAACTATGCTCCTATCTTGTTGCTTTCTTGTAATAAGTAAGATGCTTTGTATTTACTTATGTAAGTGATCTTGATGTTGAGAATATTGAGAAAATTAGCTCCTCTGGTAGAAATGGTGAGTTACAGTAGAAACAGTGTATTGCATAGAGAAGAACAATCCAAGAGATTGCTCCGCATTTCCTGTAGGATGTATATCTTTGTCTGTGGATTGGAATTTATTTAGAAATCTTTCTGAAGATGCTATGTTCTGAGTTTGAGCCTCTGGTATGAAGAACTGAGTGAGTTTTGTTCACCAGAGTGAAAACAGCTTTTTCTGTATGTTTGAAAATGATAGGGAGAAAGTATTATGCTCCACATTCCTCTGCATTGAAGTATTTTGATATGTGGTTCTAGAGTTAAGTCCGAGATGATGTTATGTGTCTTCAACTCCAATGCTTCATGATTTGGTGGTCTGCAAGCAATCTTTTCATTATGACAGTGGCTGGGAGTGTTGGCTATGTGCTCTGGTTTGAAGAATCTTCTCTATAGAGTGGTTAAAGGTTGTGCGGTTGTTCTTGATGATTATAATGTGCTTGTAGATGTCTCCTGATCATGTTCCTACCTTTGGATTGGTCCGTAGAGAATAATTTGGATCATGGATGAATTTTGTTCCTTGAAGACCTAGTGTTCTCACCAGTCTTGGCCGACTTGGTTGCAAGTTAGGTCAATATGTCTTCACAATTTCAACAAGTTACATGAGGGTTTCATGGAGGATTATTTACATGACAACCATAACAATGGCTATTATTAGTCAAGATAATGTCATGATAAGGTCATCCAAATGGTTCCATAATAATAGGAAGCTTTCATAGGAAGAAGGAAATGTTTTGATGGTAATGGAAAGGGTAGATGAAGAGGTATTTTGTTGTCTTATATAGTCATGAACAAGTCAAGAAGGGACTATCACAATCCAAAATAATCAAAGACTACCCAAGCCATTAGGACACTCATATACAAAGGTCTCCCAAGTTGTCAAATTCCTAAGTGAGGACTATATGAGAATGGTACAACATTACTAAAGGCCCTAAAACCCTTAAGGAAACTACATATGTAGTGAGAGGGATTATTACAATCCAAGATGGTCAAAGAGTATGGTCCTTGACTTCTTTAGGGTAGCCATACCTAGGACTATCATAACAATCATTAAACTAATCTCTGTAATTTAGGGTATTGAAAGGTATATAGTCGATCAAGGTAACCACCATCATGTAGTAACAAAGGACAATTAGGAAATTTTGAAATATTGTTGTGTCATGCATACAAATCATCATGAATAGGTGCATAAGGAATGTCCTAGCCCAAGACACTAAAGAGGTCTCCACATCCTCCAACTTTCTCCAAGAGAATTCATACTATGAAACATGCATGGAGAAGTTGTCAATAGAGACAAGTAGGATTGTCATAATAGGGGGCATAGGATAGTCGAAGATTCAAGCCATTGCATGGTTCTATTGAATGAATCATTATGCATATTAAGGAATAAATCCTTTTATATAATCCTATGGCAAAAATTAAGAGTCTTGGAATCAATTTTGGCTCCATTGATCATGAATATGAGTATGACAAACAATTGTTCACTAAAATTATTTTATGAAGTATCTGATATTGGTTTTCTCTTGTATAGGTGAAAATAGGTGAAATGAAGGCATGAAGGGCTGAAACAAGGTGGAAACATGATGAATTTGGAGTCTCTTTGATTGAACTAATTGATATACCTACACATGCATGGATACAATGGTCAATAATGATAGAAAAATATGTTAAAACTAAAAATAGATGATCACATGGATCTTTTACCTAATTTATTAGCCTTATATGTTACTACTACACCATTTTCAAGGTCTTGGTTGGTTAGATCAGTAAGAGGAAACCATGGAAAGGCCTTGAAAATATTTGAGTTCAATGGAAGAAATAGAAGCCTTTTGGGAAAATGGGTGTAGACTTTTGGGAGAATGGAGTGTTTGTTACAAAAAAATGAATTTTTAATCAAGTTTCCATCCTAAAACCTTTCTGCCCTAGACTTGTACATCAATAGTTGCTATGGTAGGAATTGCAAGATGCTTGGTGAAGAACTCACTATTGCATCATGAGTTAAGTGAGTTTCTAGAGCATGTATGGTAGTGCAAGGGCACATGTGGAAGTGTTGGAGTGCATGTAATGACAATTGAGAACATGTATATATTTTCTAGAGAATGTTTTGAGGTATCAAAGTGATAAGAAGCAATTGCTCGAGTTTGTCTTTGTTATCACAAGCCATAGTTTGATTTTGGCTGCAATGTATGAAGACATACATACACTATTATTGTGTTTTGGTAAACAACTTTTGACTAAGTATGAAAACATATTTAAAGAACATATATATCTTAGAACATAAAGAACATAAAGACATAAAGACATAAAGAACATAAGAACATATATAAGTGAATTAAAATGGACATAACTTGAACATACCTTAGAATTCGATATTGGAGTTGACCAATTCTTCAAAATATGGCTTCAAAATCCTCAAATTCTTCTTTTTCACAAGTTTCATTGTGAATTCTATATAACTCTAGAATATGATTAGTGAAATTTATGGAAAAACAAACATATATCATCAAATTCAATCTATATATCAATGGTAATTAGCTTTGAAATAATATCACACATGAAACATGAAACTTTTAGTTTAAATAATCAAATTTTCTCCAAAAACATGTAAAATCAGTTCTTCTACATTTAAAAAATAAAAAAGGTGGTGGATTGATCTAAAAAATGATTCTCAATATGTCAAACAACATGAAAAACATTTTCTTGTCTGACATACTACATGAAAAGTATGAATAACAGTCGTGTGGGGTCTGAATCACGGATCTCACATGCTTTTTTCCCATTTTTCATGCTTCCCATAACACTTGCAAATTATAACATGTTCACATTATAATGTGAGCATGTTCTGGGAAGCATGAAAACATAAAGCTTCATGCATGCAAAAATCATAACCTTCTCAATGTTGGTGCCAAAATCATGGTCTAGGATGTCATGCTCTCACATAAAATATGTTGTAACTATGCATGTAGTGCATCAAATAGGTAATCAAGTGACACTCCAAGAGTATTCCTAGACTCAAATATCAATGTGGTTCATGAAAAAGAACTTGTCTATACTAGGAGAGACAAATGTAATCTTGTATCTACATGGGAGAGTCTCTCTCTCTCTCTCTCTCTCTCTCTCTCTCTCTCTCTCTCTTTATTTCTCTATCCTCCCTCTCTACAACTCTATCTGCCTTTCTTTCTCTATATCTCTCTCCCTCTCTCTATTGACCCCTTGGAATGTGAGGGAGAGAGATATAGAGATAGAGAGGTAGATATATTTAGATAGAGGGAGGATAGATAAATAAAGAGATAAAGGGAGAAATAGGTAGATAGAAAGGGATGTATATAGAGAGTGAGGGAGACATAGAAAGGGGGAGGGGAGACTTGAATAAATAGAGAGAGATAGAGTGATGTAGAGCTAATGGAGGATATCAAACACAATCACAAATGAACAACCTTTGCAAATTTGAGACTCTTACTTGGTGGGTTCTTTAACAAACTCTTCAACTTCCCTAGTAGTACAGCAAATGAGGTTTTTTCACCATAATTTTCTGCTCAAATTTCAAACCCAAATTTTAAACACCATTTAGGATACCCTTTATTCTTATCTTCAACATATCAAATTTGTGGATAGGGTTACTTTGAAACAAAACCCTCAAAATTTGACTGTTACAGTCCTAATAGGCCTAATTAGCCCAATTTTCCAAAGCAACTATGTAATAATCAAAACCCAAACTGGAAGATTTCACTTAAAGGAATTCCTCACATTGCCTAATGTTTGTTTATGCCAATTTTAATAACTGGAGTTGTGGGATGATTCAAAAAAACTCATTTCTTCAATTAAACCCTCAAAACTAGGGTTTTCTGGCTATTTTTAGAAAAATAACTATAGCTCCTTTCAAACTTAATGAAAATTAATGAAACCAAATGAAAATGTTAGAAGATGCATCCACACATCTGTTCCACTAAATTTCAGAGCACGTACAGGCTGTACAAGACCATACAAACATCTGTAGTAGCAATAAACACACATAAAATGTAGAAAATAGTGAATACTTTATTGTTTGATCATCAAAAACTCCTTCAGCCCCCTGTCTCAAACTTTTCAAGGCATATTTCAACTCTTCCTACCAAAAACCAGTGGTTCAAACTACCTTTCAAACAATTTGACTATTCATCTTCCAATACAAACCAAAAATTGCTAATGTTTCTTGAGTAACTTTTCAACTTCTTGCAAAACTTAGCAACTTGACTCACAACCGACCCCACATGACTAAAAAAAAATTAGACATGGTCTAAATAGACCTTATTACATCAAAAGTGACTCAACACCACACAAACCTAACATCTAACCCCTTTTACATGATTCAATCAAGGTGCCCCTGCACCATACACTTGGGGAGAACAAAATCTCAAGTTCCACTTGAGATCAGATCTTGTACAGTTGTACCATGCTTCTTGATGTCTTCCTCTGTCATCCAGGTGGCATCCTCCATTGGAAGGCCTTGTCACTTTACTAAGTACTCATTGTACACCTTATGCCTTGTCCTTTTAGCTTCCTCTGTGTCCAAAATGCATTCAAGCTTCAATGGCTGACTTGGTGGTAAGTCCTTGACCAAATCTTCATCTAGATCCTTTGATGTACCTGTACTTGTACCTACAATCACATATCTTTAAAATGATATAGGTCAGAAACATTGAAAATTAGAGAAATAGCCACTCCAGGAGGGATTTCTATCTCATAGGCATTTGCTCCAAACTTGTGGATCACCCTACATGGCCCTATCTTCTTCATCTACAACTTTGAATACTTCCCTTTTGGTAGCCTTTCTTTCCTCAAATGGGCTAAAACCAAGTCCCCTACCTTGAAGTGCACCTCTCTTTTCAAATCTGCATGTTGCTTGTATTTATCCACACTCTTTTGAAGGTTCTCCCTAACTTGCTGATGTATATCCTTCATTACCATTGCAAGTTCTTCTCCTTCAGCACTCCTCTCCATACCACTGGAATCTCTAAGCTCAAATGCTCCCTAGGCTTCAAGCCATACACAATTTCAAATGGGCTTTTCCCAATACTTTTATTGATAGAATCATTGTATGCATATTCAGCCTATGGAAGAATCAAGTCCCATTATTGTGCATGCTCTTTTGTGAGGCATCTAAGTAGATTTTCAAGGGTTCTATTGACTACTTCAGTCTGCCCATCTATTTATGGGTGATAGGCCGAGCTAAAGGTCAAATTTGTTCCCAACTTCTTCCAAAGGGTTCTCCAAAAGTGACCTACAAATTTGTTGTCTCTGTCAGAAACAATTGTCAATAGTAACCCATGAATCATGACCACCTCCTTGAAAAATAACCTAGCAATGTATGAGGCATTATTTGTGTTGTTACAGGGTATAAAATGAGCCATTTTGCTAAACTGGTCTACAACAACAAACCCAATATCATAGCCTCTTTAAGTTTTGGGCAACCCTAACACAAAATCCATGTTGATGGACTCCAATGGCCTATTTGGAATTGGCAAAGGCTAGTAAAGACTTGCATTTGTACTACAACCCTTGGCTTTTTGACATACAACATAATTTTCAACAAATTTTCTGATATCACTTTGCATCCAATAATAATACCTTCTTACCTACTCCAAGGTTTTGTCCACACCAAAGTGATCTCCTAATCTGCCACAATGCTTTTCCTTAATCAGATTAGTCCTCATAGAGCATTTGGGAATACACAACTGAGCCCCTTTAAACAACACCATCTTGTAACAGAATATCAGAGTATTCTTCATGAAAAGCACCATTAAACTTATTACAAACAACATAAATAAATTTGAAATCATCATCCCCTTCATACATATCTTTCAAAGCATCAATTCCAATGCTTTGTAACTGAACTTCTTGGATCAACAATGTCCTTTTGGTCAAAGCATATGCCACCTTATTTGACTCCCCCTTTTTGTGTTTGATGGTAAAGGTGAAACTTTGTATGTACTCCACCCACTTCACATGTCTATGGTTAAGTTTGTCTTGGTTGTTCAAGAACTGCAAAGCATGATTGTCAGTGAAAATAATGAATTCCTTGGGTAGGAGATAGTGTCTCCATTTCTTCAATGACTACACCATGGCATACAATTCCAAGTCATAAGAAGAATACTTTTTCTTTGCCTCATTGAGCTTCTCACAGAAAAATGCAACAGGTTTGCCCTCTTGGCTCAATACTACCCCAATTGCATACCCACTTGCATCACATTCTATTGTGAAAACTTTGTTAAAGTTAGGTAATGCCAAAATAGTCTATTGTGCCACTCTGCTTTTTAGATATTGAAATCTTTTTTCTACCTCATCAGTCCATACAAACCTTTATCTTTTATCTCCTTTGATTGTGTCAATGATGGGAGCACATATGTGACTAAAATTCTTAATGAATTTTCTATAAAAAGTAGCTAAACCATGAAAACTTTTTACATCACTTGCTGATGTAGGAGTAGGCCAACTGAGAATTGCTTCCACCTTAGCAGGATCCATCTTAAAAGAGCCTTTGGATATCACAGATACAAGATAAACCAACTCTTCCTTCATGAATTCACACTTTTTCAAATTGATCATCATCTTTTCTTCATTCAGCCTCTTCAAAACCAAGTCTAGATGCTACAAGTGTTCCTCTTTAGTCTTACTAAACACAATAATATCATCTAAATAGACAAACACAAACTTACCTATGAAGGATTTCAAAACTTCATTCATTGGCCTCATAAAAGTTCTTGGCATGCATTTGAAATCCCAAATGGCATGACAAGCCATTCATATAACCCCTCATTCATTTTGAAGGTAGTTTTCCATTCATCCCCCTCTCTAATTCTAATTTGATGATAGCGACTTTTGAGGTCAATCTTAGAAAAATAACATGCCCCTCCTAAACAATCCATCAAGTCTTCCATTCTTGGTATGGGAAACCTATACCTTATGGTGATCTTATTAATTGCCCTTGAGTCAGTGCACATTCTCCAATCTCCCCTTTCTTTGGTGCCAAAATAGTGGGAAGAACACATGGGCTAAGACTCTCCCTTATTATGCCTTTATCAAGTAACTCTTGAATTTTCTTCTTAATCTCTTCATTCTATTGAGGGGTCATTTTGTATGCAACTTTATTGGGTAGATTTGCACCTGGTATAAAATCTATATGGTGGCTCACATCTCTCATTGGTGGCAAAGAACTAGGGAGCTCATCTACCACTATGTCCTTATACTTGTTCAACAAGCTTGGACCTCTTTAGGGACATCTTCAACCTTTGCTACTGCTGTCATGACATAATTTGGTCTGATTAGAATGGCATAACCTTCTCCACCTTCCTCTTTTATGGTTTTCAAAAACTCTTTTTCCCCAACCAACATTACACTAGACCCAACTTGTGTATCTACACTTTCATCTTGTAATGGAATATGGGTGAATGAGACCCCATCCTTTTCAATCACAATAGTGTTCTTTTGCCCATCATGATTAGCCTTTCTGTCATATTGTCATAGTCTCCCTAAAAGTATATGACAAACATCCATTGGGAATATTTTATCTTTGTATGCTCCTATGTTGAATTCCACCCATGTTTGCTCATTAACTAGGACCTGTTGACCCTTATTCAACCAAGAAACCTTATAGGAAGTGGGATGTGGGATTCTTTTCAATTTTTTCTTTTCAACCATCTCTAAAGAAACCAAATTATCTGTTGAACCAAAATCAACAACAACTTTACACACCTTACCTTGAGATTTGCATGTGGTTCTAAACAGAGATTTTCTTTGTGGAGGCTCTTTTACCATAGGAACTTTAAGCAATGCTCTCCTCATCATTAGAGTTTCTCCAATTTCTGGAATAGTAGGTTGAGGTGGAGAGTTGACACTCTTATTATCTTCCTCTTGTACTAATTGAGTTCTCCTTTCTCCAACATGTGAAGTAGAAGGTTGTTTATCCGGACATTTCCAAGCTTGATGGCCAAACTGATTGCATTGATAGAATCTTCCTGAGAATGTATTTAAGCCTCTACCTTGGCCACCAAATCTACTTCTATTGTTTGGTCTTCTACCTCTGAAACCACCTCTCTGATCTACCCCTTGTTCTTGACTACTATTTGACTCTCCTTGTGGCTTTGTCGACTGTTCTCTTCCTCCAAATGTTCCTCTGTCCCTGAAGTTCTTTCCTCTACCTCTATTTTGTTTGTCCTACCTTCTATTCAACCTTTCTTCTGCCTTGATTGCCATTTGAAAATATTATTCAACCGTTCTTGGAGGAATAAGGCTTAACTCATCTTGTATACTCAACCTCAACCCATGTATGTACCTTACTATTGTTTCCACCTCATCCTCAACATGACCTGTCCTTATGATTAGCTTGTGAAACTTGTCAGCGTAAACCATAACATCCATCTCCTTTTGTTTAAGGTTTGAAGCTTTCTAAATGTCTAAATTACATAATCTTGTTGGAATTAGGCTAGACAACTAAGAGGGGGGGTGAATTAGTTGTCCCAAAAATTAACCTTTTCTATTTTTAATCTTCTTTCACAACTTACATATAGATTAATGATGTAAACATTAAAGCATGAATCAACAACACATGAGCAGAAACAAATGAACACACTTGACACCAAGATTTTTAAGATGGAAACCTAGTTAAGGGAAAACCATGGTGGGGGTTAACCCACAAGATTTGTACCTTGTTAAAAGTACTTGAAAGAAATGGGAAGGCACTTGCCTTTGGGCACACTGCCCAGAGCTCACTGTTCAAAGAGGCTTATTGCCTACAAGAATTTATATTTAATACAAAAAGATTTAACTAAGAAATAGCATCTTCATCATCCCTGGTTCAATCTCATTGAAATCTCACAAAAAAATTTCTCTACTCCAAACACTTCTTCACTATCTCTTCATCCTTTGCTGTTCTTTCTTCTTCTCCTCTTCTCTGCTCTACCTCTGATCCTTTCGTAGGATTTTATCATTTTTGCGCAAGGATGATTTTCTACAACTCAACTACATGCCTTTATATGCTTCATCAACCTTGGAATAAACATCAAGGTCGGCACTACAAGCTTTAGACTTAATGTGAATCACTAAGTTATCAGCCAAACATAACTGGGACTCAAATCTTTCTTGATCAACATGCCACGCTCCATAAAATTGCTCTTAGATCATCCATAGCATGCTTTAATCATCCAATCAACCAAGACTGGGAGGAACAAAAATGCCAAGAAATAAATCTTCACCAACGAGCTCCATCTTTAATGCAGACCTCCAACATAGCAGTCACATGATCTAGAGACCTCCACAAGCACATTGAATTCAAAAAACATCAGCACTCTAAATCATCAGAATCACTAGCATCTTCATTCAAAACCTCAAGAACACTATCTGCCATGATTGTCACACTAGAAAGATTGCTTGCAGACCTCCAAACCATGAACCACTTAAGTTGATGATACACACTGACTTCCCAAACATGCCTATAGATCCCCAGATCATAATATTTCAATGCGGAGCAATCCAGACCAATTTATTGTCAATCTGTCTCTTATAAACACAACAAAACCCAGTTCTACTTAGATGGCTATAGCTTCTTCAAATATTCATGCGGACCTCTCAAATCGTAACTGGAGCTACTTCAGAGAATCCTCTACATAGCCATATGGTTCTGATACATTGATTTTCATTAATTTTCTCAATATCCTCAACATTCCAATCTTCTAAACAAGAAACAAAATAGGATACAGTTGACACCGATGGCAACAAGGATATGTTGACTTCAATTACAACATCAATTAGGTACATATTTGCAACAATTTCCCCCTTTGTCATTGATGGCAACATATGATGTGAAAAATTGATTTAACCATCAAGACAAGAAATTCTCCCCTTTTCTCTTATCACTTCTGCAACTACTTCCTTCACTGTTCCCCCTTTCATCAGCAACTAGTTTTTCACATGACTTCTCTCCCCCTTTGACATCAATGGCAAAGGGCACATATTTGCAATCTTTTCTCCCCCTTTTTGTTTCAGAATGATCTCCAAAATTGACATATTAACTACTCCCCCTAAGTCATATCACCTTAACATCAATCAGATGACAAGATATGACTGAGTTCCACCAGACTGATGCACACTAGTGCATCTTAGTTCTGAATAGGAGGGGTAATAACCTCTAGCTTCCCTCTAAGATACTCAAAAGTATCATTAGGCAGAGGCTTGGTGAATATATCCTCAATCTAATCCTTTGAAGAAACAAATTCCATTTTGACTTCATTCCCACTTACTTTCTCTCTCAAGAAATGAAACTTGATGGATATATGCTTAGTCTTTGAATGCAACACCGGATTCTTTGAGATGTTTATTACACTTGAATTATCACAGAAAATAGTAACAGGTTCTTCAAACACAATTCTGATATCCTTCAACATTTGCTTCATCCACAAGACTTGAGTACAATTGCTTGCTACTGCTATATACTCTGCCTCTGCATTAGATAGAGATATTGCCTCTTACTTTTTGCTCATCCAAGAGACCAATCTCCTTCCCAAGAAGAATGCACCACCACTAGTACTTTTCCTATCATCCACATCTCCTGCTCAATCAGCATCTGTGTATGCATGAAGAGTGAAGTTATTATCCTTTGGATACCATAAGCCATAATCAAGTATCCCTTTGAGATATCTAAAAATTCTCTTGACTGCTACAACATGGGATTCTCTAGGATCAACTTGAAATCTAGCAACAAGTCCAACTGCATTCATGATATCAGGTCCGGTCTGAGTCAGATAGAGTAGTCCTCCAATCATTGATCTATACCTTTTCTAATTTTCCTTAGGGGAGTCATCTTTACTCAACTTGCATCCAGTTACCATGGGTGTACCCACTAGCTTTGAATCTTCCGTTCCAAATTTTTTCAACAATTCTCTCACATACTTAGATTGAGATATGAAGATACCTTTATCTAAGTGAGTGATTTGCAGACCTAAGAAGAAATTCATTTCTCCAAACATTGACATCTCAAATTCACTTTGTATCTGATCAATAAATGTTTTATACATACTCTCATTTCCACCAAAAATGATATCATCAACAAATACTTCAACAATCAAGATGTGTTCATGATCAATTTTGATATAAAGATTACTATCTGATGTACCTTTGCTAAAACTCACCGGAGGTAATCTCTCCACTTCTGTCAGATCTCAGACACTTTATCTTCACACCAATCTCATTCTCCACCATGACTTTGAATTCTTTAAATTTATCAAGAGCTTCTAATTTTTCTTTCAGGAAGGTTACCCACATCATCTAGGAGTAATCATCAATCAGCAACATAAAATATCTATCTCCTTGCACACTCCTAATTCTAGCAAGACCACAAAGATTAGTATGCACAAGTTCCAACAATCCACTTGAAGACTGTTCTTTACTCTTGAATGAAGTTATGTTCTATTTACCTAATTGACATTCTCTGCACATGCTATCAACAGGTTTCACAAGTCTTGGGAGATCTCTTACAGCCTGAGTGGAACTTATCTTGACAATGTTATCAAAATTCATGTGACACATTCTCCTATGCCAGAGCCAACTCTAATCAACCTGAGCAATCAAGCAACTTTTACCATAACTACTTAAATGAAATATGTTACCTCTAGTCTGAGTACTAGATGCAATTTCATTTCTAGAGCTTTCTAAGATTCTACATTTTCCATCATTGAATCAGAGATCATAACCCTTGTCAACCAACTGTCCAACACTGAGAAGATTATGCTTCAACCCTTCCACATATAGAACATCATTAGTGTTACTCTTACCATCAAAAGAGATGGATCCTCTGCCATGGATTCTACCAGCTGAGTTGTCTCCAAATTTCACAATTCCACCTTCATATTTTTCAAAGGTTACAAACTTACTTTTATCACCAGTCATATGATGAGAACACCCACTATCAATTACCCATTCATCTTTCTCTATAACCTGAGCAGCCAAGGCACTTTCCACATTTACATAGCTAGCAGATTTAGTAGGCACCAGATCTTCTTCTTTGATAGCAATGAACACCCAATCACTTTTTGTGGAATCTCCATGATCAGATTCATCATCTGTGACTCTTTCTTCACTAGCTTCTTAGACATAGTAGCATTTCTTTTGAACTCTAGGTTTGTTAGAGTTTGGCTTTGAACCTCTCTCTGGACACCTTGAGGCAAAATGACTTATCTTATTACAAGCAAAACATTTGAATGGCAACTTTCCTTCATACTTACTGGATCCTCTTGGTAATCTTTTGGCAAAAAGGGCTTCAATTTCATTGAACTCAGTTTCAACATCTTCAAGATCCTTCCTTGTCTTGTCAGATCTATTTGATCTTCTTGAAGAGATTTCACCTAGATCATATCTTTGCTCTCCATGAATATTGGCTTTAAATGTAGATTCATACCTAGGAAGAGAATCACCAAACTCACTCATTTCAAATGCTGAAAACTTACCAACCAACTGATCCCTTGTAATAGTTGTCATAGTCCTAATCTCTTCAATGGTAGCAACTTTATGCTTATATGCCGGAGGTAAGGATCTAAGCACTTTGGCAATAATCTCTGATTCTTCCAATACTCCACTAGCATTTCTGATATCGGTCACAAGTTCATTCACTTTCTGCATGTAGGAAGTAATGTTTTCATCTCCACTCATCATCAACCTTTCGTATTTACCCTTCAGGCTTTGTAGCTTGGCACATTTGACATATTTGTCACCTTCATATAGATTTTCCAACTTTTTCCAGATTTCATGGGTAGTTTTCAATTCCAGGACATTTTCCAATTCTATATCAGTCAGGGCACTCAATAATGCTTCTTTAGCTCGAATATTGCATTTAACTTCCCTGAGTTCATCTAGAGTTGTATGGCCATTCTACAAAATCTTATACTCTTTCTCAGTTATCAACCAAAAGGCATCACCCATACATTCCAAATGACACTGCATGCGCACCTTCCAAAGGGAGTAATTTGTTCTTTCAAATCTCAGACTTTCCTTCTTGTAAGTTGACATCTTGGATCTCTTCAATCAGTCAAGCTTCTTTTAGAGGAATGTGGCTCTGATACCAATTGTTGGAATTAGGCTAGACAACTGAGAGGGGGGGTGAATGAGTTGTCCCAAAAATTAACCTTTTCTATTTTTAATCTTCTTTCACAACTTACAAATAGATTAATGATGTAAACATTAAGGCACGAATCAACAACACAAGTAGAAACAAATGAACACACTTGACACCAAGATTTTTAATGTGGAAACCTAGTTAAGGGAAAACCACGATGGGGGTTAACCCACAAGATTCCTACACTATTAAAAGTACTTGAAAGAAATGGGAAGGCACTTGCCTTCAGGCACACTGCCCAGAGCTCACTGCTCAAAGAGGCTCACTACCTACAAGAATTTATATTTAATATACAAAGATTTAACTGAGAAATAGCATCTTCATCATGCATGGTTTAGTCTCATTGAAAGATCACAAAAATTCTACTCTGCTCTAAACACTTCTTCACTATCTCTTTATCCTTTGCTGCTCTTTCTTCTTCTCCTCTTCTTTGTTTTGCCTCTAATCCTTTCTTAGGATTTTATCATTTTTGCACAAGGATGATTTTCCACAACTCAACTACATGCCTTTATATGCTTCATCAACCTTGAAATAAACATCAAGGTCAGCACTACAAGCATTAGACTTAATGCAAATCACTAAGTTGTTGGCCAAACATAATTGGGACTCAAATCTTCCTTGATCAACATGTCATGCTCCATAAAATTGCTCTTAGATCATCCACAACACGCTTGAATCATCTGGTCAGCCAAGACTGGGAGGAACGGTAACGCCAAGAAAGAAATCTTCACCAATGAGCTCCATCTTTAATGTGGACCTCCAACATAGTAGTCACATGATCTAGAGACCTCCATAAGCACATTGAATTCAAAAAACATCCGCACTCCTCCAAATCATCAGAATCACTTGCATCGTCATCCAGAACCTCAAGAACACTGTCTGCCAGGACTATCACACTAGAAAGATTGCTTGCGGACCTCCAAACCATGAACCACTTGAGTTGATGATACACACTGACTTCCCAAACATGCCTATAGATCCGTAGATCATAATATTTCAATACAGAGCAATCTGGACCAATTTACTGTCACTCTGTCTCTTCTAAACATAGCAAAACTTAGTTCTACTTAGATGGCTATAGCTTCTTCAAATCTTCATATGGACCTCTCAAAACTTAACTGGAGCTACTTCAGACAATCCTCTACACAACCATATGGTCCACATACATTGATTTTCATTAATTTTTTCAATATCCTCAACATTCTAGTCTTCTAAATAGGAAACAAAATAGGATACAGTTGACACCAATGGCAACAAGGATATGTTGACATCAATGACAACATCGATTAGGCACATATTTGCAACAAATCTCTGGGTAGAAATTGGCTCTTGATTTTAGACACCATTATATCCCATGAATTGATTTTTAACTTACCCTTATTCAACCTCTCTTCTTGCACATAATTCCACCAAGTTAATGCAGGGCCTTTCAACTTTGTTTTGGCAAATTTCACTCTTTAGTTTTTTGCCACCTCCTCATAATCAAAATAGTTTTCAAGTGCATCAATCCAACTTAGCACTTCTTCACTATTAATCTTCCCACCATACATGGGCAATTATATATTCAACTTAGGAGTATCTCCCCTCATAGCCTTCAACAACTTGGTCATTCTCAATTCATCAAGGTCCACCTCTTCCTCTTGGACTCCTTCTTGAGGGTTCTCATTCTCACCCCCTTCCTCTTCCTCTTCATCACTTTGGTCTCTAGTTACCACACCTCTCCTTTGATTTACTTCAAGTGCTGCAAGCCTGGCTAGAATAGCCTCACGAGACTCATTTACCTATCTTAATTCCCTTGCATGTTGTGCTTTTAACACAGTCACTTCTCTTGCAATACCGATGGCTCCCTTTGGAGGCATCTTGACCTTCCTCAACTGAAATTATTTTTCCTTAGACCAGAACCTATGCTCTGATACCACTATGATGTGGAGCTAATGAAGGATATAAAACACAATCACAAATGAACAACCTTTGCAAATTTGAGACTCTTACTTGGTGGGTTCTTTAATAAACTCTTCAACTTCCCTAGTAGTACAACAAATGAGGTTTTTTCACCATAATTTTCTGTTTAGATTTCAAACCCAAATTTTAAACACCATTTAGGATACCCTTTATTCTTCTCTTCAACATATCAAATTTGTGGATAGGGTTACTTTGAAACAAAACCCTCAAAATTTGACTGTTACAATTCTAATAGGCCTAATTAGCCCTGTTTTCCAAAGTAACTATGTAATAATCAAAACTCAAATTGCAAAATTTCACTTCAAGGCTTTCCTCACATTTCCTAAGGTCTAAATATGCCAATTGTAACAACTGGAGTTGTGGGATGATTCAAAAAAACTCATTTATTCAATTAAACCCTCAAAACTAGGGTTTTCTGGCTATTTTCAGAAAAATGACTATAGCTCCTTTCAAACTTAATGAAAATGAATGAAACCAAATGAAAATGTTAGAAGATTCATCCACACATCTGTTCCACTAAATTTTAGATCATGTGCAGGCCGTATAGGACCGTACAAACATCTGTAGCAGCAATAAACACAGAAAATGTAGAAAACAGTGAATACTTTATTGTTTGATCATCAAAAACTCCTTCAGCCACCTATCTCAAAATTTTCAAAGCATATTTCAACTCCTCCCACCAAAAACCAATGGTTCAAACTACCTTTCAAACAATTTGATTGTTCATCTTCCAATACAAACCAAAAAATGCCAATGTTTCTTGAGTAACTTTTCAATTTCTTGCAAAACTTAGCAACTTGACTCACAACCGACCCCACATGACTAAAAGATTAGACATGGTCTAAATAGACCTTATTACATCAAAATTGACTCAAAACCACATAAACCTAACATCTAACCCCTTTTACATGATTCAAGCTAGGTCCCCTTGCACCATAGAGAGACCAGGAGACATGGAGAGATAGAGAGGGACATGGAAATGGATAGGGAGAGAGTGCAGGGACATCTAGAAAGAGATGGAGAGATAGAGATAGGGTTAGAGAAAGGAAAAAATATAAAAAGAGGGGAAAATAGAGAGATATAGAGGGATAGGTGGAGATAGAGATGGGGAGATGGAGAGAGGGGGATTGAGATAGAAAAAGGGATCTATAAGGGAAGAAAGATAGATAAAGAGGGAGATAGAGATACATATATATAGAGAGAGGGGAGATATAGGGATATAGTTCTAGCGAGGGAGAGATAGATAGGGAAATATAGAGAGAGAGCTAGAGAGGGATATATTAAGAGAAAGGGTTATGCAGATAGATGGAGATAGGGAAAGAGATGGAGAGATGTCTAGAGACATAGGGAGAGAGATTTCAAGAGGTAGAGGGATGGGGAGAGAGATATATAGGAGGAGAGAGATAGAGAGGGAGGGAGGGAGAGGTAGCAAGGGATAGATTAAGAGATAGGGATATGTCTAGAGAGATAGAGATAGGGAAAGAGATCAAGAGATACAACTTCTAGAGACATAGGGAGATAGATTTGAGGTAGAGGGATTGGGAGAGTGATAGAGAGGAGGAGTGAGATAGTGAGGGAGGGAGAGATAGAAAGGTAGAGTTAGAGAGAGGGGATCGAAAGAGAGAGAAAGATAGAGAGACAAGGAGAGAGAGAGAGAGAGGTAGGTATAGTTAGAGAAGGATAGAGGAGATAGAGATATCTCTCCCAGGATTGGTCTCCTCTATATCTCCCTATTCTCCTCTCTACCTAAACCATAAACATAAACCTCTAAACCTTAACCCCTAATCCCAAAACCATAAACCCTAAACCATAAATAATTCCCTAAAACCCTAACCCCTAACCCCTAAACCCTAAAAATGAGAAACCCTAAACCCCTAAACCATAAAACCTAGAAGCAACCCTAAACCTCAATCTCCCTATCTCTCCCAATCTCTATCAGTCCCCTCGCTCTATCTCTCTCTAAACCCTAAACCCTAACCCCTAAATTCAAGCAACCCTAAACCCCTAACCCCTAAACCCTAATCCCTAAACCCTAAACCCCTAAAATCTAAACCCTAAACTCGAGCATCCCTAAACCCCTAAAGCCTAAATAATTCCCCTAAACCCTAACCCTAAAGCCTATATACTTGAGCAACCCTAAACTCATGTAAACCTCAAATAATGCCCCTGACCCCTAAACCCTAAACTCGAGCAACCAGGCTAAACCCCTAAACATATAGTTCGATAGGGGATGATGGAGGATCAATGGGAAATGGATGTAGAATTCTTGGATCTTGATTATCATTATCCTCATTGGGATATGATTTGATAGGATCCAAATTATTTGTTTGATTATCAATGTTTTCTTGGGGACCAAGTGTCTCATCATGGCATATTGATGGATAATGAATAGGACTAGCATAGGATGATGGATAAGGATAATGGGATGATGGATAGGAGTGATGTGGGTTACTTTCTCATGGATAAGATCTTGATCATAGATAATATGTTGATCACAAGGAGGATAAGCATGGATAGCGCGATATTAGATATGGATAGGGTAAGTGGGGATGCATTGATATTCATTGGATTGGGGAGTAAGAGGTGGTGATGGGGGTTCACTAGGAGATGTTAGAGGATCAATGATGGGATAGATGTAGAGGGGTTGACCATGAGATGGTAAGTATCTAAGATGGGATTAGATGGGATGTTTGGATTTTCATTAGGATGGGTGGTTGGTGTTTTCACATGCTTTGGACTAGGCTCTTAACATAGCTATTGGGTTTCTTAGATGGATGTGATGGGTTCTTGGATGGGATCAATAATCTTTGGATGTTTGACATCATGGCTGCATGATGGGATTTGAATTGGACTTATGGTAGGAGACTCTTTAATGAAATGGATAGACATAGGAGTGGATGATGGTGTTTAAGTGGTAGACATTTTATTAGGAGGTTTTTTGTTAGGCTTGAGGATAGGAATTTGAATACATGATGTTCTTAGATTCCTTGCTAATAGTCCTTGGGTCACATCCTTCATGGCTTCATGGGTTGATGGACTAGGATATGCATATAGTTGATGGACAATGATGGAAGATGTTGTGGGGTTAGGATTAGGATTGAGTGAATGGATATAGGAGGTCCGGATGGATTAGGATTAGGAGTGTTAGAGGAGGATGAAATTGGATCAATGCATTTGGATGGCTCCATATCTTTGCTTTTATTTTTGAATTTTGTAAAGAGTCTTTGGAGAAAAATTTTCAAGCATTCATGGGTTGATGGATTAGAGCTTAGAATGTTTGATGGTGGATTAGATGGTGAGTTATATGGTGGATGGATGATAGGGATTGA
Organism: Cunninghamia lanceolata; assembly: GCA_027924645.1. Classification (NCBI taxonomy): domain Eukaryota; kingdom Viridiplantae; phylum Streptophyta; class Pinopsida; order Cupressales; family Cupressaceae; genus Cunninghamia; species Cunninghamia lanceolata. The sequence goes on from BSBN01001151.1 coordinate 1,523,356, forward strand.
TGGATTAGGAGATGGTTGGACTAATGCATTAGGATTAGGAGGATTGGAGGGAAATTATAAAATAATTCCCCTTTAACCCTAAACCCTAAACTTGAGAAACCCTAGAAACTCATAAAGCCTAAATATTTTACTCCTAAAGGTCTGAGCAACCCTAAACTCATAAACCCTAAATATGCCCCTAAACCTGAGAAACCCTAAACCTCTCTCTCTCTCCCAAAACCCCTAAACCCTAAATAATACCCCTAAAACCCAACCCCTAAACCATAAACCTGAGCAACCCTAAACCCCTAAACCCTAAATAATTCCACTAAACCATAAACTTAAGCAACCCTAAACTTATAAACCTGACCAACCCTCTCTCTCTCTCCAAAATAAGAAAACTAGGACTCTCTCTCTCCTTATCACCCTATCTCTCCCCTCCATCTCCATCCTCTCTCCCTCTTCCTCCCTCTCCTCTCCCATGTCGATAAAGAATATGGAAACAAGAAAACTAGGACATGCAAAGAGGAACAAGGATATAAATTGGGATGATGAAATGGAAACAAGATAATTTATGAAATTCATTGGATGGGAAGAATGATGAGGAGAGGTAGAGAGGGGAGGGAAGTAGAGAGTTAGAGAGAGGGTAGGAGGTAGAGAGGGGAGGGAAGTAGAGACTGGGAGAGTGTGGGAGGTAGACAGGGGAAGAAAGAAGAGAGAAGGTAGTGTTGGAAAGAGACACATTATGGCTTCATGATTGTTGTCATTGATGGCAACAAAGATCATCCCACACATCCATAGGACATGGTGTGCCTATACCGGAAGTCAGATTGAAGAATGTTGTGGTCTGGTAAGCAAGAACAAAGCATATGGCAAGGTCCGACAGTCAGGTTCGGATCTTTTAGAGGAAGCATCTTTGTAAAGTATGGACTTGGGGAAGTCAAGAGGAACACCTTGAATAATAGATTCCAGTGATTGAGCCTTCGGTGATAAGAGATTGAAGAGATATGAGTATCCAAGTTTTAGGGTCCGGTTTGGCAAAGTAGACAGAGGAAGAACTGACAGACAGAGCATCAGAATTATTCTGGATGAGATATTGATGGTGATCAAGGTTCTTAAGGTATTATCCATGATTGGCAGACATATTAGATGACTTATATAAGCATCTTCCTGATCCGCATCACTTGGTGAGCAAGGATTCAGCTGACAGACTAAAGTTTGTTAAAATATTGACTATTCCGGATGCCGACTAGAAAGAGGATGAAATTCATTATGTGGATATATATACCAGATGGATTTGGATATAAAGGGGTGTTGTGTGTGTTGGTATGTGTGAATAAGATCAGAAGTATAGTGTGAAAGCAGTAAGGCAGGTCTGGTATGTGAAAGGATAGCAGCACAAAAGAAGAGGAAGAATAAAGTGCAGCAGATCAGTATACAGAGCCTAACCAGAACTGAACTCCAGCATATGTGGATGCTTCTCATCAGTTCAAGTATCTTGTTACTCTCTTTATAACTTGTAGACAGTGAGTCTCTTGTAGGTAGTGAGCCTCTTGTGAGCAGTGTGCTCGGGCAGTGAGCCCTAATTGGCAAGTGCCATCTTTTGTATTTCTATTCTTCTAATAGAGAATACATTCTTGGGTTAATCACCCCATGGTTTTCTCCCTTAACAGGGTTTCCATGTCCAAAATATTGTGTCATGTGTACTGAGTTTATTTCTGCTTTCATGTTCATTTAAAGCTTATGTGTTTTGATACTGCCCTAGTTGGTTAAGAAGAACAGAAAGTTAAAATACTTAAGATAACTGATTCACCCCCCCTCTCAGTTATCAACAATTGGTATCAGAGCCAAGTTCCTCCTATTAGAGCCTAATAGCTTGAGGAAGATCTGGGAATTCAAATGGATGTGTATGGTATGAGGGAACAACTTTAGACTGCCCTAGAAGATCTTGAACAATCTAACTCTAAAGTCAATGAATTGAAGGAAAGACTCAAACAGGCTGATGATTTCATAGATGAACTAAAAGGGAAACTGAGTATCTCTATGAAAAAGAGAAAGGATCTACTTCAGCAATTGGCAAGTCAAGGTGAAGCAAATGATACAAATGAAGATCCAAAGGAGAAAACCAAGTTATGTGAAAAGTTATCAAAAGAAGTCATTATGGTAAGACATGAAATGGAATCAGGAGTCATAAAATTTACTCAAGAAATTGAAGAGAAAAGAAAAACAGAAGATGATCTAAGACTATCTCTTAAAGAGAAAATAGAAGATTACCACAAGATGGATAGAATAATCAGACATCTTGAATCTGATCTTGAAGATGCTAAAAATAATGAAGAAAAACTTGAGGATCAAATTATCTCTCTTAAAAGGGATCTTCAAACAGCAAATGAATACAAAGAAAAATTCAAGATAAGTTCTACTCAACTTGAAGTTCTTCTTGAAAGCCAAAAGAGGGTAGATGACAAGTGTGGCTTGGGATATGAGAAAGGTGAAAGCTTCGGAACTGGTCAGAAGAAGTTTGGATTAGAAAATCCAAGAAATAGGCCTAGAAGACCTCCGGTAAGGCAACCTAATGCTCAAAGATATCCATCCTTCAATGGATACTACCACAACTACAATAACTTTGGTCACAAAGCTAATCAGTGCAGAAAGAGAATGAATCAGATTAATACATCCTTCTCTGGAAAATATTTCAACTGCAAGAGGTATGGTCACAAATCTCATGAGTGCAGAAATATGCAAATGAACAATGGTAGATGCTTTGCATGCAATAGAATGGGTCATATGGCTAATCAATGCAGATCAAGAGGATATCAATCAAATATGCAAGGAAATGTTGTTTGCCACAATTGCAACAGATCCAATCATATTGCCAAATTCTGTAGAAGCAAGAATTAGAACAAAAGAGGTCCGGTACATCATAATCAGAATCAAGACAAGAGAAAAAGAAAAGTGAATGTGGATGAAGTTCAAAGCGAGATGAATAAGATCTGGGTGAAGAAAAGTACAGAAAATGTAGGGGATGGATCCACACCAGAATCTGGTGCTGATATTCCTTCTAGAAATTAAAAAATGTGAGCTCTAGCTCAGGGGGAGACACAAGGAAAACACTTTTCCCCTAGCTAGTCAATTGGTACCGGGATTGGCACAAGGAGAGTTGTGGATTAAAGGGTTCTTAGAGAAACATCTAAATAAGCTGTGGTTCAGATATGAAAGATCTGCAAGATGTTTGGAACAAGATTGTTTCGATTCTTCAAGTCATCCAGATAAGGAAAACAAGGCAAACCAGAATGACATAAGTTGAGCATTTATTGCAACTTGGTATGAGGGTTTGCGGAGTAATATAAAAGTTTTTTTATTAAACATTTGTTCATTTTGCATTCAAGAAGAAGCGAAAAGGAGCTCTACAACAAATTTCCTCAAGCCCATCAAAAATCATCTGCAGAAGTCGATTCATCTAGCAATTGATCCGGCTCACTCCGTGAAACCTAGAAGTGTAAAAGGTATTTTCTGTTCTTGAATATCTCTCTGCAAATATTTGAAAGATGTTTGCTCTGAATGTGGTGAAGATTTCTGATAGGCCTCGACCCAAATTTAAGAAACATCCTTATAAATCTCTAGAAGTGGACCCCTTAGGGGCATTTTCCAGCATTCCGCATCGGGTTTTGCACGTAGAGGATATTAGGGCATATATTCATGCGAATATTGAAGAATTTGGGGAATCTAAGTTGGTTGATATCTATCACAAGCATTTGATAGATGAATCATTTGAAATTAAAACTTAGTACAAAGCCATCCGAGAAAAGCATTTTGCACAATGTATTCATTTCCCCTGTTTTACAGAAAATGAATGGGTCCAGTATGTTTTGAGTAGGATGCATGATAACTTCATGTGGTTAAATGGACCATTCAAGATCACTAAGGATGCCATAAAGGTAGTAACTAGATTACATTCAACTAGAGAGATGCCCACTCTCAAATCTATCAAAAACCAAATTGTAAGTGAGGCCACCGTAAAAGAGCAATGACAATTGAGGATATCACAGATCCGGATATCAAGTTTGCATCAATGATAATTGGATATAAGATATATCACTCTAGTAGGGAGAATTCAGTATCCGGAACTACTTATATACTACCTATGAAATGTTGAGGAAAAATACAGACTATGATCTTTGTGAACTTCTTCTGAACCAACTCTTGGAGAATCTACAGAAGATAAAGAAAGACAAGAAAAATGCTTTCAAGTATGGTGGGTTGATACTATGTTTGTTCTTCTACTTCATGAATGAGCTTCTTGGATCCAATGGTTGGGTGTGGCAGAATGATAGACCAGTAGCCATCCAAATCAGGGATTACTTGTATGGACTTGGTGATGCTAAGGAACAGAATATAGCATTGTGGGGTTATTTCAAAAACTTTCAAAGCATGATGTAGGCTAGAGAAAGAATTCCCAAATCATTAGTTGAAAAATACAAGGAGACAGTTTACTTTATGGTAGAAACTGATCAGTGCCTAATGGGGGCAGTAGAGCCAAGGGTAGTGTGGATCATGCCAATGGGGTATGAAGTTGATGAAAAAATTGTAGAGCTGCATGTTCAACACATGCTAAGTCAACCAAAGGATCCTAAGACAGAAAGGTTTGGAACCTTTAAAGAGCTAAGTGTGAAGATCCATGTGGAGCTATGACAACTGGAAATGAAGAGAAGAGTGAGAAAAGAAGTTGAGAACATTGCCAAACATTTTGGCATTTCAAAAGAGGCACTTGATGCCAGCAGAGAAAAGATGGAAAGGGTAGAAAAAGAAAAGGAAGAAGCAGAAAAACAAAGTGCTCTGGTAGAAGCCCCCTCCTGGACCAGATCCTCTAAAGGCTCTAAATCTACCACTGCTAAGAGCTCAAAGGCATCTAAACTAGAAGCAAAATCATCAGGTAAAGCAGAGAAAAGAACTAAGAGAAAGGCCACAAGGTCTTACATCAATTAGAAGGATGATGAAGAGACTGAGTCAGATGAGGAGGTAAGGAAAATGAGGAAAAAGAAGAAAGTATCTGGTGAACCCTCTACTGGTAAATACAAGAAAGAGATGGCAGAAGAGTTTGTTGAAAGGCCCACTCTGTCCATTGATGATGTAGTCAAATTAGTCACTGTGGATGGGAACTTGAAGCCAATGACTGAATTTTATGATGACTACAATGAGGCTGATCAGAAGATCCTGCAAGAAGCCACAGTCAGGTATCTTAACATTTATAATAAAGCATTCATTGAGATTATTTCTCTAATTCCCAAGAGTCTAGAGCAAGAACTAGAAATCAGGAAGAACAATGCCAAGGCCAAGTACCTTGAGATCAGGGAACAAATAGCCATTCAGCTCTATCCCTCAATCACTCAGAAACAAATGAATATGATTTTTAAAGATTGCAAGGATGAGTTCCGGAGCAAAGCTAGAATGAATCAGCTTATGCCTGGAGAAACTGATAAAGTGGCAAAAGAAACTGAAGAGATCCTCAGGAATGCCTATAAAAGAGTCAATATTCCTATCATAGAGGACTTAGGTGATGAAACATCTTCCATGGAAGACAAAGAGGAATCTACTGAGACAGTGGCAAAAGAGGTGAAGGACACAGGTGAAGAAAAAGATAAGGACTTAGATTCCTCTAATCCAGGAGAGAAGGTTCGTGCAAAGAAAACATCTCTCCTCCAGTTTCCCCTGTAGACTTCAGATCTAAAGGAAAAGAACAAATAAAGGAGAAAACCAGTCAAAGAGAAGAAGTACAAGAAAAAGAGAAAGGTCCAACAGATAAAGTCATAGATGACAGTGGCAAGACTGTAGAAGGGGAGAAAACTCTATCTCTGGCAAGGGACACAGCAGAAGCTATCAAGGATTTCTTGACCAAAGAGATGGTGGAATTTGATGAACCAGAGTTGCTTCAGGGTCCATTCAATTTTGATTCCCTCTCTTCGGTGCAAACCATGAAGCTAGCATCCTTTACTTCCGCAAAGGCAAAAGAAAAGCTTCTAAAGTCTGACATGGAAGATTGCAAGCTTATATAAATTGCATCTGGTGTATTAGAGAAAATCTTGCCATCTTTTCAGAAGGATCCCTCAGCCTCCTCATCTGGTAATCTCAAGTCTCTAGTTAATAGTGTTAGCACACATTTTGATTCCTTAGAAAAGTTAGTAGAAGCTAAGGTCTGGAATGAGTTTTTGGCAAAAAGATTATCAGAGGTATAAGGGTTAATATCAAATGATAGGAGAGTTATGGATACTAGAATAAAGAGCCTAGAAAATGCTCTTAAAAATGGCGGAGATATCTATAAATTTTGTTTATCTTGGCCAAAAGTGACCAAGGATTTTGACAAGAAAGTAAAAGAGAAAGAGTATAAACTATTAAGTTTATCTCAAAATTTTGATCCTCTCTCCTCTTCCATAATAAATCAAGAGTGCCAGACTCTTGCAACTATAAATAAAATAAAGAAGCTTGAGAAAGAGAAGAAAATAAAAATAAGCAGGCTAAGTGAACTAAGAGGGATTATTATCCCTAAGTTAGAGGCCATGCATGAGGCTCTAATTGATGCTCAGACCACAGCCCAGACTAGTGATCCGACAAATCTCAAAAGGGTAGAAGCCTTTGCATTCCTGCTAAGTGGTCACATCTCCATTTTGGACAAGATGAAGCAGAGTTGGGCAACAGAACTTGTCCAGTTGAAGACAACTTTTGCAGACATACTATAGTATATGTAAGTATATCCTGTTTGTGTACTTATGCGGCTAAGTATAGATGTATTTTTGGGCATTTTTTTTGGGTGTGTGGACTCTACCCTTTGCCATTGATGTCAAAGGGGGAGTGAGAAATAGTGAAAAATGTGGAATCCAGCTAAGGGAGAGCTTCGGTAAAATGTACATTAGAACAGAGCATCAACCAAGGGGGAGTGTAGTATAACACTTAGTCATTTTTCACTAAGTGTTGCCATCAATGCCAAAGGGGGAGATTGTTTGCAAGAGACACATTATGGCTTCATGATTGTTGTCAGTGATGGCAACAAAGATCATCCCACACATCCACAGGACATGGTGTGCCTATACCAGAAGTCAAATTGAAGAATGTTGTGGTCCGGTAAGCAAGAACAGAGTGTTGGTTTTTTCCCTGACTGGATACTTTCTCCCAGATTTCCCTACAAGGTAGCCATCAATGATCAACAGGATCTCTGGGCTAGGGGCCAACAGTGTAGGAGATAGACTCTATTTTTATCTCCTCTTCTTCTTCAGGCTCTGCAAAACCTAGGGGGGTATTCCCTACTCAACATCCATGAAATATAACTATGCAAAGACTAGGATGCTGACACAAAGCAGATAATTCCTCCTGTAAATAGACCAAAACTGTAAGATAAGAGCAAAGGGGCTAGCTTTGGGCCTATGTTCAGTTATAGACAAAGGACCTTGGATCCTAAAACTAATTCTATAGTCCTAATGGTTGTTTTGGAGTTTGATTTTGATTTATGTTTGGATGCAAACCTAGACCTGGTGTATAACCTCAACACAGAGCTAGACTGGTGCCTATCTAGGGCTTAGAGTCAGTTGACATACACCTGTGAATGATCAGCATGAACACACTAAAACTAGATTTCAAGGAGATTTTGTGGTATCTGCCTTACAAATACCTCCCAGAACAGAGTGTTAAGTTATCTCTACTTATGGCATCCCTATTACAGTATACCCTTCCCAATATTCAATCTGAAAACACTTTAATCTACCCCTTGAGCATAAGTTAAGAGATCAAGCATTCAATACAGGAATTCTATATTCTAGAATACCAGACACCCCTTAGATATCCAGATTCAGAAGAAAGACACATGCAATACTGGAGATAGAATTAACAAAACACATGTAAATGGAGCATTATTCATATAAAATCAATCATGAAATCAGTAGATTCATGCATGAGACATACAACAAGAGATACATAAACTCACAAGATCCTCTGCATAGGGCAACCTGAACCAGTTGTATCTTATTACAGAGCCAAAATGTCTAGTTTTTAACAACCTTACAAATGAGCAACACAGCCTGCTATATATAGCAAGGCAGGTACTCAACATTAATCACCGCGCGACTCAAAAGTCTACCAGATACAGTTCATTCTGAGGAAATGGCACTCAAACATTCAATGTAGCAGGTGGAGGAGGGGACAGGAAGAGATCTCGAGCCCTGCGCCGCCGCCTAGGGATTCACATCTTCAATCAGGTACCAGATCAATCCACATCTTTACCCATACCCTGTAACATCCGCCATTAATGGTGTACCAACCCGTGGCCTTGGGAAAAACATCATACTGTGCATCGCAAACCTTTCCTGCCAAAATGCATCATCCTAATATTTCAAATTTATGTGGGAACTAATTATCCCACATGCACCCTGCGGCAACCTCCTCATCACCTTATATACTAGGTCATGAGCACATGTGATGTCGGTGTTTTTGCTCCTGACGGCACTAGCCTAGACATCATCATCATCATCATCCCACAGCATGATATCCAGATACTTCAATATCACCCTAACGTTAGCATCATCACCTGCATGATAACCTTACCTTCATGTGAGATATCATCCTAACATTTACCTTCATCGACACAACCTGATGCATCAGAGGAAGATCCTCCTGCTTAGCCGATACCAAATGTCTGGCTGATGAATATCCTGATGATGTCACCGTCATATCCTACTGACATCATCAGCATATCTTCTATCGCGCACCTCCTCATATCCGGATGACATCATCGTCATATTTGCAAATATCGAGGGATCTCCACAAGATGACTAGTGTTAGAAATATGACCCCCAGACCTTGATGACGTCACCATCATATCGACATCAGGACGATATTCAGAAGATAACCAGATATTTAGAAATATCACCCTGATAGAAATATCAGGGTGCACTATAGCTTCATTGTAACCTAGTAATAACAACATCAGGATGATCTTAACTAAGATCACCTGATGTTAAAATATCACCCCACGGGCAGAAGATCAGGTTGGTGTGAAATATGACCCTCGTAAGAAATATTAGGGTGATGTTTGGAAACATGATGATGATGATGACCTCCTCCAAAGAAAAAATGATGCTGCAATTGAAAAATGCTGAGGAGGCTAAAGACTTAGGACTTCTTTGGATTTTTTGGGAAGGCACTTGCATGATACCCCAAACATAAATTATTACTAACACTGCATGTGGCAAGGTCTGACAATCAGGTCTGGATCTTTTAGAGGAAGCATCTTTGTAAAGTACAGACTTGGGGAAGTCAAGAGGAACACCTTGACTAATAGATTCCAGTGATTGAGCCTCTAGTGATAAGAGATGAGTATCCAAGTTTTGGGGTCCGGTTTGGCAGAGTAGACAGAGGAAGAACTGACAGACAGAGCATTAAAATTATTTTGGATGAGATATTGATGGTGATCAAGGTTCTTAAGGTATTATCCATGATTGGATGACATATTAGATGACTTATATAAGCATCTTCCTGATCTGCATCACTTGGTGAGCAAGGATTCAGCCGACAGACTAAAGTTTGGGAAAATATTGACTATTCCGGATGCCGACTAGAAAGAGGATGAAATCCATTGTACGGATATATATACCAGATGGATTTGGATATAAAGGGGTGTTGTGTGTGTTGGTATGTGTGAATAAGAGCAGAAGTATAGTGTGAAAGCAGTAAGGCAGGTCCAGTATGTGAAAGGACAGCAGCACAAAAGAAGAGGAAGAATGAAGTGCAACAGATCAGTATACAGAGCCTAATCGGAACTGAACTCCAGCATATGTGGATGCTTCTCATCAGTTCAAGTATCTTGTTACTCTCTTTATAACTTGTAGATAGTGAGCCTCTTGTAGGCAGTGAGCCTCTTGTGAGCAGTGTGCTCGGGCAATGAGCCCTAATTGGCAAGTGCCATCTTTTGTATTTCTATTCTTCTAACAGAGAATACATTCTTGGGTTAATCACCCCGTGGTTTTCTCCCTTAACAGGGTTTCCACATCAAAAATATTGTGTCATGTGTACTGAGTTTATTTCTTCTTTCATGTTCATTTAAAGCTTATGTATTTTGATACTACACTAGTTGGTTAAGAAGAACAGAAAGTTAAAATACTTAAGATAACTGATTCACCCCCCCCTCTCAGTTATCAATAGGTAGGAGGTAGATAGGGGAGGGAAGCAAAGATTGAGAGAGAAGGTAGGAGGTAGACAGGGGAGGGAAGTAGAAAGTGAGAGAGGGGGTAGGAGGTAGAGAGGGGGGAGAAGAGAGTGAGAGAGAAGGTAGGAGGTAGAGAGGCGAGGGAAGCAGAGACTCAGAAAGAGGGTAGGAGGTAGACAAGGGAGGGAAGTAGAGAGTGAAAGAGAGGGTAGAAGGTAGAGAGGGGAGGGAAGAAGAGAGTGAGAGAGAAGGTAGGAGGTAGAGAGGGGAGGGAAGTAGAGACTCAGAGATAGGGTAGGACGTAGAGAGGGGAGGGAAGTAGAGAGTGAGAGAGACAATAGGAAGTGCAGTTGCCCTTGTAGACATGTATGTAAAGTGTGGAAACATAGACAATGCATGTCAATTGTATGATGTAACACCTCAAAGAGATGTTCTGTAATGGAATACAATGATTGCAAGATATGCAAAAAATGGATTTGTTGAAAAGGCTTTAGAAACTTTCAAGCAAATGGAATTGGCATATGTACAGCTAGTTATGCTTAGCATAATGCGAGCACATTATAACGTGCTCGCATTATGCTCAGCTTTCTTTGATGTGTTTTTATCAGTTTTTAGCAAAATCGAGAGATAATCTGGAGTGTGTTTCCCATCAGGATGGCATTCTTTTCAATGAAAACTCAACAAAAATACCACCATAATCTTAAGCTCTCTATTAGCTATCTAACCATTAATTCTTTTCACATTTTGAGTACGTTAAGGGTTTCATCTTGAATTTCTTTTGTTAGTGTGTCCATTTTTTGTCAAAAACCAATGTCTAGTATTTTTGACTTTTTTTAACCGTTCATTGAAATTTGAAATAAGTTACATTTTTAGAAACTAGACTCCATTCTACATGTATTAAAAAAAATGATTTTCAATTAGTTTTCAAACATTTTAGGGGGGAGCACGCTCAAATTTCTATTTTTCAATATGTGTCCACTTTAAAAATTACTAAAAAATCAGTTATTCATGAAAAAATTATTAGAAAAATTAGGGAAAAACTACATGGTGTTAGCTAATTTCTCACTGGAGCGATTGTTGAAATACTAAAAAAAGTTAACATTTTAGGGGGAGCACACCAGATGCTATGTTATGTTTTTTTGAGAAAAAATAGGACCAATTTGTGTGCTCCCCCTTTTTGTACCCCTTAATATCAACCATTTTTAGAAAAAAAAATAGTAGTTTAGAAACTAGATTCGAAGCAATACGACTCTTATTTTTGTTCCATCTTCAAGTTTTGAGTGTAGCTATCTTCAATTTCTCATTCAACACCAATGTTTCCTAATTTTAGAAAAAAATGGCATCTTAAGACCTCATTTTGGTCCCTCATCTTTGTGCACTTACCCATGTGTTGAAGGTCAAGAAAGAGGAGTTCCAGAAGAAGATAGAAGAGGCTAAGAATGGACATGACCCAGAGAAGTATGAGGAAATAAGTCAGAGGGTGCTGAATGAAGTCAGTCAAGACATCAACAAGATGATCCCAGATGAGGGAAGAGCTCTAGTAGAGAAAAGTGGCCTACTATTGCTTCCACACTGGACTTTAGTAGATGTCATTGCTTTTGATACAGTCTCAAGGAATGATACTAATGAATCTGATGATCAAGTGGAGAAGGCACTCACTGTAACATGATTTAATCCCAGGTTTGAAACCCTTGCAATATGGGCATTGGCCCCAAATAATAATAATAAACCAAGGGTCGGTTTAGGAGAATTGATAGGGGATGTCATAATAAAGAGAGTGTTAGACACTCCAGCCCCTCAAGATGCTAGTCTAAATCTTTAGACAACCCAATTTGTTGAGGCTGTAACAAATAAATTGTAAAGAGATTATGATGAACTTTTGCTAAAATATGGGTAAGCCACCTTAGAGTTGAACAGGTACAAGAAGTAGATGTTGTTAGGTCCAAGCACCTTAGTTTAGAGTACTCCATCTCCAATTCAAACTATTGTATCATTTCCAATAGAAAGGAAGGCTCTACTCTCAGAAATAAAAGAGCTAAAAGAGGAGGTGAGAAATTTAAAAGATGAAAAGAAAACTGCTATCAAAGAGTTGATCACAATTTTGATAAACCACAAATTGTCTAAGGTTATAGCCAGGACTAAAGACACATGGAAGTCATATTCAAGCATAAGAACAGCCCAGGATCAACATGAGAAAAATAAAGAAAACCTAGACAACATGATTAAGGTATGGCTTCCACGAATAGGGGAAGTGAGAAACTTGCATAAGTGTTCAAGGTTTACCCCGGATGGCCCACCAGAGATAAAATTGACTCTTGACATGTTAATATTGGAATAAGTGGTGGCTTTCCATTTGAAATTGGAAAAGGTTTTGAAAGAAAAAAGACAAATCATTGAGAAGATGGACAAGAGGATAATGCCAAGCATTTTGGAAAGTGATGGACAGATAAGAGGCATGGATAGGTGGAGAAATGACTTTGAAATTCTAGCTGGCCAATCGGTATCCTCGAGCTGTGTAGAGGGAGATCCTAATTTGAGCATTTTGAACTCTACATTGGATAAGTTGTACGCCTTGGAGCTGAGTCTGGATACATTTTCCAAAGAATCAAAAATTCTATAGGATGCAAGGTACACAAGGAACAATGATAAAATAATAAGATTAATTCCTTTTTAGTGGCCCACAGAATGATTATATACAGCTTGGATGGAGAAATATGTCCTGGACAAGTGAAGATCCAATCGTATGAAAGATTAATACATTTTCCAAATATTTTTGTAATTTCCAAGATAAATTGTATTTTGTCTTTTCACTTTCATGTATATATAATTTGAACTTTTTTTCCTAATGCCTATGGCCGGTGGCTTGTAATGTAAGATTCATGTAACCAACATAGGATAATGAATGTTGAGTACTACATTCTTATGTCTATAAAAGAACATGTAGTACTACTTTGTAAGGTTGTTGAAAGATTTGGGAAACTTTGATAATGAGAATACAGAGCAATTCTAGAGGTTGGCCATATTTCTGAGTTGTGATTTCATTTTCTAGCATTGTTGAATGTATGTTTTTATGAGCATTTTTATCATTTTCAAGTAGAGCTTATATGAAAAATGCCTTTGAGCACGTGTTTCCAATAATTGTCTCCTGTGTTGCATGCATTTTTATTTTGAAGGAAGATACTAAGGGTTTCTGAATTCATAAATATACATTAGCTATATTGTATGTCTGGTTTTCTACTTCTAATCAAGGATTAGGTTAAAATGCTTTAAGTCAGATATGGGGAAGTTTGTTTTACAACAAGGATATCTATAAGAAGAATTATTGGGAATACCAATTCGTGGACTATTTTCTATAAGGCAGGGAACATAGTAAATCCTCTGAATCTGCATGTTTGTGATGCTTATGAGAACTAGTTTGCATTTGTGAGGGATTGACTCCAAACCCTAGGATTGGCACCGATCAGGGTTGGGCTTATTTTAACAAAATAACCACCATCAGATAATCACACACATTAAAAAAGAAAAATCAAAATCAACTTGTTAGTTTGTATGAGTAGGGTTTTAGTTTCATGTTCTCTAAGCCTTCTAATGAATTAATTTCCAAAGCTAGCCACTCTGAAGTAATTATACAGTTTTAGTCTACATAAAGGAAAACATATCTACTTTAGTTGTCAATATCCAGTGAAATAAGGAATTGTCATATAGATATTGAAATAAGGGAACACCCCCCTAGGTCTAGCAGAGCCTAAAGTGTAGAGGAGAAAAAATAATTGTCTCATGTTCGTTGGCCACTGACCTGAGAATCTTGAGTATAAGAGTTGGCTACTTTTTAGGGAAACTCAGACCATCAGTTGGGAACACCAACAATATCATCAGCTTGTTGTTAGCCTCATCTACTTGACTCATACTCTTCCTGACATTCCATTTATAGTTGACATCATTTCACTCTTCATGACCAAGCCACATGAGCTTCACTGAAAGCCAACAAATGCATCTTGTACTACACATAGGGCATTCATAGGTATGGGATTCTCTATGCAGTGGGCACATGTTTAAACTTTATTGGATACATGGAATCTAATTAGGCTAGTAATCTTGATGATCACAAGTCCTCATATGGCTATAGTTTTCACCTTGGTTCTAGTCCCACTATTTGGTAGAGTAAGAAGCAACATGTCATTGCTCTTTCTTTGAATAAGGCTGAGTATTGGGGGGCTATCGATGCCACCATTGAGGCTATTTGGCTTTAGAATATTCTCACTAAACTTGGCATCACTTTTTAGAAGCCATCAGTCATCTACTGTGACAACCAGAGTGCCATCCAAATCTTGAAGAACTTGGTTCATCATTAGCTGACCAAACACATTGAGATCCACGTGCATTTTCTCAAGGAACTAATTCAAGAGTAGGTCATTGATTTGTGGTATTATCCAACAACAAAGCAGGTTGCAAATATCTTCACTAAACCCTTCAGTAAGAGCAAGTATGTTCATCTTCAGTCTCTCTTGGGGGTGTGGGACATCTCTTCTGGGGGGTCACTTAGCCCTTCCTTCTTCATCCTCTCATGTGGGGAGTTTTTTCCCACTAGGTTTTCTCCTTCTTTTTTGTTTAAGGGGATCATTTGTACATGGGTACCTCATCAGGCCTCGTTGTCAAGACCCATCTTTGCATCTTTGTTTTCATTTCCCCTAAGTTGCACTTAAGGGGGGTGTTAGTGTGAATAGGGTTCTTTATATAGCTAGTTCTTGTTGAATTCACAAGACAACTGAGAGGTGGTGAATCAGTTGTATCATAAACTTCAAACCCTTATAAAGATTCAGATCCACATTAACCTTTAAACTTGCTATGATGATTAAGCATGAAAATAAAATAGCAGAAACTAAATCATAACAACACCAAACACAAGACAACACTAGATTTTACATGGAAAATCCAACAAGGGAAAAACCACGGTGAGGATTAGCTCACAATATAAATTAGTAGCAACACCGCATTACAAAAGGCTCATTGCCTTGAAGAAAAAGAAAAGCTCACTACCAAGAAGAAAGAAATAGAAGAGGAGGCTCACTACTAGGGATGAACTGATATAATTGCATCTAACCTATGCATGGAGTACAGTTCTAGTGAAGCTCAATATTCACCACAACACAAACATCACCTTCGCAGCAACACTAAAAAATAGTAGACACCTTCTTCCCACTGCATCTAGTAGCCTAACACATGAAAGATCTCACTGCACTAATCAAATTCACATCATAGACATCATATTCATTGTGCATCCATATAGTCACAAATCCTTGACACTTATTTATACCATCATCAACCTTGAAATCATTCTCCAAGTTTGACAACACATCTTAACCCAGAAAATTCAAATTAGGTATGGACCTAAACATTCTCATGAAGGAAAGGAATGAATGCAGACCACACATGTTGTAGAGCCAATACTATGTCATACAAACTAATCGGCAAGAGGGTTGTCCATGTCTTGGCGATCTTCTCTTTATCAGCAAAACATTCCCTGTCGGCCACCTTACCTTTTATCTCCCCGACGTTCAGCACTCCCTGATGTATGTCTTCAAATCTGTATCTATTGAAAGATACATTCTCGATGTACATTCAGGATATACATTAGTGATATACACACAGAATGTATACCCGGCAAAACAACACGAATCTTTGCCAATCTGAAAATCTACAAACCCTGTAGCTTCATAGACCTATTTCTCCAACAATCTAGCACATGACAAATGCTAGGATCTATCAATGCATCTTGTACATGATCCTGCAAACACAAACAAACAAAACAAAAAACACAAAAATGAACTGTACAGCCATTCCACCGATTTCAAAGAAAACCAACTGGTGGAATGGATTAAGAATCCATCTTGGCCACAAAACAGTAAATCGATTGCACAGAGAAAACCTAACAAAATTGAATGACAGAAGGTTACATGGAACAGGACTTGTTTGTTATGCCTTTCAGAAATGTACAGATAGATGCTCTATTTCTCAATTGCAAATCACACTGAACTGATCTCTATTACCTCTCAACTGATTACATTTGATGATCTTGGGCATTTATCTACTCACCCTTAGTAGTACTGAATTAACTCCAAGCGGCTGGGAGATCTAAAAACCTCCAACTACCTAATAACCTTTGTGATTATAGATCAACAAGTGTCCTTGGGACTTACAACATAAACCTAGATACAAACTAAAATGACATGCATTGGTCAAACAGAGCTTATTACATGAATGGTCTTATAGGACCTTATTGGAAATAGCAAAATGTACATCAAACAGTTGAATGCCTCGTGGAGGCCACTGTGGATTAGGTGATCCTACACCATACACCCCACCAATAAAAGAACTCATGCCCCATGAGTTAAGTCTTTATTTTTCTCTACCTTTATCCTCTGCTGTCTCATGTCTTCCCCATAATCTCTGGACTACAACCTGCTTCCATGGAATCAAAGACTCATGCCCAGCTTTGTAGGCTCTACTCATACCTTGCCATGAGTGACTGCTTGCCACCAGACCTACCCATTGCTTGCCATTCTTTCTTACTGTCACCTCTGTCTGAACACCTGCATGGGAAACCTTGGGTAATGCTTCTTGTACTGTTGCTATGGCAGAATATGTTTTTCTTTCAACTCTTGTTGGTTCTAGAGGACAAACAATGGTCCCTACTATGATAGTATCCTTGGCTATCCAATCAACTTGTGGTTGCTTGCAGACTTGCTCTTTGACCTTTTGCTGATCCATCTGATCTCCATCATTCAAAACTAAAATTACCTTCAAACTTTGATCCTTAGCAATCCTACTCCCTGAGGTATCCTCAACTTTCTTTATGTCTTCTTCATTGAGCTTCACAAACTCTTTCTTACCGACCAAAATGATCTTGGCTGCCTTCTTTGCTTTAGCATCCTCCTGCAATGGTTTCATCACAAAAGTTCTCCCATCCTTATTGATGGTGTACGTGTTCACATATCCATCATACAATGCTCACTTATCAAATTGCCATGGCCTACCTAAAAGTAGGTGACAACATTCCATGGGCAAAATATCACATAAAACCCTATCCTGATATTCCCCAATCTGAAAAATCAACATATGCTTGCTCATATACCAAAAGTGATTGACTATCACTTACCCAAGATGCTTTGTAAGTGGTTTGATGAGGAATCCTTTCTATGTTCAATTTATCCACCATTTCCTGAGATACCATATTATCTGTTGAATCAGAATCTATTACTACCTTGCATATTTTACCTTTTCTTTTGCAATTGGTCCTGAAAAGAGCTCTCCTTTGTAGTATATCCTTGGATGTCTTCAAGAGTGTTCTCCTTAGCATCAATGCTTCTACATCTAGAACTAGGGATGCACTCCCAATTGGAGAGTTAACACTTTCATCTACCTCCTCTTCTTGCACATATTGAACCCTTTTTTCACTCTTCCTATTATCTCTTGATGATGAACCTTGCCTTTCTGGACATTTGAATGTTGGGTGACCAATTTCATTACAATGATAACATCTCCCAGTGAAACCATTAGAACCTCTACCACCTCCAAATCTTCCTCTTGTGCCTCTCCATCCACCCCTTAAATCAGACTACTCTTGTCCTTTACTAGTCTCTTCTCAATTCTCAGTGGTTTGCCTTCTTGTAGGGGATGATCCTCCCCCTCTTATATTGCTGCCTCTTCCCGTCATGGACTTATCTTGTCTCCTTTCATCTTCTCCTCAATCTTGATTGCCATTTGATAACATTCTTCTACACTCCTAAGGTTAGCCAAAACTAACTCATCTTGTATATTCAATCTCAAACCAGCCAAGTATCTAGTAACCTTTTCAATCTCATTCTCATGATGACCAGACCTCATACTTAATTTATAGAACTCCTCAGTATATGCCTTCACATCCATTTCCTTTTGTCTTAAAAATTGAAGCTTTTTAAACATTTGAACTTTATAATCCTTGGGTAAAAATTTACCTTTGATCCTTGCTACCATCTTGTCCCATGAAGAAATCTTTGACTTACCGTGCTTTCTCCTCTTTGATTGTATGTAATCCCACCATACCAAGGCATGACCTCCCAATTTGGTCTTTACAATCTTTACTTTCTGCTCCTCAGGAACCTCCTCACATTCAAAATGATTATCTAATGTAGCAATCCAATCAAGTAACTCTTCCTCATTTAAACTTCCACCATACTTTGGAACATCAATCTTTACCTTAGGTTTGTCATTCTTGACTGCCCTTAACAGTTTTGCAAATCTCTGATCTTCAGGATCTAGATCTTCATCTACATCTTCAAATTCTTCACCATCCTCTTTTGATTCACTTTCTTCCACTTCTCTTCTTTTGTTTGTCTCCAAGGCTACAAGCCTGGCTTGAAGGGCTTCTGTAAGCTCTTTCATCTCCCTCATCTCTTTGACATGCTTTTCCTTCATCTCTTGCAACTCTCTAGCAGTGCCAGCATTTTTTAGAGTCATCTTACTAACTGGTTTCTGCAACCTCTCAGTCCTTCTACTTCTGCCTTCTCAATGACATAACCAAACACACAACTGCCCAGACCTTTTGTTGAGCTCTGATACCACTATGATGCAGAGCCAATACTCTGTCATACAAACTAATCGGCAAGAGGGTTATCCATGTCTTGGCGATCTTCTCTTTATCAGCCAAACATTCCCCATCGGCCACCTTACCTTTTATCTCCACGACGTTCAACACTCCCTGATGTATGTCTTCAACTTTGTATCTGCCGAAAGATACATTCTCAATGTACATTCAGGATATACATTAGTGATATACACACAAAATGTATACCTGGTGAAACAACACGAATCTTTGTCGATCTAAACCTATGCAAACCTTGTAGCTTCACAGACCCGTTTCTCCAACAATCTAGCACATGACAAATGCTAGAATCTATCAATGCATCTTGTACGTGACCTTGCAAACATAAACGAACAAAACAAAAAACACAAAAATGAACTGTACATCCATTCCACCAATTTCGAAGAAATCTAACTGGTGGAATGGATTAAGAATCCATCTTGGCCACAAAACAGTAAATCGATTACACAGAGAAAACCTAACGAAATCGAATGACAGAAAGATACATAGAACAAGACTTGTTTATTATGCCTTTTAGAAATGTACACACAGATGCTCTGTTTCTTAATTGCAAATCACACTGAACTGATCTCTATTACCTCTCAACTTATTACATTCGATGATCTTGGGCATTTATCTACTCGCCCTCAGTAGTACTGAATTGACTCCAAGTGGCTAGGAGATCTAACAACCTCCTAACTGCCTAACAACCTTTGTGATTACAGATCAACAAGTGTCCTTGGGACTTACAACATAAACCTAGATACAAACTAAAATGACATGCATTGGTCAAACAGACCTTATTACATGAATGGTCTTATAGGACCTTATTGGAAACAACAAAATGTACATCAAACAATTAAATGCCTCATGGAGGCCACTGTGGATTAGGTGCTCCTGCACCAACACCACATCTTAGCATGGACCTAAATCAACTCTTACACATTATTCCATGCTTCCATAATCAACGAATCACAACCGCAATTAGTGTAAACAACCAGGTCGACCAAACTTGTGTTAACACTTTGAACTTTTAAATGCATTCTTCCTCAAAACCAAAAGATGACATGTGGACCATGCACCAAGCTTGAACATGATATAGAAACATCCACAACCACCTGAGAACCAACAAAAACCTTTTCAACATCTTTCACTTGAAGAAAGTTCACATAGGAGCACTTACATCACTTTGTTATCAACTTCAACTCAAGAAATAAACTTGTAGAGCACCAAAACACAAACCACTTGAACTAAAGAAAGATATAGACCTTACAAGCATAAATCTAGAACCACAAAGCCAAAAAAAAATTAGTGGAGAAATGCAGAGAAAAATAGTTTCCCCAGACACCTCTACACAACTTAGAAACACAGTCCACACACTAGTGAACACAACTTTCTCTGAACAACAAACCGGAGCACCAAATTTGGAATGTAACATCTTTGAACACCTCTAAGCAACATGTTCAAAGCACAAAAGTAGATCTTCAATAAGGAAGAAATGTGGAGAAAAACCATAACACTACTCTGTTAAGTCAGAACACATCTTCAACACATTGTTTCCTTTATTAATCGAATTTTCTCAAAAGCACTTGGAAACCAACCAACACAAACATATTCTCAACATCTTCAACACCTATACAAAGCAACCAAATCACCTTCAGCAAGGCAACATAATCAAATAGCTCATATCATTGCAACAACCTCATCTCTGCTCAACCTTATCTCTAATCTTTTCTCAACACAAACTACTTAGACTCTTGACACAGTTGACACCAATGATAACACAAGCTGGTTGACATCAATGACAACACCGATAGCACATACTTTCAATAATATCCACCTTTGTCATTGATGGCAACACTTAATATGAAAAACTATCAAGACAATAGAATCATCAGTATTGACTCTTTTCTTTTCTCTTTCTCTCCCACTCAAATTGATATTCTCTTTTGGCTATCTTTTCCATATTGATCTCTCTTTCTCCCCCTTTGTTTTTCACATTAAACTCTCTCCCCCTTTGACATCAATGGCACAGGGTAACATAACTCTTTCTTACTCTCTCCCCTTTTATGATACCGCACATACTTGCACTGCTCACTACTACTCTGTAACATCTTTTTCTTTCACTACTCTTTTTGTTCCCCTGACTGTAACAACCAAAAAAGCCACTACCTACTCCCACTGAGAGGTAGCCTCCAATATCAGTCCATAACAAAGAATGAATCTTGACACACACTAGACTGATGCATCTCCTTATGCATCTAGTTGAAAGGAGTGGCAATAACCCATAACTTCTCCTAGAGATACTTAAATGTATCCTTAGGAAGAGCCTTAGTGAATATATTAGCAACCTAATCCTTTGTAGGCACATACTCAAGATTTACTTCATTCTCTGCAACCTTCTCTCTCAAAAAGTAATACCGAATTGAAATATACTTTGTCCTTGAATGCATCACTAGATTCTTTGAAATGTTAATAGACTTGTATTATCATAGAAAATAGAAATTGGCTCACCATACACAACTTTGATATCCTTCAAGGTTTCTCTCATCCATAACACCTGTGTGCAACATGATGCTACAAAAATATACTTTGCCTTTGCAGTAGATAAGGACACTGAATCTTGTTTCTTACTTAGCTAAGACACTAATTTGCATCCAAGATAGAATGTACCACCACTTGTACTTTTCTTGTCATCTACACAACCAACACAATCTGCATCTATATAGCACTTAGAGTAAAGTTAGTATCTTTTGGATACCACAAGCCATGATCTGGAGTGCCCTTTAAATACCTTAGAATACTCTTCACTATCATAACATGTGACTCTCTAGGATCTTCTTGAAATCTAGCCATAAGATGGACTGCATACATAATATCTGGTCTAGTAGCAGTCAGATATAGTAGTCATCCAATCATTGATCTATACTTGCTCTGATCAACCTTAGGAGATTCATCATTCCTTCTCAACTTACAACTAATAACCATAGGAGTACAAACTGGTTTAGAATCTTCCATTCCAAACATCTTTAACAATTCTTTTACATACTTTGACTGAGAAATGAAAATACCCTTATCTATCTTATTGATTTGTAACCTAAGGAAGAAGTTCATTTCCCCACACATTGACATTTCAAATTCTTTCTGTATTTCATCTGCAAAACTCTTACACATACCTTTATTTCCTCCAAATATTATATCATCTACATACACTTCCACTTCCAACTCACCATTCAAGAAATAGACTTCACATCCATTTGATACACTTTGAAATCCTTTTGTGCTGCAAAATCCAAAAACATCCTAATGGCCTCCATTCTTTCCACCAAAGCATAAGATTCCTCATAGTGTATTCCTTCCACTTGTGAGTAGCCTTTACACACAAGTCTTTCCTTGTTCTTTACCACTTCTCCATTCTCATTCCATATGTTCTGGAATACCCACTTAGTTCCAATCACATTTTTGTTCTCTGGTCTTGGGACAAGTTCCCAAGTCTGATTCTTTTCAATCTACATTAGTTATTCTTCCATAGCCTTGGTCCAATACTCATCCTTGCATGCCTCAACCACTATTTTAGGTTCAAATTTAGAAAGAAAACATAGATTTACATGTTCTTCAGTAGCTCTCCTTCTTATCAATACACCTTTGCTCTTATCACCAATGATCTGGTCTTCGGAGTGATGCCTTTACACATACTTGGGAGTTTTAGGGATTCTTTCCAGAGCTTCTTGTTCAACCTGTACTTCTTCTTTAGTTTCTGCTTCTTCTCTACAAGAAGACTCATCTAATTCACATCCATTAACCTCTAAAATCTTTTGTATATGTTCATCAATCTTAACATTAGCACTTTCAATATTTTTTCTCAAAATTTTGTTGTAGCACCGGTAAGATTTTCTTTTAGTAGAATACCCAAGGAAAATACCTTCATCACACCTTGCATCAAACTTTCCTAGATCTTCATCTCTTCTGATATAACATTTGCTTCCAAAAATTTTGAAATACTTAACAGTGGGAATCCTTCCATATCACAACTCATAGGGAGTCTTTGTATCCTTTGCTCTTACTTGTACTATGTTCTCTATGTAGACAACAGTATGAATTGCTTCTCTCCAGTAGACTTTGGTAGGTTTTCTTCTTTTATCATTGTCCTTGCAGCTTCTTGAACAATCATGTTCTTTCTTTCAACCACTCCATTCTACTAAGGATTCCTAGAGGTAGATAAATGCCTCTTTATGTCATGATCTTCACAAAACATGTTAAACTCATTTAAAGTAAATTCTCCACCTCTGTCAGATATCAAGCATTTGATTTTCATATCCATTTCATTTTCAACCATAGTTTTAAATGCCTTAAACTTATCTAGGGCTTCTGATTTTTCTTTAAGAAAGGTAACCCATGTCATTCTAGAATAATCACAAAATAGCAACATGAAATACCTATCACATTGAAAACTCCTTACCTTGGTAGGACCACAAAGATCTGTATGCACCAATTCCAACAGTCTAGTAGAAGATTGTTCTTTGACTTTGAAACTTCTCCTCACTTGCTTTCCAACTTGACATTCCTTACAAACAACATTAGCAAGCTTGATAATCTTTGGTAGGTCTCTCACAACTTGAACTAAACTTATCTTCACTAGACTATCAAAATTAATGTGACACATCCTTCTATGCTATAACCAACTTTCATTGATTTGAGTGATGAAGCAAAATCCATCAGCACCTTTGAATTGATAAACATTTCCACCTGTCCTCTTTCCAGCAGCAACCACTATTCTGGAGTTCTTTTTCTGATCTGACAGCCATCATCCTAAAACACAAGATTGTAACCCTTGCTACACATCTGTCCAACACTCAAGAGATTATGTTTTAAACCTTTAGCATAAAGAACATCATTAGTGTTATGCTTTCCATCAAAACTAATTGAACCTTTTCCATAGATCTTAGTAGTTGCATCATCACCAAACCTGACTACTCCACCATCATATTTTTCAAGTTTAACAAACTTACTCTTGTCATTTGTCATATGATTTGAGCATCCACTATCAATGATCTAGTCATCTTTTTCTCCTCTAGCATGAAAAGTAGACATTATAGTGCCTTTAGGGTTAGCACTTGCCTCCAGACCCTTTTCCTTCACACAACTTCTAGTGTTAGCAAAAATAGTTTCATCTCTTAGGGCTATGAATAAGCATTCATCATTATTATCCTCATAATCAGATTCATCATCAGATATACTTGCATCTTCTCTAACATAGTAACTTTTCTTAACCATCTTACCTTTGTTTTCCCTATTCTTATTTCTCAGAGCTCTATTTGGACATCTTGAAGCATAATGACCTATCTTTCCACAACTGAAACATTTAAAAGGTATATTACCACTAAACTTTCCAGTACCCTTTTTCATCCTTCTCACAAAGTTACCTTCCACTTCAACAAAGTCTTCCGGATCTGATTCCATAGTCTTCTCTGATTTGCCAGCCTTAAAAGTGGTCTTAGCCTTTGTAGTTCCACTAGTTGTACCAAACTCTCTTATTTCAAAAGCAATAAAGGTGCCAAGCAACTGATCTTTGGTAAACTGATTCAAATTTTGTAATTCTTCAATAGCAGAAACCTTATGACTGTAAGTCTTAGGAAGAATTTTGAGTACCTTCAATATCACTTCTTTATCATTTATGTTTCCACCAAGTCCTTTGATGTCATTGACAACTTCATCCACCTTTTGTAAGTATCTTGTAATGTTTTCATCTTCAGGCATTCGCATGGTCTCAAACATGAGCTTCAAATTTTACATTTTAGATTGTTTGACCTTATCATTTCTTTCATAAACACTTTTCAACTTTTTCCAAATCTCATTAGCATTTTCAAATTCACAACTTTCACCAATTTAGAATTAGTAAGACCACTTAAAAGAGCATGTTTTGCCTTACCATCAATTTCATGAGCTTTGATCTCATCAATAGTATTTATACCATTCTGAGGTAAAGTATAATTAGACTCAATGGATCTCTAGATCTCATAACCAAGAGAAATAAAAAAAGCTTCCATCCTTACTTTCTAGAGTGCAAATCAGATCCATCAAACATGGGAACATCCTTCTTGTGTGCCATCTCAGATCTACCTCAAGTTGTTAATCTCTATTCTAAGGAACCTTGCTCTGATACCAATTGTTGAATGCACAAGACAACTAAGAGGGCAGGTGAATCAGTTGTATCATAAACTTCAAACCCTCATAAACATTCAGATCTGCATTAACCTTTACACTTGTTATGATGATTAAGCATGAAAAGAAAATAGCAAAAAATGAATCATAACAACACCAAACACAAGACAACACCATATTTTACATGGAAAACCTAATAAGGGAAAAGACATGGTGAGGATTAGCTCACAATATAAAGTAGTAGCAACATAGAATTACAAAATGCTCACTGTCAGAGAGCTCACTGCCCAAGGCTCACTACCCTGAAGAAAGAAAGAAAGGCTCACTACAAAAGGACTCACTGCCCAAAAGAAAGAAATAGAAGAGGAGGTTCACTGCCAAGGATGAAGTGATATAATTGCATCTAACCTATGCATGGAGTACAGTTCCAATGAAGCTCAATATTCACCACAACAAAAATATCACCTTCGAAACAACACTAAAAAATCTAGTAGACACCTTCTGCTCACTTTATCCAGTAGCCTAAAAGCTTTCACGGTACTAATCAAATTCACATCACAGACATCATATTCATTGCACATCCATACAATCATGAATCCTTGACACTTATTTATACCATCATCAACCTTGAAATCGTTCTCCAAGGTCAACAACACATCTTAACCCAGAAAACTCAAATTAGGTCTAGACCTAAACATTCCCATGGAGGAAAGGAATGAATGTTGACCACACCACATCTTAGCATGGATCTAAATCCACTCTTACATGTTATTCCATGCTTCCATAATCAACGAATCACAACTGCAATTAGTGGAAACAACCAAGTGGGCCAAACTTGTGTTAACACTATGAACTTTTAAGTGCACACTTCCTCAAAACCAAAAGACAACATATGAACCATGCACCAAGATTGAGCATGATCTAGAAACATCCACAACCACCTGGGAACCAACAAAAACCTTTGCAACATCATTCACCTAAAAAAAGTTCACACCAAAGTACTTAGATTACTCTGTTATCAACTGCAACTCAAGAAATGAACTTGTGGAGCACCAAACCATAAACCACTTGAACTAAATAAAGATATAGACTTTATAAGCATAAATCCATAACCACAAAGCTAGAAACAAATCAGCAGATAAATACGAAGCAAAACAGTTTCTCCCAGACACCTTTGCACAACTCAAAAACATAGTCCACACACTGGTGAACACAACTTTCTTTGCACAATGAACCAAAGCACCAAATTTGGAATGTAACATCTCTAAACACCTCTAAGCAACATGTTCAAATCGCAAAAGCAGATCTTCAATAAGGAAGAAATGTGGAGAAAAACTAGAACACTACTATGTTAAGTCAGAACACATCTTCAACACAATGTTTCCTTTATTAATCAAATTTTCTCAAAAGCACTTGGAAACCAACCAACACAAACATATTCTCAACATTTTCAGTACCTCTACAAAGGAACCAAATCACCTTCAGCAAGGCAACATAATCAAATAGCTCATATAATTGCAACAACCTCATCTCTGCTCAACCTTATCTCCAATCTTTGCTCAACACAAACTACTCATATTCTTGACATAGTTGACACCAATGACAACACAAGCTGGTTGACATCAATGACAACACTGATAGAACATACTTGCAACAGTTCTTTCTTAGCTTGTTCTCTGCTTTAGCTCTCCTCACACTAGGTTTAGTTTACTTCGGGACTTTTTCACTTTATCCCACATTGGTAGTGTTTTTAGTCTCTTGGGTAGTAAATCCTATATAATCTCACCCATCGCTCTCATATGAGCATCTAATTCCATTGTATGCTTTGCATTCTCTTGAGCTAAATACAATTTATTTGGCTCATATTTGATTTTTGTATTTGCTTTCCTTCATTCATTTGCATTCTTGGGTGGTTTTTCATCCAAATCTTATAGATAAAAAGTGCTAAAGTGAGATGAGATCTCAAAAACCTACAAAAAGATGGATTAGTTTCTTGCAAATAGAGAGTTAGTCAATCATAGAAAACCACAGAGAAATAAACAACCCAAAAAATGTCAGTCTACAAGGAAACCAAAATAGAAAGTGAGATAAAAGGGCTATGTTTGTGAGGGTGCTAAAGCATAGAGCAAAAGCATTGAGTTAGAGCAAAAGTGCTAAGATATAGATGAAAGTGTTGAGTTTCATGCGAAAGTGCCAAGGTGTAGTTGAAAGCACCGTTCTAGCAATCTAACTATAAAACTCATGAAATATCACCAAAAATTTATTAGTAACAAGGACGGGGTTCCATCAGGTGTGCCAAAATGTGTATGCAAAAATATGGAATTAGCATAAGCAAAAATACATCAATCAAAGCACCTATTCCATACCTACATCACATCAAGAGTAAAGGACTAAAGAGATCAAATGAAATAACAAAACAATGTTACCACAATAGCCCTTGTTGTGCCATGACAATGGTGGATATGCTCCTATGATATTATATGAAGATTTTGATATGTTGGTTGCTCACTTTGACAACATAACTTTGCATCACTTGGAGACTTGAAAATGGTTAGGTCAATGTTTGATTTATAGATTTTTGGATGATAGGATGGAAGGAGAGGATTAACAAGTGCAATGGATGGTTGAGATTAAGAGGTGGAAATAGATGGCTAAGATTAAGAGGTGAAAGATAGAGGCTTCTAGGGCATTCTTTATGTGAATGGCTAGGATTGAGATATGTATGAAATGGGTGGTGGATATGAAAAGTTAGTTTGACTTTAGAGACTCTCATTTATATTTGTGGTAAGAGGATAAGGATGAGGACAAGTGGAAATTAATAAAATAATAAAATTATTTAATTAATTATTGGAGAGAAATAATGTGTCAGGATAAATTAATTAAATAAGTAAGATTTATTTAATTAATTTGGCTAGAGGGAAAATGGATTAAATTAATTAAATAAATATGATTTATTTAATTAATTTGGGTGTTGGAGGAAATGGATTAAATTAGTTAAATGAATATAATTTATTTATTTAATTGGCTAATTGAAAGAGACATGGTAAAGGGGACTCCTAGGATGAAGTTATTGCACAGTAGTGTTAGGAGGGTGTTGAAAGTGATGTTGGAACTAAAAGGAAGCTAGGTGTGCGGAAATCACTTCCTACACTAATCTAATGAGGGGAGAATTATGCAAATTCAATTTAATCCTTACAATTACATCAACATGAAACATATAATAGAGATATTGCAGCAATACACATAGAACCAGAAAGAAGACAAAAGAAGAGAGACAAGATATATCGTGGGGAAAACCCATATCGGGTGAAAACCCCCACACTCAAAAACCTGCACAATGTATTAACAAAACTTAATATTGTTTACAATACACTTGCAATGCAAGATTCAATGGTCTTCAACACTCATGTCTAGAGTCAATTCGGCAGCATAACAGTACCTATCAATCACATAATACATCTCCTCCTCCAAGCACCTATTTATATAGAATATACAAGGCAAAATTGGTCCTATCTTGGAATGGGTGTCCAACTTGGCCTCATGGCCCAAAACCCATGCCTAAGGACACTTGGTCAACATTGTAGAATGTTCCTAACAGTTGTCCATAGCCCCCATCCCAAAGAGGTCACCTATTCCCAAAATGGGCTATGACAGATGCTCTTACGACTCTTACGACCATCATAGAATATGTCATAGCAGTTACAACTTACATCTATAAGAGAATCTATCATACGCAAGCTATAAATAGAATACTCTCTTAAAACATGTAATAGTCCACCTTGGGGCATCCAAATATGCCTTTTTCAAAGATGCTTCATGACACATGTCTTCACCTGTCTTACAAGCTTCTATTTCCAACTCTTACATGTCATAACTTCGTCATAGGAATCCATCATAACCGTTTCGGTCAATATTCCCTTACACAACATCCAAGATGCTGACACATGGCAAAATATTCCTACCACTAAGTGGGATACATATCTCCTCATGTGAGGACAAAATTACAAGTTTTCATCTTCCATGTAGGATGACACATCACCGTGCCACATCCCACAAAATGACAATATGGAATTTATAATTAATTTACAACATAGGCAATGAATAAATAAATACAATCATAAATAATGCAAGGAATTACCAAGGTTGAGAGACCTTAATTCCCAACATTCTCCCACTTGTCAAACACCTTGTAAGAGCCAATAGAATAACATGATTTAACTGCTATAGGCCGAGAGGCCCATAGACTCCGAACACCATCTGAACTTCTCTGTGCTCATTGGTTTCGTCAATGCATCTGTAACATTCTTCAAAGTATCTACCTTCTCCAAATTTCGCTTCCCATCCTCTACCATGTCTCGTACAAAGTGAAATTGTGCATCAATATGCTTTGTTCTGGCATGGAAAGTTGGATTCTTCGCAAGGAAAATTGCACTCTGACTGTCACAACAAATCGTAACATGTCCTGCATCAACACCAATATCTAAACATAGTCTCTTAAGCCAAATGGCTTCCTTACAAGCATGAGTTTTTGCCATGTACTCAGCTTCTGTCGTGGACAAAGCAACCACAGGTTGTCGCTTACTCATCCAACTAATAGCACCACCAAATAGTGTAAACACATAAGCATTGGTGGATCTCCTGCTATCAATGTCACCTGCCCAATCTAAATCCACAAATCCACAAATATCAACAAAATGCGAAGGTCCTGTAACATTACCATGATAGGATATGGAATACTTGGAAGTACCCCTCAAATATCTAAACACTTGCTTAATTGCATCCCAATGAACCCATCTAGGATTAGCCATAAATAAACTAAGGACTCCCACTGCTTGGGCAATGTCTAGTCTTGTGCAGACCATAGCATACATCAAACTGCCAATAGCACTAACATAAGGTACTCTGCTCATGTCCTCCACCTCACTAGGAGATTTTGGATAATCATTAACAGACAACTTTGTCCCCAAAGAAATAGGAACACACAATGGTCTGCAATCTACCATACTGAATCTATCCAACACAGTCTTCACATACTTACTCTGGCTTAACCAAAGTTTTCTATTAGTTCTATCTCTTCTAATTTCCATTCCTAGAATGTACCTGGCTGCCCCTAAATCTTTCATTTCAAACTGTACTAACAACTAAGATTTGAAATCAGAAATTATATTCTTACCCTTCCCAATGAGCAACATATCATCAACATACAGTGCAACAATGAGAATACGATCACCATCAAACTTATAAAACACACAGTGATCTGATTTTGATCTCACAAATCCAATTGACAACACAAAGACATCAAACTTCAAGTATCACATCCTAGGAGACTGCTTCAAACCATACAAAGACTTCTTTAATTTTCAAACCAATTTTTTTTTACCTTTCACCATGTTATGCTCTCGCTGTGACATGTAGATTTCTTCCTCCAAATCACCATGAAGGAAAGATGTCTTCACATCCATCTGTTCTACCTCTAAGTCATAAGCTGTTGCAAGAGACAATAGGAATTGAATGGATGTGAACTTTGCAATGGGAGAGAAGATCTCACCATAATCTATACCCTCCACTTGTGAATACCCCTTCACAACCAATCTGGCCTTATACTTCTCAACACTACCATCTGCTCCAAATTTCTTCTTGAACACCCATTTGCATCCAATGGGTTTCTGTCCAAGAGGCAAAGGCACCAAGTCCTAAGTTTGATTCTTTTCCAAAGAAGCCATTTCATCCTCCATGGCCTCCTTCCAGGAACCTGCATCTTTCATGTCCATAGCCTCTGATACAGTTCTAGGTTCATCACTGTTAGTAAGCAAAGCATAAGCACAACTATAATCAAGCAATGTAAAACCAAACCTTTTAGGTTTCTTTCTTATCCATGTAGACCTCCTCAAGAGCTGAGGTTGAGGTTCAACTTCTTCATCTGAGCTTTTAGAGCTGCAAGAGATCTCCTCATCATCAGGTCCAACATTGTCTTTCTGTTTAGTCTTCACAGGGGTAGGAAGAAACTAAATAACATCCTCTTTCTTCTCTTTTTATTCTGGCTATAAAATAGTGGAAGAAGGTGTAAGCTCTCTAAAGATGACACTTCTACTATACAACACTTTTTCAGCCATAGGATCCCAAAGCTTGTATCCTTTCACACCAACACCATAGCCAATGAAGATACACTTAACAACCTTGTTCTCCAATTTTGACCACTTCTCCCTAGGCACATGTGCATATGCCTCACAACTAAAAACATGAAGATGCCTTATTGAAGGCTTTCTACCAGACCACACCTCCATGGGTGTCTTTCCAACAAGAGCTAATGTAGGAGATCTATTTACAAGATAGCAAGCAGTGGCAACAGCTTCAGTCCAAAACTTTTGTTCTAGGCCAACTCCACTAAGCATACTCCTAGCCTTCTCCATTAGTGTCCTATTCATCCTCTCTACAACTCCATTTTGCTACAGGGTGTATGGAGTTGTCTTATGTCTTTCAATCCCAAGTTATTTGCAATATTTATCAAATTCTGGAGAACATAACTCACCACCGTTTTTAGTTCTCAAACATTTAATCTTTTTGCCAGTCTGATTTTCAGCAAAGGCCTTAAACTCCTTAAACTAACTATAGACTTCAGATTTTCTTCTGAGAAAATAAATCCATATCCTTGTACTGTAATCATCTATGAAAGATACAAAATATACAGATTTTGATAACAAAGGAACATTAACAGGACCAAACACACCAGAAGATGAGAACTCAAATAAAACTGAACATGATTTTGTTTCCCATATATGCAATGTTTGCAAAAGTCAAACTCAATATTACAATCATCTAACCCCTCAACAAAGTTCTTATTTTTTAGGGTACGCAGACCATTCTCACCAATGTGGCCAAATCTTTTATGCCATAACATTGTCTTTTTAGCAGGAAGCTTAACTTCCAATGCACAGTTACAACCATCAAGACTAGATACAACAGATTTCTTCACTGCTCTTCAGATGGTGGGGATGAAGTGACTGCTGCCCTCTTCCTTGAGTCAGAAGAACTATTGCATTGTGAAATGCATGCCTCTAGCTAAAACAGAGTACCTCTCTGATTACCCTTAGAAAGCACCATAGCTCCTCTAGTCATCTTGCATCCTCCTTTCGAAAAGACAACCTGCACACCTACATCATTCAACATACTTATAGAAAGTAGGTTACGTGCTAAGCCTGGGATGTGCATAACCCTAGAGATCCCATTCACTCCTCCATCAGGGAATCAAATAGAGACTCTTCCATGACCAACAATCTTTAGATGAGAGTCATCACCCAGGTACACCTTTCCACCATCAAACTCCTCATACTTAGTGAACCAG
The DNA here is from genome assembly GCA_027924645.1 of Cunninghamia lanceolata. Taxonomy (NCBI): domain Eukaryota; kingdom Viridiplantae; phylum Streptophyta; class Pinopsida; order Cupressales; family Cupressaceae; genus Cunninghamia; species Cunninghamia lanceolata. Next base: position 1,555,648 of record BSBN01001151.1, read on the forward strand.
TCTTGATGCAAGGTCATGTGGAATGATGCACCAGAATCAATCAGCAACACATCACCAAATGCATGGGTTTCCCCAGCTAAGATGAAAGCATCACCATCATCTTGTGACTTGTTAGAATTTGAATCTAGGTTCTTCTTCTTCTTTTTCTTTTCCTCTTTGCATTCCTTTCAGAAATGCCCAGATTTACCATAGTTCCAATAGAGAGCCTTGGACTTTCCAGGAGATTTGAATCTCCCATGAGATTTGGATCTACCCTTCTCAGCTTTCTTGTCCTTATTTTTCTCTTTCTCCTTGGGTCTTCCATGAACTGCAAGAGCCTCTTTGGCAGCCTTAGAAGACTTTCTTCACATCTCTTCAGACAACAGTGAAGAAACCATTTCATCCATTTTGAATGTGGATGTGGTGCTTCCAATAGCCATGACAAGATGATCCCACGAGTTCGGCAAAGAACAAAGCAAGGTCATACAGGGATCCTCCTCCTCCATCTTCACACCAACAAATGTCAATTGTGCAACCAGCATGTTGAAAGAATTCATATGTTTGGCAATGGATCTTCTGTCCTCCATTAAAAAAGAATACAACTTCTTTCTTAGAAAAAGTTTGTTAACCAAGGATTTGGCTTGATACACATCTCCCAACTTCTTCCAAAGCAAGTTTGCAATAGCCTCCTCATGGACTTTTAACAGAACAGAATCAACAAGACTAAGTCTTATGAGACCCTTAGCCTTCTGATCCTTGTGATCCCAATCAGCTTGTGACATTGTAGCTAGTTTAGTGCCACTGATAGTTTCCCAAAGGTCTCAGTCTACAAGCATGTCTTCCATCTTGAGCTTCCACAGCTCAAAATTAGTACCATTGAATTTCTCCACCTCTATCCTTCCAGATGTGCTTGCCATCTCCTTGCTGCAATAAGATTCAGAATACTCTACATAGACTCCCACTCAACTTAAGATCAAGTCAAAAAACCCCTACCCAACAACTAGGACCAAAGGTGATCAAGCTCTGATACCAACTGAAAGGAAGCTAAGTGTGCAGAAATCGCTTCCTACACTAATCTAATGAGGGGAGAACTATACAAATTCAATTTAATCCTTACAATTATAGAAACATGAAATATATAACAGAGATATTGCAGCAATAAACATAGAACTAGAAAGAAGATAGAAGAAGAGAGACAAGATATATCACGGGGAAAACCCTTATCTGGTGAAAAACCCCACACTTAGAAACCTGCACAATGTATTAACAAAACTTAATATTGTTTACAATACACTTGCAATGAAAGCTTCAATGGTCTTTGACACTCGTGTTTGGAGTCAATTCGGTAGCATAACAGTACCTGTCAATCACATAATACATCTCCTCCTCCAAGCACCTATTTATATAGAATATACAAGGTAAAATTGGTCCTATCTTGGAATGGGCGTCCAACTTGGCCTCATTGCCCAAAACCCAGGCCTAAGGACACTTGGTCAACATTGTAGAATGTTCCTGACACTTGTCCATAGCTCCCATCCCAAAGAGATCACCTATTCCCAAAATGGGCTATGACAGATGCTCTTACAACCGTCATAGATTCTGTCATAGCAGTTACAACTTACATTTGTAAGAGAATCTATCATACACAGGCTATAAATAGAATATTCTCTTACAACATGTCATAGTCCACCTTGGGGCACCCAAATATGTCTTTTTCAAAGATGCTTCATGACACATGTCTTCACCTGTCTTACAAGCTTCTATTTCTGACTCTTACATGTCATAACTTCGTCATAGGAATCCGTCATAATCGTTTCGGTCAATATTCCCTTACACAACATCCAAGATGCTGACACATGGCAAAATATTCCTACCACTAAGTGGGATGCCTATCTCCTCATGTGAAGACAAAATTATAAGTTGTCATCTTCCATGTAGGATGACACATCACCGTGCCACATCCCACAAAATGACAATATGGAATTTACAATTAATTTACAACATAGGCAATGAATAAATAAATACAATCATAAATAATGCAAGGAATTACCAAGGTTGAGACACCTTAATTCCCAATAGGAACATGGTCAATTTTAGGTGTCTACGCACTCCATTTATAGAAAACAAACCTCTTGAAATAATGGAACAAGATTTTTAGTGAGCATCAATGCCCTAACACAATTTAGAGGCATAGAGGATTTATAGTTTTAGAATTTACCTGTTTATCATTTTCTTCAATTGTAATGATTCAAAAATACAAAACACTAGTGCATGTAGAATCACTATCAAACTTATCCTCTCCTTTTTCACAGTTTCCACACCTTCTTTAGCTTCTGTGAATAATGTTGAAATAATGTCAATTGTCTTTGTTCTGCTTTGACGATCTTATGAAACACATTTAACCTTTTGCTAGCTTTGTTTTGAAACACAATCAACTTCTTCAATTTTTGCTCGAATCTCTACTAGTAATATTGATAATGAAAAGGATCGGCAACTATTGTACATTGTAGTTCTATTTATTATGCATTTCTTTAAATTCATGATGTGAAATATGGTTGCAATGTGAGAGGAGCTCACCATATGTCCACCCCGTACATTTCCTAACCACTTGAAAATAATAAAATAAAATTGTCACCTTTCGAGGCATTTATATGGGTTGAAGTACATGTGGTAGTATAGCACAACATCCATTTGACATGCACCTTGACATTTGGAAACCCTTTGGGATGAGGAAACTTTCCACCATCAAATATTCATAGCTTAATAATGGTGCTCATTGCATAATCATAGCTATACGACCATGGCCCACCCTTCAAATTGTGATGCAAAAGAGCACTCGTGATGCATTAAAACTCCACCAAATGTCTATTCCATGGTGCCACCCCACATTATGCATGACACCTAGTTCCCATTTCAAATGGATCAATCAATCACCATTGGATCCAATCAACCTAAATCAATGACCATCACACATTGCCAAAAAGGTGAAGGGCCCACACCCAAAACCATGCTACGAATGGCCTCTTTAGAATACATGTGGTGCAAGACTACGAGCTCACTGCCTTGAGGCAAGGACCAAATATGAAAATTATGATATGATCAAGGTGTGCAAGACAACAATAATATGACACATGAATGGCATAGGATAAGGAAGATTAATTAGACTGGGATCTAAAATGACCTAGGCACAACACTAGCATGAATTGGTAACAAAAGCTAGAGGTTGGTAGCACAAAAGGAGAAAAGGGATCAAGTGGTGGTCATCAAGTGGGAGCACATGGAGAACTAGTCAACACAAAAAATATAAATACATACAAGTGACCACTCAAGGAAATTGCCACAACTTTTTAATTCTAGAGTTTTGGCAATATGTCAATGAATTTTAAACCCTAGAGACAAAAAGGGAAGGAAATCCATAGGAAATCGTCACAAACAAATGAAAGCTATAACATCCTATAATAATGGTATTATGTCTTGGACATGTTTTAGTGTCCATTCCTCATTACATGTTTTAGGATCATTTTATCCCAGCCCTAGCCTTTTCCTTCACCAATTTACAAACTTATACATCACTTTCTAATATTTCTCTTTGATGTTGAATTGTCTATTTGAGTTTTGAGCATTTGAGTTCTGAGCATTTTCTCTAGGATGTTAGTGTGATGCACATATGTTTGCATGATGTGCTAGTGTCCTGTGAGTTTTTAAAATTTGAATTGTTGTCTTTTTTCCCATCTACCTATTCTTACATGTCATAATTCACATCTATTGAAAAATGTTTCTATGTCCAATCATGACTTTTCAACTTCCTCATGAGCCTCTTTCAAAGGGAATTTCTATGATTTGGAACACATGCAACTTGCTCTATCTTTTTGGTTGCACTTCATTAATTAGACCTCCATTTTTTAAGCATTGTGTGGGTAGAAGCTACTACACTCTTAATTGGCATCCTTGAATGCTTGTTCATCTACACTCCTCTTGTTGGTAATATCTTTTAAATGGCTTGTTGTGTATTCTATTGTAATTTCAATAACGAACTTGAATGCATTTCATTCTTCTCCATCACTTCTTATCATCAGCAAGGTAGTGTTTTCCTCTTTTTCACATTGTTAAACATCTACATTTTTACTTTTTGTTCTTCTTTATCTTTCATTCCATCATTATTATTGGGATAACTCTTTGGTGACCATCACCACCTCTTCTTTAAGGTCACACACACACATACATACACTAGGATGTTTATCCCTATAAACTAGGGATTTAACATTTATTGTTTTTTTTTTAAATTCTAGACACACATAGGGTTTAAGGTCACATAGTACCTAATTTCTCCTTGTTCTATTGACTACCTCAAGAGGTTTAAAGACCAAATTAAGGGCTTGGCTTGAAGGCAAGATCCTAATTAGTCACCCCCTTTTATCTTCATCTTAAATTATAGGTATTTGAAGTTACTCAAATACATATTTTTTGTATTTTTTCTCTTCCTATTTGTACTTCCAATATTTCAATAAAGCCTGTTAGTTTGAGTGATTTCCATCTTTCATCATATTTTTGGCATACATCATACTTTGTTGTTGGTGTCTTTGTATTCCTATTTGTAGACTTGAATGGATTTTGGAAACATATTTGAGTTTTCCATTAACTATGGATGATAGTGCATAGGTGGGATGATATTATGTAGATTAGACAACACATCACACTAGAATCCTGGCTAGTGAGCTTCTTGTGTCTTGTTATAGGCTCTTTATTATTTTAGCATTTTTCTTATATATCTCATTTCTATATCTTATTTTCATATCTTTTATAACCCAACTCAATTAATGTAATCTAATCTTAACAATAGTTTAAAATTTTACCTCACACAAACCTAGTTCACCTTCCCCTATATCTATTCCTACCAAGCAACACAAGTTCACACATACCTTATAAGTATTGTAAGAACAAATTATCATAAATATTTATTGGAATCTTTCTACTCAAAACGGTAAAGAATAATGAATATTTATCTACATTAGATAGTTTGTACACATTTGTTACTAGTTTTGCTTCAAAGTATTGATGCAAGGTGATTATATGCCCAATGCATTTCTACGTTCATTACTTTCTCAACTAATAGGTCTCTTGGAAGTTACCCAAAAATATAGTGATAAATCACTACATTTCAAACATTTGACAAATTTTCCTTAGTTTATTGAGGGATGTCTTGTTCTTTATGTCTAGAGATAGAGCATAACGAAAGGAGTCCCTTTGGTGAAGTTTGGGAACCTATTACCTATGGTGATGACTCCTTTTTAGTTTTAAAAGAGGAGGAGGAGCTAGCTAGTTTTTGTTGGGCTATAAATATATCTTCCACATGTCATGACAAGATCAAAGCATCATGATAAGAATCTAGTTTTAATATGAGAACCTCTACACAAATATCCTCCTTGATATTGCTAATAGAATAACTATGAAAAAAATGTATCCAAGTCACATGTTTGGTTCGCTAGTTTCTCAACTAACTCTAATATTCCTTGATTGAATGTATCTGGCATAGTTTAATGAGCGCACTAACAAAGTCATCATATGCACTAGGAATAAAATAGTTTAGGACTTCCTTCTGAAATTCTAACTAGGTGACCAATGGGTGAGTCTTATCCAACCATTGGAACCATTGAATGGGTTTTTTTTTCAAGTGAAAAGAAGCAATTATGAGATTTTTATCTTATGGAATTTGATGAATTGTAAAATATTGATTATCCATGTACAACCAACTAGTAGGGTCTATATAATCAAAATTTGGGAGGTATATCTTAGAGGGATGTAGAGGGCCACTTGGATGGGGGAGTAGGAAATTATTGTAGGAGAGGAAGGTTGGCCCTTGTCTATTTCATAGAGGAGTTTGTCCACTTGGCTTAAGATTTGAGTGTTTATCTTCAAAGCTATTGAACCTTACATGACTTTCTATATTTTTGTGATCAAGGCAGTCATTAAGAGATTACATAGTGGGTTCCTATGGATCCTATTGATCCTAGAAAACATTTTACTTTCCTAGGACATATAATGGTGCAAGCCAAATAGTGGGGAGTTTACCCAAGTAGTGAGAGCATATAAGATTGTAGATGTGTTGTAGGCATGCCATACCAAATGATGTTTGTCCTTGTCTAACCATTTGTATGCTATCTTAAACTGGTATAATTTTGGAGAATAATTCTAGTCAAAGGCATTCAACTCTTAAGAGTATTGGTTATTAGAGGCAATATTTTGTAGTTTGGACCACTAAAATCCAAAATTGTTATAAAAATACTAACTCAAAAATATGGGTGTAAGAACAACATCTAGTATCATAACCATATATATATAAACACACACACACACACACACATGATTTTAAAATGGTGTATTTGTGCCCATATGTGTACTACATGTAACCATAAATCTCCCATTGGTTATTATAAAGAAGATGTATAATCATATTATTTTACAATAATTCAAATAATAATATTTATTACAACATTATTTTTATAATTTATTATCATAATTATTAATTATAAGTCAAGTGGTAAGGTGAAGTAGACTCTTTTTCCCTAGTTAAAGCTAAAGGAGGCCCAATTATATGATATTATTATGACAATTGAGCCATATACTTAATTGACCTACAAAGTATAGACCAAATATAACCCATGTATCTACCTATATATACCAATCCATAGAATTCAATGCATTGTACAAATATTGAAGAAACCTTGTTTAACCAAGGCACATGCCTTAAATTCTTATTAAATGTTATAGAAAGAGGGATAAATGCAATGAGATGGAAAACATGAGATAATTTACAAAGTAGCTAGATAGATAGTAAGTAATTTAGTTACCTAAAATTGTTGGTGGAAATTTAATCAATCTCAAACTAGGGTCCAAAGTATCAAATACTCTTAGCAAACTAGCCTTCTAGTTGAAGGAATATATTAAAAAGGAAAAGAAAATTTGAACAATATGTAAAGGATTACTCTTCATTAGATGAATGAGTGAATAAGAGGAGGAAGGATGAGTGTTATAGATGATGTTATTGCTTGACAAATATTTCTCATTCGATAGTGCTTCAAATTTATTGACTTTTAGCTCTATTTGATGTTTGTTGTGGCACTTTTAGTAACCTCATTTAATTTAATTGACTAAATAAGTTGTCTTTTCCATTTAAATTTATTAAGGTTTTGTATTAGATATATTTTAAAAACAAAGAAAGGTGTAAAGACTTTAATTATTTGCCTCTAATTGAGAATAGTGGATTCTTCATTTAGTTTTTTTGAAAAATAATATCAAAGATTTTGATATGAGAATATCTAATTTTGTCTACTATTATTTTGAGTTGGTTGATGAATTAATAAAGATAGATAGCATCACATGCCTAGTAGTAGCTATGAATTTTTTTGTGTATGTTAGAGCAATAGTGTATGTTCTATGCCTGGGTGGCCTAATAAAAGATAAAATTTAGGTTACCCTACGTCTATTGCAAAAGGGAGGATTAATTTTGACTCTTTCATATATGTGCAAATAAAATCATTAATTTAATTAATTTAATTAGACACTACAAATAGGATAATTGAAGTATGTTTTGTGCTAATTAGAGAAATTATAAAGAGGAAGAACAAGGAAAGTGGAACTTAATTTGATGGTTACAATGTGGATAACAAATCTAGAAACCTATTATAGGAGGAGAATTAGAGACAACTAGTGTATGGGGGGACACTTCAAAGTTAAGACATATCATGATAGCCTAAAATATTTTCTAGGGAAACAAATATCATTTGAAGAGAAACAAAACTAGGCCATTAAAATGTTGAGGTATGAGTTTGAGATCATCTATAAGAAAGGACATGAGAATAGAGTGGTTGATGCACTATCAAAAAATGATGACAAGGATGAGGCATTATTCTGCACCATTTCAATATTACAAGAAGATTGGGATGAAGAAACCAAAGAAGAGTAGCAGAATGATGTTGCTACAAGGAATCTCATTCAAAAGTTGCAAACTAATCCTAGAAATTCAAATAAATTTTGTTGGAAGGGAGATTATTTTTGGTATAAAGAGAGACCATACCTATGCAAAAATTCCACCCTCAAACACAAGATCCTCAAGTAGCTTTGTGGCTCTCCAAGTGGGGATAATTCAAGTTGTTTGAAGACATCATGGAATGAAGCGAGATTTCTTTTGGGAAGGGCTTAAAGGTGATGCTCAAAATTTTATGGTAGAATATTTAGTATGTCAAACCTAAAATAAAGGGGAGATAGTTAAGACACTTGATGTTTTGTAGTCCTTAGTTATCCCAACCAATGATGGGAAGAAGTCTCCATCGATTTCATCACAGACCTAGGATCTAAACGTAAGAGTGTCATCATGGAAATAATGGATTTCACCAAATATGCTAATTTTATTGAATTACCCCATCCTTTTACAACAAGTATAGTGGAAAAAGTATTTATGGAGAACATACAAAAGTTACATGGTACCCCAAGGCTTATTATAGTGATCGTGATCCTATCTTTGCTAGTAACTTTTGGATAGATTTATTCTCTTATTTTGGTACTCAATTGGCTCGTAGCTCTCCATACTATCTTCAATCAGATTGGAAAACTAAGGTTGTGAATAAGTTCTTAGGATTCTTTCTACATTGTTTAAATTTAGATAAGCAGTCTTAGTGAATAGAATGGCTAACACTAGCAAAATGGTGGTATAATACTTCCTTCCATAATTCTTCAAAAATGTCCCCATTTATGGCATTATATGGATAAGATTTCTCATCCACCACATCATCATTGAAGATGACACCAAGAGTTCAAGTTGTGGACGACCACATGATTCATCAACAACATACACTTTCAAGACTCAAGGAGAATTTGGCCATGACACAAAATATAATGAAATAACAAACTCACCAACATCGTAGTGAAAGGAGTTTTGAAGTTGGTGATTAGGTTTTCTTGAGATTGCAACCTTATAAGCAGATGTCCCTAAAGTAACAAACAAAGAACAAGAATTTATCACCAAAATATTTGGTCTATACCAAATTCTATAAAAGATTCATAGTGTAGCCTACAAGCTTAAGTTACCACCTACAACAAAGATACATCCAATTTTTCACATGTTTCTTATTTAAAGTTGATTGGTCGATAAATTCCTACATAGATAGTGTTACTAGACCTAGATGAAGAGGGAAGAATCATTTTGGATCCAATGTTAATTCTCTAGACATGCACAAAGAAGTTGAGGACTAGGTCAGTCATTGAGTATCTCATTTAGTGGAAGAATTTATGAGTTGAAGATTCCACGTAGGAAGATGAAGATTTTTTGCAGAAGCATCTAGAGTTGATTAGATCTTTGTTGTATATGGTAACTCAAGCTTGTAGGCTACATTTATAATCTTCTATAGAATCTAGTATGTACCATAATATTTTGGTGATAACTTTTTTTCCTTTGTTTGTTTCTTCAAGGACATTTTCTTATAAGGTTGTAATCTCAAGAAAACACAATGATCAACTTCAAAACTCCTTTCACTACTATGTTGGTCAAATTGTTGTTTCATTCTATTTTGTGCCATGGCCAAATTCTCCTTGAGTCTTGAAAATACTTGTTCATGATTCATGTGATCCTTCATAGCTTGAACTCTTGGTGTCACCTTCAATGATGATATGATGGATGAGGAATGGTATCCATATAATTTTATAAATGAAAACATTTTTGAAGAAGTATGAAAGGAAGTGTCATACCATCATTCTACAAGTGGTAACTATACTAGCCATTAAGACTACTTATTTGAAGTGAAAAAACATAAAGATGCTTTGAAGAACTTATTAACAACCTAGTTTTCCCATCTACATGAGGATGGCATAAAGAGTTGTGAGCCATTTGAGTACCAAAATAAGAGAATAAATCTATCCAAATGTTACTAGTAAGGATAGAATCATGATCACTAACAATAACCCTTGGGGTACTGAGTAACTTTTGTATATTCTCCATAAATGCTATTGTCATTGTACTTGTTGTAAAAGGATTGGGAAATGCAATAAAATGGGCATATTTGGTGAGGAAATCTACTACTGCCATTATAACACTCTTACCTTTAGATCTTGGAAGGCCTATGATGAAATCCATGGAGATCTCTTCCCATCATTGGCTAGGATAACTAAGGGTTTAAAAAAGACTAGGTGTCTTAATTATCTCCCCTTTATTTCTTTGGCATACCAAACATTCTACCACAAATTTTAAACATCACCTTGAATCCCTTCCCAAAATAAATCTTGCTTGATTCGATGATATCTCTTCAAAAACCTTGAATGACCCCAAATTGGAGAACCATGAATCTATTTGAGAAATTTTTGTTTGGGGGTGGAATTTTTGCGTAGGTAGAATCTCTCTTTATGTGAAAAAGAGTCTCCCTTCCCAAAAAATTATCTGAATTGCTATGATCAGTTTGCACCTATTGAATGAGATTCCTTGTAGCAACATGATTCTACTACTCTTGTTTGTCTTTTTCAACCAAATATTCTTGTAATATTGAAATGGTGCACAATAATGCCTCATCTTTCTCATCCTTTCTAGATAGTGCATCAACCACTACATTCTCATTTCCTTTCTTATAGACCATCTCAACTTCATAGCCCAATATTTTAGTGACCCATTTTGTTTCTCAATAGATGTTAATTGTTACTCTAGAAAATATTTTAGGCTATGATGATATGTATTAACTTTTAAGGTCCTTCCCATCAGATATGGCCTCCATATTTCCTTGCATGAAGAATAGCTAGCATTTCCTTGTCATAAATAGGATTAAGTGTATTCTTACCCTTCAATTAATGACTTTCAAAAGAAATGGGCCTACATTCCTACATGAGAAATACTCCTATACCTTTCCTGAAGCATCACACTCCAAAATAAAATACTTAGTGATGTCTAGAGTGGATAGAACAGAAATAGTATGCATAGCCTCCTTTAATCTCTCAAATGTTGTATTAGTTAACAGGCATGTGCATAAAGATGGGGGACTAAAAAGTTTCCAGAATCACTTTTTGGTCCATTGTTCATATAATAAAATCATGCTATAATGTGCTCACGTTATAACTTACTCACATGTTATAGCTCAATAGTGGTTCAGTCACTACCAATCCATAATGTGAGTGCATTATAACACACTTGCGTCATAAAAAATAGCGTTTTCTTCATTTTTTTCATAACACAAGTGCGTTATTAAAAACATAAAAAATACACTATTTGTTATTTTTATAGTGCACCTAAAAATAGACTATTTTTTCATAATGCTAGCACGTTATAATGTGAGCACATTATAACTTGCCTTGGAAACTACTAGCCCTTAAGGTTGGATTTACCTTGGGCATCCAACCTAAAGGAATGCCCAAAGGTGTGTTTTCTACAAAATATAGAAAAAACAACTAAATGTTGAGTGTGCTCTCCATCAAGTTTACATATATTTCAATGTTGATCTAAAATATGCCACAATAATGTCAATCTCTCTCTTATCTTTCTAACCATGTAATTTTTCTACATTGTTGAATACATTAAGATTTTGATCTTCAATTTATTTTACTATTGTCTTCCTTTTTTGCCAAAAACCTATGTATAGTAGTTTTGGTGTCATTTTTATCTGCTCATCCAAATTTGAAACAAATTATATTTTTACATTCTAGAATCTATTCTATACACATTTAAAAAAAACTAACTTTCAATAAGTTTTCAAAAACATTAGGGGGTGGCATGCTCAACTTTTCATTTTTCAAGATGTGTCTACTTTGAAAATTAGTAAAAAAACATATATTCATTAAAAATTAGTAGAAAACTAGGCATAAGTTCTACATGATGTTAGCTAATTTTCCACTACAACAATTTATGAAATACTTAAAAAAATTCAACATTTTAGGAGGAGCACACCAGATGTTATGTTAAGTTTTTCTAACAAAAATAGGATCACTTTGTGTGCTCCCCCTATTTGAATCTCTTAATCTCCACCATTTAAAAAAAAATAGTAGTTTAGAAACTATATTCTGAGCACTATAAATTTTTTTCTTGTCACATCTTCAAATTGTTAGCATGGCTATCTTCAATTACTCAGCCAAGATCAGTTTTTACTAATTTCAAAAAAAGTGGCCACTTTTGACCCCTTTTGGTCTCTCATTTCCATGTACATACCCTAACTCATTCCATTGAAAAAATACTTCAATAGAGTTGTAAGGGGTGTTGTTATGTGGCCATAGATCTTTACAAATCTTCTATAATATCAAGTGAATCTTAGGAAACCCCTTAGGTTCTTAATGGTTTTAGGAATAGGCCACTCTATCATAGCCTTGATTTTGTTAGGATCAACCTTTACTCCTTCATGAGACACTATGTGACCCAAGTAAAGCACCTCTTTGAGACTAAGAGCACACTTGGAAGGTTTAGCATATAGTTGTGATGGTTGAGAATGTGTAATGTGTGATCTACATGATGGAAATGATCTTCCCATGTCTTTCTATAAATCAATATATCATCAAAAACCTCTACTATAAACTTCCTTGAAAATGGGTTAAAGATGGCATTCATCAAACTTTGAAATGTAGAGAGAGCATCAATAAGACCAAATGACATCACTATAAAATCATAATGACCCTCATCACTCCTAAGTGTTGCCTTGGGAATATCTTCTTAATTCAAATCTAGTCATAACCTGATCTAAGATCAAGTTTTGTAAAAAACATAGCTCCATTCAATTCATCTAGTATAGTATCAATGATTGGAATAGGAAACTTATCTTTGAGGGTGTTCTTGTTGATCTTTCTATAGTTTATGCACATGAGTCTTGAGTTTGATCCTTCTTATGCACCATCACTACAGGAGAGGAGTAGGCACTCTAGCTATGCTAGTAATACCTGCATTTAGCATCACTAGACCATCTTCTCAATCTCACTTTTTTGAAGTTATGGATACCTATAAGGTCTGATGTTGGGTGGTTGGCTCCCTCATACTAGCTAAATGGCATGATCATAATCCCTTTTGGAGGTAATCCTTTAGGTATATCTCTAAAAACCACTAAGTGATGATCTATAATTACTTGTATACCTATCTAGATAGGAACATTTGGTTGATAGGTTGTTAATGAAAATAATTGAGCCACAAATTCATCAACCCCTTTGTTAAGAATATTTTACATTTGATGAGAGCTTACTATTTGTGGATACTTTTCACACAACCCTCTTACTTCAAATTATCCTTCCCTCTGAGTGAAATCTCATGAATAACTGCTAGAAGTTCATCCCAATTGTCCCCAGTATAGTGAGCCACTTTACTCCTAACATGATGTGTAATGAAACCATGGGACTAGAAAACATTGGACAATTAATTCAATAATCTTTCATGGTTAATTTTATGCTAAGGAATTTTCCTGAATGATTGATAGTACCCCCATCTAAAATTTGTGCTTAAAATTCTAGAGTAGGATATATAAAATAATTCAAATATTTAGATAACTTCTTGTTGATGAAGTTGTGAGTTCTTCCTAAGTCTATCAATGTTGTTACTCTCTCTTTCTTCAAGAAACCCACCACCTTGAGAGTTTGTGGGGTGCTAAATCTAGCAAGTGAATGACAATAAATGATTGGTTAAGTATCTCTTGATTCTTCATCTTACTCAATGCCACCCTATAATATTGATACCTCTTCCTCTTCTTCTTTGCTCGACCCTTCAATATAGAACAATTTATTTTCAATACATTTATGTCCTCGTCTATGTTTGCTATCACACTTAAAACATAACCCTTTTGCTCTCTTCTCTTAAATTCATTCTGGTGTCAATCTAGTAGGTTAAGAAAGTGACTATGTAGGAGTTCTTATATCTCTTATTCCTACAAAACCATGCCTTTTATTATCCACAAATTTAATCATTTCTTGAGACATAGAATTTTTGTAGAATATATAAAAGTTACAGGGTATCCCAAGGGCTATTATTAGTGATTAGGATCCTATCTTTACTAGTAACTCTTGGACAAATTTATTCTCTTTTTTGTGTACTATTTATCTTACATCTCTTCATACCATCCTCAACTAGATGGGAAAACTAAGGTTATCAATAAGTTCTTGGAAGGGTATCTATGTTGTTTTTATTTAGGTAAGTAGTATCAATGGGCAGGTTGGCTACCACTAGGAAAATGGTAGTATAACACTTCCTTTCATATTTCTTAAAAAATGTCCCCATTTATGGCATTATATGGATAACATCCCCCATCCATCACATTATCATTGAAGGTTACACCAAGAGTCCAAGCTATTGAGGACCACATGATTCATCAATAATAGGTACTCTCAAGTTTCGTGGAGAATTTGGCCATGACACAAAATAAAATGAAACAAGAGGTTGAACAACATCGTAGAGAAAGGAGCTTTGAAGTTGGTGATTGGATTTTCTTGAGGTTAAAACCTTATAACCAAATGTCCCTAAAGCAAAAAACAAAGAACAAGTTGTCACCAAAAGACTATGGTTCAAAATAGATCTATAGAAGATTGGTAGTGTACCCTACAAGCTTGAGTTATCACCTACAACAAAGGTACATCTAGTTTTTCATGTTTCTTGTTTAAACAAGGTGATTGGTTAATAGATTCCTACATAGACAATGTTACTAGAGCTAGATGAAGAAGGAAGAATCATTTTTGATCTAGATTTAATTCTCCAAACAAGCATAAACAAGTTGAGGACTAGAACAATCACTAAGTATCTTATTCAGTGAAATAATTTACTAGTTGAAGATGCCATGTGGGAAGATGAATACTTTGTGTAGAAGCATCTATAGTTGATCATCATTAAGGACAATGCTTCTTTGAAGAGGGGTACATGCTATGACCTTAATCTTATAGTGTGTACATAGGGTTATGAGTAGTCAACTTGTGGCTACCTTAACTCTTAATTAAGTTGTATGATCATTAATATATTCTTATTTAGATAATTAGGTTAGCCTAGGTGATAGCCAGGGCATAGGTCAGGTATATATAGGAGATAGTGAGTGTTTTTTGATCATCATATTACAAATTATGTTCTTCTTGGAGACTTTTGGAGGTTTCCCCCCTTGAAGTGGCTTATTATTATCAAGTATATGAAAAATATTTTCTATTATATTCCTTTATTGTGCAAGTTGTTTCATTACAAGCGGTATCAGAGCAGGATCTTGGCATTGTGAAGGCAAGAAACAAGGTGATTTTTATTTACTTTGGAGATCATTTTGGGGCAATCATATCTCTGTCATTTTGGTAAATCGTTTTTAGGATTTTTGAAGGGTTTTTCAAAGACATATTGAAACTAATTTAGTCTTGATTTGAGGTCAATCAGAATAGAATTGAGGGAGTTATTGTAAAATTAGGGTTTCTATAAATTTTCTCCTATGGATGCAATTAAGTGATTTTTTCCCAAATTTCTAGGATATTGAGAAAGGGTACATTGATCCACCGACAATCCTAATTTGAAGGAATTTGGAGTATATTTGAGGAATTTATTATGAAATTAGGGTTTCCACCAAATTCACTCTCAAGGCTAGAAATTAGCAAATTTCTTGGATATTTTTTCTTGGAAGTGAGATCTAGGCCCTAGAAAGTTATAATAAAATTTTTAAATCAATTGTATTTGTTTTGTGTAATTTTTTGTAGAATTATTTTTCCCCATCATGGTGGGAACTACCACAAGAGGCTAAAGAATCCTGCCACATCTGAAAAATCTCTAGACAAGGAGGGTATAGAAAGTTGGGAGATTTATACTAATGATATACAAGAGGATATCATCAAGGTTAAGGCAGATATTTCATTAGTGAAGATGAAGATCAATGAATTATCAAGAAAAATGAATTCCCCTATGAGTGGTATACTCTATAAGGGGGTATATTCACATAATAAGAAGTGAGAGGAATATGATTATTCTAAAGTAGATGATTGTTGTGGGTTTGAATTAGATCTCAAGATTGATCAACACTCAAATCATTCTATGTCTAGGCACTTCACACCAAAGACGGATATATGTGAAAGTTTGATGGTCAAGATCCTTCCAGTTAGCTCTACCAAACGGAGTAATTCTTTGATATTCACCATGTTCCTCATTAAAAAAAAGGTTGAAATGGATTCCTTGTACTTGGAACCTGACCAATTCATTTGGTATCCTTGGCTATGTGAAGAAAAGATAAAAGAAAGGATGTGTTGTCACTTGGTCTATTTTTCAAGAGGAATTAAATACACATTACAGTGGCAATCTTATGGATAGCTACTTCAACCAAATTACCAAATTAAAGAAAATAGATATAGTCAAGGATTATATTCATCAATTTGAAACTTTTCCTTTAAGAGTGGAAAATGAGGCAATATAAAATTTAATGGAATTATTCCTTGGAGGCTTCAAGGATCACATCAAATATGAGGTACACATGTTCTATCCAAATTCTTTGTCCCAAGTAATGATTATGGCAAGGAAGGTAGAGGAAAAATTTATGTCTAATAAAAAGCAAGGTTTTGTAAACATAAGAGATAGAATCACTCCTACTCAATCACTTCCTTAGCCTACTAGATTGACACTACAACAAATTGAAGAGAAGAAAGATTGAAAGTGTTATGTTTTAACTATGATAGAAAATACAACTAAGGGCATAAATGTGTTGATAACTGAGAGGGGGGGTGAATCAGTTATCTTCAATTATTGACTTTCTTTTCTTCTTTAACAATTAGTGAAATATCAAATCATATAAGCATACATAACCATGGAAGCATAAATAAACTTAACACACATGACACAATATTTTTGACGCGGAAAACCCTGTTAAGGGGAAAAACCATGGGGTGATTAACCCAAGATTGTATTCTCAGTTACAAGAATAAGGTAGTACAAAATGGTACTTGCCAATTGGGGCTCACTGCCCGAGCACACTGCTCATAAGAGGCTCACTGCCTACAATAGTTTATAGAAGGAAACCAGGTACTTGAACTGATGAGAAGCATTCACATATGCTTAGGTTCAGTTCTGGTTAAGCTCAATATACTGATCTACTACACTTCATTCTTCCTCTGCCTTAGTGTTGTTGTTCTGTCACATACTGGACCTCTATCTTTATTTCCACACTGTTCTCTACTCTTCTTCATACTTCACAATACACCACACACACCTTCTCATTGAAATCCATCTGGTATATATATCTACACAAAGGATTTCAACATCTTTCTAGTCGACATCTGGAATACTCAATATTTTCCCAAACTCTGGTCTGTCGGTTGAATCCTTGTTTAACAAGTGATGCGTATCAAAGAGATGCCTATAGAAGTCATCAATCATGTTGGTCAATCATGAATGATCCCTTAAGAAACTTTATTACCATCAATATCTCATTCAGATTAAGGTTTGATGCTCTGTCGGTCAGTTCTTCCTCAATCTACTCTGCCAAACAGGAACCCAATACTTAGGTGCTCATATCTCTTCACTCTTTCATCACTGGAGGCTCAATCCCTAGAATCTATCATTCAAGGTACTCCTCTTGACTTCCCCAAGTTTGCACTTTACTATGATACTTCCTCTGAGAGATCCAGACCTGATTGTTGGACCTTGCTGCATGCTCTGTTCTTGGTCACCAGACCAAAAAACTCTTCAATCTAACTTCTGGTATAGACACACCATGTCCTGTGGATGTGTGGGATGAACTTTGTTGCCATCAATGACAACACTCATGAAGCCACACAGTGTCTCTTGCCAACAATCTCCCCCTTTGGCATTGATGGCAACACTAAGCGAAAAATGACTAAGTGTCACACTACTCTCCCCCTTGGCTGATGCTCTGTTCTAATGTGCATTTTACCGGAGCTCCCCCAAAGCTAGATTTCACATTTTTCACAACTACTCACTCCCCCTTTGACATTAATGGCAAAGGGTAGAATCTGCACACCAAAATTCCCCAAAAAAATTCAACTATACTTAGCTGCATAAGTATATATATACATGCTATACTTACGTAAACTGGAGTATATCTACAAAAGTTGTCTTCAACTAAATGAATTTTGTTGCCCAACTCTGCTTCATCCTATCCAAAATTGAGATGTGACCACTCAACAGGAATGCAAAAGCTTCTACCCTCTTTAGATCTATCAGATCACTGGTCCGGGCTGTGATCTGAGCATCAGTTAGGGCCTCATGCATGGCCTCTAATTTAGGGATAATAATCCCTCTAAGTTCACCCATCCTACTTATTATGTTCTTCCTCTCCTTCTCAAGCTTCTTTATCTCATTTATGACTGCAATAGTCTGACATTCTTGGTTTATTATGGATGTGGTGAGAGGATCAAAATTTTGAGAGAAGCTTGACAGTTTATCCTCTTGTTCTTTCACTTTCTTCTCAATATCCTTTGTCACTTTAGACCAAGATAAACAAAATTTATATACTTCTTCACCATCTTTAAGAGCATTTTCTAAGCTCTTTATCCCAATATCCATATTTCTCCTATCATTGGTTATAAATCCTTGTATCTCAGAGAATCTTTTTCCCAAAAACTCCTTCCGGACCTTTTCTTCAGCTGACTTCTCTAAGGAATCAAAATGTGTATTAACAAAATTTACAAGAGATTTTAGATTACCGAATGAGGAGGCCGAAGGATCCTTCTGAAAGGATGGCATGATCTTTTCCAACACACTGGATGCAACCTCTATCAGCTCACAGTCTTCCATATGAGATTTTAGAAGTTTTTCTTTTGCCTTTGCTTGGGCAAAGGAAGCTATCTTCATCGTTTGAACCAGGGAGAGGGAATCAAAATTGAATGGTCCTTGAAGTAGTTCCAGTTCATCAATTTCCATCATCTCTTTGGTCAAGAAATCTTTGACAGTTTCTGTAGTGTCTCTTGCTAGAGACAGAGTCTTCTTCCCTTCTACAGTCTCAAAACTATCTCCTGGAGTCTTCTCTGTTTGCTCTTTTTCTTTTTCCTTTACTTCTTCTTCTTGACTGGTTTTCTCCTCTATTCTTTCTTCTCCTTTAGATCTGAAGTCTACAGGGGAATCCAGATGAGAGATATTTACTTCTTCTTGGACTTCCTCTTCCAGAACAGAGGAATCCAGGTCCTTAGTTTTCTCCTCACCTATCTCTTTTGATTCTTCTGTATTTTTCTCTGTAGGATCTTCCTTTGATGTACTGAGTCCTTCATCATCCATGACAAAGGGTTCATCACCCAAGTCCTCTATAACAGGAATATTGAATCTTTTGTATGCATTCCAGAGGATGTCTTCTATTTCTTTTGCCACTTTGTCAATCTCTCCAAGCATAAGCTGATTCATTCTAGCTTTGCTTTGGAACTCATCCTTGCAATCTTTGAAGATCATATTCATTTATATCTAAGTGATTGAAGGATAGAGCTAAATAGCTATCTGTTCCTAGATCTCAAGGTCCTTTGCCTTGGCATTGTTCTTCCTTATTTCTAGTTCCTTCTCTAGGCTTTTGGGAATTAGAGATTTGATTTCAATGAATTCCTTATTATAGATATTCAAATACCTAACTATAGCATCTTACAAGATCTTCTGGTCAACTTCATTATACTCATCATAGAACTCAGTCATTGGTTTTAGGTTCCCATCCATAGTGACTGATTTGATGATATCATCAATGCAGAGAGTAGGCTTTTCAACAAATTCCTCTGCCTTCTCTTCTTTGCCTTGACCAGTAGAGGGTTCATCGGTTGTTTTCTTCTTCTTCTTCATTTTCTTGACTTCCTCATCAGTTTCAGTTTCTTCATCATCCTTCTGACTTGTATAGGATCTTGTTGCCTTTTTCTTTGTTCTCTTCTCTCCCTTTCCAGATGTTTGGGCTTCTAGTTTTGATGCCTTTTGGCTTTTAGAGGTGGCAGGTGCAGAGCTCTTCGAGGATCTAGTTCGAGAAGGGGCTTGCACTGGAGCACTTTCTTTTCCAGTTTCTTGCCTTTCTTTCTCTACCCTTTCCATCTTCTCTTTCTTTGCATCAAGTGCCTCTTTTGATATTCCATGCCTCTTGGCAAATTCTTCTACTTCCCTTCTTACTTTTCTCTTGATCTCAGGCTATCTAAGTTCAACATGAACTTTTACACTTAGCTCTTGGTAGGTTCCAAACCTTTCTGCATTAGGATCCTTGGGCTGACTTAGCAGATGTTAGATATGTAACTCTAGAATTTTCTCATCAACTTCATACCCCATTGGCATGATCCAGACTATCCTTGGCTCCACTGCCTCCATTAGGCATTGATGAGTTTCTACCATAAAACATACTATATCCTTATACTTTTCAACTAGTGATTGAGGAATTCTCTCTGGCTTGCATCATACTCTGAAATTTCTTGAAGTAGCCCTAGAGTGCTGTATTTTGTGCCTTGGCATCACCAATTCCATGCAAATAATCTCTGATTTGTATGGCTACTGGTCTTTCATTTTGCCACATCTAACCACTGGATCCGGGAAGCTCGTTCATAAAGTAAAAGAACAAACACAGTATTAGCCCACCATACTTGAATGAGTTTTTCTTGTCCTTCTTGATCTTTTGTAGGTTTTCCAACAGTTGGTTTAGAAGAAGTTCACAAAGATCATAATCTATATTCTCCCTTAACATCTAATAAGTAGTGTAAATTGTAGCTCTGGGTACTAAATTTTCCCTGCTGGAGTGGTATATCTTGTAACCAATTATCATGGAGGCAAACTTGATATCTGGATCAGTGATATCTTCAATTATCATTGCTCTCTTGTCAAATTTTGATCTTGTTGCCTCACTCACTGTCTGATTCTTAATGGATTTGAGAGGAGGTAACCCACCGGATGAGTGCAATCCAATAACTACCCTAATGGCATCTTTGGTTATCTTGAATGGCTTCATTAACCACATAAAGTTGTCATACATTCTACTCAGAACATACCAGACCCATTCATCTTCTGCAAAACAGGGGAAATGGATGCACTAACTGAAATGCTTATCTCGGATGGCCTTGTAGTGGGGTTTGAGATCAAATGATTCATCTATCAATTCCTTGTGGTAGATATCCATCAGCTTGGATTCCCCAAATTATTCAATATTTGTGTGTATATAAACCCTAATATCTTCTACATATAGAACTCCATGTGGAATGCTAGAAAATGCACCTAGGGGATCAACTTCTAAGGATTTATAGGGATGTTTCTTGAATTTAGGGTGCGGCCTATCAGTGATCTTCACAACATTCAGAGTAGCCATCTTTCAAAGATTCAGAGAGAGATTTCAAGAGCAGAAAATACCTCTTACGCTTCTAGGGTTCACAGTATGAGCTGGATTGAGTTGCTTGGATGAATCAACTTTTATGGTTGATCTTTGAGAGGTTTGAGATAACTTGTTGTAGAGCTCCTTCTCTCTTCTTTTCGAATGCAAATGTGCAAATGATGAACCAAAGAACCCTTTTATTTCTGCACAAACCCTAATTCCATTTTGCAATAAATGCACAACCTAAGTTATTCTGGTTGCCTTGTTTTCCTTGTTTTGAGAGAGATCTTTCCAGATCACTGGTATGCACTATTAGCTGTCTATCTATCTTTCCCCAATAATTCCA
This sequence comes from Cunninghamia lanceolata, assembly GCA_027924645.1. Taxonomy (NCBI): domain Eukaryota; kingdom Viridiplantae; phylum Streptophyta; class Pinopsida; order Cupressales; family Cupressaceae; genus Cunninghamia; species Cunninghamia lanceolata. The sequence continues at coordinate 1,577,185 of BSBN01001151.1, forward strand.
CTTATCCACAGATCAAGATACCTCAAATTTGAGTCATATCAGATCTAACTGTGAGAATCTTGTTCTTACCGGATGACTGTTAAACCGGATCAATCTAGGAAGATTAACCTCTTCTAAACTTCTTGTGGATCTTCCATATCTTTACCAAGGCTCATTTAGATGTTTCTCTGAGAACCCTTTAATCTGCAACTTTCCATGTACCAATTTCAGGCACCAATTGACTGGCTGGGGGAACTTGTTTTCTTTTGAGACTCCCCCTGAGCCAGAGCTCATCTATTTAGTTTCCAGAAGGAATATCAGCACCAGATTCTGGTGCGGATCCATCCACAACATTTTCTGTACTCCTCTTCACCCAAATCTTGTTCATCTCCCTTTGAATTTCATCTGTATTCACTTTTCCCTTTCCTTTGTCTTGGTTTTGATTATGATGTACCAGACTCTTTTTGTCTTGATTTTTGCTTCTGCAGAATTTGGCAATATGACCAGATCTATTGCAATTGTAGCAAACAATATTTCTTTGCATATTTGACTGATATCCTCTTGATTTGCACTAATTAACCATATGTCCCATTCTATTACATGCAAAGCATCTACCATTGACTGAATTGTTCATTTGCATATTTCTACACTCATGAGATTTGTGACCATACCTTTTGCAATTAAAACACTGTCCAGAGAAGGATGAATTAGTCTGATTCATTCTTCTTCTGCACTAATTTTCTTTATGACCAAAGTTATTGCAATTGTGGCAGTATCAATTGAAGGATGGATATCTTTGAGCATTTGGTTGTCTTACCAGAGGTCTTCTAGGCCTGTTCCTTGGATTTCCTGATCCAGAGTTCTTCTAACTAGATCCGGAGATTTCACCTTTCTCATACCCCAAACCTTGCTTGTCATCTACCCTCTTTTGGCTTTCAAGAAGAACTTCAAGTTGAGCAGAGCTTATCTTGAATTTTTCTTTGTATTCATTTGCTATTTGAATATCCCTTTTTAGAGTGTCAATCTGATTCTCAAGTTGTTCTTCATTGTCTCTAGCTTCTTCAAGATCAGATTCCAAATGCCTGATTATTCTATCCATTTTGTGGCAGTCTTCTAATTTTTCCTTGAGAGATTGTTTTAGATTATCTTCAGTCTTTCTTTTCTCTTCAATTTCTTGGGTGAATTTGATAACTCCTGATTCCATTTCATGTCTTACCATAATGACCTCTTTTGATAACTTCTCACATAACTTGGTTTTCTCATTTAGATCTTAATTAGTATCATTGGCTTCATTTTGACTTGCTAATTGTTGAAGAAGTTCCTTTCTTTTCTTCATTGAGATACATAGTTTTTCTTTGAGTTCATTTATGAAATCATCAGCTTGTTTGAGTCTTTCCCTCAGCTCATTGACTTTAGAGTGAGATTGATCAAGATCATCTAGAGCAGACTAAAGCTATTCCCTCATACCATACATATCCATTGAGATTCCCAAATCTTCCTCAAGCTGTTAGGCTCTGTCTAGAGGAACTTAGCTCTGATACCAATTGTTAATAACTGAGAGGGGGGGTGAATCAGTTATCTTCAATTATTGACTTTCTTTTCTTCTTTAACAATTAGTACAATATCAAATCATATAAGCATACATAACCATGGAAGCATAAATAAACTTAACATACATGACACAATTTTTTTACGTAGAAAACCCTGTTAAGGGAAAAAACACAGGGTGATTAACCCAAGATTGTATTCTCTGTTAAAAGAATAAGGTAGTACAAAATGGCACTTGCCAATTGGGGCTCACTGCCTGAGCACACTGCTCACAAGAGGCTCACTACCTACAATAGTTTATAGAAGGAAACCAGGTACTTGAACTGATGAGAAGCATCCACATATGCTTAGGTTCAGTTCTGGTTAAGCTCAATATATTGATCTATTGCACTTTATTCTTCCTCTACATTAGTGCTATTGTTCTGTCACATACCGAACCTCTATCTTTATTTCCACACTATTCTCTACTCTTCTTCACACTTCACAATACACCACACACACCTTCTCATTGAAATCCATCTGGTATATATGTCCGCACAAAGGATTTCAACATCTTTCTAGTCGGCATCTGGAATACTCAATATTTTCCTAAACTCTGGTCTGTCGGCTAAATCCTTGCTTACCAAGTGATGCGTATCAAAGAAATGCATATAGAAGTCATCAATCATGTCAATCAATCATGAATGATCCCTTAAGAAACTTTATCACCATCAATATCTCATTCGGATTAAGGTTTGATGCTCTGTCAGTCAGTTCTTCCTCAGTCTACTCTGCCAAACAGGAACCCATTACTTAGGTGCTCATATCTCTTCACTCTTTCATCACTAGAGGCTCAATCCATGGAATCTATCAGTCAAGGTACTCCTCTTGACTTCTGCAAGTCTACACTTTACTGTGATACTGCCTCTAAGAGATCCGGACCTGATTGTCAGAGCTTGCTGCATGCTCTGTTCTTGGTCACTGGACCAAAATACTCTTCAATCTGACTTCCAGTATAGACACACCATGTCCTGCAGATGTGTGGGATTAACTTTGTTGCCATCAATGACAACACTCATAAAGCCACACAGTGTCTCTTGCCAACAAACTGTACTAAAAGGAATTTGTTCTATATTGAAGGGCTAAGTAAGGAAGAAGAGGGGAGGTACCAATATTATCTTAGGTGATAATGAGTTAGATGAGGAATCAAGAGATACTCAACTAATCATCTCTTGTAATGTACTTGCTAGATTTAGCACCCCAAAAACTCTTAAGGTGGTGGGTCTCTTGAAGAAAGAGAGCATAATATTGTTGATAGACTCAAGAAGCACTCACAACTTCATCAAAAAGAAGTTAGCTACTCATTTGAATCATTTTATATATCTTGCTCCAAAATTTCCAGTCTAAATTGTATATGGGGTTACTTTCAATTACTTAAGAAAACCCCATTACATTAAATTAACCATGGGAGAATATCAAATTGACTGTCTAATGTTTCTTATTCTATTGGAACAATAGATATTATTTTAGGATTAAAGTAGCTCACTACATTGGGGATTATTGAGATCAACTTCTAGTAGCTATTCATGAGATTTCACTAAGAGGGAAGGATAGTTGAACTAAGAGGGTTGTGTGCAAAGTCCCCAAGCATAGTAAACTCTCATCAAATGTAAAAGATTCTTAATAAAGGGGTTTATGGATTTGTGGCCCAATTATTTTCATTAGCAACCTATTAGTCAAATGTTCCTATCCCACTAGGTCTACAAGCAATTATAGATCATCACTCAGTGGCTTTTGGAGGTATGCCTAAAGTATTTCCTCCAAAAAGGGATCAAGATCATGCCATTCAACTAGTACCAAGAATCCAACCACCTAACACCAGGCCTTACAGGTACCCATATATACAAAAAAGTGAGATTAAAAAGATGGTTTAATAGGAGATTCTAGAGGGAGGTATTATTCGGCATAGCCAAAGTGCCTACTCCTCTCCTATGGTGATGGTCCATAAGAAGGATGACACTTGGCACATGTTCCTAAACTATAGAGAGCTCAACAAGTACACCATCAAAGATAAGTTTCCTATTCTAGTCATTGATGATTTACTAGATGAATTGAATGGAGCTATGCTTTTAAGAAAACTTGATCTTAGATCAAGTTATCACTAAATTCAAATTTAGGAAGAAGATATTCCTAAGACAATATTTAGGACTCATGAGGGTCACTATGAGTTTCTAGTGATGCCATTTGGTTCTACTAATGCTCCCTCTACTTTTCAAAGTTTGATGAATGTCATTTTTAAGCCATTTTGAGGAAGTTTGTATTAGTGTTTTTTTATCAATATATTGATTTATAGAAAGACATGGAAAGAGCATTTGCATCATGTAGATCAAGAATTATAAGTTGTCAAACATCACCGAATATATGCTAAACCTTCCAAGTGTGCTTTTGGTCTCAAAGAGGTGGAGTACTTGGGTCACATATTGTCTCATGGAGTAAAGGTTGATCCTAAAAAAATCAAGGCTATAATAGACTGGCCTATTCCTCAAACTATTAATAACATGAGGGGATTCCTAGGACTCACTGGATATTAAAGAAGAATTATGAAGAACTATGACCACATAGTAGTACCCCTTACAACTCTTTTGAAGAAGGATGATTTTCAATGGAATGAGTTAGCTAATACAACATTTGAGAGATTGAAGGAGGATATATGTACCACTTTATGCTTCACCAAGGATTTTATTATGGAGTGTGATGCTTTAGAAAATGGTATAGGAGAAGTTCTCATGTAGGAAGACATGTCCATTGATTTTGAAATTCATCAATTAAAGGGTAAGAATAAACTCAAACCTATTTATGAGAAGGAAATGCTATCTATGATTCATGTAGTGAAATAGCAGAGGCCATCTTTGATGGGGAGAAACTTCAAAGTTAAGACAGATCATGATAGCCTAAAATATTTTCTAGAGTGACAATTATCATCTAAAGGGAAACAAAAATGTGTCAGTATGATTTTGGGGTATGACTTTGAGATCATTTATAAGAAAGGAATGGGAATATAGTCATTGATGTAGTATCTAGGAAGGGTGAGAAGGATGAGGAATTATTGTGCACCATTTTAACATTACAAGTAGATTGGCTTGAAGAAGCTAGAGTAGAGTAGTACAATGATGTTGCTAAAATGAATCTCATTCAATAGTTGCAAATTGATCCTAATAGTTTAGATAAGTTTTGTTAGAAGGGAGATTCTTTGTGGTATAAGGAGAGATTGTACCTATGGAAAAATTACACCATTAAACACAAGATTCTCAAAGGGCTCTATGATTCTCCAATTAGGGGTCATTCAATATTTTTGAAGACATATCATCAAATCAAGCATAATTTCTTTTGGGAAGGACTTAAAGGTGACATTTAAATTTTTATGGCAGAATGTTTTGTATGGCAAAGAAATAAAGGGGAGATAGTTAAGGCACCTAGTCTTTTGCAACCCTTAGTTATCCCCAACCAATGATGGGAAGAGATTTATATGGATTTCATGACAGGCCTTCCAAGATCTATAGGAAAGAGTGTTATCATGGTAGTGGTGGATCACCTCACCAAATATGCCCATTTTATTGTATTACCCCATCATTTTACAACAAGTACAGTGGGATAAAAAATTGTGGAGAAAATCCAAAATCTACATGGTACCCCAAGGGTTATTATTAGTGATCCTGACCCTATCTTTACTAGTAATATTTGAACAAATTTATTCTCTTTTTTGGGTACTTAATTGGTTCATATCCCTTCATACAATCCAAAATGAAATGGGTGAACTAAGGTGGTCAATAAGTTCTTGGAAGGGTATTTGTTAATATGTGGTGATTGATCATGTTGTAGAGGTTGTGGGTACACACAACAAGGTAAGTTTTGGTGACTTTGTCAGTTGCGGTTTCCCCCTAGAATAATTAATGGGGGTGTGTAGGGGGAAGACTAGAACAATTAGTTTTTATTGGCCAACATTTAATAAAGGTGTCAGTAGTTAGTTTTTTATTGGCTGACATGTAAAAACCCACTTTTTATAGCCACCATAAGGCTTGATAAATAAGTGGCTAGAGAAGGCAAAAAGTGATGAGTCACAGTTGAGATTGTAATCAAGCATTTTGCTAGATAATAATATTGGATGGTTATGTTTGTGGATGTAGCTCTTTTTGGGTGAAGCACATTAAATCTTTGTTGTCAATTTGTGTTATTTTTCTATATTTCTGTGAGTATTTAAATTTGCATTATAATTGTGAATTGGTATTGCTCCAATCTGCCATTGAAACCCTAACATAATCCTAATAGTATTATTATTTTACTTCAAATAATCAGTCTTAATGGGAAGATTGGCTACCATTAGAAGAATGGTGGTATAACACTTCTATATTTCTTCAAAAATGTCCCCATTAATGGCATTAGATGGACACTATCCCCCATCCAACACATCATCATTAATAGTGACACCAATAATGGCATCCTTACCTATTGGATTGGTATGATCTTGAACATGGGGTAAATGCATTCAAATCCACCTCTCATAAATCTATGATGAAGATAAGAGAAGAATTTGAAATAAACCATAAAAAAATTGCAAGTTTAATGACCCCCAATGAGGTTATAATAAATAAGTATCTCTAGATTTATCAAGGGCACAAGAAGAATATGGTGTATGTGAAATGAAGAATTGAATAATGGAGAGTCAAGAAGAGTGAGATTAGACATGAGAGAGAGAGAGAGAGAGAGAGAGAGAGAGAGAGAGAGAGAGAGAGAGAGAGAGAGAGAGAGAGAGAGAGAGAGAGAGAGAGAGAGAGAGAGAGAGAGAGAGAGAGAGATTCCTACATCAAAAAAGACTTAGTACAAGCTTCACTTAAAAATTTAGTTTGTTATAGATTAATTAGAAAGAGGAAAATAATTTAAAATCATGCATTTGAATTGAATTTAGGTTTGGTACTTATGAGGTATCTAATAGGATAATCTCTTAGGAAAATGCAATATTAAGTCATGGCTAATAATCCATTAAAGATGTATCACCAGATTAATTTGAACAAGTTTCATTTTATATAAATTTTTATTTTTGGTTGGGTGCTACAACAACCACAAGAACATCTTTGTGACTTCACTATGATTAGTGGAATTATACAAAAGTACACAAGGATGGGAAAGTACCATAGAGGGCATTATAAGGGGTCATGTTGAAAGAACTATGATAAATAGTATTTGTATAATTGCTTAGCTAGAGGTAGCCACTTGGACCACTATCTATGCTGCTTAAACACAAAATAATGTAAATAAGTCTCAAGGAACTTGTTGACAATCTTTGTTTGTCCATCAGTTTGAGGATGATAGGTTGAACTCATGTTCAAACTTAGTGTCTTATAAATTAAACAACTCTTGCAAAAATTTGCTAGTGAGGGATGGATCATAATCACTAACAATAAAGCAAGGCATCCCATGGAGTTTGAAAATTGAATCCAAGAAGTGTTGAGAAACCATACTAGTAGTGTAAGGGTGAGGTAGTGCATAGAAATGCACATGTTTAGTCAAGAGATCCACCACCACCAAGAAGAACTATTTACCTATAATGTTGAAAATTACACACCCTTACAATTTCACGCTACGTCTGGCAACCACCTTAGTGCTTGCATCTTCTTTCTACATTATAGGCTACGGTTTGTTTCATTCTAGTCCCTTTCATTTGAATGCTTAAATTGCCACATTATCCTAATATGTTCTTTGTAACTAGGAACTTAAATCACCTGGACTCAAGTGCTACATGTGGATTTCTACGCAATGCACTAGCATCTTGCATCCCTTTGGCATCAAGTGACAATTCCTAGGCATTACTAGACTCCTTCAGTGATGATGGGACTATCATGTAATGCCCCTCTAAGGTGTAGAATGTCTCCTTGAATTCTATTTCAAGGATTCTTTCCTTTTGGTGGGGATTCTTGGGTTTTGAATTGATTCATTCTCAAATTCACACAATTTTCTCTCTATACTCTCTCTCTACAACTTTTGGGACTCTTGGTGAATTCAATCTCCATAGCAGCTATATAGATTTTTGTACTTCCTTATGGTTTGGTATCATCTTCAATGGCTCTTGGAGGTTTTCAATTTGTTTGGTGCTGATTGAGAATTCCCTCTCTTGCTGGGGTTTGAAGCTGTACACTATATTTGAGTTCTTGAGAGTTTGTAACTTTCTCTCCTTTGTTCAAAATGGTAAGATTATTCAATTGTGTTGTTTAATGCTTTATATTTAAATTTGTTTTATCCTATATAATTATTTTCTTGGTGTAGACCACCATTTTTTTGTGTTGCATGGTGTAGACCACCAACTTGCATTTGTTTGGGTGTAGACCACCATACTTGTATTGCTATTGGGTATCTTATCCCCGTAGACTAGGGAAGCTACTTTATTTTGCATTTCATTTGTCACTACTCTAATCTCCTAGACACATGTAGGGTAGGAGCACACATATATTTCTTTCTTTTCAATCATCTATTCTGATCTGTTGGTCGTGGAGGTAGAAATACTGAAACTAGGGCTTGATTGACGCAAGCTCCTTAGCAGCACAACCCCTCTTTTATTTTCTTTTGCAGATACTCTTGCAGTGAGGTATTATCAACTACACAAAGGTTCCGTTGGCCTTCTTCTCTTCCTTTTCATTTCATTTTATTTATTTCCATAGTATATTCTAGATTTATTTTTGAATAATGTATTCCCTGCATGATGTTGGGTGTGTTTTGTATTTGAAACTATTTTGTGCATGTGTCCTAGGTCTATACAAACCCAAAGATTTTATTTTTGTAACATTTAGGACACCAACGCTTAATGTAGATGTCCCCATAGCACACTTCCGTCCATGGAAATGAGCTTCCTTTCTTGGTGACATGTTCCTCTTCTAGTTAATTTTCCATTTCTACATCTATTTTTTTAAAATGATTCCTGTATCTATCTTTTTCCATCATTTTTGTGCTTTTTTCCTTCATTCTCAAGATTCTAGTCTAGTTGTTTTCTTTGATTGGAATGCATAGTAGTTCTATTAAAATCTAGAGTAGGTTTTATACATCTAGACCTTAGATAGAAGAACCTGAGTGTAGCGTTTGTGAAGGATTCCATTAATTGAAGCATTCGATTAAGGTGTTATTCTGACACTACATTTTGGTGAACTTGACGTGTTTAAACTTACTTTGATCTGGTTCATCATCTCTCTCTCTCTTTGGTGAACCTGTTGTCCTAAAATAGAGAACAAAACAATTCTTCTTCTTTTTCATCACTTAGCACTATGTGTTGTGAAGCCTAAACGTAGTTTATGAGCTTCATGACCCAGACTTCAAATTCTCTATACATTGTGCATAGGAGTCTAAGAAATTATCCCATGGCATTTTCCACAAATCCTATTACACATATTTGTTTTGCTCCTAATTTTACTCATTTCTTTTCTGAACAAGTTAACACCTCTAGTTCTTCTCCTACTTATAAAATGGTGTTGATGACTACTTTTCATCATGTTGAGCCAGCCTTCAATCATGAGGCAACCCTTACTTATGTCCCACAAGAAATAATTAATGATTTAGATTGCCACTTGGCTAATTATCAAAACTTTTTGAGTCATAAGGGCATATCTCATTTGGCTATTCCTCTATTCAATGCTCTTTGCATTATGATAACTAATCATCCTTAGGGTATCACTTTCCTTCATGGGATTGCTCACATAGTGCATAATGATATACCACCTTTAGAGAGCTATGTTACAGTTTCTCAGGACTCCCAATCCAACATTCTTGGAAATCATCTCTCTCTTCCTCTACCTACTACAGCTGTTCATACTTTCACTTCTCTTTAGATGGCTACCAGTTCTATTTAATATCGTAGCGCATGATTTGGCTTGTCTATTGGTGCGATGAATCCTATTAATTAATATGGATTTGATCCACCCTTGAGACCCTTACAATTTACTTTTCCTCCCCGTGTCTCTAGAGTTTCACAATTACTTTCACAACCTCTTTCTTCTAGCCCACTTGCTCAATCTACGCACACTACTGACCTTGTGATTAATCAATTGTTGCAAAATACTAGTTCCCTACAGCAAGAGCTTGCTACACTCTCCACCTCCACATTACAACCACGTCCCTGCAAACTATAGGCATAGCCCACTCTCGCTTTCTATCCTCACCACCCCATTTCCCAAAAATTTGAGGCTTTGAGATTTGAGAAGTACACTGGTAAAGATGACCCATAGAACCACATCTCTATCTACATTGCTTTATGCAGTGATTTTCTATTTCAAGATGCCTTGTTGGAAAAACTTTTCCTACAATCCTTAAATGATACTACTGGATTAGTTTTTCTCATTGCCTGACCATTCAATTGTTTCTTTTGATGAACTTGTTAATTAATTCCTACAACACTTCCAAGCTAATATTGGACAACAGGTCACATTCTTTGACCTCGTTCATTGTAAGCAAGGATGTGGAGAGAAGGTAACTGAATCTATTTGTCATTATCACTCTCTATTTTCATAGATACCCTATGCCCTGCCTAATTCTAATGTGGAGAGGGTTTTCATTGAAAACCTTCAGCCTCAAATCTGGGATAGGATTCTACTCATGAAGTATTTCTCTTGCACTCATCTATGCACTGAACTATATGATTACCAACAGTCACTAAGCTAGTTCGAGGGATCTTCCTCACTGACTCCAGATGTCCAATCCAATGCTTCTTCTTCATTCTCTAATTATAAGAAAAGAATTTTTATAAAAATAATTCATCAAATGTGATTAGCATAGTAGTAGTTGAACCATCTTCTTAGGTTGGTTTAGCCCTCTCTACTCCTAAGTCATCACAAAATCACAAATTTACTCCTTGAAAGGAGGCTCTCTATACCATCATGCAAAAACTCCTAAATAATAATTTAGTGCAACTACCCCCTATCAAACCTCTTGACATGAGTAAGTCACTGCTATCTCCATATGAATCAAAGGCCTTCTACTAATTCCTTAGGGTACCTAGACATGATACTGAGTGATGCTTGTGTCTTAAGCACACCGTTAAAGACCTCATTGACCAGAATGTGATCCAGGTCTCTACCACAAATGATGGGACGAATAAGTCAGTGGCTCCCCCTAACCAACACATGTAGATTTACATTGATCCTATGCCCCACCATTCTTCCAAATTTTTTGACCTCACTTCTCCTTCTGTGGCACTAGAGTCAACCTATAATGCCCCATCAATTTATTCTTATTTAGAGATGATCGGCATGGTGTACATTTGTTCTCACCTCGCTTGAGAATGTCATGTTCCTAAGCCTATTATCTCCTTCTCTTCTGTTGATATCTTGACTAGAGTATTTGAAGGACTGTTGAACACAGAATACTGAGAAGGGGGGGTGAATTCGTATTCTATAAAACCATTCCTTCACATGACCTTTAATCCATTTACTAAATTCAGTAACATGAAAGTAGAATAAACATAAGAGAAGCAACCATAAAGTCATAACACATAGACACTAGGATTTTTATATGGAAAACCCAAAAAGGGAAAAACCATGGTGAGTGTTATCTCACAATATATTATAATATCAAAACTGGATTACAGAAAGGCTCACTACCTTAGGGCTCACTTCCCAATGACTCATTGTCCAAAGAAGTGATCACTGCAAAAGGCTCACTGCCATAAAGAAAAGAAGATAGAGAAAGGGTAGCTCACTGCCAAGAAAGAACTATTATAAATGCATCTATTGAATGTTGGAATATAGTTCCATTGATAGCTCAAAATACATTTTCAAAGCTATTCATAATGACAACTTTGTTTCTCTACTCTGCTCACATATACTCTATTTTGCTATCCTCTACACTCTTACTGCACTTTTCGGATCACAAAATCGGTGTTAGATCACATACTCACGAACTTAATAAGTCACCAAATAATTTAACATCGAAATCCATCAAGTATTTATATCAACAACAAGATCTAACTCAAAACTAGGTCGGCTTGCTAGAGTGAAATGTGTACACAAAGAGTTATAGTTAGTTGGCTTGACTTCTTTACATAGGAAGTTATGCAGACCAATGCAATCCTTCAAGAACCTTCATATAGGTGTGGACCTATTATAGAACCACTTAGAATGATGATCCAAATGATATATATTTATCATACATCGATCCAACTTGCAGGTCGGCTTCATCCTTAAGTATACACTTAACCAAATCTACTGTCATATCACAATGTAAGGTGGGGAAATTTGCCAACTAAAAATAATACCTGAAAAGAAAAGCATATTCATAAGTAAGCTAATCAACCAGTAATAGTTTCCAAATATCCATAATAACATAAAATGGGAAGAATCCATGAATAAGAATAATGATCCATATACCAAAATGGATTACAAAATAGTTTACATACACCCGACTTGGTGTTACAATACATCTATTTCAATGTTACACAAGGAAAGATTATCATCAAGATATCCATGAATCATAATACAACTGCAACTTGTCAATGAAGCCATACAAAGAAATATTTATAAAGCAAATATCGATATAATAATAATAACTGAACTCAATTGCCTCGATACTTCGATCGTCCACAAACCAAGACCACAAGAGTGGTTGAGGTGCTTTTTCCACCCAACCACGAAGTACTAAACTTCCCTGGGTTTCTTCATAACTCAAAGAAAGCACCAACCCTGCACAAGGAGCCTAGCAACCTGAAATGGTGTAAGCAAGAGGGAAACTCTCGATGCATGTCTGTTGCTTGTATGCATCCTAATACTAGAATGACATAAACTCTTGCAAACATGATGTGGAAAAGACTACAAAGTTCTAGGCTTTTAAAACAAATCCATCTATTTCAATGGTACATTTTCTTGGCCAAGCAAATAAATAAAATTTAATGATAGTTTTAGAAAAAGTAAAACTATCATCTCTGTAGACCCACATTCCGCATCCTATCCCAAAAGTTTGTACTTTACCAAGATACATATAATGTAGTTTTAAAATACAATTTTCTTATGTTTGGTTTTCCATAATCTCAAATATCTATAAACAAAAATTATTTCCAATGATAAAATGATTTTACTATTTTTCTTAATGAAAAGTTTATTGGTTTTCCCTTATTTTATCTGATCTAGTTGAAGATCTACCATATAAACATAATGCATTTCTTTCATAAATCAAGAATTTTGATATACTACTAGATTTTCCAATTGAAATGTAGAAATAACATTTATCAAGAAGTCAATAATTTCAAAAGTATCTACAAGTTTTTCTCATTAATGCAATTAAAAAGAATATTTCTTTTTCTAATGAATTCAATTTCAGATATTATATATATATAAAAGAAAATTCAATTTGACAATTGAACCCAATCAACATTGTAGTTCAACTCTTCATATTCATTTCCGATAAGTTATCAATGATAAAATCAAATACAGTCATAAACCATTATGTTTCCAGACAATAAAAATTTACAGTCAATATATATACTTTGCTATGAAATAATCGATTCAGTCATTATATTTTTCAGACAATAAGAAATACAATCAAATCATTTACATTGATAACATATTATAAATAGTACATAGTGTTTTAACAGAGACGAATTGGGTGAGAGATAGATAGTCACAAAATATTCATATCTCTAAAACAACAAACTGGGTAAGGATGATTTTCGGATATGATTTAGATAACCAGGTCTTGCATCACATATAATAATTTTAGAGGAACCCAGTTCTTAAAAACAAAGTTATGGCTAACACAACAAACTAGTTTAAGAATATGTAGAAGAGAATTCACAGAATAATATAAAGCTTGCATATGACAAATTCATTACAATCTACCATGAATTTTTCTTTGCATATATATATATATATATATATATATATATAGAGAGAGAGAGAGAGAGAGAGAACATTCTTAAACAAAACTATAGCCAGTAACCTAATAATTTATAACAATTCAGACAAATGATCATGTATTTAATAGACAAGAAAAGATTCAATCATACGAATAGATGAAATTAGGATTTAATAAGAACCCAGAAATTCATTCCTTAATACGATTGAATGTCGGATTCCTATAGAAGCTCCCTTGATATGATTTAATTTCCCTTTTGTGCCCAGAAAGATTTTACAATTTTTATGATTTGAATGCAATTACAGAGAAAAAAATGATGATCCCCTCTTTTTGAGAATGCAAGATGTTAAATAGAATTTTTTTATGAGCTCAAGAAATGAATTGCAACTTTTTGTTTCCTCTTCCTCAATGTTTCAACTTCTAGAACTTTTCTTTTTCCTCAAATAAGTTTTTTGTTTCAAAAAATATGTTTTATTCTATTTCTAATTCTAAAAATATTATTAAAATAATTCACATATTTATCACAATGTATCTATAAAAATAATAATAAAATAGAATACAATTATTCTCTAAATAAAATAAATTAAATAACTAAATCAATTATTCTATTTTCTAAACACTCAAGATATTAAATAAATAATCTAATTAAATTACCATTAATTAACTATGCGATATGTAATTCAAATAAAATAAAAATGCAATTTAAATTAAACTATTAAATCATTCAATATGCAACATATGCAGCTACATGACACTACGTGAAGTGTGTGAGAGATATCCCTCCATCTTAACCCTACCAGAATGCTAATCTCCTTTACCTCAACCACCTCTTGTCTTCAACAACCTGCAACTCATGGTAAACACTAATTTCCCATTAATAGATTAGTAATCCAAATAACCGAAGCATAGCCGAAACATTACTAACATGAATATTACATTTATTTCATTACATATTTTCATATTAAAATATTCATAATGATTATTCATTTATCCACATATAATTATTCATGAAATATTTTCATTTAAAGTAAACTCAGATGTATCAAAATTTGAGACATGATATCCTTTCCCTCTTAAAAGAATCATCATCCCGATGATCAACTTAACTGAAGATAAAGTTTCATACCTCTTTAATTATGTTTTACCTCAAAGTCAAAATCGGTCTACCTGACAATGTGTCGTTGCTCCCAGCACCTGTTTGTTCATAACTGCAAAGATTCCTCTGTCTAACATTCATTCACTTGCACACATTATTAACATGTCATTGTTCATCAAATAGATGAATAAAATCATGCAAGTTAAATCATTTCCTTCTTAAAATCTTATTGATATCTCTAACATTTTCATAAACTAAAACATTAATGTTCATTTGGTCAACATGCCTACTCGCATGAAACAATAGAACAATTGCCCTTATTATGAAAAACAAGCATCCCATACTACTTGTTATCATCATTGGCAAATCAAAACATCTTAATAATAGAAATATCATAATCTACAACAAGGTCTTCAACTTGAAATATAATAGATAAGATCACATGTTTTCAATATGTAAAAAGATTATTACATGATTAGAAAAATCAAGGATAAGAAGTCTATCATGATTTCAATAATGATTTCAATGCTGCAATATCCATCCTTTTTCAATGGTGCAATATTCATCTTTTTAATAATGCAATATCCATCTTTTTCAATAATGCAATATCCATCTTTTGCAATGATGCAATATCCATCTTTTGCAATGATGTAATATCCATCTTTTTCAATGGTCCACTAAAGTATGTTAGTCAATATAAACAACACACACATGGCCCAACTGCCAATACAAGCATATACCCGATACATGGTACAACTACCACCCAATTCCATACAAGTAACATATGGTACTCTTGTCAAAGCATAATCAAAATATCAGTACAATCAATGAAGTTATAAGGAAAAATAATTTTACCTCCAAAGCACACCAAATGAGTCAAATCTTAGTCCATCATAGACACATATAAGCATGAATCATTCATCATAATGCACATGCAATGGAAATCATAACACAATTTCAAGAAAACAATTCTATTAGGTCAAGATTCTCTATATCAAAACAAATCTCCAAAGATACACCAACAAGATCAGAACCAACCATCATTCATATAACTCCTCTGAGACTACACCACTCCTTCGTTCCACTATCACTACATTGAGAAGAAGCTCTAACCCAAAAAGTGCAACAACAAGTTAAGTCCATAAAAACTTAGAACCACAACTATGCTGGGATAACCTCTCAATCTCTCAACAAAGTTTAAGGAGACTCACAAATCTACCATATCTACTCTTAAGGAAAATTGCAACAAAAGATTATTCTCTCAACAGTCCTTCTTCAGGCACTACCCACAACAAAAGAATTCAAGGATCATGTAAGCTAACTCAAAAGGTTATAGGCACTATTACCACATCTCAACTCTAGCTATGGTTTCCCTATATGAGATACTTCCTTATGCTCCACTCCTGAAAGAGAGGGTTTCTTTAACATTCTAGCACTACACTACCAAACTAGGACCAACTAAACATATTCTTAGAGGAAAGAATATAACCACACCCTCTAACGAGTAAAAACTTCTATAAAGAAAGACTTAGCAACTTGTTACTCACTAGGGCACATCTAAGATGACATCAATGAACAAGACTAATCCACCATACTGCCATTTCCTAACTAAGCTAGACTAAAATTTCATACAACACAACTCGATCACAAGGATTCTTGATAGCCTAACACCAAGTATCCATAAAATGGAATACAAAGGATAACTTATCCCATCCAGCATCAAGCTAGAAAACCTTCAACTACTAAGAAGAAACTTTTGAAGTAACCCGATTTCCAAGATTGGCAACTCAACAAGAATAAAAAGACAACTATACTACCATAAATATCTATATACATTACGTGCTCATGAACTAACTAAAGATCCATCATACCTTACATTATGTCAAACTTGAAGGTAGTTATGGAACTTACATACAACTTCATGCACTCTACCAATGTCGAACACTAGGGCATGGCATCGTGTTTAAGATCAACAGAAACGAGATATGCAAGAACAACTAAAGTTGGTGGACTAAGCCAACATTAGGCCAATAAAACTAAAAGCAATATTTAATTCCAATGTGTTCTCTACACAGTCCTAAATCTACATACAAGAATACATTTCTCTTCAACTGATCCATAGAAACACAAAACTATTTCTCAATATTTCACACAATAGTCTCTTTCATTTACCAACAAACCAAGGAATTTAATCTACCATAATTCTAGTAATTACACACATCAAAGTACTAGTTTATTCTTTGCATTCTACTCCCTTATACAATCCATTAGAGGTCCATCATGGACATGATAGAGAACCTAATAGGACACATGATCAACAGTTAAAACCTTCAAGCATAGCCACCAATAATAATTAAGTAAATAAAGTCCAAAGAAAATAAAATCAATTACAACAATAAAGCATAAAAATGTGTGCAATTACAATAGTAAATACAACTTGACCATCAAGGTCATAAGATAAATAAACATTAATTTTGATGGCTATACTTTTCCATAAATAAAAGAAATAAAAAAAATTCAAAGTCAAATAAAAATCAATATTCACAAGTTTCACATTACAAGAACTATGTGACTAATTCTAGCCACTACAAAGGGAGTACAATTCTACACTACACCTGGATCCAAGGTGAGTAAGAGAATAAACTCCACCACATCAAACAACAAATCTTCCAAGACTCCAATCATGTCTATACCATAAGATTATTTCTTCTTAACCACACGAACATCATTTAATGATACCAATCAACCGTAAGTTGCATACAATCACTACATAAAGACATACACAGTCATCCACTAGCAACCAGTCAACAATCAAGATGAAGCAACTGAGATATCTAAGCACATCAATCTCTCCAACATGCAGCGGTTAACACTTCTTATCAATCAAGGATTTACCAATATAACATATGGAATAATAAAATAGGAGGAAGGATCCAACGTTCCTTTCACAAGATTCTAAACTCCTCCACAACATGATGACAAGCATTCTAAATGCATACTAAGAGATAGAAAATCATAATTCAGGTCACAAGATGTAGGATTTGCTATTTTTCTGATGATTCTAACACTTCAAAACATCCCAAGGATTATACAAAAGACCCTCTTCACAACCACTTTTTCTCTTTAACTCTTCAAATAATGCAAGGCAAGAATTACACCCAGATTCCCACATGAATCCTAGGAAAAAAGAAATCTAGGAATATGATTCATTACCCAAACGATATATTCTAGTAATGCGTTGCAACACTATCTATCTTACAACCACATAATTAATCCATACCTGGAAACATGCTCTCAGTAAGGCAATGCAATAAACAAGCATTACTAGTCTCTATACAGAGGCAAGCATTACGAGGATACACTACTCTTGTACACAACAAGGTTCACTAATATTCTTTCCATAACAAGAATATGATCAAAACATCCTCTTGTCCACATACAATGCATAACTTCTAAAAGAATAAACCAAGTTCAATTACACTTGGAACATGGTATTTACTTTCACACAAAGTTCCTTATAACTCCACCATCATAGGTGGTTACACAAACATGACCCTTCAAAGGTCACTCAAGCACTCTCACATAGTGCAAAGTCTCATGCCAAACACTCAAGGCATCAAGAAGGAAAATACCCATAATAATGTATTACACATGCGAGGATGACATACAAAATAAGGCACATGCTACTTACTACACGCCAACACTCAAGGACCCACACATGCTCAAACAAACTAAGCAACACACCCAGAGCTCCCAATGTTGGAACCATGCTCTAATACCAAATGTAAGGTGGGGAAATTTACCAACTAAAAATATTACCCGAAAAGGAAAGCATATTCATAAGTAAGCTAATCAACCAGTAATAGTTTCCAAATATCCATAATAACATAAAATGGCAAGAATCCATGAATAAGAATAATGATCCATATACCAGAATGGATTACAAAATAGTTTACATAAACCCAACTTGGTGTTACAATACATCTGTTTCAATGTTACACAAGGAAAGATTATCATCAATATATCCATGAATCATAATATAACTGCAACTTGGTAATGAAACCATACAAAGAAATATTTATAAAGCAAATATCCATATAATAATAATAAATGAACTTAGTTGCCTCGATACTCCGATCGTCTACAAACCAAGACCAAGAGAGTGGTTGAGGTGCTTTTTCCACCCAACCATGAAGTACTGAACTTCCCCAAGTTTCTTCATAACTCGAAGAAAGCACCGAACCTACACAAGGAGCCTAGCAACCTGGAACGGTGTAAGCAGGAGGGAAACTCTCGATGCATGCATGTTGCCTGTATGCAACCAAATACTAGAATGACATAAACTCTTGCAAATAGGATGTGGGAGAGACTACAAAGTTATAGGCTTTTAAAACAAATCCATCTATTTAAATGGTACAATTGCTTGGCCAAGCAAATAAATAAAAAATGATAGTTTTAGAAAAAGTAAAACTATCGTCTTTGTAGACCCACATTTGGCATCCTGTCCCGAAACTTCGTACTTTACCAAGATACATACAATGTAGTTTTGCAATACAATTTTCTTATGTTTGGTTTTCCATAATCTCAAATATCTATAAACAAAAATTATTTCCAATGATCAAATGATCTTACTATTTTGCTTAATGAAAAGTTTATTGTTTTTCCCTTATTTTATCTAATCTAGTTGAAGATCTACCATATAAACATAATTCATTTCTTTCATAAATCAAAATTTTTGATATACTACTAGTTTTTCCAATTGAAATGTAGAAATAACATTTATCAAGAATTCAATAATTTCAAAAGTATCTACAAGTTTTTTCTCATTAATGCAATTAAAAAGAATATTTCTTTTTCTAATGAATTCAATTTCATATATATATATATATATATATATATATATATATATATATATATATATATAATTCAATTTGACAATTGAACCCAATCAACATTGTAGTTCAATTCTTCATATTCATTTCCAATAAACACACACACACACACATAATTAAGTTATCAATGATAAAATCAAATACAGTCATAAACCATTATGTTTCCAAACAATAAAAATTTACAGTCAATATATATATACTTTGCTATGAAATAATCGATTCAGTCATTCTATTTTTCAGACAATAAGAAATACAATTAAATCATTTCCATTCATTACAGACTATAAATAGTACATACTGTCTTAATAGAGATGAATTGGGTGAGAGATAGACAGTCACAAAATATTCATATCTCTAAAAAGACATACTGGGTAAGGATGGTTTTCTCATACGATTTAGATAACTAGGTCATGCATCACATATAATAATTTTAGAGGAACCCAGTTGTTAAAAATAAAGTTATGGCTAACGCAACAGACTGGTTTAAGAATATGTAGAAGAGAATTCACAAAATAATATAAAGCTTGCATATGACAAATTCATTACAATCTACCATGAAGTTTTCTTTGTGTGTGTATATATATATATATATATAGAAACAAAACATTTCTTAAACAAAACTATAGCTAGTAACCTAATAACTTATAACAATATAGACAAATGATCATGTATTTAACAGACAAGAAAAGATTCAATCATACGAATAGATGAAATTAAGATTTAATAAGAACCTAGAAATTCGTTCCTTAATACAATTGAATGTCGGATTCCTATAGAAGCTCCCTTGATCTGATTTAATTTCCCTTTTGTGCCCAGAAAGCTTTTACAATTTTTATGATTTGAATGCAATTACAGAGAAAAAAATGATGATCCCCTCTTTTTGAGAATGCAAGATGTTAAATAGAAGTTTTTAGTGAGCAAGAAATGAATTGCAACTTTTTGTTTCCTCTTCCTCAATGTTTCAACTACCAGAACTTTTCTTTTTCCTCAAATAATGTTTTATTCTATTTCTAATTCTAAAAATAGTATTAAAATAATTCACATATTTATCACAATGTATCTATAAAACTAATAATAAAATAGAATACGATTATTCTCTAAATAAAATAAATTAAATAACTAAATCAATTATTCTATTTTCTAAACAATCAAGATATTAAATAAATAATCTAATTAAATTACCATTAACTAACTATGAGATATATAATTCAAATAAAATAATAATGCAATTTAAATTAAACTATTAAATCATTCAATATGCAACATGTGCAGCTACATGACACTACTTGAAGTGTGTGAGAGATATCCCTCCATCTTAACCCTGTTAGGGTGCTAATGTCCTTTACCTCAACCACCTCTTGTCTTCGACAACCTGCAACTCATAGTAAACTCTAATTTCCCGTTAATAGATTAGTAATCCAGATAACCGAAGCATAGTCGAAGAATTACTAACATGAATATTACATTTATTTCATTACATCTTTTCATATTAAAATATTCATAACGATTATTCATTTATCCGCATATAATTATTCATAAAATATTTTCATTTAAAGTAAACTCAGATGTATCAAAATTTGAGACGTGACACACAACCTCTAATGTGGACCACATGGGACTCTAAAATTCATATCAAATGTTCATTACACGTCATCCAACATACCTTCAGAACCACGAGTCATAATATTCTTGTGGGGAAAAATGCGGATCTCTGAACTACTGACTTTGTCATTGTGAAACACTATCAAACAAAGTGCCAATACTTAGGATCTTGTAGATGATTATCCGACGAACCTCAGACTCTACAAATCTGGAATTAGATACTCCTAATATATGTTTACAACACCTTCAAACTACAAATCGAAAGAACCAATAGTGGAGGAATGCAGACTGAAATACTCAGGCATTCATAGTTGAACATAACTAAACTCTGGTAATCCGGACTTAAGTAATTTACGGTGTAGCTTCCGGAGATTACTAGGACATGAGACTTGGAATATAACATCAATAAACAATTATATGTAACTTACCAGAACCGCATACCAAAGTCTGCATCTGTGGAGGAGTACTAATCAAATCTATGTCACTAACTCAGTAGGCTGCCAACACTTAGTCATTTTGACTAAGTCATTCTTTCTAGACCAAAAATACTATCTATAATTTGTCTCAGGACTTGTTCCCAATCATATCTGACTATTACCATCAATGACAACACCATATCATAATCATATCAGCCATGTCTCTTGACCATGTTTCCAACAATCTCCCCCTTTGACATTGATGGCAACGCTTAGTGAAAAATGTTCATACTGCTCCCCCTTACAATGTACACCCTATTTTTCTTCTAGCCCTTAGATATTTAGCTATTTTTCCTTGGTTCTTCTTCTCCCCCTTTGACATCAATGGCAAAGGTGTATGTACAAGTGACAAAATTGTATCAAAATTCCAAAACTGTTATACTTGGCCACATATGTACAAGAAAATTTGAATTACCTTATGGTTTTGCTGGGAGGATGTCTGAGTATAGTTTCTTCAACTATGTCACATCCTCATCCCACCTAACTTTTGCATTATCCAAAATCAATATGCATCCATTTATCTGTGACACTAGCTCTTCTGCCTTCTTTGTGGTAGTGGGGACTTCAGTTATTTGTTTGGTTTGCTCTGCAGTTGCTACTAGATTCTTGCTATTGATACAATTTTGAAGCTCACTATCTCCCTAAGTTGGCTCATTCTATGTTTGATGACCTTTCTTTGATTTTGCAATTTTTGAATAGTAGAGTGAACTGATTCTACTTTAGCTCATTGAGTTCCAATGGGATTCTTTACCAGATCATAGCTCCTAGATATCCTCATAATCTTATCTTCCAGCCCATTTATTTTCTCCTTTATGTCTTTTGTTGTAACCGGCCAAGTGAGACAATGTTGGTATATTTCACTAGCTTCCTTAATTGTCATTTGTAAATACTCTATACTTTTATCTAACAAGACTTTATCTTGAGAAGCTTTATTATTTAACTCTACTAACCTTTTAGTATCAATTTCTGCCCTTACTTTCTTTTCTGTAGCCTTTTCAAAGGACTCAAAATGTGTACTTACAGAGTTTATTAGCCTTTTGAATTGTTCATTGGGGGCTAGAGATGTGTCCTTCTGCAGTCTAGGAATTATCTTTTCTAAAGCATCAGATGCCTTACCAAGAAGTTCACTATCCTAAATATGAGATTTCAATATTTCTTCCTAAGCCTTAGCTTGGACAATTGTCCTTAATTTCAATTTCTATAGTGGGGACATGGAAGCTAGGTTAATTGGTCCTTGCAGCAACTCAAGTGTATCCAAAATCTGAGCTTCTTGCTACCTCTCCAAGAACTCTCTAACTGAATCAACTGGATCATGAGTAGCTGTAGCAGTGTCTATTACCATGTCATCAGACACTTCTTCGTCTTCAGTGTTCTCCAGAGGATCTTGATCCATGGTTTCTTACTCATTAGTTTTAAGTTTCGGAGGAGGACTATCCTTATCTTTTCCATGATCCTAATTCCCTTGATCAACAGTTTCATTTTGCTCTGGAGGGGCTTCAGTATTCTCAGGAGCTTTGTCCTCTTCTTGCTCCTTCATCTCTTCATTTTTCCTTGGGCTTACCTGAGGAGTTGTCTTTGTTTGGTTCAAGCCCTGATCTGAGCTAACTTCTGATAGAGAAGTATCATCACCAACATTTGGTTCTTCCTTGTCATGAATTGTTGGGATATTGATCTCGCTTAAGGCATTTACTTTTTTTGTGTCCTCTACCAACTTCTCTATGTCCCCAGACATCAAAATGTTGGTCCTTGTCAAGTTATGTTAAACCTTTTTCCAAGTATCTTGGTGACTTTTGTTTTCTCCTCAGTAGTTATATCTAGACACAACTCTATCAATGCATGTTCTCTTAACTCTAAGTCTTTTGCCATTGATGCCTCCTTTCTAGCAAACATAATGATGCCCAAGTTGTCTTGTAAATTTGTAATTACCTCAAGGAGAGCCTTATTAAACATCTCCAAAAATTTGACCACTATAGTTTCAATGATGTTTTTGTGACCTGCATCATTATACTCATCATATAGTTGTGCTATTGGCTGAAGATTTCCATGAGCTGTCATAGCATTCAACGTATCATCCAAGGTTATTGTGGCCTCTACTTCCTTAGACTCTATTTTCCTTAGCTTTTTCATTCTTTTGCCCTTATCGAAGGGCTTCTCCTGTTTACTCCCAGAGACTTCACTAGCCTTAGTCTTCATTTTCTTTACTTCTTCATCTAATTCAGTCTCCTCTTCATCTACTCCAACACTTACATGCATCCTTTTACCTTTAGTTTTCTTCCTTTTGTGCTCTTTTTCAATGTGTTTCTTTGCAGGTGCTTTCACACTCATTGAAGGAGTGGGATTAGAGGATTTGAATGTTGCTTTAGTAGAGGTTGAACCTCTGATTCTTCTCTTTGGTGCAGCAGGCTCCTCTTCTTTCTTCTTAAGCTCTTCCAGAGCCTTTTCTGGTTCATCTTGCTTCTTTTCTTCAGCTACCCTTGCTACTTCTACCTTTCCTCTTGTTTCTACAATATGTTCTTTAGTGAACCTCTTTCTCTGGACATATTATTCTACCATTTTTCTAGCCTTCTTTACAGATTCAGGCTTTCTCAATCCAACATGCACCTTGACTGAGATTTCCTCATAAGTGCCAAATCTTTCTTCTGTGGTATCCCTGGGTTTTCTCAACATAAGGTCAACTAAGCCAATTAATACCTCTTCAGTTACTTTATACCCCAAATGAGGGACCCACACTATCCTTGGCTCTACAGCTACTATTATACAATGATCTTTATTCACAATAAAACATATATCATTTTTGTATATTTCCATAATTGTCTTAGGTATTCTTTCCCTAGATTGTATGGCCTTCTGAAAGTGTTTGAAATAGCCCCATAGGGCTTCATTCTATGCATCATGACTGTGTAAGTTGTTCAAATGATTTCTAATTTATATGGCAACAAGTTTGTTATCAAACTAGATCATATTCTTCATTTTGGGCAATTCTTTCATAAAGTAGAAGAATAGGAAGATGATCAACGTACCATATTTGAAGGAATATTTAGACTCTTTTGTCTTCTTCATATTTTCCATCAACTGTTGCCAGAGCAACTCACAGAGGTCATAGTCAATGTTCTTCTTAACCATCTCATATGCAATGTGGATGGTGGTACCCAAGACAGAGTTCTCCCAGTTGGTAAAATATATTTTGTAACCGACCACCATTGATGCAAATCTCACTACATGGTATTCAATGGAGTTCACAGTTAATGCCCTTTTGTCAAACTAAGCACTGATTTCCTCCATTACAGTACTATTCTTCATAGCCTTCAGCATGGGCACATTTCCAGTTGAGTTCAATCTTGTTACAACCCTTATTGCTTCCTTTGTGATCATGAAGGGTTCTTCAAGCCACATTAATTCATTGTGAATCTTGCTAAGCACATACCGGACCCATCCGTCCTCTGCAAACATTGGGAAGTCTACATACTGTATGAATTTATTTTCTTCCAAGACCTTGTATTATTCCTTCAATTCAAAATCATCACCGCTCAGATGTTTCAGGTACAGATCTATAATTTGGCTATAACAATGTTCTTCTAGGGCAACATGAATATATGCCCTAATATCTTCTTCATGCATTACACCATATGATACTTCTGAAAATGAACTACTAGGGTCAACTTCCATTGATTTGAACAAGTGTTTCTTAAATTTTGGTTGGGGCGCCTTTCTTTGATATCTTTTACTTGTGGGGTTGACATGATTCCACAATAATTCAAACAATTTCATAGAGAAGTTTCAACTGTAAATACCTCTTTTCACCAGATTAAGGTTTCTTCACTCAGAGTCGCTGGAAAATACTGGAGTTGCTTAGGGTTTCACTTCTGATCTCTTTAGATACTTGAAAACTTGAATGCAAAGTGATTATTCATTTGAATGTGAACCTTTTACTCTTTAATTACCAAAACCTAATAATCATAAATGCCAAGTTCTGAAAAAGTTGTCAAACACTTCACTGTCAAACACAGTTGATGAAGATTGCTCTGCAATGCATCGCATTAGATCTT
Source organism: Cunninghamia lanceolata (assembly GCA_027924645.1). NCBI lineage: Eukaryota > Viridiplantae > Streptophyta > Pinopsida > Cupressales > Cupressaceae > Cunninghamia > Cunninghamia lanceolata. The sequence goes on from BSBN01001151.1 coordinate 1,602,683, forward strand.
TTTCTATCAGTAACTTCTTCAAAATATTCATCAAATAGCTCATTAACTCATATACTGTCCTGGATCTCAACACCAACTAGTTGGCTAGGGGATTAAGATTTTCAATAAGAGTTCCCCTTGAGCCAAAGCTCCCAATTTACTTCCTGGAGGAAGTATCTGCAGTAGAGGCTGGTGCAGATCCATCCTTGACCTCAATTACATCCTTCTTAATCTTGATTTTTCTCATTTCCTTATTTGTTTCTATCAGATCAACCTTGTTCTTTCCTTTATCTTCCCTCTGATCTATAGGATTATTTCTTTTTACATTCTTGCTTCTGTAGAATTTTGCAATGTGTCTAGGTTTATTGCAATTGTAGCAAACAACATTCCTCTGTCCTTAGTTCCTTCTATTGATTGGATTAATTCTTGATCTGAATTGGTTTGCCATATGCCCAAATCTATTGCAAGTAAAACATTTTCTAGTGAAAGATTATTCCTTTCATTGTTAAAACCATTCCTTATCAGACTTCTACATTAATTTTCTTTATGACTAATTCTCTTGCAATTGAAACACTGACCAGAAAATGATGGAACATTTTGATTCATTCTAATCGTACATTGATGATGCAGGAGCATCTAGTGGTGTAAGGGCAATCTTACATCACCCAAAAAGAATTTAATTCAAAATCATTGCAGTTGTTTTCATTTCTTTCCATAATTAGTGTTTCTGGTTCCATAATCTCCTAAATAATGATGTAGGACTTTCAATTTTCCAAACTGCTAAAAATAGTAAACTGTGAGTTTTGAAAAGTTTAACTGCCATTTCAGGAAAGTTTACATTTGGGCATGGATTGAAGTGAAAAGTTACAAAAAGATTCATAACTAAAATATAAGACCTTTGGCGAAGGAATCAGGCAAAGATCATTTGTGAGATGAAAGATATTAAAGTTTTTGTTTTCTGAAAAGCCCCTGAAAATTTTTGAAACAAGATATGAGGCACTAAAACATCCCATAATGTCCCAAAAAGTTGACAAAAATCTGTTTATGGATTTCTGGCATGATATTTCACATCGTGAGCTTTCTGGTGCTTAAAACAGTTCATCAATCAGACATCTGGATCAAAAGTTATGTTTCCCGAAAGTTGACCTACTTTTGGAGGGAGTTGCAAATTTCAAAATTTAGCTAGAGGCCGCCAAAAAGTGCTATTTATGACTATTTTGGGAACCCTAGGCAAAATTAGAGTTAAAGGGGAAAGTGTAGAGTCAAGAATAGGTGGGAAAACAAAAGCCCTAGCTAATTTGGGGTTATAGAAGGCAGAAGATTTCCAGAGCCTGGTGATGTGTAGCTGTAGTGTGTTGCAGCATGTGGAGGATTGATTCCTCTAATTGTAATTGAGCTTCTGTAATGTAATAAGTTGTCCAAATCAATAAAGAAATATTCTATTTTCTATGTGTCATTTCTTTTTTTGTGTGTTTTATGATTTTCCCCCTTCATCAATTGAGTAGCCATATGATCAAACTTATTGCAATTAAAACAATAGCCATTGAAATATGGGTACCTTTGAGCATTTGGTTGCCTGACTAGAGATCTTCTAGGTCTGTTTCTCTGATTCCAGAACTAGTTGTCTTTGTCTCTCTTCATCTCAGTGTTAACTTGTCCTGATTTAGAAATTTCTCCTCTTTCAAATCCCAAACCTTTCTTATCATCTAGATTTTTTTGACTATCAATCAACTCACCAAGCTTTGGAGAGCTTATTTTGAACATTTCTTTGTAACTATTACCTATTTCTAGATCATGTTTTAGAATCTAAACATCTTTTGCCAACTTTTCACATTCCTTATACTTGCCTTTCACAAATTGATTTAAATGTTCCTCAACATTTGCTTTCTCTTCAATCAGTATTGATAAACTATTTAGGGTTTCATTTGTTGCTTTCAATTGTTCACTTAGCTCTTTGTTCCTTTCCTTGGATTTCTTGACTTGCTCTCTTAGCTTCAGGATACATTCATTAGCTTCAGTAACATTCTCCTTTAGATCCCAGATATCTACTTCAGACTTATCAAGATCTTCAAGAATAATTTCCAATTCTTCATTGCTGACATATATGCACTCGTCAATTGTAACACTACCTGGATTAATTGCTTCTAGAGGAGTAGGAAATCTTCTGGTTGCCATGCATTCACTTTCCTAGATCTTCCTCAAGATGTTAGGATTCTTCCAAGGAACCTTGCTCTGATACCAATTGTTGAACACAAGGAATACTAAGAGGGGGGTGAATCAGAATTCTATAAAACCATTCCTTCACATGCTCTTTAATCCATTTACTAAATTCAGTAACATGAAAGCAGAACAAACATAAGAGAAGCAACCATAAAGTCAGAACACATAGACACCAAATTTTTATGTGGAAAACCCAAAAAGGGAAAAACCACAGTGAGTGTTAGCTCACAATATATTATAATATCAAAACCAGATTATAGAAAGGCTCACTGCAAAAGGCTTACTACCATAAAGAAAAGAAGATAAAGAAAGGGTGGCTCACTACCAAGAAAGAACGGTTATAAATGCATCTATTGAATGTTGGAATACAATTCCATTGATAGCTCAAAATACATTTTCAAAGATCTTCATAATGACAAACTCTATTTCTCTACTCTGCTCACATATATTCTGTTTTGTTGTCCTCTGCACTCTTACTGCACTTTTTGGATCACAAAATCAGTGTTAGATCACATACTCATGAACTCAATAAGTCACCACATAATTCAACATTGAAATCCATCAAGTATTTATATCCACAACAAGATGTAACTCAAAATTGGGTCGGCTTGCCAGAGTGAAATGTGTAAACAAAGAGTTATACTTAGTCGGCTTCACTTCTTTACATAGGAAGTTATGCAGACCAATGCAATCCTTCAAGAAACTTCATATAGGTGTGGACCTATTATATAACACTTAGAATGATGATCCAAATGATATATCTTTATCGTACATTGATCCAACTTGCAGGTCGACTTCATCCTTAAGTATACACTTAACCAAATCTACTATCATATCACAACTTCTAATGCGGACCACATGGGACTCTAAAATTCATATCAAACATTCATTACACATCATCCACCATACCTTTAGAACTATGAGTAATAATATTCTTATGGGGTAAAATGTGGATCTCTGAACAACTGACTCTGTCACTGTGAAACACTGCCAAACGAAGTGCCAATACTTAGGAGCTTGTAGATGATTATCCAATGAACCTCAGACTCTACAAATCTAGAATTAGATACTCCTAATATGTGTTTAAAACACCTTCAAACTGCAAATCAAAACAACCAATAGCGGAGGAATGCAGACCAAAATACTCAGGCATTCATAGCTAAACATAACTAAACTCTAGTAATCCAGACTTAAGTAATTCAAGGTGCAACTTTCAGAGATTACTAGGACATGAGACTTGGAATATAACATCATTAAACAATTATATACAACATACCAAAACTGCATAGCAGAGTCTGCATCTACTAAGGAGTACTAATCAAATCTCTGTCACTAACTCAGTAGGTTGCCAACACTTAGTCATTTTGACTAAGTCATTCTTTCTAGACCAAAAATACTGTCTACAATTTGGTGCAGGAGCACCAAGGCTCAATGTAGCCTGTACATAGCCTTTTTGGTTTGTCAATTTTGAGTTTGCAGCATGTGATTTTGTCTTTGGAGTTTTTCGAGTTTTCTGAAAATGCATTAGTGGGAGAAGCACTTTACTTGTGATCGGCCTTTTAGCCAAGTGAAATTCAAGTTAATGAATGTATGGTTGAAGGTGTTTGGCATTTGTTCAATGGTTGAACCGCGCCGTTGAACCTCTTCGTTGAACCCCGTGGTTGAACCTTGCCGTTGAACCTCTTCATTGAACCCTGCGGTTGAACCTTGCCGTTGAACCCCAACATTGAACCACGCAGTTGAACCTCGCGCCAACGTTCAATGGTTCATTGGAATCGTTGGTCACTTTGTTGATCGGTTGAACCCCGCAGTTGAACCTCGCAGTTGAACCTCGTGCCAAGGTTCAATGGTTCAACGGGTTCATGCATATAGGATGGTGGAGTTGAAATTGTTGGTCATTTTGTTGGAGGTTGAACCTTTTCATTGAACCTTGCGATTAAACCTCATTGTTGAAGTTCAATGGTTCAATAGTTCATCATTTTGGAATAGTGGGTATCGGCATGAGAAACATGATCGGTGAGCAAATAGAAAGCTACACCGATGGTTAAGGTCTAGCCGATAATTCTTATATCGGCGTATGAAGCATGTATCGAGGTGGCAAAGGAGATCGGCGTAGGATGCAAGGTGTTCACCGATGGAGGTAGGTCTGACCGATTGGGGTGATGAACCTCAAGGTCTCACCAATGGGGATGTGCGAATTAAGCTTTTCAGTGAGAGATGTGTATCAGCCAATGAAGTTTTAGACTTGCCGATAGTATATGGTCTTACAGATAGGAAAGAATATGTCAGAGAGACATCAGGGCAAGTCTGGCCGCCAGTCAAGAAAATGCAGAATTAAATCGGCAGTTAGAATACGAACCGTCTGGTAACTGAACCGTCCTGTAATGGACATGAGCAAGTATATATGATATAGCATTCTTTCTGTAGAGAGTTCAGTAGAAGAATCGAAGAAGGGAATTTTGACGTGAGAAGCATTTTTGATGTAAGAACAGTTTTTGAATAAAAATCAAATACAACAGTTCGATCAATCTGTGTATTTCTATTCTATTTTTAGTTTGTTATTCTGAAGTAGATTAGTCATTTCTTTTTCTGCAATTTTGTTTTCTTTTGCAAACCATGACTCTGCATTGATGTTCCTCGAGTTCCTCTGTACAGTATGGAGGTCATCAAGCAGAGCCATGCCTTTTGTTTGTTTTTCTTTTGTGGGGTGGTCAGATTATCGACTAGAGGCAATGCATGCTTGTTCTAGGCGAGCTCAGTAAGGAGTCCAGCTAGATAGACAAGTAGGAAAATAGACTTGCAGGGGTGGGAAATAGAGAGAAAGAAAGTGAGCATCAAGCAGTCTAGACCCTTGAACAGAGTGAGAAGGGTGGGCAACGGGCTCAGAAAGTTATGTGCCATTTAGGCAGTATCTTGGAAGCAGTGAGGACAAGGTATGTGTCCCACACCAAGTAGAGAAATAGAGTTTTCCATCTCTGCAAAAGAGTTGAGGAATTTAGCTGACATTTTTGTGTAGAAAGATGTCTGTTAGCACTTTGAATTGGTAGGGAGGCTATAGTTGTCAAATAGTCTTGTACACCTACAGGATGCTGAGCAGGCAGTCTAGAGTCCTCCTTATCAAATTGGTATCAGAGCAGTAAGATTTGGGTTATTCCTAGATAGGAATAGAAGAGATGTATGTCATCACCGAGTTCAAGTGAGTCTATTAGTTCATCCAAGAAAATGGTGACTAATGCAGAGTTAGCAAAGAAGGTTGAGGATCAAGAAGAGGAGAATAGACTCCTACAAGAAAGACTAGCAGAAATGGAGAGTAAGCTAGGTGTAATGTTGCAAAAGACTGAAGAAGTCAGCCAGAGAGTTAAATATTTTGAGGATAAGGAGAAAGGTGTCTATAGAAGATGAAGAGCCCACACCTGATCCTAAGTTGGAAGAAGAACCATTCTTGAAAGCTTTGAAAGCAATGAGTGGTAAAACATTGGAAGGAGTACCACTTTTCAGTGGGAAAATGGACCCATATTTGGTCATGGAATGGATAGAAGGACTTGAAAATCACTTTGAATGTGATGGTGTAAGCGAGGCACAGAAAATAAAGGTGGCCAAATCCAAACTCAGGGGAGCTGCCTTAACCTGGTGGAAATTTGTGCAGACTGAAAGAGCAAAAGAAGATAAGAAGCCCATAGCTACTTGGAAGGGAATGGTAGCCAAAATCAAAGAAGCATATATGCTAGAAGATTATGAAATACAGCTGCATAGGAAGAGATAGAATCTGAGATAGAAGGAATTAGATGTCAGTGCATACACTGAAGAATTCCAAAACCTATGCTTAAGGTCCAAAGTAATGGAGGATAAAAGCATAAAGGTAGCAAGGTACCTTAATGGTCTGAAGTGGAATATACAAGAAGAAATTAGTTTGTTGTGTCCTACAATAGTGCAAAAATGCTATCAGTTGGCACTAAAAGTGGAGGTAAAGAATAAGAGGAAACAAGACTCAAATAGCAGAGGAAGAGGAAGAGGCAGAGATAACAGAGGACACAAAGGAGGTTTTGGTGGAAGGAATGCTGACAATAGATCCCAAGTAGAATCCAAACTCATAGAGCAAAGTGGGGAGTCGAGTGGTAGAGGAAACCATAGAGGAAGAGGATCTAATAGAGGAAGGTCAGGAGGATCAGGCCGAGGATCCTATTTCACCAACATGAAGTGTTACAACTATGGCAATCTAGGTCATCCAGCGTATAGGTGTCTAGAAAAGGCCACATCCTCTTCTCAAGGAGGTGATAAGAGAAATCACTATGTCCAAGATAATGCATCCAGCAGCCAGTCACCTAAGGTCAGTCTGAACTCAGAAGATGGAGAGAACCTGATGATAAGGAGAACCTTGATGAAGGAACCAGTAAAGTCTAAACCAAGCCAGAGGAGGGCACTATTCAGAATCAAGTGCAAGATTTTGAATAAGGTATGTAAAATTATCATAGACTCAGGATCTACTGATAATATTATTTCTGATGAGGCAGTTAAGAAACTGAATTTGAAAAGAATTACTCATGCAAACCCATATAGAGTCACATGGTTGAATAAGGGTCAACATGTGGTAGTGAATGAACAAAGTTGGATAGAGTTTAGTATAGGTGGCTATAAGGATAAGGTATTATGTGATATACTACCCATGGATGCATGCCATCTCTTATTGGACAGACCATGGCAGTATGACCGAAAGGCAGTACATGATGGTGAGAAGAATGCCTATTCTTTTCAGAAGGATGGTGTCACCTATAAGATTCAGTCATTGGAGGATGAAGATGCAATTCAGACAAAGAGTCCTAATATCTTGGTTGTGAGTGGAAAAGAGTTTCTGAGTACTCTTAAGGAGGATGGTATTGGTTATGCCATCATAGTAAAACCAAAAGAAGGACAGTAGGATAAGGAGACAGAGATTCCCAAAGAGGTGTAGCCTATACTGGAGAAGTATAAAGGCATAATCAGTGATGGTACACCAGCCACATTGCCTCCACAGAGAGCAATAAGCCATCAAATAGACCTAATTCCAGGAGCATCTTTGCCAAATAAGGCACCTTACAAGATGACTCCAGATTAGCACAAAGAGATTTCCAGGCAAGTGCAGGAGTTGCTAGATCAAGGATTGATCAGGAAGAGTATTAGTCCTTGTGCAGTGCCCACAGTGTTGGCACCCAAGAAAGGAGGATCATGGAGATTGTGCACAGATGCCAGATCCATAAACAAGATAACTATAAGGTATAGATTCCCAATTCCCAGAATTGAAGATCTCATGGACTGTATTGGAAAAGCAAAGTATTTCACCAAGGTAGACCTGAAGAGTGGTTACCACCAAATAAGAATCAAGGAAGGTGACGAGTGGAAGACAACCTTCAAGACCACAGAAGGAATGTATGAATGGCTTGTTATGCCATTCAGTCTATCAAATGCACCTATTACCTTTATGAGACTCATGAATGAAGTCCTAAAGGATTACATTGGTAAATTTGTTGTTGTTTTTCTAGATGATATTCTAATTTTTAGTCAGACCAAGGAAGAACATCTAGAACATGTAAATATTGTTTTGCAAAAATTACATGATGAACAACTAACCATCAATCTGGAGAAGTGTGAATTCATGAAGCAGGAATTGGTATACCTTGGTTTTGTGGTGTCCCAAGGAGAATTGAAGATGGACAAGTCCAAAGTAGAAGCCATATTGAGCTAGCCTACTCCTAGAGCAGCCACAGAGGTGAGAAGTTTCCATGGCTTAGCCCAGTTTTATAAAAAGTTTGTCAAAAATTTCAATGGAATATGTGCACCCATGTTGGATACAATTAAGGGTGGAATGAAAGCAAAATTCAGATGGACACCAGCTACAGATAGAAGTTTTGAAAGGTTGAAGAAAGAGGTAGCAACCCAACCTATTTTGTTGTTGCCCAGTTTTGATAAGCTATTTACTATTGAATGTGATATAAGTAATATAGCTGTAGGAGTAGTGCTAAACCAGGAAAATAGACCTGTAGCCTTTTTCAGTGAGAGGCTGAATGAAGCAAAGAGTAAGTACTCTTCGTATGACTTAGAGTTGTATGCTCTAGTCCAAGCATTGAGGAAGTGGAGACATTATCTCCTGCCTAAAGAATTTGTTGTCTACACAGATAACCAAGCTCTGAGTTTTCTAAACTCACAAGATAAGTTTAGCAGCAGGCATATCAAATGGATGGAGTACCTACAATCTTATACTTTTACAATTAAGCATAAGAAGGGGCAGCTGAACAAAGTTGCAGATGCTTTGAGCAGAAGATTGCTCACAGTGTAGGAAGTTCAATTGAAGAGCATTGGGATTGAAGATTTCAAGAATCTTTACCAAGATGATGAAGATTTTGCTGAGGCATACAAGGTATGTCAAGATTTTGAGAATCACTTTCACAGTGAGTTTGCAGATTTCACCTTACAACAAGGATTGCTATTCAAAGGTGGACAATTATGTGTGCCAAGAGGATCTATGAGAGAAAATCTCATACTGGAGAAGCACAATGGCAGTATGAGTGGCCATTTTGGTCTAAACAAAACACTGGAGCTAGTCCAAAGGTTCTATTATTGGCCAAGGATGCACAGAGACATCAAAAGGTATGTAGAGCAGTGTATCATATGTCAGAAGGCCAAGGGAACCATTTCAAATGCAAGACTGTACCAACCCTTACCCATTCCTTCCAGGCCATGGGAATGTGTAAGCATGGACTTTGTAGTTGGTTTGCCTATGACTAAGACTGGTTATGATAGCATATATGTAGTTGTGGACAGGTTTAGCAAGATGAGTCATTTCATTCCCTATAAAGTGACTCATGATGCCAGTCATATAGCACATTTGTTTTTCAAAGAAGTTATCAGAATTCATGGACTACCAGTAAGTATTGTGTCTGACAGAGATGCTAAATTCATGGGGCATTTCTGGAAAACATTGTGGCAGAGATTGGGAATAAATTTGTCTTTCAGTTCAGCATATCACCCATAGATAGATGGTCAGACAGAGGTGGTAAACAGGACATTAGGCAACCTGTTAAGGTGTATAACCAAAGAATGTGGACAGAGTTGGGCTCTTGTCATTCATCAAGCAGAATCTGCCTATAATGATAGTGTGAATAGGACTACTGGTAAGAGTCCATTCGAAATAGTCTATGGAATGCATCCTAGAGGTGTATGTGAGCTCAGGAATATGGGAAACATGGAGAACAGAAGTGGACATGCAAAGGATTTTGCACAATCCATGAAAGAAGTGCATGAGCAGGTGAAGAAAACTTTGACAGAGAACACACAGAAGATCAAGGACAGAGTAGATGCCCACAGAAGGGATATTCAGTTTGAGGTTGGTGATCTAGTTATGGTACACTTGAACAAAGCCAGAATGCAGAAAGGAATGCCAACCAAACTGCAGATGAGGAGAATTGGTCCTTGCAGAATTCTGAACAAGTATGGAAATAATGCCTACAAAATTGAATTACCAGAAGACTTGGCAATCTCACCAGTGTTTAATGTCCAAGACCTGGTGCAATACAGGGGTCCTCAATCAGTAGCAAATGGATCCATTTTAGAGAAGGAACAGACAGTCAGAGATGTGACTTTGCCACTAAAACCCAAACTACAGGCAGAGAGAATACTAGATTCAAGAGTACAAAAGCAAACCAGACATGGTGTCTACATGGAGCATTTGGTCAAATGGAAGCAGTTGCCTGAAGCAGAAGCTACCTGGGTTGCAGAGTCAGAATTCAAAAAGAGGGGCATTGATTTTGCCTCATTGTCACCAGAGGTGACCTAGCTTCTTTCCGCACAGGGGGAGTATGGTGCAGGAGCACCAAGGCTCAATGCAGCCTATACATAGCCTTTTTGGTTTGTCAATTTTGAGTTTGCAGCATGTGATTTTGTCTTTGGAGTTTTTCAAGTTTTCTAAAAATGCATCGGCAAGAGAAGCACTTTACTTGTGATTGGCCTTTAGCCAAGTGAAATTCAAGTTAATGAATGTATGGTTGAAGGTGTTCGGCATTTGTTCAATGGTTGAACCACGCTGTTGAACCTCTTCGTTGAACCCCGCAGTTGAACCTTGCCGTTGAACCTCTTCATTGAACCTCGTGGTTGAACCTTGCCATTGAACCTCAACGTTGAACCCCACGGTTGAACCTCGCGCCAAGGTTCAATGGTTCATTGGAATCGTTGGTCACTTTGTTGATCAGTTGAACCCCGCAATTGAACCTCGCAGTTGAACCTCGCACCAAGGTTCAATGGTTTAACGGGTTCATGCACATAGGATGGTGGAGTTGAAATCATTGGTCATTCTGTTGGAGGTTGAACTTCTTCGTTGAACCTTGTGATTGAACCTCGCTATTGAAGTTCAATGGTTCAACAGTTCATCATTTTGGAATAGTGGGTATTGGCATGAGAAGCATGATCGGTGAGCGAATAGAAAGCTACACCGATGGTTAAGGTCTAGCCAATAATTCTTATATTGGCGTATGAAGTATGTATCGGGGTGACAAAGGAGATTGGCGTAGGATGCAAGGTGTTCACCGACGGAGGTAGGTCTGACCGATCGGGGTGATGAACCTCAAGGTCTCACCGATGGGGATGTGCGAATTAAGCTTTTCGGTGAGAGATGTGTATCGGCCAATGAAGTTTTAGACTTGCTGATAGTATATGGTCTTACCAATAGGAAAGAATATGTCAGAGAGGCATCAGGGTAAGTCTGGCCGCCAGTCAAGAAAATGCAGAATTAAACCGGTAGTTAGAATACGAACCGTCTGGTAACTGAACCGTCTTGTAATGAACATGAGCAAGTATATATGATATAGCATTCTTTCTGTAGAGAGTTCAGCAGAAGAATTGAAGAAGGGAATTTTGATGTGAGAGGCATTTTCGATGTAAGAACAGTTTTTGAATAAAAATCAAATACAGCAGTTCGATCAATCTGTGTATTTCTATTCTGTTTTCAGTTTGTTATTCTGAAGTAGATTAGTCATTTCTTTTTCTGCAATTTTGTTTTCTTTTGCAAACCATGACTCTGCATTGATGTTCCTTGAGTTCCTTTGTATAGTATGGAGGTCATCAAGCAGAGCCATGCCTTTTGTTTGTTTTTCTTTTGTGGGGTGGTCGGATTGTTGACTAGAGCCAATGCATGCTTGTTCTAGGCGAGCTCAGTAAGGAGTCCGGCTAGATAGACAAGTAGGAAAATAGACTTGTAGGGGTGGGAAATAGAGAGAAAGAAAGTGAGCATCAAGTAGTCCAGACCCTTGAACAGAGTGAGAAGGGTGGGCAACGGGCTCAGAAAGTTATGTGCCATTTAGGCAGTATCTTGGAAGCAGTGAGGACAAGGTATGTGTCCCACACCAAGTAGAGAAATAGAGTTTTCCATCTCTGCATAAGAGTTGAGGAATTTAGCTAACATTTTTGTGCATAAAGATGTCTGTTAGCACTTTGAATTGGTAGGGAGGCTAGAGTTGTCAAATAGTCTTGTACACCTACAGGATGCTGAGCAGGTAGTCTAGAGTCCTCCTTATCACAATTTGTCTCAAGACTTGTTCCCAATCATATCTGACTGTTTCCATCAATGACAACACCATATCACAATCATATCAGTAGTGTCTCTTGACCATGTTGCAAACAAGGACCTCTTTACATTATCGCGGAGGTAAATGGGAAACCTGTTAAAGGTTTCTTCATTGATCTTGTATGCTTAATCAATGTTATTACTAAGAAATTTCTATACATTTATGAATTGTATAAAGACATTTACGATAAATATAATATCTTTATGTGATGCCATGATGGGATGTCTTGGCCTAACTTGGGGTCGATTACCCTTTATGTCCAAGTGGGACCCAAAAACTTGGACATTCCTTTTTTTATCAATCCTGCTTCGGATCGCTTCTACTTGAAGTTGGGCCAGCAATGGCTAACTTCTATGAAAGTTGTCCTCTATGTGGTTCATTGATGCTTGAAAATTCCCTTTGATGGTATCATGCATACAATGCATCATAGCAGATTAACACCATTATTCATTCATAGAAATTTCTCTCTTGACTACTTTTGGCCAGCTCCGATTGAGCCACTTCAACCTCACAATGACTTTTTGTTTATTCCATATATCATAAGTTTAAGGTGAGTCAAATAGCATAGTTGTTTGCTGGCCCTTCTTCCTCATCTTCTACAGCTACTACCCCTTTGGTATCTTTGTCCTAGAGGCTTGTCCTTGGAGGCTACTCTAGTTCCTCCCACTGCCCTTCTAGTAGTGCAAGGAAAGTAGCCAACACAAAGCACACCTTCCCATTGTCACACTCCTAGAATATACTCTATGGTCCCACTTTTGGTTTCTTATACGAGATCTTAAGATCCACCTAGAATACAACCTTGGGTGTCATGCATCTCTATGGCTCATTAGTCTCCATTGGCTAGTTTTGTTCCTCCTACCACCTTCGCAGCATGGGGAAACCAGTTGATACTGAGTGCTCATCTTCCCCATCCTCTTATAGCTCCCCAAACTTTGGTGGCTACTTTTGTTTCTCCTACCTTTGTAAAGGAAAGGGGAAAGCAACCCATGTTATGGGATTCCTCCCCTTCTCCTGTTGTCTCCCAAAATTTAGAGGTTCTTTTTGTCTCCCCACATATCCCTATGATAATGGATGATCTAGAACTCATGTTGGAAGACCCCCCAGCTCCTTCAATAGAGTCCATGGCCCACACTAAAAAGAATTAGCTTATGAGAGATAGTCAGCATCATCATCGCGTTGTGGCTCATGCACATGTTGCTAATGCACAATCACTTATTGAGCATCCTTCTCATCTGCAGCCACCTATTGAGCATTCTTCTCATTTGCAACCGCCTTCTATTCCTATCACTTTTTTGGCCTCTTAGCCCTATACTTCTCATCTTGTGTCCATTTTATCCCTGACGCCTCCTTCTCTTGCATAGTCAGACTCAGACGAATGCCACCCCCAAGGGTACATGTAGTCTTGGCTCCTTCCATAGAGGATCCCATCCTTCCATCTATTCTTGATATCCCACCCTTTCTCGCACCCTTGGACCTACCCAATGTTAGTGTCATTCCTAACACCACTCTCACTATTCTTGGGCCTTTTCAACACACCCACCATGCCAACTTCCCTGATGTCCTCCACCATGCTACCATTGATATAGATATTGGCTCCTTCCATGGAGGATCCCATCCTTCCATCTATTCTTGATATCCCACCCTTTCTTGCACCCTTGGACCTGCCCAATGTTAGTATCATTCCTAACACCACTCTCACTATTCTTGGGCCTTTTCAATGCACCTACCATGTCATCTTCCCTGATGTCCTCCACCCTGCTACCGCCAACATAGATATCCCCCGCCCACAACTGAAGTGGAAACCAAAGCATTACCCCACCCCATCATTCTACAAGCCCAAGTGCATGTCACCTTCCCCACCACCTCTTATCCCTTCTTCATCATATTTTCCATCTATGGAGGATGTCCCTCTACCTATGACTCATAGTGTTGACCATGTGGCTAATAGCATTGATGGACTGTAGTTAGTATATTATGTTGATAGTTATAGTGACTCTCCTGATTACTCTCATAAATAATGAATCATTAAGTCCATCCTAGATGTCTCCTCATTGTGTGCAATTTTCACACAATCACTAACAAGTGTTGTTCCTAGTGCTCCTAAAGATCTTGATCCTGCTAATGATCCCCCACACTTGGTGCCATAAGAGTCTACTAGTACTACTCTTGTTGTGGTCCCATTTTTAGTTGTTCCTCTATCCCCCTATGCTTATCAAGATTGGGACCAGGATGATTTGATGATGCTTGATCCTTAAGGGCAGTACCTTTATTTCATCTATTTTTGTGTGGGTTTGCCTATTTGATTGTGATTTTTCCCCTGTGAATATATTTTATGTTGTTAGTTCTTCCTCAAGGACCCATGATGCTTTTGTAGACACGTGGATACAAGAGGAACAATTGTTGTAATATTCTTCTATTTGTCCCTAATTTTTCTCTATGTCATCTTTTTATTGATTATTGTGACATTTTGGGGATGATTCAAAGCATTGGAAGATTTAGCTTCCTTCCATGTTGACCCTAAATTTTTATTTTTATGTCTTTTTGTGACCTTTCTTCCTTTGTGCTCGTAATTTTATACATTGCTTGGGGATTGATGACAATTCATTGATTTGTCACTTCTTGATTACCCTTCCCTATGCATACTAACCCCAAAGAACGTAGATCCCTTAATGTTTTTGGTGTTGTTCCTTCCTTTTATGTGGCAATTGATAGTGTTTCTCAGTGTCATGCCTGTAGCATTGCCCTTATTGTCTCTTTTTTAGGGCAACCCTCTTTTACATTTTCAAGAAATGACCTTGAGAACATATCTATTTATATATGTTTTTTTAAGATCTATTCCCCATCTATCCCTTAAAATTAATTGCCTATTGATGCTTTATGCAATTATTTTAAGGTGCAGGCATAATTTCATGCTTCACACCTTTTTGCACACACCATGTGGATGATTCACTCTTGGTAGTGTTTGCTCTAGCAACATTTTATAGCTTGTGGTCCTAAGTAGATGCACATACTTGGCCTGACCATGCTTTTTAGCTACTCCTTTGGCACTTGTTGTGAGTCACCTAACAATGTAGTTTGTTAGTCCTAGTGGCCAATAAGAGTTTAGTATGGTTCCTATCTCTCATAGTGTGCTAGCCCTAGAACCATACTTGGCATCCTTCTAGCTCTCGTAGTGTGCTATAAATATTCCTTTGCCTTGTTTTTTTTTCATTTCTTGTGTGTGTGGTGTGTTGGTTTGTTTTAGATAGTAGTACATGGTGTATTAGATTATATTATTTTCTAAATAGTGATGTTTGGGCAAACCATATTCAATCTAATCATGTTAGGATGTTTTGTATATATGTGGTTCTAACATTGCCTCTTGTGCAGGTTTATTGTCTAATACTATGGTTTATAGGTTCTTATCCTAGGGGCTTCATACCTCTACTCAAAAAATCCTCTACATCCTCTACAATATCCTTTTTGGAGGTATACATGTTATGTTATTTTTCTTTCTACTTTAGCTTAGATATGCATGTAGTGTCATATTGTTACATCCCTAACTTTGATTATGTTTTACTTTTTACTTTTTAAGTAATTAGTAGATGATTACGCATGATTCAATGATTTGATATTTAGTAAAAATGTCAGGAAAAATCAATGTTCTCAAGAGTTATGTTTATTTGATTATAATTGACATGTGTTTATATGTTGTCAAGATGTTATGATTTCATAAGGATTATGAAATGATTATTGATACACTAATCACGGGTTGGTGATTGCAAGTTGTATTTAGGAAATAGGATTCTACCCCTCTGAGAAATGGAGGGAGAGCATCAACAAAGAGAAGAGAATAGATATAATGAAAAGAATAGTTTGTCGCCATCTTAAGTCTTGTGTTGGTGCAAATTGGTGAACTTAGTTCAGTCGGATAAGTGATACTTGACCCTTTTGGTCTAAGTTTATTTCTCAACTTGATGAGTTGTCGATGTCATTTAGATTCTTTTTAATGTCTGTTAATATCAACCTAGCTATTTTGGGGAAATTGACGTCATCAACGTTGAATTTTAGTCATTTTTTGACTAATGTGACTTTTTGACGAAAATGTCATTCTTTGCGTCGTAAACAAAATTACGTTTGCATCTACAATGACGTAATTGGAAGAAATTGTTAGTATGTTCTTGTTAATTTTTAATGTCGAATTTCATAATTTGTCTAAACGAAATCGACGTGATTCTCTTTTATACGTGAAGGGGAGTTGTACTCGACCAAATCACGTATTGTGCATAAGCTTACATCACATTATTATAAACTTTTTTCTTATTAATATTTATGTTTATTTTAGATTATTATATTATGTAAATATTTAGAATGGTTGGTGTAAGGTTGCTAGTGGTTTTATGTGATAACAACCTTCATTTATGATAAAGAATACTTTCATAACCATTTGATAACATTGAATGTTATTAGAGAGTCATTGTTTATTTTAGAGAAGTGGTATTGAATACCCATGTCCCCCTCTCATTGCATGCTTAAGCTAAGAGCATTTGAAGCCATGTAATATGGAGAAACCATGACTTTATAGTGAAATCTTTTAACAACTTTGAGTTCAGTTACCTACGGCTAGGGGGGAAGTGTTCTAACGATTGAAGTGGACTCTTGATGAAAGATATCTTCACCAGTCGGGAGGGACATATCTTTTTAAAACCTGATAGAGTCAACATAGAAGGACATTATTCTTCTTAGGAGAGAAGAAGCTGGTCATGGTAGGAGGAGATAGAACACACCCAAGCCAATGTGAAAGTAATAGCGAATTTGATAGGGCATCATCTATCACAATTTGTGTATCTTCAAGTTGCACTTGTGAGGTATGCAGGTAAGAGCCAACTTCCTTCCTTATCTATCCTACTCATTTTAGATGGAGTGAAACATATTTGACATCTATAGTACATTATTGTAAGAGAATGTAGGCTATCTAATAAGAAATAGTCGATAATATTTATAATTTCTCTCTAGACACCTATTGCTAGAAGTGCATGCAGTATTTATAGTTTAACAGAAAGGTCTGTAGCTAAGAAATAGTAGCAAATAAGATTATTTTTGCATATTTTATATGTTAAGTTTAATAAAAGAGCTTGTAAATATCTATATGTGGTCATATGACAAGTTTAGGTAGAAACATTAAGATTGCATAAGTTGTGAACCTTCTTCGTATGCAATCTATATAAATTCTCATACTGTATATGTTTTTTTGATACTAAGTAGGCAGTTTATAAATATGTCATATATTCTTTTCAATATGTAGGTTCATTGTAGAATAGTACAATTAAAACAATGTAGAATTTGCATGTCTTGAAAACTTTGGAAATAGCATTCTTATAATTATAAAGAACACTTTGGTTCTAAATAATAAGTGTAATCTTTATGAATATACTTTTCTTTTAAGGGTACATCAGGAGAGATGTTTTCGTACAACAAGTTTAGATGAAAACACTTGTATATTTTCAAATTGACATAACTTATTTGTAAAAGAGATAGAGAAACCTTGGGTTTTGTTCTTAAGAGGATAGCATCATGAATTAGACTATCATCTTTTTGGAATCAAACCAAACTTAGTTGAGGTTTAAACTCATTTTGAACCTTTGGTTTAGATATAACTGAGTTGATACTTGTAAATTAACTAACCAAGGTTTGAAAGATTTAAACAACCAAGTAGTTAGAAGGAGACTAGAGATCAATCTTTCTCTTGGGATATTATTATTATTATTCTTTTCAAAACAAGTTTATTTCTTTTCCATCGTGTTGAAATGCAGAAGATAAAACCCTAAGTTTAGATATAACTATGGTTTAGAGATGAGAAACTCCTGAGTCCCAAAGTTACAATATACTATTAATAGTTTGAGAAGAAGAACTATGTTTATCTTGGAGATGTATTATTGTATTTAGTAGCATCTTTTGTACTCCATTAAGGTACCAATTTGACCAACTTTATGATAGTCCATAAAGGACCGGTGGTTGATAAAACCATGTCACACGATCACATCTACTTAGCCATGATTTGGTAAGTATTCTAAATGAAAGTTGAATAACTTGGATAAACTTTGAAGTTCTAGACAAAACTATATCTCTATGACAATACTAGACTCTAGAACCAAGAAGAGATTTAAATCTTGAAACAAGGAATAGAATGCCAAGGAGTCATAGATTCCATGTTGCAGTTGCAACAAGAGGTTCTTTTCGAAAGACTAACACCTAGAATGTTGATAACTAGATTAAGAACCCACACTTTCAAGGAAAAATACTAATTAAGTCTTAAGTAATATCTATGTTGAAGAGTAATTTGGGAGACATAATTGACTACTCCTATGTTTCAAGTCTGAAACTATTTAAACCAACTCAAGGGTATAGGCATATTAGGGGATGGGAAATTTTCATAAAAGACAAAATTAACCCAATGTGGGGTATTCCTGATATAATCTTTTCTAAGTTGGGTATGTTGGGAGATTCAAATCTCAACTCCATGTGATTGCTTTACTTAAGATTATTGATATAGGTTTACTGACATGTATTTGAAGGATGAATATACATACGAATCCATAACCTGTCATAATGGAAAGTCAGTAGACTTAAGTAAACTAGAAGGTTGAAGGTATTATGTTATCTTTACGACTCAAACCTTATTTGGGTTGATATAATGAACTTAGTCAAGGACTAGTTCTAAAAAGTGTAAGTGTTCATTAAGATGTTGTATGGATGCGGCTATACCTCACTTTCTATGTTTATACATGCTAAGTGAAATGTGTGGACAAAGAATGCCAAGAGGTCTAGGGAAGACTAGATGTATTTATTCTTTTGTTTTGTTATAATTATATTAATATCTTTGGAAAATAAGGATGTTTGATATTCCCGTGTATTGGGTTAGAGAAGTTAAACCCTAGTATTAAAACAAGGAGGATTTAGGAAAGTTATAACTCTTATGTTGGATATGACATTGTTTATATATATATATATATATATATATATATATATATATATATATATATATATATATATATATATATATATATATATATATATATATATATATATATATATATATATATATATATATAAATATATATATATATATATATATATATATATAAATATATATATATATATATATATATATATATTTATATATATATATATTTATATATATTTGTTGATAGTAAAAGGTCAAGAAAACCATAGAGCAAGATATGAAGAGTCTTAGTAGTACTTTATCAAATTTAAGTGATTCTATGATAGAGTCAAAACTTGTTATAATGCACTGGCAAAATGTTTGATATTTAAGTCAGAGAGTAGAGTGATAGAAGGTCATAGACCCTAGAAATTTGCAAGTATGCAAAGAGGAAATCTCTGAAAGGTTAGAATTACCTAAACTTATATATATTACATATATATATTCTAGGTTAAGGATTAGTTCTAAGTCAAATTGACTAGAATGGATTTATAGTACAAACAAATTTATGTCTAGAGATACTAAGTGATAAAAAACAAACTGTAGGATGAGATAGTCTCCAAGTTGAGTGAGAGTTGTGTGGACACATGACTACATTCATTGCGAATGTCTTTTTATATTGAATGTTTGGCCAAAGTAATGCATCTGTCTCTGCATGCATTAGTTGGTTCATTGTGGTCCATATTTGCATAACCATCCAGTAGTGTCATACTTAGTTAGAAGGAGTTTATAGTTGCATGACTTTGTTGGGTATGTAGGACACAACACTAGAGACTCAGATGGCAAACTAGTGGTTCCTTATATCTATACTCATTGTGAAGGGTAGGGCCACTTCCAGGAAGGAAGGTGAGTGGGGGACTGTCAGTCTGTGGTTGGAGGTAAAGCACTCGAATGAT
This sequence comes from Cunninghamia lanceolata, assembly GCA_027924645.1. Lineage (NCBI taxonomy): Eukaryota > Viridiplantae > Streptophyta > Pinopsida > Cupressales > Cupressaceae > Cunninghamia > Cunninghamia lanceolata. The sequence continues at coordinate 1,622,350 of BSBN01001151.1, forward strand.
GCTCTCCCTCTATAGCAAATGACTCACTGAGACTGGTGAAGACAGATGTCAATATTCCAGATGCATTATACTCCATGTTACGACTTATGATAGTCAAATTTATGAGGTAAAACTATTCTTTATGCCAAGTGAAGTTTAAGTATTGTAATTGGATAGTGAAAGGATTTCACTATGATTCTATCTTCGATTATGTTATGAATTCAAGGTTGAAATTATATAGAAAGTTTTACTTTATTTCTTGTGATTATGCAAATGATATCTAATTAAAAAAACAATTATTCTCATGTTTACCAATTTTATTTAGTTCTTGTAAATTTTTGAGTTACTTCAAGAGATATGAGATGGCATGTTACATATGGTATTAGAGCTAATCGGGTTCAACACATGGACCTATGAGCTCATTACGAGAAAACTCGTTAAACATTCAGTAGATTGGCTAATGTTTGAAACTAGTTTTATGCTAGAATGGCATGGAGAATAACCAAGAAAATTTTTAGGAAGACTATTTCCCAACACTTACCCAAGTCAGTGGTTAAGATATAACCTATTGAGGAGTTAAAACTCTAAGAGCATATTAACAATGCTCAAAGTGAATAGCGGTAAGATTTTGAGACTTTGACTAGAAAGGTGAAACCTTGGTCAATTGCTAATTAGACTAAGATCTTAGGTAGAGAAGTGTCTTTAAGAAGCCACAATCAAAACCATGGTTCAAATACGAGGGCCTATAAGCCTATTGTGTCAGACTCAAAATTATTAAGGACAAGTGAAGCTAGGTAAAGCTAAGTGTTCCTATTTTTCAAGAACGTAGGGATGGTAGATCTAGAAATATTCAACCAGAAGTAGAAGCAACTGAGTGTTGAAGATCCTCGAATTATATCAAAGATATGTAGATAAGAAGGGTTCTTATCTAATTTCTAGATGGCTTGGAATGGGCCAAGTGGAATAAAAGGATCATTAAGGGTGAGTAGTTTTATGTTGGTATAGAAAGCCTAGAAAATTTGTATAGAACTTGTAGATGCATTTGTTTTCTAAGATTCATGAGAAAACCAATTGGCAAATGCAACGAAGTGTGCATTAGAAGAAACAAATAAGAGTTTCCTAGAACCTGCATGAAGTTTGCAAGATAATTCATAACAGTTGTAAGGAGAAGATATTAGTTATTCTCATTGCATTTTGGTCAAATGATTGAGAACTATGTACTTTGCCTCTTGGTTGAGCTAGAAAGTACAAATGCAATGGTGAGTGTAATCATCACCATGATATTTAGTCAAGTTGTTTAAAGTTTTGAACAAGTAACCTATTCAGTGAGGTAGGGAATAAAGTTTTGTTAATCAGAATGAAGGGAAGAAGTTTGTGTTCCAATTGTAATCCCTATGTGTTGTTATAACACCATCTAATAATATCATCTAAGTGATGAATGATAGATAATCTAGGAAATAGGAGTGGATGTGTTATAACCTTTTGATTTGCAAAATTTTTGAGCAAGATGAAAGTCTTAAGGGGCTTATTTATTTACTGTGCTTGTAGCATGATTATTAACCCACTGTAAGTTTTTGGAAAATCCAAGTGCAATGCAACAATTTACTCCCTTGTTAGTGACTCGATTAGTCATGAAGTGCATAGTAAGTGTTCCTCTGAATTTTGACACTTCTTTGGATTTTTGGTAAAATCCCTTTTAATATTTCCAAAGATTATTATTGCTTTAATTCCTTTATTTTGGGATAGTTTAGCCACCAAATTTTGAAAATCATTTATTTTATGACCAGTTGGTCAAAATTTGATTTATTATCAAAATTGAGCTCATTCTTTTGATTTATTGTTGAAAATGAAATTTCTTATACTTTGATATTGATTCAATTTATTGTAGTGGCTATACTAGAACGTTTTGGGTGTTCATTATGGTTATGCAATGTTTACCTCTATCATGTCCTAGATGGGCCTCTGATGGATTGTGTAGGGGAGTAAATTGTAGAGAATGCACTTTGTATGTCTCTAAACCTATAGAATTAAGAAACCTTGTGTGGAAGGAAATTCATTCCAAACCATGATTGGGTCACCCATCAGTAACTAAAATCCTACTCAATGTGAAATCTCTTTATTACTAGAAAGGAATAAAGAGTGATACTACAAGATTTGTGGCAAGTTACCTAGAATACCAGAGAGTCAAGGATGATTATAAGAATCATGTAGGAATTTTGTATAAGTATGATATTCTAAGAGTGGAAGTGGCAGATCATTAGCATGAACTTTGTGCAAGGTCTTCCTATGTTTAGAAACATGCATAATGTTATTCTAATAGTTGTAGATAGATTGACCAAGGCAGCTCACTTTATACCTAGGAATCTCAAGGATGGAGTACCAGCTTTAGTTTGTAAGTTTGTGCAATCACTGTTTAGATTATGTAGAGTTCCTGAGAAGGTTATCTTAAATAGAGTATGATGCCAAGGTTTTGGTAAGCTTTGTCTTCAGCGCTAGGAACTCAACTTAATATAACTCAGCTTATCACTCTAAGACAGATGGTCAGATAGAGAGGGTAACTCAAACTTTAGAAGATTTCTTGTGAATGTATTGCATGGTATAGCAATACAAGTGGAAAGAGTATCTACTTCTTATGGAGTTTGTATATAACAACTTCTATAATTTTTCTATCAAGATGACTCCATTTGAAACATTGGACTGGAGAAGATGTCAAACTCCTATAAGCTAGGTAAGCTAGAAGATAGGATTAACATTCATCCAGAAATGTTGTCAGAAATGGATGAATAAATTAAGCTGATCAGAAAGGATTGGCAGAAGCAATTGATAGGCAGCATATACCAAGTAAATTCTCAGTTTGAGTAAAAGTTCTTTTAAGGGTCAAACCCCAAAAAAGTTTCATAAAGTTTAGAAACTATTCCAAACCAATCCCTAGATATGAAGGACTCTTCAAAGTTCTAGAAGTTATGAATTTAGTTGATTATATAATCATTTTATTACCAACTTTTGCCACAAGGCATAATGCTTTTTATGATTTATATTTGAAAAAATATATAATAGATGACAATTATATTCTTAGAATGTTTTACAAGAACAGGACCCAAGAGTGGTCATGATCGAGCTTTTTAAATGTTCGAAGATCACAAGCTTTGCTTCTAAAACAAAGAGATTACTCATTGCAAGGTCTGGTGGGACAACATGCAGAGGGTAATAAGACATGGAAAGTTTACCATGATTTTATAGCAAAGTTTTTCTCAATTGTTTACGCTTTTGTAGGTTAAACAAAATTTTATCTTATTAAGGTTTTGGATACATTGGATCATCGAGGATGATGAATCTTATGGGGGAAGATATGTTACATCCCTAACTTTGACTATGTTTTACTTTTTACTTTTGAAGTAATTAATAGATGATTACACATGAATCAATGATTTGATGTTTAGTAAAAATGTCAGGAAAAATCAATGTTATCAAGAGTTATGTTTATTTGATTATAATTGACTTGTGTTTATATGCTATCAAGATGTTAAGATTTCATAAGGATTATGAAATGATTATTGATACACTAATCATGGGTTGGTGATTGCAAGTTGTATTTAGGAAACAAGATTCTACCCCTCTGAGAAAGGTAGGGAGAGCATCATCGGAGAGAAGGGAATAGATATGAGGAAAAGAACAGGTTGTCTCCATCTTAAGTCTTGTGTTGGTGCATATTGGTGAACCTAGTTGGGTCGGGTAAGTGATACTCGACCCTTTTTGTCTAAGTTTATTTCTCAACTTGATGAGTTGTCAATGTTGTTTAGAATCTTTTTAATGTCTTTTAATGTCAACCTAGTTGTTTTGGGGAAATCAATGTTGTCAATGTTGAACGTTAGTAATTTTTCAACTAACATGACTTTTTAATGAAAATGTCATTCTTTGCATCGTAAACAAGATTATGTTTGTGTTTGCAATGACGCAATTGGAAGAAATTATTAGTATGTTCTTGTTAATTTTTTAATGTCGAATTTCATAATTCGTCTAAACAAAATCAACGTGATTCTCTTTTATACGTGAAGGGGAGTTGTATTTGACCTAATCACGTATTGTGTGTAAGTTTATGTCACATTATTATAAACCTTTTTCTTATTAATATTTATGTTTTTTTAGACTATTATATTATGTAAATATTCAGAATGATCAGTGCAAGGTTGCTAGTGGTTTTATGTGATAACAACCTTCATTTATGATGAAGCTCATACTTTCATAACCATTTGATAGCATTGAATGTTATTAGAGAGTCGTTTATTTTAGAGAAGTGGTATTGAATACCCACATCCCCCTCTCGTTGCATGCTCAAGCTAAGAGCATTTGAAGGCATGTAATATGGAGAAATCGAGACTTTATAGTGGAATCTTTTAACAACATTGAGTTCAGTTACCCGTGGCTGGGGGGAAGTGTTCTAACGAATGAAGTGGAGTCTTAATGAAAGATATCTTCACCAGTCAGGAAAGACATATCTTTTTAAAACCTGATAGAGTTGACAGAGAAGATGGACATTGCTCTTCTTAGGAGAGAAGAATCCGGTCATCATAGGAGGAGATAGAACACACTCAAGCCGGCATGAAAGTAATAGCAAATTTGATAGGGCATTGTCTATCACATTTTGTGTATATTCAAGTTGCATTTGTGAGGCATTCAGGTAAGAGTCGACTTCGTTCCTTATCTATCCTACTCATTTTAGATGTAGTGAAACATATTTGACATCTACATTACATTATTGTAAGAGAACGTAGGCTATCTAAGAAGAAATAGTTGATAATATTTATAAGTTCTCTCTAGAGACCTATTGCTGGAAGTGCATGCAGTATTTATAGTTTAACAGAAAGGTTTGTAGCTGAGAAATAGTAGAAAATAAGATTATTTTTACATAATTTATATGCTAAGTTTAATCAGAGAGCTTGTAAATATGTGTGTGTGTGTGTGTGTGTGTGTGTGTGTGTGTGTGTGTGTGTGTGTGTGATAAGTTTAGGTAGAGATATTAAGAGTGCATAAGTTGTGAAGCTTCTTCATATGCAATCTATATAAATGCTCAGACTATATATGTTTCTTTGATACTGAGTAGGCAGTTTATAAATGTCATATATTCCTTTCAAGACGTAGGTTCATTGTAGAATAGTATAGTTAACACAATGTAGAATTTGCATGTCTTGAATACTTTGGAAATAGCATTCTTATAATCGTAAAGAACACTTTAGTTATAAATAATAAGTATTATCTTTATGAACATACTTTTCTTTTAAGGGTACATTGGGAGAGATGTTTTCCTACAACAAGTTTAGATGAAAACACTTGTATATTGTCTAATTGACATAGCTTATTTGTAAAAGAGATAGAGAAACCTTGGGTTTTGTTCTTAAGAGGATACCATCCTAAATTAGACTATCATCTTTTTAGAATCGAACCAAAATTAGTCGAGATTTAAACTCATTTTGAACCTTTGGTTTAGATATAATTGAGTTGATACTTGTAAATTAACTAACCAAGGTTTGAAAGATTTAAACGACCACGTAGTTAGAAGGAGACTAGATGTCGATTTGTCTCTTGGGATATTATTATTATTATTATTCATTTCAAAACAATTTTATTTTTTATTCCATCATGTTAGAATAGGGAAGACAAAACCCTAAGTTTAGATATAACTGTGGTTTAGAGATGAGAAACTCTCGAGTCCCAAAGTTACAATATACTATTACTAGTTCAAGAAGAAGAACTATTTTTATCTTGGAGATGTATTATTGAATTTAGTAGCATCTTTTGTACTCCATTAAGGTACCAATTTGACCAAATTTATGATAGTCCAAAAAGGACTGGTGGTCGATAAAACCATGTCACACGATGACATCTACTTAGCCATGATTTGGTAAGTATTCTAAATGAAAGTTGAATAAGTTGGATAAACTTTGAAGTTCTAGACAAAACTATATCTCTATGACAATACCAGACTCTAGAACCAAGAATAGATTTAAATCTTGAAACAAGGAATAGAATGTTAGGGAGTCATAGATTCCATGTTGCAGTTGCAACAAGAGGTTCTTTTCGAAAGACTAAAACCTAGAATGTTGATAACTATATATTAAGGACCCACACTTTTAAGTAAAGGACTATTTAAGTCTTAAGTAATATCTATGTTGAAGAGTATTTTGGGAGACATAATTGACTACTCCTTTATTTCAAGTCTGAAACTATTTAAACCAACTCAAGGGCATAGGCATATCAGGGGATGGGAAATTACAGTCCTTATTATATGTTCAAATAAACTTATTTTAGTGTCATTTTCATAAAAGAGAAAATTAACCCAATGTGGGGTATTCTTGATATGATCTATTCTAAGTTGGGTATGTTGGAAGATTCAAATCTCAATTCCATGTGATTGGTGTACTTAAGATTATTGATATAGGTTTTTTGACATGTATTTGAAGGATGAATATACACATGAATCCGTAACATGCCATAATGGAAAGTCAGTAGACTTACGTAAACTAGAAGGTTGAAGGTATTATGTTATCTTTATGACTCAAACCTATTTGGGTTGATATAATGAACTTAGTCAATGATTAGTTGCAAAAAGTGTAAGTGTTCATTAAGGTGTTGTATGGATGAGGTTATACCTCACTTTCTATGTTTATACATGCTAAGTGAAATGTGTGGACGAACAATGCCAAGAGGTCTAGGGAAGACTAGTGGTATTTATTCTTTTCTTTTGTTATAATTGTGTTAATATCTTTGGAAACCAAGGATGTTTGATATTACCATGTATTGGGTTAGAGAAGTTAAACCCTAGTATTAAAACAAGGAGGATTTAGGAAACTTATAACTCTTATGTCAGATATGACATTGTTTATATATATATATATTGGTCGACAATAAAAGGTCGAGAAAACCATATTGGTCAACAGTGAAACGTCAAGAAAACCATATTGGTCGACAATGAAAGGTCAAGAAAACCATAGAGCAAGACATGAAGAGTCTTAGTAGTACTTTATCAAATTTAAGTGATTCTATGATAGAGTCGAAACTTGTTATAATGTACTGGCAAGAGTAGAGTGACAAAAGGTCATAGACCCTAGAAATTTGCAAGTATGCAAAGAGGGAATATCTGAAAGGTTAGAATTACCTAAACTTATATATATTGCATATATATTCTAGGTTAATGATTAGTTCTAAGTCAGATTGACTAGAATGGATTTACAGTATAGACAAGTTTATTTCTAGAGATACTAAGTGATGAAAATCAAATTGTAAGATGAGATAGTCTCCAAGTTGAGTGTGAGTTTTATGAACACATGACTACGTTCATTGTGTACTTCTTTTTATATTGAATCTTTGGCCAAAGTAATGCATCTGTCTCTGCATGCATTAGTCAGTTCATTGTGCTCCATATTTATATAAGCATCCAATAGTGTCATAGTAAGTTAGAAGGATTCTATAGTTGTATGATCGTGTTGGTTATATAGGACACAACACTAGAGACTTAGATGGCAAACTGTTGGTTCCTTATATCTATACTCTTCATGAAGAGTAGGGACACTTCCAGGAAGGAAGGTGTGTGGGGGACTGTTAGTCTGTGGTTGGAAGTAATACTCTCGCTCTATAGTAGATGACTCATTGAGATTTGTGAAGACAAATGTCAATATTCCAGATGCAGTGTACTCCATGTTATGACTTATGATAGTCAAATTTATGTGGTAAAACTATTCTTTATGCCAAGTGTAGTTTATGTATTGTAATTGGATAGTGAAAGGATTTCACTATGATTCTATCTTTGATTATATTATGATTTCAAGGTTGAAATTATATAGAAAGTTGTACTTTATTTCTTGTGATTATGCAAATGATATTTAATTAAAAAAATAATCTCTCTCATGTTTACCAAGTTTATTTAGTTCTTGTAAATTTTTTAATTACTTCAAGAGATATGAGATGGCATGTTACACATATGCTCGCTAAAGTGGCTGCTAAATGTAACATCAAAAATTGCATACCCTTGCAATTTCACAATATGTTTGGCAACCACCTTAGCACTTGCATCTTCTTTCTGCATTACAAGCTAAGGTTTGTTTCATTCTAGTCCCTTTCTCTTAACTTTCATCAAATTTGGTTTGAATGCTTTGATTGCCACATTATCCTAAGGTGTTTCATGTAACTAGGAACCTAAATCACCTAGAATTGAGTGCTACATGTGGATGTTTGTGCAACGTGCTAGCATCTTGCATCCATTTGGTGCCAAGTGACCTAACTCCTTCAGTAATAATGAGACTATCATGCAATACCTTCTGAAGCATAAAATGTCTCCTTGTATGCTATTTTGAGGATTCCTTCCTTTTGGTGGGGAATCTTAGGTTTTGAATTCATTTATTCTCAAACTTACACATTTTTTTCTCAACACTCTCTCTACAACTTTTGGAACTCTTAGTGAATTCAATCTCCATATCATCTATATAGATTTTTCTACTCCCTTATGGTTTGGTATCATCTTCATTGGCTCTTAGAGGTTTTGGGTTTGTTTGATGCTCATTGAGAACTCCCTCTCTTATTAGGGTTTGAAGTTGTACACTATATTTGAACTATTGAGAGTTTGTAGCTTTCTCTCCTTTGTTCAAACTGGTACGATTGTCCCATTGTGTTGTTTAATTCTTTATATTTAAATTTTTTTTTATGCTATATAATTATTTGCTTGGTGTAGACCACCATTTTGTTGCAGTGTTTCATGGTGTAGACCACCATCCTTCATTTTTTTAGATGTAGACTACCACACTTGTATTATTGTTGGGTATCTTATCCTTGTAGACCATGGAAGCTACCTTATTTTGCATTTCATTTGTCACTGCTCTAATCTCCTAGACACACGTACCCACATATTTCTTTCTTTTCAGTCATCTATTCTAATCTTCTACTCATGGAGGTAGAAATACCGAAATGGGGCTTGACTACGACAAGCTCCTTAGTAGCACAACCCCTCTTTTCTTTTCTTTTGTAGATGCTCTTGGAGTGAGGACTTATCAACTAAACAGAGGTTTCATTGGCCTTCTTCTCTTTCTTGTCATTTCATTTTTCCTCATTTCCATAGTATATTCTAGCTTTATTTTTGAATTTTGTATTACCCAGATGATGTTGGGTATGTTTTGTATTTGAAACTATGTTGTGCAAGTGTCATGGGTTTGTACATACCTGAAGATTTTTATTTTTGCAACATTTAGGATGGTAGCACTTAGCACAAACATCCTCGTGGCATTTGTAATCTAGGGCAATGAGCTTCCTTTCTCGATGACAGGTTCCTCTTTTGGTTACTTTTCTACTACATATATTTTCTTTAAATTATTCCTTTATCTATCTTTTTTCTAACATTTTTGTTTTTTTCCTTCATTGTTAAGCTTCTAGTCTAGTTGTTTGCTTTCATTGGAATGCATAGTGGCTCTGTTAAACCTAGAGTAGGTTTTATACTTCTAAACCTTAGATAGTAGAACTCAAGTGTAGCATTGGTGAAGGATTCTCTTAATTGAAGTATTCAATTAAGGTATAGTTTTTCTAACACTACATTACCACATGAGAGTGAAAGCCCCACAATGAAATCAATAGAAATATTAATCCAAGCCTAATTAGGGATTAGAAGTGATTGCAATAATCTTAGGTATTTAAGAGTTCCTCTTCAGTCCTTGAACACATATCACATTTAACTACAAATGCCTTAATATCCTACTTAAGGCCATCCCAAAAGAAACCCCACTTCACATGCTCATAGGTGTTCATGAAACTTGAGTGTCCTATAGTAGGGAAGGAGTGAGATTACCTTAGTAACTAAAGATTGAGTGACAAGTTGGGTAAATAAATCTGGTCATGATATGTAAGGACTTTGTTGTCTAGCTAAAACTTGGCCCACCAACTTGTTGAAGACACCCAGATACTGAAGGGGGGGGTGGGGGGTGAATCAGTATCCAAACAAAATTCAAATCGTCTAGAGTAGATTAAAACTTAAACTTTACAACATCAACATAACAACACATAACACCAGATATACATGGAAAACCCAAAAAGGGAAAAACCACGGTGAGGATTAACTCACAATATATGAAGCTCACTACAATAAAAGATTAAAACTTTGTTTTAGGGCTACAACCCAAGGAAGCTACTACTCCTTGAAGAAAGGTTTTAGGGTTACTCCCAAGGAAGCTACAACTCCCTGCAGACTTTTTTTTAGGGCTACAATCCAAGGAAGCTACTACTCCTTGAAGAAATGTTTTATGGTTACTCCCAAGGAAGATACAAGTCCCTACAGACTTTGTTTTAGGGCTACAACCCAAGGAAGAAACTACTCCATGAACTAAGAATAAACTCAGAAAAGAGTATAGCATGACCATCCTACTATCTGAAATTGACAATGAAGCTCACTTCTTTGATGATTGCACTTCTGTTTCTTTACTCCTCAATGATAATTGAATCAGTTAGGCACACTCTTAACTTCCCTTCTGTCACAAAAATAGCTTCAAGATGAATTAGGACAGGTTCTAGCAATTCTTCTCTTTCTCCTTCAGTCGCACATCATAATGCATATCATATTCATATTCTACTCTTCATATATTCATCTTTGCAATCATACTTCACCTAGATCAACTAAGTTTACAATATATACATGATATTACATTGATTACATTACAAGTCAACCAATACAACAAGAATAATACAATTTACAATTCGGCCAGAGATAACACAACATGAATCATGTAGAGGGCAAGCCATAACATGAACTACATGCAACACCAATAAGAGAAACATGCCTTGTAGACCCAAACACATGATTAATTTGGTCCTAAACATTCTTCATAGCACCATCCTTCAAGGAACAACATCCGCACACTTCACACAATTGAATTAGGTCTCCCTTAAGCAAGAAAAAATGAAGCTTGTAGCACATCGGTCTTTACAATCTTGGTGGTACTCATGAATGATTAAAAATTACTTGTTCTTCTTCCATATGAGTCAGCAAGACCTAGACACCATCTCCAAATACTCCTTGAGCCCCGCACAATAAGAATTTTGTGGCGCACATCACCAACAAGTATTCTGAGAACAATTAGGCTTCCAGAACTATCTGTAGCTCACTGTCACTTGAAAAACTAAACTTGTGGACAAACAAAACACTTAATACTGCAAATAAACATGAATTTCACATTCCTAAACATGTCCAAAAAACTGCATGGACAAACTAGATTCTTGTAAATATTGATAGCATTAGTATTATCACACAAAATAGGAATATGCTCATCATATTGTACCTTAATATCTTTCAATGTTTTCTTCATCCACAAAAATTCTATATAGTAGGATGCTACTGCAATATACTTTGCCTCTACAGTTGATAAAGATACTAAATCTTGTTTCTTACTATGCCATGAAACCAATCTGCTTCCTAAAAAGAAAGCACCACCACTTGTACTTCTTCTATCATCAACACAACCATCCAAATCAGCATCAGTGTAAGCAATCATATCAAATTCATTACCTCTTGGATACCATAATCCATAATTTGGAGTTCCCTTCAAGTATCTAAATATTCTTTTCACTTCCTTCTGATGAGTTTGCTTAGGATTGTTGCAAGTATGTTCTTACCGGTGTTGTCATTGATGTCAACATCTCTGTGTTGTCATTGGTGTCAACTATACTCTTGTTTTGATGCTTTCTTGTGTTGATTTAGTTGCTTTGTATTGTCCTCTATTAGTTGAAATTAATGAGAAAGTGTTCCTGTTATTGAGTTTCCAAGTGCTTTTGAGAAAATTTTCTCTCCTAGTGGAAACAGTGTGTTACAGAATATTGTGGCTTATAGAAGAATAATGCAGTACTTTGATCCGCATATTCTCTATATTGAATATATTTGTCTATGGTTTGGAAGTTATGTTAAGGGATGTCTGTATTTTTTATGTTTCAAGTTTGAGCTTTTGACCTATACAGATTTGAGTGAGTTCTATTCACCAGAGTAAAAACTATTTTTCTAAGCATTCAGTGGTGACAATGAGAATGTATTTTACTCTACATCTCTCTGCATTTAAGTTTTATTGTTTGTGGTTCTAGATTTAAGTCTGGAGTGATATGATGTGCCTTCAATTCAAATGGTTCATGATTTGGTGATCCACAAGTGATCTTTTCTTTATGACAGTGGCTGACTGTAATGTTTAAGTGCTCTAGTTTGAAGAATCTTTTGGATAGAATATTTGGGGGTTGTGCAGAAGTTCTTGGTGATTGTAGCATGCTTGTGGATGTCTCTAGATCATGTTCCTACCTTTTGATTGGTCCGCAAAGTGTAATCTGGATCGAGCATGAAAAATACATTCCTAAAGGTTTTAATGTTAACACCACTTTTAGCCAACTTGGTTGTTTTCACTACTTGCAATTATACTTTGGAGTTTGTTATAACGTGTTGTAGCATGGAATATTGCATTTGAGTCTTAGCTAAGGTATGGTATGGTCCACATTCATTCTTCTCCTTCATAAATCTCTTTAGGTCCAGACCTATTCTAATGTATGTGTGTATGCCAACCTTGGAAATTGTTCCAATGGTTGATGATTGTAATGCCAACCTTGATGTTCATTCCAAGGTTGATGAATTGTATAAATATATGTAATAAAGTTGTGAATGATGGATGATAATGCAAAGATGCGAAGATGCGAAGATAAGTGCGAAGTGAAGAAGTAGAGTAGAGTAGAGGAGATTTATTGTGCTTCAATGGAACTAAACTCTGGCATGGCATAGATGCTACTATCTCAGTTCACCAACTCTGATAGTGTGCCACCCACTGGCAGTGAGTCACCCTATTGGCAGTGTGTCCCTTATTTTATAGTGAGCATTATGGGTAGTGAGCCCTAAGGCAGTGAGCCTCTAGTAGTGAGCCTTATTGTAAACTTTGATATATCTTTTATATTGTGAGCTAACACTCACTGTGGTTTTTCCCTTATAGGGTTTTCCACATAAAAATCTAGTGTCTCATGTGTGAATGTGTTTAAGTTTTTGATTATATGCTTTCATGGTTAAATCACTATTAAGTGATTAAATCGTTGATGTTTGGAAGAAGTTAAGTTTCTACTACAACTGATTCACCCCTCCTCTTAGTTTTCTTGTGCATTTCAACAATTGGTATTAGAGCGAGGGTTCCTCAGAAGAAAGCCTAACAGCGTGAGGTAGATCCGAGATGTGCACAGGAAGGAGTCTCCATAGTTTGATGGAATGGATTATGCTCTCTGGAAGGTACGAATGAAGAGTAATCTCATTTCTCTTAGTTATAGTGTTTCGAAGATGACAAATACAAAGTATACTATTCCTCCAAATGGTCCATCAGATGAATATGAAGTCAAATAGTATGAGTTAAATGGATAAGCTAGAGATGCTCTGTTAAATGCCTTAATACCAAGCTAGTGAAAGTTATGGATTTGGAAACTGCTAATGAGATATGGGTTAAGTTGAAAAAATTATATGAAGGAGATGATTCTGTAAAGAGTGCCAAATTGCAAAACCTGAAGGTGAAGTATGAAGCCCTGAAGATGAGTGATGATGAGACATAACAATCTACATGCAAAAGGTTGATGAAATTGTCAATGGAATCAAAGGTCTTGGAGGAACTATTGATGAAGATGAGGTTGTGCTAAAGATTCTTAGATCTTTGCCTAAATCCTATAGTCACAAGGTATCAGCAATTGAAGAAGTTATGAGTGTGAAAAAAATTACAAAGGATCAATTGCTTGGGAAACTTACTGCTTTTGAGATGAGATATTTTGGCAATGCTCTATTGAAGACTGAGACTACTTTCAAAGCCAACACATCCGAAAAGATTTCAAGAGCCCAGAAGTATGCTATGGAATCTGATGATGACCTTGATGAGATTGAAACCAACTTTCTGGACAGGATACAAAGAGGTACTGGTAAGTTCAAAGGCAAATTACCATTCAAATGCTTTTCTTGTGGAAAGATTGGTCACTATGCCTCTAGGTGTTCAAAGAGAATTGAGAGAGGTAAGAAGAAATTTGAAAGTAGACCTAGAACTATAAAGAAATGCTATTATGTTAGAGATTTTGATGATGATGGTGTGACAGATGATGAATCTGATGATACTAGTGCAAATGAATGCTTTTTATTGCTATTAAGTAAGAACATGTGTCTACTAATCCTACTAGCTATGTGAAGGAAGAGAAACCAGTGGAAGAGAGTGATTTGTCTATCTGTAAGGCTGAGAAAGATAAGGATGAATGGATTATTGATAGTGGATGTTCACATCACATGACTGGTGATAAAAGTAAATTTGTAAGTCTGGAAAAGTATGATGGAGGACTGGTAAGGTTTGAAGATAATGCAACTGGTAAGATTTGTGGAAGATGATCTATTTTGTTTTGATGGTAAACATAACACAGATGATGTTCTATATGTGAAGGGTTTAAAACATAATATTTTAAGTGTTGGTTAGATGTGTAATAAAGGGTATGATCAGATATTCAAGGATAATGGATGCAAGATCATGGAAAGCTCTGGAATAGTGATTGCTACTGGTAAGAAGACCACAGGAAATGTTTACCACTTGAAAGGAACTAATGACTATTGATTATTGGCTCAAACAGATGAGAGTCGGTTGTGGCATAGAAGGATGTTTCATATCAATTTTGACAACTTGGTGAAGATAAGTTTAGTACAAGCTATGAGAGATTTGCCTAAGCTTGTGAAGCCTGCCAACACCATGTGCAAGGAATGTCAATTGGGGAAACAGACAAGGATAAGTTTCAAAAGTAAAGAACAATTTTTTGCTTGATTGCTTGAGCTGGTGCATATAGATTTGTGTGGTCCTACAAGAACAAGAAGTTTTCAAGGAGACGGGTACTTTATGTTACTTATTGATGATTATTCTAGAATGACTTGGGTCACTTTTTTAAAAGATAAATCAGAAGCTCTAGACAAGTTCAAAACTTTAAAGGAGATGGTTGACAATGAATTAGAGTTGAGGATTAAATGTTTAAGGTCTGATAAAGGAGGTGAGTTTACATCAAATGATGTCAATACTTTCTGTGAACTATATGGGATAAAGAGATAGTTTTCTGCTCCTAAGACTCCTCAACAAAATGGAGTTGTTGAAAGAAGGAACATGACAATTCAAGAGGCTGCTAGGTCAATGGTGATAGAGGCAAACCTACTGAAAGTGTATTGGAGAGAAGCTATACATACTGTTGTCTACATTCAGAACATAATTCATGTCAAAGGTAATGGTACCAAAACCCCTTATGAATTATGGTATGGAAGAGTTCCTATAGTGAAATACTTCAAAGTTTTTGGAAGCAAATGTTATATCAAAAGAGAAGAAGAGTTAGGCAAGTTTGATGCTAGGTGTGATGAAGGAATTTTCCTTGGATACTCTACTAAGAGTAAGGCCTATCGGTGCTACAATAAGAGACTGAGAAATATCATTGAGAGTGCTAATGTGAAGGTTGATGAAGATAGAGAATGAATATCAAATCAAAGTGGCTATGAATCAAATGAACCTGCTAGTATAGTCAATGAAGAAAAGATTAAACAAGAAGACAGTCAAGTTGAAGAAGAAAAGGCTCTAGAAAGTGTTGTTAAGACTCCTAGGTATGTAAGGATTAATCATTCTGAAGATTAGATTATTGGTCACAAAAGCAAAGGGGTATTGACAAGGAAAAGAGTTACAGAGAAATAGGTGAACTGCTTACTTTCATAGATTGAACCTAAAACTATAAGTGAAGCCTGCAAAGATGAAAGTTGGGTAAAAGCCATGGAAGAAGAGCTGATGCAGATAGAGAAGAATGAAACTTGGGAATTGGCTCCTAGACATGCTGATAAGAATGTGATTGGAACCAAATGGGTCTTTAGAAACAAGATGAATGAAAGTGGTGAAGTGGTAAGAAACAAAGCAAGACTGGTATGCAAAGAATACTCTCAGGTTGAAGGCATAGACTTTGAAGAGACTTATGCTCTTGTGGCAAGGATTGAAGCAATAAGAATGTTTTTGGCATTTGTTGCACACAATGATTTCAAGGTATATCAGATGGATGTGAAGTCTGCATTCTTGAATGGAGAGCTAGAAGAAGAGGTTTACATTGAACAACCAGAAGGATTTCAGTCATCCGACCAAGGTAATATGGTATGCAGATTGAAGAAAGCCCTGTATGGACTCAAGCAAGCTCATAGAGCCTGGTATGCAAGGTTGGATAAGTATTTGTTACTATTAGGGTTCAGTAAAGGTACTACAGACAGTAATCTCTACTTCAAAATCAATGATGATCAGATTCTAATTGTTGTCAGTCTTTGTTGATGATATTATATTTGGAGGACATGAAGGTATGTGTAAGAAATTCACAGAGGAAATGCAAAAGGAGTTTGAGATGTCTATGTTTGGTGAAATGAATTTCTTTCTAGGGCTGCAGATTACTCAATCAGAAAAAAGAATTTTCATTTCTCAGTCCAAGTATGTGAAAGAATTATTGAAGAAGTTTAGAATCGAGGATTCTAAGCCAGTATGTACTCCTATGGTAATTGGTCGCAAGATGAGCAAGAATGATGAATCACCTAAGACTGATCAAAAAAAGTATAGGTCTATGATTGGAGGACTACTTTATCTAACCCATACAAGACCAGATATAATGCATGCAGTCTGTCTTGTGGCAAGATTTCAAGAAGATCCTAAAGAGTCACATGTGATGGCAGTTAAGAGGATCACGAGGTATTTAAAAGGCACTTCAGACTATGGATTGTGGTATCCCAAAGATACTAATTTCACTCTTAGTGCTTATACAGATGCAGATTGGGCTGGAGATGTCGATGATAGAAAAAGTACAAGTGGAGGTGCTTTCCTCTTGGGTAACATATTGGTATCATGGTTGAGCAAGAAGCAAGATTCAATTTCTTTGTCTACTGCAGAAGTAGAATATATTACTACTGCATTTTGTTGTACTCAAGTGCTATGGATGAAGCAAACATTAAAGGATATAAGAGTTGTGTATGGAGAACCAATTTCAAAGAATCTAGTGATGCACTCAAGAACAAAGCATTTATCAATAAGGTATCACTTTTTGAGAGAAAAGGTAATAGAGAATGAAGTGAAGATGGAATATGTATCTACCAAGGATTAGATTGTAAATATTTTCACAAAGCTTCTGCCTAAGGATACTTTTGAATATCTCAAGGAAAAGTTAGGGGTTATTATCCCTCTTGCTCTTAACTAAGATGCATAGGAAATGCATCAGTCCAGTGGTGCCCAAAGTCTCATTCTTTGATCTGGATTAATGTTTTGAAGGCTACCTCTTAGGGGGAGCAGGTAGATGTTGCTGATATGAGTTCCCAACAAAGAGCAGTAGTGTGCAAGTATGTGTAGAAGAAGAGAAGTGATGCCCTTTGCCATTGATGTCAAAGGGGGAGAGAAATCATGTGAAAAACTTAGGGGGAGGAAAGAGTTTAGATGTGTAAAGAGAAAAGGGGAGAAGGTAATCAATGAAGAATCCTATCTTGATGGTTCTTATAGTTTTTCACATCAATGTTGCCATCAATGACAAAGGGTGAGATTGTTGCGAGTATGTGCTTACCAGTGCTGTCATTGATGTCAACATATATGTGTTGTTGATGCAGAGGCATCCACACTAAAACCTTGACATACAACATGTATGTCCGCAACCCTTCATCATCATCATCATATTTCCCTTAACACTGTCAGCATCATCATATTTTCTCTGCCGACCGATATCCTCCTGCAGACAAACCTTCGACCTTTCGCCTGTCAGCAACATCATCATATCCGGCTATCGGCAGCATCATCACATTCGGCAAGCACAAACATCCTCCTGATGTTCACTTTTCATCTTACCACCAACCACACTCTGCAGCATCATGATGTTCAACATCATGTTCATCAGCAGGATATAAAATATCCTGTTCCCTCCATTTATCCTGATGACGACAACCTCATGCACCTTTCCTTATGCACCTTTCCTTCGATGCTTACGTCACCCCGATATCCTGATGACGATTATCCTGATGACGATGACGTCACATGCAGTTCCTCAATATCTTGCTGTCAGCCAAACTTAACATTATCGGCCCGCGATGGTTTTATCAACCCGATCTTCTACCTTATGCCGATACGCTCCTCCTCGGCAACACCTGATGATGATCACCCCAATGCACATTCACTTTATGCAATTGACTGCATCATGCTCATCTCCTCCTACTCGGATGATGCCCGAATTAACTGTAGGATATACACAGAAATATCCTGATGATGCCGTTGTGACGAATTTCCAACTTTAACGGATTCTGATTTGCCGAACCTCCTAGGGTGACCTGATCTGCTTCCTGGACAACTTTCCAGACTCAAACTACCAGCATGACCTAGCACATACCCATGCTAGGGTTCTCAACACCTCTCGACGACGATCCTGCACACCTGCATGCAAACAAACAGAAATTGCAACCTAAATCCTAACCTACTGTACATAGCCATTCCACCGATTCGACGAATCAACTGGTGGAATGGATCAGTGAATCCATGAAACCACCAGAACAGCAAATTGATCACACAGTGGAATCCAAACAGAGAATTGACACAACAAGATCTCTTTATTGATTTCAAAAGATGCAATTACAATGCTCAGACTCTCCCTCTGCGTCACTCTCTGCAAAGTCTGATCGATCCTATACCATACTGCTAAAACCAACCGATCGTAATGCATAAATAGGATCCCCTGCGAGTACTACCACTCGACTCCAAGCGGCTAGGAGCTTCCAAGCGGCTGGGAGGATCCAACCGGACATACAGCATAACAGTTGTCCTAACAACCTATCTAAAAATAGTAAAGTATGGTCAACATGACCTTATTACATGCATTGGTCTTATAAGACCTTCTTGGAAACATTAACCAGACCTAAAACAAACTAACTGCCTCATGGAGGCTAGCTGTCAGGTAGGTGCTCCTGCACCAGTTGTCATTGGTGCCAATTGTGCTCTTGTTTTGATGCTTTCTTGTGTTGAGTTAGTTTCCCTGTATTGGTCTCTATGAGTTGAAAATAATGAGAAAGTGTTCCTATTATTGAGTTTCCAAGTGCTTTTGAGAAAATTTTCTCTCCTAGTGGAAATAGTGTGTTGCAGAGTATTTTGGCTTGTAGAAGAACAATGCGGTACTTTTATTTGCATATTCTCTATATTGAATATCTTTGTCTACGACTTGGAAGTTATGTTAAGAGATGTCTATAGCTGCTATGTTTCAAGTTTGAGCTTTCGTTATGCAAATTTGGATGAGTTATGTTCACCAAAGTAAAAAGTATTTTTCTAAGCATTTAGTGGTGATAGGGAGAATGTATTTTGCTCCCCATCTCTCCACATTTAAGTTTTATTGTTTGCAATTCTAGAGTTAAGTCTAGAATGATGTTATGTGCCTTTAGTTCAAATGGTTCATGATTTGGTGGTCCACAAGCGATCTATTCTTTATTGGTCTACAAAGTGTAATCCGGATCGAGCATGAAGCGTGTTCCTAAAGGTCTTAGTGTTAACACTAGTTTTAGATGACTTCATTATTTTTCTTACTTGCGATTATACTTTGCATTTTGTGATAGCATGTGGTAACATGGAAGATTGGATTTGAGCCTTTGCTAAGGTGTGGTATGGTCTGCATTCATTCTTATCCTTCACAAATCTATTTAGGTCCAGACCTATTCTAATGTATGTGGGTATGCCGACCTTGGAGATTGTTCCAATGGTTGATGATTGTAATGCCGACCTTGATGTTCATTCCAAGGTTTATGAATTGTATAAATATATGTAATGAAGTCATGAATGATGGATGACAATGCGAAGATGCGAAGATAAGTGCAAAGTGAAGAATTAGAGTAGAGCAGAGGAGATTTATTGTGCTTCAATGGAACTGAACTCTGCCATGGTATAGATGCTACTATCTCAGTTCACTAACTCTGGCAGTGAGCCACCCACTAGCAGTGAGCCACCCCATTGGCAGTGAGCCCCTTCTTTTGCAGTGAGTATTCTAGGTAGTGAACCCTAAGGCAGTGATCCTCCAACAGTGAGCATTATTGTAAACTTTGATATATCTTTTATATTGTGAGCTAACACTCACCATGGTTTTTCCTTATAGGGTTTTTCACGTAAAAATTTGGTGTCTCATGTTTTGAAAGTGTGAATGTGTTTAAGTTTCTAATTATATGCTTTCATGGTTAAATCATAATTAAGTGATTAAAGTGTTGATGTTTGGAAGAAGTCAAGTTTTTGCTACAACCAATTCACCCCCCTCTCAGTTGTCTTATACATTTCGATAAGGATTATCTTGATATCTGGAAACCACACATACTGCATGCATAATATCACCTGTCTTGAAGCAATCAAGTACAATAATCCTCCAATCATAGATCTATAAAGATTCTGATCAACCTCTAGTGACTCATCTACCTTGCTCAAGTGACAATCAATAACCATAGGAGTAAAGTTTACTAGTTTGGAGTCCTCCGTACCAAACTTCTTTAACATCTCTCTAACATACTTAGCCTGAGAAATAAAGATACCATCATCTAGCTAAACAATTTGATGCCTAAGGAAGAAAGACATCTCACCAATCATAGACATCTCAAACTCTTTCTGTATCTCTTCTGCAAACCTCTTACACATACTATTATCTCCACCAAAGATAATGTCATCAACATATACTGTAACTATCAAAATCATGTCTCCCTTTTCCCTAATGTAAAGATTACTATCTGTGGTACCTTTTTTGAAGCCTTGCTGAAGTAAGTACTTATCCAACCTAGCATACCAATCTCTAGGAGCTTGCTTGAGTCCATACAAAGATTTCTTGAGTCTACACACCATGTTTGAATATTTTGATAATTGAAAACCATCTGGTTTCTCAATGTAGACCTCTTCCTCTAGATCACCATTCAAAAATGTTGACTTGACATCCATCTAATAAACCTTGAAGTTCTTGTGAGTAGTAAGGGCAAGAAACATCCTAATTGCCTCCATTATGGCTACCAGAGAAAAAGTCTCCTCAAAAGCAATGCCTTCAACTTGTGAATAACCCTTAAATACCAATGTTTCTTTGTTCCTCACAACTTCACAATATTCATTTAGTTTGTTCCAGAACACCCACTTTGTTCCTATAACATTCTTATTGGTTGGTCTGGGAACCAGTTCCCATGTCTGGTTCTTCTCTATCTAATTCAATTCTTCTTCCATTTCTTTCAACCATCCATTGTCTTTGCTAGCATCAGCAAAGGTTTTGGGCTCTACCTTTATTAGTAAACACAAGTTCACTTGCTCACTTGTTTTTGCAAGCCTTCTAGTTAACACACCTTCATTCTTATCCCCAATGATATAATCTGTTGAATGATTCCTCTGAACATACTTTGCTGGAGTCTTAGGGATCTACTCTAATTCTTGTTCCTTTTCTTCTTTCCCATCTTCTTCTTCTTCAATGCAAGGAAGTATATCAAATCCACATTCCTCTGGTTCTTGTGAGATTTGATACAAGTCTTCATCTACCTTAATATTTGTGCTTTCAATCATCTTTCTCAATCTCTTCTTGTAGCATCTATAGTCCTTTCTTCTGGTTGAGTAACCAAGAGAGATTCCTTCATCACACCTTGCATCAAACTTCCCAAGATCTTCTTCATCTCTCCTAATGTAGCATTTTCTGCCAAAAATCTTGAAATACATAATAATGGGAGGTCTTCCATACCATAGATCATAAGGATTCTTATTGCTATTGAGCCTCAGTTGTACTCTATTAAGCAGATAGATAGCAATGTGAACTGCTTCCTTCTAGTACATGTCAGGCAAATCTATACCTTTCAACATTGACCTAGTTATCTCTTGCACAGTCCTATTCTTCCTCTCCACTACCCCATTCTGTTGAGGGGTCCTAGGAGAAGACAAATTATGTCTCCTAATAATGCCATGATCTTCACAAAACTTTTCAAATTCATTTAAAGTAAACTCACCTCCTCTATCAAACATCAAGCATTTTATCTTAGAATCAATTTCATTCTCAACTATTGCTTTGAAAATCTTAAACTTATCAAAGGCTTCAGATTTTTCTCTTAAGAAAGTAACCCAAGTCTTTCTTGAGTAATCATCAATAAGAAACATGAAATACCTTTCACCTTGTTGACTCTTTGTTCTTGTAGGACCAAATAGGTCAGTGTGAATCAGCTCTAATGGCATTGAAGAAGAATTCTCCTTTCTCTTGAAGTTTGTTTTTGTCTGCTTTCCCATTTGACATTCCTTGCATAATGTGCTTGCAGGCTTGGTTATCTTAGGCATATCTCTCAATGCATGAATAGAGTTGATCTTTACCATGTTATCAAAGTTGATGTGTCCCATTCGCTTGTGCCACAACCAATGCTCACTATATTGAGCCAATAAGCAGGTTCTTCCATTTACCTCCTTTAGATGATAGATATCTCCATATGTCTTGATATCTTCTGCAACCAATTTTTTTGACCCTGCCTTCCTAATTTCACAACCTTTGGCATGAAAGGTAAGATTGTATCCTTTATTGCACACCTAGCTAACATTGAGAAGATTGTGCTTTAGCCCTTTGACATAGAGGACATCCTAAGTCTTGTTCTTTCCATGAATAGTTATAGCACCCTTCCCACAGATTTGTGCTGACTCATCACCACCAAACTTAACAGCTCCACCATTCCACTCCTTAAGGCTTATAAACGTCTCCTTGTCACTATTCATGTGGTTAGAGCAACCATTGTCAATTACCCAAGTATTGGCTTCTTTTGCATGAAAGTCAATCCATACAACCATTGATTTTTCATTATCTTGGTCAGCCTACAAGATATTAGACTTTTCACAATTCCCAATATCATCCTTTTTGTCACCAACATTCAAGGCCATGAAAAGTGTTTCATCATTTGAATCATCATTAACCTCATCTTTTGAAGAACAACTGCTCTCTATGGAATACAGACTTCTTTTGGACTTGTCTCTCTTGTTACTACCCCTGATTCTTTAAAAGGATATTTAGAATAAAAATGGCCAATTTTCCCACAATTGAAACATTTGAAAGGTAACTTAGCTTTGTATTTGTCAGTGCCCTTCTTCAATCTTACAAAGTTTGCCTCTACCTTATCAAGGTCATCATCTTGATCAACTGCTTCATCTTCTGCCTTATTACTTGCTTTGAATGTCTTCCTTATTTGGAGTACCTTTGTCAAATTCTCTCATTTCAAAGGCTATGAGAGAGCCAAACAATTGATGTACTATATATTTATCCAAATCATTTTGCATGAAAGCCAGTCCATACAACCATTGATTTTTCATTATCTTGGTCAGCCTGCAAGATATTAGACTTTTCACAATTCCCAATATCATCCTTTTTGTCACCAACATTCAAGGCCATGAAAAGTGTTTAATCATTTGAATCATCATTATCCTCATATTTTGGAGAACAACTGCTCTCTATGGAATACAGACTTCTTTTGGATTTGTCTCTCTTGTTACTACCCCTTGATTCTTTAAAAGGACATTTAGAATAAAATGGCCAATTTTCCCACAATTGAAACATTTGAAAGGTAACTTACCTTTGTATTTGCAAGTGCCCTTCTTGAATCTTACAAAGTTTGCCTCTACCTTATCAAGGTCATCATCTCGATCAACTGCTTCATCTTCTGCCTTCTTACTTGCTTTGAATGTTGCTTCCTTATTTGGAGTACCTTTGTCAAATTCTCTCATTTCAAAGGCTATGCGAGAGCCAAACAATTGATCTACTGTATATTTATCCAAATCATTTTGCATGAAAGTCAGCCCATACAACCATTGATTTTTCATTATCTTGGTCAGCCTACAAGAAATTAGACTTTTCACAATTCCCAATATCATCCTTTTTGTCACCAACATTCAAGGCCATGAAAAGTGTTTCATCATCTGAATCATCATTATCTTCATCTTTTGAAGAACAACCGCTCTCTATGGAATACAGACTTATTTTGGACTTGTCTCTCTTGTTACTACCCCTTGATTCGTTAAAAGGTCATTTAGAATAAAAATGGCCAATTTTCCCACAATTGAAACATTTGAAAGGTAACTTACATTTGTATTTGCCAGTGCCCTTCTTTAATCTTACAAAGTTTGCCTCTACCTTATCAAGGTCATCATCTTGATCAACTACTTCATCTTCTATCTTCTTACTTGCTTTGAATGTTGCTTCCTTATTTGGAGTACCTTTGTCGAATTCTCTCATTTCAAAGGATGTGAGAGAGCCAAACAATTGATCTATTGTATATTTATCCAAATCCTGAGTAGATACCTTATGAATGTAAGATTTAGGAAGAGTTCTTAGTACCTTCCTCACAATCTCATCTTCTTTCAATTCTCCACCAAGACCTGTGATGCCATTAACTATTTCATCCACTCAAAGCATATAACTGGCAATGTCTTCATCTTCTATCATCCATAAGGTCTCAAATTTGCTCTTAAAGATTTGCATCTTGGCTTGCTTCACTTTACTATCTCTTTGATAAATTCTTTAAATTTTTATCTAGACATCCATAGCAAATTTGCAACTCATTACCTTTAGAAGTTCTGAATCAGCTAGCCCACTCATGATAGCACTCTTTTCCTTGGCATTATTATCATACAACTTAATCTCATTAGCATCTATAGGCTCAGAAGTAGAAGCGACGTAACCCTTCTTGACAGCTTGCAAAATACCTAACCCTAGAGAAGATAAAAAGGAATAATTTGTTCCATCAAACATAGATGCCTTGTGAGATCCATTATGAGCCATCCTAGACCTTCCTCAAGCAGTTAAGCTTCTTTTGAGTAACTTGGCTCTGATACCAATTGTTGAACACACCTAGATACTAAGGAGGGGGTGAATCAATATCCAAACAAACTTCAAATCCTCCAAAGAAGACTAAAACTTAAGCTTTAGAGCATCAACATAAACATGAAAGATCAACACAATGCATAACAACACATAACACCAGATATACATGGAAAACCCAAAAAGTGAAAAACCACGGTGATGATTAACTCGCAATATATGAAGCTCACTACAATAAAATATTACAACTTTGTTTTAGGGCTACAACCCAAGGAAGCTACTACTCTCTAAAGAAAGGTTTTAGGGTCACTCCTAAGGAAGCTACAACTCCATGCAGACTTTGTTTTAGGCCTAATACCCAAGGAAGCAACTACTCCTTGAACTGAGAACAAAATCAGAAAAGATTACAGCATGACAATCCTTCTACTATCTGAAATTGATAATGAAGGTCACTCCTTTGATGATTGCACTTTTTCTTCTTTACTCCTCTTTAATAATTGAATCAATTAGACATAGTCTTCACTTCCCTTCTGTCACAAAAATATCTTCAAGATGAATCAAGATAGGTTCTAACATGTCTGCTCTTTCTCCTTCAGTTGTACATCATAATGCATATCATATTCATATTTTGCTCTTCATATGTTCATCTTCACAATCATACTTCACCTATATCAACTAGGTTTACAATATATGCATGTTATTACATTGATTACATTACAAGTCGGCCAATAGAACAAGAATATTATAATTTACAAGTTGGCCAGAGATCACACAACATGAACCATGTAGAGGGCAAGCCCTAACATGAACTACACACAACACCAAGAAGAGAAATATGCCTTGTGGATCCCAACAAGCACTTAATCCTGTCCTAAACATTCTTCACAGCATCATCCTTCAAGGAACAACATCCGCACACTTCACACAATTGACTTAGGTCTCCCTTAAGAAAAAAAACATGAAGCTTGTAGCACATCAGTCTTTACAATCTTGGTGGTACTCATGAATGATTAAACATCACTTTTTCTTCTTCTAGATTAGTCAGTAGGACCTATACACCATCTCCAAATACTCCTTAAGCCCCACGCAACAAGAACTTTGTGGCACACATCACCAACATGTATTCTGTGAATAATTAGACTTTTAGAACTATTTGTAGCTCACTGGTACTTGAAAAACTAAACTTGTGGACCACCAAAACACTTAATACTATAAGAAAGCATGAATTGTACATTCTTGAACATGTCCACAAAACTACATGGATAAACTTTCACTTCCGAAGGAATGTGAAGCATTCCCATCAGCCTTCATCATCACATTATTCTACCAGAGCACATACTAGAACTCTATCACTTGTAACTTTCACTACTGAAGGTATAATGACTTGAACTCTTGGATATAACACCTTCATAACAAACTAAACTCAAATTCAAAACTGCATGGTCTTATCTTGAAATGTGGAGGAATGCGGAGCATTTTACTAGGCAATCTTCCAGGCAACTTCTTACAGTAGAAACCTTCACCAACTTCTAGACACCAAAGCCTTCTTATAGCAACACATACTTACTTAGGATCATTAGGAAAGAGCATACAACAAGCTATAGGCCATCAACAACATCTTCAAAGTATCATCATTAATGCTTCTAATTGCCATCTGAATATATCATTCTTCATGTCTTTATGTTTCTAATTCCCATCTTAATATATCATTCTTCATCTTGATGCTTCTAATTCCCATCTTAATATATCATTCTTCATCTTGATGCTTCTAATTCTCATCTTAATATATCATCATGATATCATCTTTGCTGACAACAAACATACTTAATACATCTTAACAATGCATAACATCCAACCATGAACATCAACAACATCACTATTAGCCCATCATCAACATAAGCATCAAAGACAATCCAAACTAAGTGTTGACATCAAACAACCCAAATTGAGTGTTGAAATCAATGACAACCACACAACCACACCAGTGACAACCTTGGGTAACATATGTGCAATAGTGCAACATTGATCCTATTCCCAATGATGAATGGTGTCTTTAATTTTAGGTTTAGTAGCCCATTTATTAAGATCTTGTCTATCCAATTTGAAACAAATATGAAAAGAGTGAAGATGGAGCCTTCCTCTTCATATTGATGTGAGAGAGCTTCTACTATCACATTTTCCTTGCCTTTATTATGGAGAATCTCATAGTTATATCCTTGCATCTTTGCCACCCACTTTTTTTGTTCAAGAGAGGACACACTTTGCTACAAAAAAAATATTTCAAGTTGTGATGATCTTAAATATAATCTAGAACTAACATCCAATAAGTAAGAACGCCATTGTTGGACAACATGGAGGATAACCAACATTTCTTTTTCATAAGTTGATTTAGCCAAATAATGCCTAGAAAGTTTCTTGTTGATGAAGGCTAAGGGTCATCCTTCTTACACATCAACACCACACCTATGCCTATGCTAGAGGCATCACATTCTAGAATGAAGGGTTTATTAAAATCAAGTAGGGGAAACACTAGAGTAGA
The DNA here is from genome assembly GCA_027924645.1 of Cunninghamia lanceolata. NCBI lineage: Eukaryota > Viridiplantae > Streptophyta > Pinopsida > Cupressales > Cupressaceae > Cunninghamia > Cunninghamia lanceolata. Next base: position 1,649,729 of record BSBN01001151.1, read on the forward strand.
ACACATGGTAGTTTTGAGTGCATTAAAGGCCACCTCTAATTATCTATACCAACTAAATGAGTTATTTTTTAGCAAATCTATCAAGGGTTGAATAATTTTACCATAATTACACATAAATTTATGATATTAACCTTTCAAGGCCAAGAAACCATGCAAGATTTTTATGAACTTAGGAGATGGCCACTCTTGCATCGTTGCAATCTTCTTAGGATCAAGCATGAATACTATTTGACACTTATCAATGAGACACTACAAATCTAGCAAAGGAGAAGGAACAGGCTCAAACTCTAGAGAGTGAAATTGGGACAGAACACCAAAGCACCCTTTCTGCAACAATTTTTCCATATGATGGGAGATGACCATCTAAACTTCTCCTACCTTCAGCCCTTGATTTGTATACTCTCGACCATCATGCTAGAATCTACTTGCCAAAGGTAGGAGTAGTCACTTTGATTGATCCAAAAGTTTACAACCACTCATCACTTAATAGCACATCTACACCCCCTAATGAAAGATAAAACATATTTGTGGTCAATTTATAATCCCCCAATGTACAAGCTTGACATTGCCATACTTGCCCCCATAAGGCACATTATTATTGGCCACCATAATTTAAAAATTATTAGATGAAAAGAATAGTAGTGTAGTTGGTTGGCCAATTTTTAGCTAATAAAGTTATGACTGCTACCACTATCAATTAGAACAACTATCTTGTGTATTTTGATATAGCCAATGACCTTAAGCACTTTGGGGGAAGATAAGCTATTCAAAACATGAATAGAAATATGGGCATCAAGAGTGGATTTTTGTTATGGGGAAACAAACTCGTTTGCTACATTTCAAAATTCCTTAGGGTAACTAGGCACTGTGGTAGAGTCAATGAAATACAAGCATTGCTCACTACATTTGTGACCCTTTTCCCATTTTTGATGACAGATGTAACACATTCCCTTACCCTTTTTTCTATGTTATCTCTTCTCAAGAGAGTCTGTGACTTTTGGGGGGTTTAACTCCTTTATCTAATGTCTACTTTTTACTTTTGAAAGAGCAGGAGGAGCTAGCTAGTTTCCATTGGGCTACTAATTTGTCTTCCACAAGACACATCAAGGCCAAAGCATCATGATAGGAAAAAATATTTATCCTCAAATTTGTATCAGGTGTGAGATAATTAGATTAACATGTTTGATATCCTAGGGTGTCATGCCTTCCTCCCAACACTTGTCCCATGTGTGAGGATATATGGACCAAATTCAAAGATATTAGAAGTTCCTATGTTACCAAAAAAGTTAAATGAGAAATGTAACAAAAATGACAATGCAATGGGAAATAGAGTTTGGTGAGGTTGTGTACAAGAAATGAATCATATATATATATATATATATATATATATATATATATATATATATATATATATATATATATATATATATATATATATATATATATATATATATATATATATATATAAAGTATTATATAATTATTATCTCAAAGATATAGATGTTTATCAAGTTCTTTTCATTTATTTTATGAGAACTACAGAACCCATCAAGTACATCATTTTGCATTCTGAAGCCAACCTTATTTTTTCTCTATATAAGAAGGTCCATAGAAAAAGAACCAGAAGCCCCTGTGCATGTTATCATCCATGGCAACTATGATAAAAAGCATTTTGATGAAGACAACATAGAAAACAAAAACAATTAGCACTTGAGATTTACCAACTAGTTCTTCACCACCACACATAGTTCCTTTGAATATATCACTCTGAGTTCCTTCACAAATTTTTTTTCCTTTATAAAATGGCCTTCTAGTTCTTGTAAGCCAAAATATAAAATAGGAAAACGCCAACTAACCCAATGCATTTAATAAATTGTGGACAATATACTTATAAAAATTTCATTATAATTAGAAGTTTTCATTAACAAGAATATTTTTGGGAGATATGACCATAAAATGAGGCCATTTCCATTGTGCATATTCTCCCATTATATTTTTTTTGGAAAAAAAACATATTTCCTCATTGACAATGGACACAACAAACTATAGAGTTACAAATGTGAAACAAAGCACGAGTCATATTTTTGGTGCCTCTCCTATTGTCATAAATAAAACAAAATTAAAAACCTTTGCCAAAAATTGAAATTTAAATTTAACTATTAATCTAAAGATATCGAATTTATATTATTTTACACACAAAAGAACTATATAAGAGTTACCCTTCAAATGTTTGTCTAAAAGGGGATGGACTTGTATTAATGAATTAACTAAAATTGAGAATCATATAAGAAGTTAATGCTTTTAAGTGATTATTTACTTTGTTACAGAATTATCTAGAAATTATGTCGTCGGTGGGCACATGAAAAAAATTTGATTTCTTAATGAGATAAAGGCACACTCTGTAGCGTTTTTCTGCTACTCTTAGAAAGCATTCACATATCATGTCAATCACATGTATTCCACGTGCAAAAGAATAAACAAAAATATCAGGAAAGGCACCGAAAGATTGAACTCGTGGTCTCATGTGATAATGTAAAGTGGCATATTGATTTACCATTAAACATTAAATATTATGTTAAACAACGTACATAGGAAGTTGAACAATGTTGAGAGAGGTTTAAAACGTCATTGATGACTCCAAAGAAGGTAAAAGCAGGATACGCTGTAATCTCTTCTGACATTCACTTTTATTTAGTGGTGACAGTACCGACTGTTATTTCAGCGCACATTTTCTTAGCAAAGAAAGAGACGAGTTTCATTTCAATCATATAATTCAATGGTTGTACATTAATTACGCCGAAGGCGTTCCCTCTGCGAGGTGAGCTGGCCTGGCATTTGAAAAAAAGGGCTGAGGCTCTTAGTTAAGCACTGCAAGACGATGAAAATAATCTTGTACGTTCATTTTATTTCATCGTCCTTATCTTTTTCCGTCCTTTTTAGGGTTCCTTTTTCCCGTTGAGCCATCCACGAGAATTTATCTGCTTTCGTTTGCAAGACGATAAAAAGGAAAATAAATCTGGTTTTGTTTGCACTTTTTATTTTTCCCCGACGCCGGAAAACTTTCTAAACTTGTTGATTGTTCTCACGCCGGGGAAAAACATGTCAGAAAAAGCCTATTTTCATTTAAATGTCCCCCGCCGGCAACTTTGGGATTTCTATTTTTTTAAGATTAAAAGTCTAATGAGAAGCATCTGAGATTAAAGTGAGGGCAGGGCCATCTAATTTGATCTTCATCCATGTGACTTCGACTCTTCAAACTACTTTAACATTTGTTTTTCATCTCTTTAAAAGTATAAAATTCATTTTCACCTTACTGGGATAAATAATCCATTTTGATGAAGGTGGTAATAAAAGTTCATTTTGATGGAGTTTATTTAAACTAAAATGTGGGAGAAAAAGTATAATGATGGTTAAATTTGTCTTCTCACAAAGTTAATTTTTGAAGAGAATAATTATAAAAAATTAAATGTATAGTGGGAATACTATGGAATAGTCGTAAATATTTTTCCTCAATTTAATTTAGATTAATTTAATTAGAGGCACATATGTACAAATTAATTTAGATTAACAAATGTGAGAGGGTATATATAATTCTAAATTTAATAGAAATTAATAAAAGTAAATGTTAAGAGGATAAAGGTATTTAGCTTAATTGTTAAATATATGTGATTTTGATATAGATTTAGAATTTAACTTGTTTCTAATATAAGAATAGTACCTCTCTATCTATATACATCTTTAAATTCTACACATGACCTTTGTCTCTACCTAAGTTGATCTTGCATCTTTAGGTTAATTTTGCATTCATAGATCTTTTCTTATGTGACACGGATCTTATCTCACTAGTGGTGTGATCTTGCTCTTTAGTTCAACAAATTTTCCTTTATCTTCCCTATTAGCTAAATGAGAGGTATATAGAAATACCTTAAAAGAGAGTTGCCAAAATCACTAGGGTTCATGTTCTCATAGGTAAACCCTTAGAAATGATAGGTTTTACAACCATGCAAAAAATCATGTAGCAAGAAATGTCCTAAAATGACTATGCAACCTTAGATTTGTTTTAGTGCACTAAAGTAAAGTGTTCTTCTAATGTTTTGTATGAGAGAGACGAGAGGATATGAAATGATTGCAATTCAATGCCTCTAAATATAAGCACATAACAACAAGTCACACCAATATGTGTTAATTTAGCTTACAATGACTAGTAGAATAGGTGAGAGGGAAGTAAAGAGATACAAAGATAGATATATAAAGAGATAGATAGCAATAGATAGAGGGAGAGAGGGAGATATAAAGGAATAAAGAGCTAGATAGAGATAATAGAATAGATAAAATTAGAGAGAGATAAATAGGGAGGGAGAAAAAGAGAGGAACAAAGAAGAGGAGAGAAAAAGGGGAGAGAGATGACAAAGAGAGATACAGAAAAGAGAAATAGATAGAGGAAGAGAGAGTGTGAGAGACGCAAGGAGCACAAGGGAGAAATAGAGGGCAAGATTGATAGAGAGATAGAAATATATAGAGAGGGAGGGATATTGACAAAGAGAGAGAGGAATACAAAAAGAGATATATTTCCGATGGCCCATCTACCCATCTTCCACATGTCGATTTCTATTTTTTCTTTATAATGTTCAATGTTAAGATTTACTAATTTGTGTTTAATGCCTTAGTGTCAATATTTATGGTTTTTGGTTTGCATTTAGATAACTTAGATTTGAACATTGAGGAAGAGGAAGGAAGGAGAGGGGGAGAGAGAGAAAGAGGGAGAAATAGAGATAGGAAGATATCTAGAGAGAGGAGAGATAGGGAGAGGGAGAGGGAGAGGAAGATGAAGAGATAGATTTTCGTTGTGTGATAGACTTAGGGCTATGGTCAAGCATTCTAATGGATTAGGCTAACATATAAGGGAGAGAGGGAGGAAGAGATAAAAGTGAGAGAGACAGAGAAGGGTGAATAGAGAGAGAATTAGAAACTAATTTAAAATAGAGATGAGAGAGAGAGAGAGAGAGAGACGAACAATGGATCAAGGTGAATGGGACAAGTTGGATAGAAGAGATAGATCTACTATTAAGTTGTCATTCTAATTCAGGCTTAAATAATGTTTTAGTTTAAGACATTTCTATGAGTTTATAAGAAAAAATTATTGCACTATACCAAACTAAATGTCTTGTAAATAAGTTATTTTTAAAAAGAAATTTGTATTCTTTAACGACTCGTGAAGGAGACTTAGTAACCAAACATTTAAAACATGGCTTCCATAGATGTAAAATTGTTCATCATAGGATACTATATTTTTGTTTTGAAGCCTATTTATCTAAAGGGAAAGAAAGGAAGACAGATAGAGAAGAGAAAGAGAGAAAGAGGAAGATAGACAAACATAGAGATATAGAAAGAGATAGAGAGAGAAATGTAGAGTGATACAAAGATAAAGAGGGAGAGAGGGGGTGAGAGAAGGGAAAGATAGAGAGGAGACAAAGATATACAAAGAGAGGTAGAGTGATATATATATATATATATATATATATATATAGAGAGAGAGAGAGAGGATGGGACAAAGAGAGAAAAAGAGGGGTATAGTGATAAATCTCAGAGAGAGGAAGTATGTGAAAGAGAAGGGGGGAATAGAGAGAGATAAAAAGATATATATATATATATATATATATATATATATATATATATACAGAGGGAGAGAGAGAACCTTTAAATTTCAAGTAGAGAAGGATAGAGAAGGTTAGAGAAATATAGATAGAGGGATAGAGAGAGGTAAAGAGAGAGGGTGAGAGATAGAGATAGAGAGAGGTACAAAGATAAAAGGATAAAAGAGATATAGATAGAGGGATAGAGAGAGGCAGAGAGAGAGAGCCTTTCAATTTTAGGTACAGAGTAATAGAGATAAATAGAAATGGATAGATAGAGAGGCTTCCTATGCTAAGATTGATGAGTATTTTAAATAAGCTTGTATACTTTAAGTTTCCCATATGCAAAATAATGTTTTCTTTTATCCACAGAGAACTCTTTTCCACATCCATTTTCGGTGTACCCATTGCACACTAAGGTGCGATTGCTAGTTATTACACCAAAGGTAGTGAATAAGCCTGGTGTCCCTAATCAACAGTTGAGAATGGCCTGCAATAATGCAAGACAATTGAAATGTTTCCAGCCGTTCAATTTCACTTGTCTTTCATTTTTTCCATTCATTCAGTTGTCATCTTTCATTTTTTCGTTCATGCACTTCACAATTTGTTTTGGCCTACTAAAGAAACAGTACCACATTTCTTATGTTGCGGTTATTAGTTTTTAGGTATTATCCGCTAGTTTTTATTATTTTTCAGATTGCATGAATGGGAAAATTTAAACTTTACCATACAATTTCCTTAATTATATTTTCATGTGCACCATAGATCGATATTATTCTTGTACATGTGGTATGAATGAATTTATAGTGCTCAAATTATATTATTTATATAATTAATTTTTTTTTCATATCCATAACTTCTTAGTAATTATTTATATCCATATATAATATTAATTAATTTATAAATTATATAATTAATTTATATTTATCAATATAATTTAAATATAAATATTTATCTAATTTATCAACTATATTTAAATAAATATATTCGCTCTATACAATAAATATAATTATATTACATATTATATAGAAATTAAATATAATTAAATTATAAATATTAAATATATAATATATATAGTCTAAATATACAATTTTATTATATTATATTTACAATATATTTGATATGATATATAATATTATTTTATATTATTCCATTTGAAGTTAATATTTTAGTTTTATATAATATGGAATTTTAGTTATATAACTATAATTTATTTTAAATATTTAATATATTTATATAATATATTTTAATTGTTATGGGTATTTATATTAAATATAAGTACTTATTTTTTAAAAGAAATAATAAATAATAAATACTTATATTTTAGTAATAAATATTTTTTTAACAATTCATAAAAATTAAAAAAAGAGAGAAAAAGAAAGAAGGGAGAGGGAGATATGGAGAGAGAGAGAGAGAGAGAGAGAGAGAGAGAACACTTCCATCATTAACGATTGACATTATCGTACAACAATGCTAGACAATCAAAATAATCTTAGTCGCACATGTTTCTAATTGCCAATTTGGAATCATTTCTCCATGGGGAGCTATGATCAAAGTGACAGATCATCTTATTAAGGATTTGATAATTCACCTTTAAGACCTGTTTAGCATACCCATTGCACACTAAAGAAAAAAGAAGAATATAGAGTTCAATATATATATATATATATATATATATATATATATATATATATATATATATATATATATATATATATATATATATATATATATATATATATATATATATATATATATATACACGCATAAATATATTAAAGAGGGGAGAGAGAGTTAGTGAGAGAGGAAGAGAGGAACTTAGAGAGAGAGACAAAGGGAGGGAGAATTAGTAAGAGAGGGAAAGAGATGGAGAGAGAGAGGAGACAGATAGATATGTATGTAAGGAGATTGATAGAGAGTGGAATAGAGAAAGAGATAGAGCAAGAGAGAGATAGAGATAAGGGATAAGATACAAAGGGAACGGTAGAGAAAATTTTGATTAGCCATTTTATGCCAACAATTTAAAGATGGAACATGTTCATTGGGATCTATAGTTGGGGCATAACACCATTTGCCTTAAGGAATTGCTAATTCACTTTTAAGAAAAGAGAGACTAACTTTCAATCAACTATTTCATGCGAACAATCCAAAGATGGCACATGTCTATGGGCAAAGATAGGAAGAGAAAGAGAGGGGGAAGTATAGAGAAAGAGTTAGAGAGATAATGAGAAATAGATCATAGATACAGAAGGAGACAAAGAGATTTAGAGAGATGTAGAAAGATAGAGAGAGAGGAAGAGAGATATAGACTGACTTTTGATCAATCATGTCATGCGAACAATCAAAATATGGTAAATGCCCATGCAAAGAGAGAGGAAGAGATAATATTTCAAATAATAGTTAATTCTGATATTTAGAGAGAATTTTGATTTGCCATTTTGTGTTAAGAATCCAAAGATGACACATTGCCATGTTAAGAATTGCATGCAGAAGATATCAATTAAATTTAAATAACAATTAAATAGAGGAATGAAAAATACATAGAAATAATAACATCGAGAGACAAATTTTAACGTGGTTCAACCAAACTCGGGGTACATCCACCAATAGAGAGTCCAATATTATTATCCTACAAATCAAACCAATTACAACCAATAATCCTTGCAACTCAATGCCGCTTCAAATGCTACAATACAATATCTACAGAAACCCTAACCCTTAGCCATTTTTTATCGGCGCTGCCCCTCGACCCCGCCCTATATTGTGATAGGGAGCACGACAAGGGTGCTACCCTTGGACCCCACAAGGGGTGCTGCCCCTTGACCTCATCCTAGGGGCACTTCCTCCAAACCCCCATTAAATAATTTGGGGGGAAACCGTGCTGATAAAAGTGGGGAAATTTAACCTTAGAGTCTAATTAGGCTCCATATAGCAACATGCCATTTTCTTAAGGACTTGCTAATTCACTTTTAAGAAAAGAGAGACTAACTTTCAATCAATTGTTTTTGTGCCAAAAATCCAAATATGACACATGTCTATGGGCAACAATAAGAAGAGAAAGAGGGGGGAATATGGAGAAAGAGATAGAGAGATAAAGAGAAATAGATAAATACAAAAGGAGACTAAAAGATTTAGAGAGATGGGTAGAGAGATAGAGAGAGGAAGAGAGAAGGAGACCGAATTTTGATCAATCATTTCATGCTAACAATCCAAAGATGGCACATGTCTATTGTCAAAGACAGGAAGAGAAAGAGAAGGGGGAGTACAAAGAAAGAGATAGTGAGAGATAAAGTGAAATAAATAGATACAAAAGGAGACAAAGAGATTTAGAGAGAGAAATAAAGAGATAGAGAGAGGAAGAGAGATAGAGACCAACCTTTGATCAATCATTTCATGGAAACAATAAAAAATTGGTAAATGACCATGCAAAGAGAGAGGAAGATAAGTATATATGTCATCTTATCTTCTCTATCTCCTTCGCTTATTCTTCTATGTTTAAGCCAAATTTTGTCAATTACTGCTACTTGGGTAAAAACTCAAAGCTATCCTCGACACCTGGTAAAGTTATGGCTAACAGCAGGATCTACATACTGAGGAAGTTCTTCATGGATGAAATTGGGAATAAAATTCAGAATGGAAAAGAGAGTGGAAAAGTAGAATTTGATGAAACTCTTGTAAAGTTCAAGTTAATGATTGATGCTTTTGTTCATTGTTATGATAGGAAGATTCTGAACAATCTTCTCAGAATAAAGGATTTTACTATGATTTTGAGAGCATCTTCTATATAGCACGTTGTCTTAGGTCAAATAAATGAACCAAACAATTATGAAAGAACCAACAATTTTGAATTTGAAACAATGGTGTTTTATGTATAGACTCCCCCTGTGATTTGCTCCTAGAATAAGGTATAGCAATTTTGAATTAGAAACAATGGTATATGAACAACTATTTAGTGTATCTGTTATGCTACAACAATTAACTACAAGTTAGAACATATCCATATCAGTATAAAATAGCAAGCGCAATTCACCTCAAACTCTGCTGTGGTAATTGCTTTGTAAGGAAGTTTGCACTCCATGAACATTCTATGTGCACATAGCCAAACATTTAAAGTTCTTAACCAAAGCTCCAAAAATGAGTATCTTGTCATTGCATGACTCCTACTTTTTCTCTAAGTATGACAATACCTGAGCTTCTGGTGTTTCTAGATGAAACCTATAGTGGAAAAGTGTAGTCTCTATCTAAAGGAACCATCTTCAGAGCTCTTCCCTAAAATGAGGGTTGAAAACATTAGAAGAAAACCAATACCATAATTCCAAAGCAACAATTTGTATCAAGACAAATGTCAGAAAGTATAATTAAAAAGACAAATCCTTACAATTGGACCTCAAATTGGACCAAGTAGATTTATGGTTTTATCTTTAGAATGTAGGAACTTTCTCTATTGGAGCTTTGCAACCTCAAATTGGATCTCAAATTGGACTAGTAGATTTATGATTTTATCTTTAGAATGTAGGAACATTCTTTGTCTGATATTCGTGACCTCAAATTGGATCCAAAATTGGACCAGCAGATTTTCTCTATCCACCGATGTTTGTATTCCTATACTTAGGTTCTGCTTATGAGTGAAAACACTCAGAAGTGTTTCAGACTAGCTCAACGTACTCTCCAACCTGGTTATGTCACTAATAGCAATCCAAGTTTTCCTGAACCATTCATACCTGAATCTTGCATCACAATCTATTCTTCCTACACATAAAAATGCCACATATTAACCCCTTCTAAATAAAACATTTGATCATTATAAAACCATAATTAATAAATCATTTATTTGCCAAAATCCTTCTTGAATTCATTTGCACCAGTGAGGCCCTCGGTTGAAGATTTCTTGATCAATTCATTTAATTTGGGGCCATTGATGGATACCACATCAGCCACAGGCTTCAAATTTGAAACCTTGGACAAAATCTTTAACTGACCAAGAAGCCTATTTTTCTCAGTTTTTGAAACTCCAAAATTATCGGGAAAACAAACTTGCTCAACTTTTGAAACCTCCATATTGGCAGCAATTCCATCACAATTCTCAACATTTGAGGCCTCAATTGGGCTTATTTGAATTTCAATCTCAACCTCAACTTTAGGGGCTACTTCTTCATCAATGTTACCCTCAATGATAAATTTGGGAAAAAAAAGCATGAGACATTCTTATCAATCCAAGAAATTGACCTTTGACAACATGTCCTCAAATCTATTTGCAGCATTCAAAAAAAATCAACAAGATAGGGTGAACCATCTATTACCAACTCTAGGTGGGCATGCCAACCGAAAACTCAATCCTAAGAGAATCCAAAACTTGGGCAGAAAAATCATTCCATGAGCCATTCTGGTGTAGGAGCACCTTTGGTAAAAGAAAATTGTTAATCTATGATCATGAGTAGGCTATAGGTTTTGAATTTCTAAATAAGGTCTTAAAGGACCATTTATTGTTGTAATAAATCCTATTAGAGGCATTTTTGTAGTGGAGGTCATTTTAGGACTAGGGTCTTCAATATTTTTTGCTTAAGTTTAGTTTTTCTATTTTGGCAGCCTTAGTGGAGAGGTTATTTTTAGGCCTTTCTTTTTGAGTTTTCTCAATGGAGGAGGAGTGGAATGAGAATATATATTGTAAAAATGATTTTTGATAGAGGATACAAGTCATAGAAGAAGAGATGAAGTTTGGAGATGATGGAAATAACATAAAATAACCATTTTTGTGTTCTAGATCTGTATTTTCATGGTTTTTACTACATTTTTGTTGTTCCTTGCACCAGTACAACATGGTACGGCCCTGTGGTACTCTGTACCATACATGTTTGGATGGGATATTGAATTACCTTTCTTTTGCATATGATTTTATGGTCTGGCATCATGGTTTGTGGATTTTAAGCCCATTTTTCTAAGAACAATCCAGTGACCTAGGGTTTGACAGTTTTAGGGAGAAATTTCATGTTTTTGAGTGCCACGACCATGGGAAAATTACACAAATAGTGAAAAGGTAGAGTTTGAAGTCCTTTAACTACTCTCTTTGCTTGTGGAGCAAGGTAAGAGGTTTTTATGGGGTTTTTGAGTGAGCCTGGTGTTGTTTTTTCCCTGTTTTTTAGGGGAAATGAGGGTTTTAGTTTTGCATGCTTGAGTTCCATGAGATAAGTGGAGATTCTGATCAAACAAATGGTGGATTGTGTCTATCAGAAACACATTGAATGATTTCAAGTGCAGCTAGGATGTTGGGAAGGCAAAAAACTCATAGTTTCATTACAAATGTGGCCTAATTAGGCCTATTGTCAAACTGTAACAGTCATGTTTTGGGGTATATGTTACATAAGAGTCCATACTGCATGTTGGATATGTGTTAGAGCTCACTAATGGGTGCTCAAAAATCCCTTCACAGTCTTGAATAGAGGTCTGTAGAAAAGGATATGCCCTGATAGTCCCATTTAGAGGGCTACAAGCAAGTTGGGTTGTTTACAAAAGAACGATAGGAAGGACAAATTGCTAAGTTGTTTTGTGAGTTTGGTGAGTGTTATCTAGTCAAACTAGTGTGGTCTACAGTGGTTTTAAGGTTAGGCAAGTAGTCATTGCATTCTAACCATGAAATGACACCTTTTCCTAGCCCTGAAGTAATGCATTATAAGAGGACAATCAAGACAATGCATGATCAGTCAAGTGACAAATGAAACCTTGCATTTGTGTGCCTCCCTTGCCTTTACATCAAGTGGTATTAGAGCATAGTAAGTAGGTCTCTTGAGAGTTAATGGTTGGAGTTTGAGCAAAGTGGAATTTGAGGAGTCAAGATGCCTCCTAAAGGTAGTACAGTTGCTAGGAGAATTGATCAATAGGCTAGGGAGCTAGAAGCCTTGAAGAAGGAGATTGCTGCATTGAAGTCTAAAGTTGGAGGTACCATGAGTGAAAGTGAGTTTGAAGAAGAAGAAGAAACTTCTAGTGAAAAAGAAGGGTTGTATCCAGAGGATGTGAGGATGGTAAAGTTCTTGAAAGCTGTGAAAGGTGATGGACATAGCAAAATGGATTTGCCAATGTATGGAGGTAAACTAGATGGCTCTTAGACTAGATAGGAGCCATGGAAAATTACTTTGAAAGTGAAGAGATAGATGAAGATTAGAAAGTGAGGAAGGCTAAAACCAAACTAAAAGGACATGCAAGATGGAACTTTGTGCAAGATGAAAGACAAAAACAAGGAAAGAACAAGATCACTTCTTGGGAGAAAATGAAGGCAAAACTGAAAGGTAAGTTCCTTCCTGGTGATTATAATGTTCAATTGCTTAAAAGACTACAAAATCTTAGGCAAAAGGATTTAGATGTGCAAGCATACACTGAGGAGTTTTATAGCTTAAGTATAAGAACAAAGCATGAGGAGGATGAGGAAGAAAGAGTAGCTAGATATCTCAATGGCCTAAGGTATAACATTCAAGATGAAATTAGTTTGTTGGCACCAAAAATAGCGGAACAATGTTTTCAAATGGCAATGAGAGTAGAAGAAAAACTCAAGAGGAAACAAGAGAAGGCAACAAGAGGAAGAAGCAGTACTTCTAGGGGCAGAGGTACATTTTCAACACCAAGATAGTCCAAAGAAGTTCTTGAAGAGGCTGATAAGAGTAAAGAACAAGCACTTGAATCAAGAGGAGGATGGAGAGGTGGAAGAACAAGCTTTAGGGGAAGATATAGAGATCAAGGAATAGGTTCCAATGTGTTTTTAGGAAGGTGTTACAACTGTGGTGAGTTTGGTCATCCATCCTACAAGTGCCCTGAAAAGATTGGTACTACTTCAAGTCGGGGTGAAAGAAGAGGTGAAAAGAGAGTCCAAATTGTGTAAGATGAAGGAGAAAGTGTCAATTCTCTAAGTCATGTTGCTGCACTAGAGGTGGGTGAGTCTTTGATGGTGAGAAGACAACTCTTGAAGACATCCATGGAGAAAGAGCTAATTCAAAGAAGATCCTTGTTTAGGATAGCCTGTAGATGCAAAACTAAGGTATGCAAAGTAGTAGTTGATTCTGGATGCATTGATAATATGGTATCTAGTGATATGGTGGACAAATTGAACTTGCAAAGAGTGCCTATTGCAAAGCCTTATCAAGTGTCTTGGGTTACTGAAAATCAAACCATTTTGGTGAGTGAACAAGCTACTGTTGAATTTCAAATAGGTCAATATAGAGATAAAGTTGTTAGTGATATTCTACCTATGAGTTGTTGCCATGTTTTACTTGGAAGGCCTTGGCAGTTTGACAGGTCAGCAATGTATAATGGGAGACAAAATACTTATAATATTGAAAAGGATGGGAGATCATTCATTCTAACTCCATTCGTTGAAGAGGTAAGGGAGAAAGGTGAGATCATAATGATAGGGAGAAAAGAATATGTGAGCAATGAGGAAGGTGAGAGTATGAAGTTTGCAGCCAAGTCACAGTTTGATGCTGTTAGGACAATGAATAAGAAGGATAAACAAAATGTGCAGATAGAGATGAAGAAGAATTCTTTTGTGTGGAAAGGGAAAGAATGTGGCAAGATATCTCAGGTTAGTACAGACAAAAGTAAGTTTGAGGTACAAGGAAAAAGTGAAGGCATATTGAAAGGAACAGTCATGTGCCCTGTGGTGATGGAACATGTACAAAGGCAACCTAGTGATGTTGAAACGGAAGTTTGTAGGAGGACAGTGGATTGTGATGTTGTTTGGACAGTGGAAAAGGCATGTGCAGGTTTGACAGGGACCACTAAATGCATTGGTACAGATTTTTGTAAGGCTGATAGAGGAAAAAATGAAGAGGGGAAGGATACTGAGCATGGAACTATGCATGAAGAATAGAGGAAGATCATGGTAGCTGATGAAATCTTGGGTAAAGGTGTAAAGAGGAATGTGACATGAGAGTTTGATGAAGGTAAAGATGAAAGACACCCCCTAGTACTGTATGACAGAGGGAAGCAAGCTTCAAGAGAAGACAAAAACAAAGATGACAAAGATAGTAAAGAGCCAAAGAAAGGTGAACCTATTGAAGGAAAGCATGAGGGTCAAAGACAAGTAAATCATAATGGAGGACAAATTGATAAATTATTTCCAAGGGACTTGGAAAAGTTCTATGTTGGGGTGTATGGTGCAGGAGCACCTTTGGTAAAAGAAAATTGTCAATCTATGATCGTGAGTAGGCTATAGGTTTTGAACTTCTAAATAAGGTCTTAAAGCACCATTTATTGTTGTAATAAAGCCTATTAGAGGCATTTTTGTAGTGGAGTTCATTTTAGGACTAGGTTCTTCAATATTTTTTGCTTAAGTTTAGTCTTTCAATTTTGGCAGCCTTAGTGGAGAGGCTATTTTTAGGCCTTTCTTTTTGAGTTTTCTCTATGGAGGAGGAGTTGAATGAGAATATATATTGTAAACATACTTTTTGATAGAGGATACATGTCATAGAAGAGGAGATGAAGTTTGGCGATGATGGAAATAACATAAAATAACCATTTTTGTTGTTCTAGCTTTGTATTTTCATGGTTTTTACTACATTTTTGTTGTTCCTTGCACTAGTACGGCCTGGTACAGACCTGTGGTACTCTGCACTATACATGTTTGGATGGGATATTGAATTACCTTTCTTTTGCATATGATTTTAAGGTTTGGCATCATGGTTTGTGGATTTTATGCCCATTTTTCTAAGAATAGTCTGGTGACCTAGGGTTTGACAGTTTTAGGGAGAAATTTCATGTTTTTGAGTGCCATGACCATGGAAAAATTACACAAATCAGTAAAAAGGTAGAGTTTGAAGTCCTTTAACTTCTTTGTTCACTTGTGGAGCAGGGTAAGATGTTTTTATGGGGTTTTTGAGTGAGCCTAGTGCTATTTTTCCCTATTTTTTAGGAGAAATGAGAGTTTTAGTTTTGCATGCTTGAGTTCCATGAGATAAGTGGAGATTCTAATTTAAAAAAATGGTGGATTGTGTCCATTAGAAACATATTGATTTCAAGTGTAGCTAGGATGTTGGGAAGCCCAAAAACTCATAGTTTCTTTGAAAATGTGGCCTACTTAGACCTATTGTCAAACTGTAACAGTCATGTTTTGGGGTATATGTTACAAAGGAGTCCATAATGCATGTTGGATATGTGTTAGTGATCAATAATGGGTGCTCAAAAAGCCATTCACAGTATTGAATGGAGGTCTGTAGAAAAAGATATGCCCTGACAGTCCCATTTAGAGGGCTACAAGCAAGTTGGGTTGTTTACAAAGGAATGATAGGAAGGACAAATTGCTAAGTTGTTTTACGAGTTTGGTGAGTGTTATCCAGTCAAACTAGTGTGGTCTAATGGGGTTTGAAGGTCAGGAAAGTAGTCATTGCAATCTAACCATGAAATGATACCTTTTCCTAGCCTTGAAGCAATGCATTATAAGAGGACAGTCAAGACAATGCATGATTAGTCAAGTGGTAAATGAAACCTTGCATTTGTGTGCCTCTCCTACCTCTGCATCACATTCCAAAAATACGTCACCCTCATTGCCACTGAACTCTTACAAAAATTCTCATAATTATGCAATGTTGCCTTGCCAGAACAACACTGATACACACAACTACATTTCGAACCCCTGTCCTTCTTGCCATAGTTAATTCCATTCTTTTGTCCCCACTTAGATGCTCCCCTTCTCGAGGCTAAGAAACCATATTTATTTCCTCATTTTCATTTCATTTGGGATCTCTCCACAATCTTTCTACCAAGCTGACAGAAATGCTTTTATTCGCCCTTCATCCCAAACAATACCAATTTACACCACACACCATTTCAGCCACAGTGTAATTATTTACAACATTGTTGCAACACCATAATCTACAACAACCCCTAACAAAAGGTTACACTATACACCAAACTCTGATGCCACATTTTACATCAGTACTAACGGAAACAACATACAAAACAAAGAAAGTTGATTCTAGCTCCTAGTTCCATTATTAAAACCCCAACCAAGCCATTAAGAAATACTCAATACTCACAAGGTTAAATTTTGCCTAGAAAAACCCAGTTCCACCATGAAACAACCCCAACAAGACCAAAAAAGAACCACACCTAGCTTACAGTGTCAATTTGGAGTTCCAAATTTTCAAAAACCTGAATGGGTCTCTACAAATCCAAAATCAGCCACGAAAATGACAACACCTCAATTGCACCATAAAACAACTCTAACGAAGCCATAAAAGAATGACTTCCAAAGCCCGTGTCAATCCCTAATTTAGAAATTCTATCTGGATCATTCCAAGTTCAGATTTAGCATCCAAAACTTAAAACCCATGCTTTCTCCATCAAACGGTTCTAAAAAAACTCCCTAAACTACTATGTTTTCAAAACCCTAATACAGAGCTAAATTTAGCATGCGGCCAAATTTAGTAGAGGGTCAAAGTTAATATGAAAAGTCTTCAAACCCACATTTGCTTTGCAAATTATGTTTAGAAGCAACTTATTCGACACCCAAATTTTTCAAAGACTCAAAGGAGCCCTTAAAATGCACATACACAACCAAATTGGAGGGCAAAATTTTAGATTTAAAAAAGAGTGCAGACAGAGAAGAAAGGTCAAGAATTAGAATCTGCAGAGCTGTAGGGCATTGGAACAATCTAGAGCTAACTGGGAAAAAGAGAACTGCTATAGCTACCCCTGCTCCTCTTGTTGCTCCCACCCCTACCATTGCTATGGGTGCTCATGTTGGATGTGCGGTCCCACACCCAAAACTGCCTCTGCTTCTGTCGAGTGAAAAGCCCTAGAATAGTAAGGGTCATTTTCATCAAGATGGATTTATAGGGTTTCATGGATCAGCCCCTACGATAGATAGTTCATATGGTGATTGAACCGCTACATACGATAAGAGAGCCCACTAGATCAGGAAGGGGTCAACTGATCTGAGATCGACTGGTTTTGACTCTTGAATCAATTGGATAGGTAGGAAATATTTTACGTGGTATTACTTTTAATTGTAATGAAATTTTTAAATGGTAGGGAAGAGGGAAATTACCAATTCATGTGACTAATTACTTAGTCATTTATTTAGTCATATTTATTTGTGTGACTAATTATTTAGTTGTGTTTTTTACCCGATGATAAAATTAGTCATTTATAGTTGTGTTGCAAAAAATTAGTAGAATTTAGTCATTTTTAGTTGTTGTGACTAAACGTTTTAGTCACCTAGTCATTTATTTGCCAAAATTCTACTATTGCATCCCTGCAAGAAAAGTGTTAGTGTCCATATAATCATGATAAACAATAATGCATAATGCAAGATTCAAGATAGACAAAGTGCACGGAGCATCAGTATTTTTATGTTTTGTAAGTACGATAAGACACCATCAAAATCAAACAGAGTGATTCTACTAGTTAAGTGTCAGATAATATATAACAAGCCCATCGTCATATAGGAACTAAGTACAATTTTTGATTTCTTGCTAAAGGGACACTAGGTCCGTATCAGTATAATATGTTTTTCGTCATCCGCCCGCTAGGTAGAATCACTAGAGGAAGGGAAACAATAAATAGAGGGAGGAGAAACAAGTGCCATAGGGACAGTCATGTAGGAGGGTGCCCCCAAGCCACCAACTGCGATGCTATGTCTGCAAGACACAACACACAACAATGAAAAATAGAGAAGTAATATAGAAGAATGATGATACAAATAGAAGAAGGGTCACAACAAAGGTGGTCTCCTGGTATCCCGGATCTTAGGAGAGAATCAAGGGTCATACCAGGAGGCCTAAACAACACATAACACTTCATGAGGGAAACACATCACAAGAGATAAAGACTTAGAAATACTTACCTGTAGGGAGGCTCATGCTAGGTTTTATCGAGAATCAAATTATCCTCCTCCCAATCCCAAATGCTAGAGGGTAGAGGTGTGTAAGGCACCATAGCCCAACTTTTGTTCTTGTTTTTAGGTTGTTCAGTGTTAAGAATGTTTTCTTGTTCAGTTGTATGCATTATGCTCTTGAGAGATGGAAGAAGGAATTTGGTTTGTGCGATCTCAGTATCTATCCAAGAAAGTTTTAGTGTAGGAGACCTTTCCTCATCCACGAGTGCTACATCTTTTGAAGAAAGAGTATAGGAATGAGGGGAAGGTAAAGTGTTGAGAGGAGATGTAATCAATGTTTTTAAATCCTTAGTGATGTCCAAATGAATTGAATATTCAATCGAAGGAGGGAGATTAAGAGTCTTCACTTCCTTAGTGATATCCAAGGTGTGTGAATAATCAACTAAAGGAAGAAGGTCAGTGGGATGATCCATAGAGGTTTCATGCATTATGATAGGGATAGAGTTTGTATCATTGTTAGATGAAAGCTCATTATCTACACATAGAATGTTCTTTGGTGAGGGGAGTTCTTCATTCACTAATGCTTCCTCTTGGCCAAGGAGAGCATTGGAATGACAAAGTGGTGGTGGCTCTTCATTTTCTAATGCTTCATCTTGGCCAGAGTGAGCATTAGAATGAAGATTTGGTGGTATGATATTAAGAGATGTGTCAATGAAATCATCCTCTTGCATCAAAGTGTCCTCATGAGGAGAAACAACTTTGAGAGAGGGATCATAAGGTAAACCAAAGTTATCATCACATGTTTTAGCAATAGGTGCCATAGTGGAATGTTCTAGAAAGTCGTCTAAGGCTTCATCTAACATTTTGAAGCCATCACTAGTAGATGTATTATTGATCTTGAATTTAGTGAGATCATCTAATATCAAAGGGTATATTCCCATGAAAGTTGTGAAGATATCAAAATTAGATATATGACAAAGGATTTCATATGAGGAGCACATAGAGAGATCAACATCATGTATGTGTGCTATTTGTTCCAAGACTTGAGGATATTCATGGTGAACTTAGAGAAATGATCAATGTAGACAATATATGCAAATAGAGATTCCAAAGAAGTATCAATGATCAATGTAAAATCAGAATTTCAAATCTTTTTTAACAACTATGTGTGAAAATGACCTAAAATGCTTGGTTTTTTCAACTTTTTTCAATGCAAATAAGTGAAAGAAAAGGTGTTGTAAGAAAATATATCAAGGGAAACAAATAATATGTCTAATATAAGTCCAATAAATCCATAATATCCTTCACAACACACTTTTTATACAAACCTAGGATGATGACAAGTCAAAACCTAGTGAAAATACACTAAAATATGCAAATTTTTACAATTTTTCAATGCTAAGACCCAATAAAAAGGGGTGTTGTAAAGAATTTTAGGAGGTGAAGTAGATTATATTAGTAATATTAGCCACCTAAATCCATAAAATATTTCACAAAACACTTGGAGTGCAAATCTATGTCAAACCCTAGGGCAAATATAGCCAAAATATACAATTTTTTTACCAAATTTCAATGCAAAAGAGTATGACAAAAGAGTGTTGTGAGGAAAATGATGATGGAAAGAAAATTATAACAGTAATAACAGCCACCTAATGCCAAAAAATCTGTCACAACACGCTTATAGTGCAATTCAAGGTCAAACCCTAGGGAAAATATAGCTAAAATATGCAATTTTTCACCAAATTTCCACTGTACGAGCCCAGTAAAAAGGTGTTGTATAGAAATTTAGGAGGGGAAAAAGATAATAACCCTTATAACAGCCAATTAGTGCAGAAAAATCATTTACATCATGCCCAGGATGTAAATCTAGAGAGACGATAAGGCCAAAATCTAGTGAAAAATTGAGGTTTTCAAAACCTAGGCATGAAATTTTGCAAGTAAACCACTACGATGCAACACTAAAGTTAGAAAAAAGTCCTAATGAGTGATTTAAAAGGGTAGTAAAATTTGAAACAAGATTTTGACTACAAACCCTAGCTAATGTAAAACTAGGTTATAAGGAAAAATGCATAATTTCAAGCAATTTTTTATCAATTTAAGCATGAAAATGCAATCTAAATGACTTATGAATAGAAATTTTTTGTATTTTAAATTAGATATAATGATAATGATAGAAATTTATTGAAATTAAATGTAACTAATTCAAACTATATGAAAATGCAAGCTAAAAATGCCAATTTTTTTCAAAAAAATTTTTTTTTGTAACTTTTCAAATGCAATAAGATGAAGAATGATATGAATGAATGAAATGAATGTAAATATAAAGAAAAACACTCAGCAAGGTGCAAAATTCATTAAAAACATGAGTTCTCTAAAATGTTTAGGTGAAAAATGATGAAGAGGATTTGTTTGTGTTTAGGGTTGATTTTGCTAGTTTGTATGAATCCTCGTTTCACCTCTAAACATTCAAGGACTTCAATCGAGTAGGAAGTCTACTACAGGCCTTCAATCACTTAGAATATAGGGGAAAATTAGAATTGTGTGATTTAGTTGTTTAATTAAGCCCAATTATGTTCAAAACCCTAATTATGCAAATTTGAAAGCAAACAGACAAATCACCGAAAATGCTCGCACACAGAGATATCAAATGACAATCAAATGCATACTAGATTTTGAAGTTCAGAAAATGAAAAAGTTGAGGACTAATGAGTGGGCACCCTAGTCCAGTGCCACCATTTCTGTTGGGATTTAGGAATCTTATCTACAACCTATTCCTGTTGTTCTAAAGGTTTTTCTGTTACGGGATCAAGAGGACTAATGAGCAGGCACCTGAGTCCAAGTCCCTATTATATTCTCTGATCTACAATTCTAGCAGACTGCATTGCTCTCTTGCAACACCACTTTTTCTGCTTCCGCAACCTATAACCTGAAATCACAAAAAAATGAGTTGGGGGTTGTGGTGTTTAGAGGCTTGCCTCAGTCAAGCCCCGGAGAGACATTCAAGTCTTCTGAACACCGTTGTCAGATAAAAAGTGCATATCCCTGTGGGATAGAGGAAAAATCCAAATGATAAATGATTAAAAACATAATTGATATCACCTTGTAGTGAAGATCTCATGGAAGGAAGAAGGTCTTCATGCCATGAGGAAATGGATGCCAAATCTGCAAATACAAACACAATAACAACACAAATTCTGCTTTGCAACACACAATGAATGCCTTGAATAACCTTAACATAAGCCACACATTCACAATATCCATCTAGTTTACAAATGAATAACTAAACATGCTTATATATGCAACTGCTAACATTCTCGCTAAGAATTTCATAATTGAAACTTACCGTGTCGGCATAGGACCCAAATAATGGTCATAAACCAACACTTTGAAATTGGTCCTAACCTAAAATAGGGTAAGACTAGGGCGTGAGAGAACAAGTCCTCCCCCCTATTCCAGGCAAGAATTATATCAAATGCACCCCCTAAGTCCCATTTACCATGAAACTTCGAGGTTTTCTCATCGAGAATCATCAAAATCATGCAAGATGCTTTAAATGCATTCTAAGGACCCAGAAGTTAGATCTTAAGAGGAAAAAGTCCCCAAGGGGACATTTTGTGATGTAACAACTTTCTATTGCTCCTATATATATATATATAAATATAAAGAGAGAGAGAGAGAGAGAGAGAGAGAGAGAGAGTACCTTTCAATTTCAAGTAGAGAACATGGCTACATGCATAACCTTCCTATGAATAATTATTTCAAAATTTTACCTTACCACCCATCACAATTGAAGAGACATTTCCTAAAGCACAAAATCATTACCCATCATGGGATTACAAAACTAAGATTAACTTCATAAACATAGTGACAAAAAGTGTTCCATTGTGTGATAGACTCGAGGTTACGGTCAACCATTCCAATACTCTTTCAATACATTGCACAGTAAGGTGTGATTACTAGTTAAGTCTATGGTAATGTATTGCATCAACTTTATTGCTAGATTATCTCCAATTTTTTTGAGCTCTCCATCAAAACTGTGGTATGTTTCCCACAATTTTATAATGCAAAGTGCTTTTGATTTCATAAGTTCTTGTTATGTCTTTATGCCAGTGGAAAGGAGAAGTAGTTTTTAATTGTCTGCCAGTAAAGTCTTGGATTTGCTTGGTGGCATATTGATTTACCATTAAACATTAAATATTATCTGTTAAAGTGTTGTTTACTATTATTAGTCCCACTCAAAGGCAAGAGACTATAATTTTTAATTCTCTAAAACCGTATTTGTTTGGCTCAAGAATCACACATGGAGAAAAATTAAAGCCTAAACTTTAGTCCATTTTTGTTTTTCGTGGGGTCTGCAGCACTTTGGCATTCAACTATTGGCCTTGTAATTTCCCTGGGGTTTTTTATTGCTTAAGGCCGTGCATGGATTTGAATGTGTCACCTTTGTGTGTAAGAGGGTTTTTTGTAGGCCAGGTGTGGGTACAAGTGTCATGTCTAGGGCTCATGGAGAACAGGTGTCCCAACCTCCTACATTGGGTTCTTCCCAATTGAAAAGCTTTATCTGTAACATGGATGTATGAAAATGTTTTGGTTGTTATTTTTGCTGGCGAGTGACATTCTGGTGGGTGTTTGGTGAGGGTTTTTTTGTGTGGATATGTTGCACTTTTTTGTTGTATTGTGCTGGTTTGAATACTGTTTTGTTATCTTGTGTCAGTTTGAATGCATGGTGGCATTTGTTCTGGCGGGTGCAATGATAACATCTGATAGTAATCTCCTTCCTTCATCTTTTAATAGTTCTCCATACTACATTCCAAAGTTCCCATTTCAGCATAGGCAGAGACACACCGGTATTTCTGTACACATTGCTATTAGCTATAGTTTTCTCAACAACTTCAAGTAGATTCATGCCATTTACCTTAATACCATTTACATCGGTATGAAAAGGGTTTTATTCATGGAGATCTAGGATTATGTTGGAATGATATGTGGATGAGCATGTAACAGAAGGCACCATTTATGGACTTGTTTATTGATTGCATTTGCTTTGGTTATAAGCGGTGTAGATTGCTTTCCAGGGACACCACTTATGGACTCGCTTATTGATTGCATTTTCTTTGGTTATAAGCGGTGTAGATTGCTTTGGGGACACCATTTATGGAGTTGTTTATTGATTGCATTTGCTTTGGTTATAAGTGGTGTAGATTGCTTTTCATGCAAAGGAAATTGAGTTGAGGGAATCGAAGGAGATATCTTTCAAGGCTTCATGTAAAATATAAGTGTTGGTTCTTATACCCAGTGTGTGCTAAAATGGAATCTTTGGAATAGGGCATCGACATCCATCAAAGCATAAAGGATATCAGAATTTTGTCAGATGTTGTAGTTGCAAATGCTCTAGTAGACATGTCTACAAAATGTGGGTGTGTAGAAAAGGCACGCAGATTGTTTGACAGAATGCCTCAAAGAGATTTTCCATACATTTTTAATTATATTTCTTTTACATAAATTAAAATTGCAATTATGTTTTACTGATCTGAGATTTCCATTCTTTATTGCCTGATTCCTCCCTTTTAAGAAGTTTTTTCTGGAAAATATCATTTTTTGGCCCTTGGTGGGCTTCAAATCGAGAAACCCAATGCATTACAGTTTATTTTTCCTTGATAAATTTGGATTAATTATAGTTTGGAGGTTTTACATTGTTTTGTTTAAGCGGATCAGTTGTGTACGTTCTAAGGTAGCCATTGAAAACCAAGGTTAGGTTGTTAGCACAGGTAATTTAATCCGGAGATTCAAAATGAGCAATGGAATTGGAAGCACGTTTGCCTTAAGCTCTAGAAATTCATCCAAAGCATTCTACTTTTTGTAGAATTTTGTGAAAAATGTGAGGTTTTTTTCTACCGTGGGACCATGCCTACATAAAAGTTTTTGATTTTCTAGGATTATAATGTGAAGTGTATGTATATGTTTAACATAAACATTGTTTATGTCATGCAATAGGTAGGTAGAGGTGATTATTTTCCCAATCAATTCTTAATGGTAGGGGCCCTGCAAGCCTTTCAGGGTACGCTCTGTACCGTTCTGCTACTCTTACAAAGCATTCATGTAACATGGCAATCACATGTATTCCACGTGCAACAGATAAGGACAAAAAGGCTTACGATAAGGTCTACACACTAATGGTAGTCCTGCTTATCGGCAGGAACTAAAAAACAAGAGGGAGCGATTCATTTCAATCTTGGCAATGAATATCAGGGTCACATCTACCAGTAAACGGGTTCTCTGTTTTGCACCTTCCTTGTTGCTTCTATAAATAATCAAATAAATAATCAATCCTCTCTCTGCGCAATCAGTAAAAAGAGTGAAGAGTGAGGCTGAGCTGAGGCAGCAGTTAGAGTGCAATTCTTGGGTAGGAGTGGGATAGAGAGTATAAATGCACAGGGCATGATTCCGGCCTCATTCCTTATGATGTTGGGGCCTTGCACTCAGCAAGACTTGACCCCTGATGGGCTCAAGTGGAGCCATTCAACTTCATCACAAGATCAGGGGCTAATTTTTAACTAAAAGTAAAAGTAAATAATTTGTTTTGGTTTAACTTTTTAAAAAATTGAATTTATAGTATTACTATAGAAAAATAAAATAGGTCTTCAATTAAAATTAATATATATAAACTAAAAATTAAACTTTATGTCTCCATGTGTGTATATAGTCTATAAAATAGTTTTAAAGTAAAATAAAATAACTCTTAAGTAAATAAAATAGAATTTTTTTAATAGATGTATTTCAGATATCTATAATATGTATTAATATTAATATTATATTTATTATTAAATATTAATTTAAAATGTAGAATTGTTATTTCCTTCCATTTTCTAATAATTTTAATACCTGTAAAATGTGTAATGCTTGTAGAGTCATTTAAATTGGCAAATAAAGTTAGTAGTCCATTCTTAAGTAGGGGTAGTAAAGTCTTTATTAGTTTTTCTTAGTGATTTTTTTTTAATGTTTCTAATGCTTCTATTTAAAATAGAAATTTTATTATATAAGTAGTTTTGGGAATAACAACTTCTTTGACCTAAATTTTGTGATAACCTAAATGGAGATCTAGCTTAGTAAAAATTGAGTCCCTATGTCATCCAACAAATCATCAATAATAGGGATAGGAAATTTATCCTTGATGGTTAATTTATTAAGTTTATAGGAATTAGGGCACATCCACCTACCCCCATATTTCTTAGGAACCATAACTAGCAATGAAGAGTAATGACTATTACTAGGGCATCATCAATAATAGGGATAGGAAATTTATCCTTGATGGTTAATTTATTAAGTTCGTAGAAATTATGGCACATCAACCTACCCCATATTTCTTAAGAACCATAACTAGCAGTGAAGAGTAAGGACTATTACTAGGGCGAGTAATAATTGCCTCTTGGAGCTCCTTCAACATATTTCAATTTCATTCTTTTGCTCAAAAGGGTAGCGATAGAACCGAATACTAGGAGGGTGGCTACTTGGGATGAGGGGAATGGAATGGTCATGGGACCTTGGAGGGGGAAATCCTTTGGGTTCCTCAAATACTATTTGATGCTTATCAATAAGGCACTGGAAATCTAGTGAAAGACAAGGAGGACGAAGAGTTTGAGCCTCTAGAAAGTGAAATTGCTCCAAAATGTCCTTTCTTCAACAATTTATCCATATGATGAGAGTTGACAATTTGAACTTCTCCTACCCTCAGTCCTTGTAATGCATACTCTTGGCAATCATAGTAGAATTTGAGCCAAAGATGGGAGTACTCATGAGTGATCAATACTAAGGTTTGCAACCACTCAATGCTTAATACCACATGTACACCCCTTAAAGAAAGAGCAAACATATTTGTGGTCAATTGATAATCCCCCAATATAATATAAGCTTGACATTGTTACATCTAAAAATTCCTCATAATCATTAAGCACCGTGGTAGAGTCAATTAAAAGCATTGTACACTACATTTGTGACCCTTTTGCCATTTTTGATGACAATTGTAATACAGGCCCTTAGCCTTTTTATCTGCTATCTCTTTTTGAGAGAGTTTGTGAATTTTGGAGGGTTTAGCTCCATTATTTGATGTCTCCTTTTTAATTTTGTAAGAGTAGGAAGAGCTAGCTAGTTTCCATCAAGCTACCCATTTGTCTTCCACATGCTACACCAAGGCCAAAGCATTATCATAGGGAAAAATATTGAGAAATAATTAAAATAGCATGTCTAATATCCTAGGGTGTCACTCCTTCCTCCCAACACTTATCCCATGTGATGATATAGGGACCAAATTCAAAGATATCAAAAGTTCAGTGATTATTTACTTTGTTACAGAATTATCTAGAAATTATGCATTTAAATTTAATTTACTTAATTCTATGTCGTATGCGGGCACATGAAAAGATTTTAATTTCTTAATGAGATAAAGGTAGTGTTTTTCTGCCACTCTTAAGAAAGCATTCATTTATCATGTTCATTGTCAATCCCATGTATTCCACGTGCAAAAGAATAAACAAAAATATTGAACTCGTGGTCTCACCTACCAGTAAACGGGTTGTCTGTTGCGCACCACCCTCCTTGTTGCTTCCATAAATAATCAGTCGTCTCGCTGCGCAATCAGTAAAAAGAGTCTAATAACTATACTAATTTTTGTTTATATTGTAAATAGATGAATAATGAATAAAAAGTATCTTATCTATCTTTTTTAGAGCTCTCTAAATATGTAATCAAGTTATCTATTTTAGTTTTTAAGAAATACCAATAAATTATGAAATCAGGTGCTCTATTTAGAGTCTATTTAGTGTTCTTTTAATGAATTTTTACAAATGATTTCAAAATTTGAGTGACCAAGAGTTATATTCACTTTTAATTCTATTGTAGAGAGTTGAATGATGAATATGCTAAAGCACTTTTGGAAGTAGTGAATAAGTTGCTTTGAGCCTTGTCACTCTATCTTGGTGTGGAAGAACATGTTGTGAAAGAGGAACTCGGTGGCGAAGATTTGGAGATGGAGATGAAAATAAATTACTACCCCGAGTGTCCCCAACCAGAGCTTACTTTGGGACTAGAACCACATACAGACATGAGTGCTTTGACTCTTCTTGTGCCCATGAAGTTCTAGGGCTCCAAGTGCTCAAAGATGGCCATTGGGTTGGTGAAGAATACAATTCCTAATGCTATTATTGTCCACATTGGAGACAAATTGGGAGTTATTTTATTATTTATCTTCATTTCTTTTTTTATCTTTTCTCTTTAAATTTTTTAATTTTATCTCACAATGATAAAAAATATTGTAGGTTGTGAGCAATGGAAAGTACAAGAGTGTTGTACATCGTAGTGTGTGAAAAAAGACAAAGTGAAAATGTCATGGCTAGTATTTTGTACTCCTCCTGCTAATAAATTCATTGGCCCCATGAAAGAGTTGATTGATGCAAAAAATCCACCTTTATATAATGCCAAGACTTATGCAGAGTGTAAACATCGTAAGATCAACAAGTTGGAGTAGTAAAAGTACAATTTATAAGTACTTTTAACTCTTACCCCATCTCATTTAAAGGCACAACACCGAACAAATATTATGATCCTCTGCTAAAAGGTGTATTATTGTTCATGTTGAAGTCAATTTTCACAATGTGAAGCTTTGGATTTGCTTAGTGGCATATTGATTTACCATTAAACATTACATATTATATGTTAAAGTGTTGTTACTTATCGTTGGTAATAGTAATTTTCTTATCCAATAATAGTATTATGATTCAAATAAATTTTCTTATTAAACAACATTATGAATTCCTTTTTGCAAGACAATGTATTAAATTGAACGATTGTGCATCTTTTAAAGTAGGACTTTGTTGGCAATTTGGCTGAGCTTGATGTTTGACGGTGTTGTCATTGATGGAAAAAAGAAAAGGAAAGTTCTAAGAAATCAACAAGGTCTTTTTGTTCCGGCAAACAAGGCTTAAGTATTTTGGCTAAGTATTGGCAGAGTACAAACATAGCAATAGAGAGACAATATCTTGATTGGCATTGGTCCGCAGTTGAAGATCAGGTCGTATGGTTCTGGTATGATATTATTAATCCTTAGATGATCATATATCCAGAGTTTCATCTCTTAATCATCTCCAGAAATGTATTTTCAAATTGCACAAGTTTGACATTGCAGAGATTAGAGGTAATAAGAGCAGAACACACATTTGTTTTGGTTCGTATTTCTCCGGTGTTCGATATTTTGTTATGCAGTTTTGACGTGTTGTAAACACATATATGAAGTCTCTAAATCTAAAGTAGCAGAGCCTGAAGTCTACCGAAAAGATATTTGTGAGCATCTAAGTACGGCTACTTGGCTTGACAATGTTTGACTGAGACATGGAATGTGTTTTGATGGTCTGCATTTTGCCACAAGATAATATTATGCTCTGTGGTTATAAAGGTAAGCTTGGGGATGTCTAAAGAGTCTTTGATATGAATTTGAGAAAGTGTTGTGGTCTGCAACAAAAGTTATGATCTAATAGTTAGACTGAACCAATGATAGTTTGTGTTTGAGGCCGACTTGATAGTTTGATTTGTGTGTAGCAAGTTCTATTGATTGGAACTTTATCCTAAGTGGTTCTATAGTTGGATCCAACATATGAGAATGTGTTTCAAATTTTATTTGGGTCCACAAAGTATTTTGGTGAATGAATTTGGCCGCCAAGCTACATGTTGATCAACTACATGCCTCATCTTAGTAGGTTGACCCAATGTAAAGATTCTAAGTGTTGCAGAATATATATGAGATCCAACCCGATGGTTATGTGATGGATGTGCGAATATGAAGGTGTGTGTGTGTGTGACATGTGAAAGATTATGTTTTTGTGAAGGCAACAAGTGTAGAAGAACAGAGATCTTGTTTTCATGTAATAACAGAGCAGTGTAGAAGAGTAGTTCAAGATGAGAGTTTTGAGAAAATTTTCTAAGCATCATTGGAGCTGTAATCATGTATTTGCAGATGCAATTTTAGTAGTTCATTTTGGTAGTGAGCCACCCTTCTATCTCCTTCTTTTCTTTAGGCAGTGAGCCTATATGCAGTGAGCATCTTTGGATAGTGAGCCCTAAGGCGGTGAGCCTCTTTGTAATTTGGTATTGTTACTACATAATATATTGTGAGCTAACACTCACCATTGTTTTTCCCTTTTGGGGTTTTCCACGTAAAAATCTTGGTGTTCATGTGTCATGTATTATGGTTGTTCATGCTATGTTTAATTTGCTTTAATGTTGTTGAATGGGAAAATGGATTAATGATTTAATGAGTGTATGGTTTAATAGAATATTGATTCAACCCCCTCTTAGTATTTTGAGTGTTCAACAATTGGTATTAGAGCCTGGTTCCTTGGAAGAAGTCTAACAACTCGAGGAAGATCTTGGAGATTAAACACATGGCAGGTAAAAGTATCCTACTCCTCAAGAAAGTCATTCAACTGAAACTATAGAAGAAGAATGCACGTATGTCAATGAAGAAGAACTCAGAGTTGCTCTTGAAGATCTTGAAAAGACTGAAGAAGAAAATAGGGATCTGAAAGAAAATGTCAAGGAAGCATATGAGTGCATCAAGAAATTGAGGGAGTAAGTCAAGAAGTTCAAAGAAAAGCATAAGGAGGTTAGTGAACAATTGAGATCAGTAAATGAAAGCTTGAATGATCTGAAAGTGGAAGTTGTAGAAAGAGCAAAAACTGAAGAAAACCTAAATGAAATAATAAAAAACAAATCTGAAGAATGTACAAGGCTTGAACAAGAAGTTGTGAATCTGAAAGCTGATCTAAAACAGACATGGATTCAAGAAGATAAATTCAGAGTGAGTGCTACCAAACTTGATAGAATAATTGCAACTCAGAAGAGTCCTGATAACAAAGAAGGTCTGGGATTTGAGAAAGGTGAAAGTTCTAAATTAGATCAAGCAGCAATTACTAAGAATAAGGAGGACAAAGGCAAACAAATCTAGAATCAAAGGAATAGACCTAGAAGACCACCAGTCAGGCAACCAAATGCTCAAAGGTACACATCTTTCAATGGTTATTATAATTTATGCAATAAGTTTGCTCATAAGGCTACTCAATGTAGGAGTAGAATAAATCAAAATGTTTCATCCTTTTCTGATCAATGCTTTACATGTAAGAGAGTTGGTCACAAAGCTAGTGAATGTAGAAGTCAGATAAGGAATGGTTATAACAATGGAAGGAATTCTCAACCCTTCAGAGGTAATTGCTTTACATGCAAGAGAATTGGTCATAAAGCTAATGAATGTAGAAGTCAGATAAGGAACAACTATAATAATGGAAGGAATACTCAATCTTCCAATGGCAATTGCTTTGCATGCAATAGGTTTGGACACAAGGCTAACTAATGCAGGTCAAGAATGAATGGAAGGAGCAATGGTCAGAAAAGTACTATGTGCTTCAATTGCAATAGGCCTAGACATATTGCAAGGTTCTACAAAAGTAAGAACATGAAAAAGGATAATTAGACATAAACGAAGAAATGAGTACAAAAGGTTGATCTGGCAGAAACTAAGAAGGAGATGAACAAAATTTGGGTTAAGAAGGAAGTACATGAAATCAAGAATGAGTCCGCACCAGCCTCTGGTGTAGATGCTTGCTCTGGGAAGTGAATTGGGAGCTCTGGCTCATGGGGAGCTTTAATGAAATATTTTCTTCCCCTAGCCAGAAAAATGGTGTTGACAGCTAGCACAAGGACATGAGTTGAACAACAGTATATCAGAACTTTTAGAGAAAATTCTCACAGAAAAGAGCTTAATGCAAAAGATTGCGAAGTAATTTACATCCACTATGAATGATAGAGAAAGTGTCTGACAGCTTTTTAAAACAAGCATTTAGGGCGAATGGGTTTTGATGAAAAGGGTTTATAGGCAATCTTATTCAAAGGAAATTCACATTGCATTCGAAGACTCAAGAAACTAAGGAGATCTGAGTAGAGAAGATGAAGTGAATTCAAGCTAAAGTGAATTCAAGTGTTTCGTGTAAAGAAACCCTAACCAGAAGCAAAAGTTATTTACATTTCTCATTTTTGTAAAATCTTTATTAAGCTGTGAAAGATGTCAACCCCACAAGTTGTTGAGATTACAGAGAGGCCCCAACCTAAGTTCAAGAAGTACCCTTTCAAATCCTTAGAAACAAATCTGGATGGTGCATTCTCGGACATCCCATATGTCATTATGCATACGAAAGACATTAGGGCATATATTCATGCAAATCTGGAAGAATATATCATATGAAATTAGGGCAACTTTATTTGGAAAAATTGACGAATGATAAGTTTGAATTAAAAGAAGAATACAACGCTTTGCATGAAAAGATGTTATATGTATGGCTTGATTTCCCCATTTTCTCTGAAGACGCTTGGGTAAGGTATGCCCTAAGCAAGATCCATGACAAATTATTTTGGCTGAATATGCCGCATATGATAACCAAGGATGTTATTGAGGTAGTGACAGGAATGTATTATTCTGAAATAGTTCTAACATTGAAATTTGTGAAGAATGATATAGTGATGAAGCTAACTGGTGCCAAATTTGACAAAAGGGCACTAACTATTAATGATATTGAAGACTCGACAGTAAGGTTTGCATCAATGGTGATTGGATACAAGGTATATTTCTCCAACAAGGAGAACTCTATCTCTACAACAACCATCTATACAACTTATGAGATGGTAAAGAAGAATGCCAATTATGATCTGTGTAAGTTTCTCTGGCAACAATTGATGGAGAATCTAAAAAAGACAGGATACAAAATACCCTTTCAAGTATGGCACTCTGACCATTTGCCTACTATTCTATTTTCTGAAGGAATTACCAGGTATGAATAATGTTGTTTGGTTTAATCACTCACCTGTAGCAGCATTAGAAATCATCTGTAGAGTTTAGGAAATGTTGATGCACAAAATGCAACTCTATGGGGATATTTTAAGAATTTCTAGAAGAAAATGCAAGATAGGGTAGAATTCCTAGAAAAGTAGTTGAGAAGTATAAAGATGACATTGTGTTTATGGTAACCAAAGCTTAATGCCTCATGGAGGTAGTGGAACCAATAATAGTGTGGGTCCCAACAATGGGATACAAAGTCACAGATGACATCTTGACTGGTTTGGTTGATTTGATGTTAAGAAAACCTAAGGACCCCAAAGAGGAAAGATTTGGAACCTTTGAAGAAAAATCTCTCAAAGTGCATCTAGAAAAAACTCAATCAGAATCACAAAGAAAAGAAAGAAAGTTGGTAGAAGATTATGCTATGAGCAAGGGATTCACAAAGGAGCAAATAGACCAAGCTAGAGCCAAAGCTCAAGCAACAAAGGCTACAGAAGAGAAGACTACACAAGAAAAGGCTTCGGTAAGACTTGAACTGAAGTCTGAGGCCTCTGAGGCTGCAAGTGCTCTAGAAGGATAGACATCAAAGGCTCTGGAGAAAGAAGAAGAGAAATTAGAACCAGAAAAGCTTGGTTCTAGCTCAAGAAGAAGAACAAGGGCCTCCTCTGCTGCAGACACCTCTAAGAGCTCTGAACCACTCCCTATAGCTAAGGTTGAGAAAGAAAAGACAAAGCTTGTAGAGAGAAGGAAGAAAAGAAAGAAACCAATGGCCACCAAAAGAATGTATGTGAGCCTAGGTGGTGGAAAATAAGAAGAGACTGAGACTGATGAAGAAATCAAGGTAAAGAAAGAAAAAATAGATGAGACCACAACAAGCAAAAAAGAAAAAACTCTTTGGGAAGGTTAAGGACAAGAAAAAGAAGGAAAGGGAGAAGACTGAGACCAAAGGAGATGAAGCAACAATATCCTTGGAAGCCACAGTCAATGTAATGGCTCATCATGGGAATTTGAAGCCTATTGCTAGTACATATGATGAAAGCTCTGATGGAGACACGGTGATAATTGAAGCAACATTTATAAGATTTTTGGATGTGTTCAATAAATCCCTAATTGAAGTCATAGATGACTTACCAGATACTCTAGCTAGCATCATGATAGCAAGAAAAGAAGGGCCATGGCTAAAGATGTTGAGATAAAGGAGCATGTTTTAAATTGAAACTTTGCCCAAATATCACCAATGAAGAAAAGGTCAAAGTCACTAAGAAGCTTAGTGATAAATTTCAAACAAAGAAAAGTGTTAATACTCTAATGTCTGATGACATTGAGAAATTGGTTAAAGAGATTGAGGAGATAACACTAAGTGTGCTACATGAACTACAAATCTCAACTGTAGTAGACACTAATGAAGAGGAACAAAATGTTGATGCTGACAAGCATAATGCAGTTCTGGATGAGAATATAGAATAGAGTGTGGATCAAGGTGGAACACCTCCTCTAGTAAGCTCTGGGCAAGATGAAGAGTTGAAAGAGTCTACAGAGAAAAATAACTCTGAGGAAGCAAAAGTAGTATATGAGGAAATTGACTTTGAAGGACAAGGTGATCAGAGAGAAGAAGCAAATGAACAAATGATTAACAATCCTGTTCCAAAAATAGAGGGAAATGACCAAGAGATTATTCGAGAAGACCCTCCGGAAAGGCATGATGTTGAGGTATCTCATGAAGAAGACAAAAGAGACATTGCTGAGGAGTTAGTTGACTCCTTGAGAGAGTTTTGGGAGAAGCAAAGGGAAGCTCAGATTTTGACTTCACCTGAGCTATTGCAAGGACCAATTAACCTTGCCACAATGTCCCCATTACAGAAGCTAAGACTTGGGACAACTTTTTAGACCACAACACAAGAAGATATATTAAAATCTCATATGGAGGGCAGCGAGTTGATTGGAGATGCATCAACAATTTTTGAAAAGATTATGCCCGAAATAAAGAGAGATACATCATTAGCTCCTATTGGCTAGTTGAACAAACTTATTGAATCAGTTAACTCTCATTTTGAGTCCCTTGAACAAGCTACAAAAAATAAGGTAAGGGAAGAGATTGATAGCAAGAGAGTAGTTGAGCTTAGTGACAAATTTTCTCAAGATAAAATTTTGTTAGATAAGAGCATAAAGTTTGCACAGATGGCCATTAAAGAATCTAGTCAACTATATCAATTTTGTCTTACATGGCCTAAGAAGACTAAGGACATAAAAGAGAAAATAGATGGATGGGAAACTCAAATAATGAAGATCTCCAGAAGTTATGATCTAGTGAAAGATGCCATTGGTAGTCAAAGAGCAGCAGTTTCATTCTGACATACATAAGTTGTAGACCCAGAAGGAGGTCATCAAACACCAAATGAGCTAGCTCTGGGAGATTGTGAGCTTAAAGATTGCATCCATGACCAGACTTGTAGCAGCTGCAGATAAGATAAAGCAAATCACTAAGGCCCCTACTACCATGAAGAAGGCATAAGAGCTGGTGTCCTAGGTTAATGGGCATATATTAATTTTGAGTGATGCTAAGACCAGGTGGGATGAAGATGTGGTGCAACTAAAGAAACTCTACCAAGATATTATCCCTACAAATTAGTAAGGTATTTGACTTCACTTGTATATATGCAGATAGTACAAACAGTTTTGAAGTTTTGGTCATTTGTACATATTTCTATATCATACGCCTTTGCCATTGATGTCAAAGGGGGAGAATGAATCATGTGAAAAAAATGAAAGAAAAATACCTGAAAAACAAGGAGAGAAGCATGAAGTTAGGGGGAGCAGTGTGAAAAGAGTAAGCGGGAGCAGTATAACAGTTTTTCACATCAAGTGTTGCCATTAATGCCAAATGGGGAGATTGTTGGCAATTTGGCTGAGCTTGATGTTTGATGGTGTTTTCATTGATGGCAACAAGAAAAGGAACTAAGAATTCAACAAGGCCATTTTTATCCAGCAAAGAATGCTTAAGTATTTTGGCCAAGTATTGGCAGAGTATAGACATAGCAACAGAGAGTCAATGTCTTGATTAGCATTGGTCTGTAGTTGAAGATCAGGTCATGTAGTTTTGGTATGATATTCCTAATCCTTAGATGATCATATATCCAGAGTTTCATCTCTTAATCATCTCTAGAAATGTATTTTTAAGTTGCACAAGTTTGACATTGCAAAGATTAGAGGTAATAAGAGCAGAACACACATTTGTTTTGGTCTGCATTTCTCCAGTGTTAGATATTTTGTTATATAGTTTTGAGGTGTTGTAAACACAAATATGAAGTCTCTAAATCCAAATTTGTAGATCCTGAATTCTACTGGAAAGATATTTGTGAGCATCTAAGTATCACGACTTGGCTTGACAATGTTTGACTGAGACAGGGCATGTGTTCTGATGGTTTGCATTTTTCCGCAAGCTAATATTATGCTTTGTGGTTCTAAATGTAATCTTGGGGATGTCTAAAGATTCTTTGATATGAATTTGAGAAAGTTTTGTGATCTGCAACAAAAGTTATGATCTGACAGTTAGACTGAACCAGTGACAGTTTGTGTTTGAGCCTGACTCGATAATTTGATTTGTGTGCCGAAAGTTCTATTGATTGGAACTATATCCTAAGTGGTTCTACAGTTGGAGCTAACATATGAGAATGTGTTTCAAATGTTAATTGGATCCGTAAAGTATTTTGGTGAATGAATTTGGCCAACAAGCTACATGTTGATCAACTACATGCCTCATATTAGTAGGCCAGCCTAATGTAAAGATTCTAAGTGTTACGGATATAAATGAGATCCAATCTGATGTTTATGTGATGGATGTGTAAATATGAAGGTGTGTGTGTGTGTGACATGTGAAAGATTGTGTTTTTGTGAAGGCAAC
Organism: Cunninghamia lanceolata; assembly: GCA_027924645.1. Lineage (NCBI taxonomy): Eukaryota > Viridiplantae > Streptophyta > Pinopsida > Cupressales > Cupressaceae > Cunninghamia > Cunninghamia lanceolata. The sequence goes on from BSBN01001151.1 coordinate 1,685,956, forward strand.
AAGTGCAGAAGAACAGAGATCTTATTTTCATGTAATAACAGAGTAGTGTAGCAGAGCAATTCAAGATGAAGAGTTTTGACATAGTTTTTTTAGCATCATTGGAGTTGTAATAATGCGTTTGCAGCTGCAATTTTAGCAGTGAGCTAGCCTTCTATCTCCTTCTTTTCTTGAGGTAGTGAGCATCTTTGGATAGTGAGTCCTTTTGGGTAGTGAGCCCTGGGCAGTGAGCCCTGGGCAGTGAGCCCTGGGCAGTGAGCCCTAAAGCAGTGAGCCTCTTTGTAATTCGGTATTGTTACTAAATAATATATTGTAAGCTAACACTCACCGTGGTTTTTCTCTTTTTGGGTTTTCCACGTAAAAATCCTAGTGTTCATGTGTCATTTCTTGTGGTTGTTCATGCTATGTTTAATTTTCTTTAATGTTGTTAAATGGGAAAATGGATTAATGATTTAATGAGTGTATGGTTTAAGAGAATACCAATTCGCCCCCCCTCTCAGTATTCCAGGTGTTCAACAGACTTGTCTATGAATGAATGTAAATATTTTAAAGTGAGATTATCTAGAATTATTCATGTTAGAAAATATAAATTTGGGGAACTATTAGAAGGAATTGTAAATGAGTGGTAAGTGATAGGAATTTTCACATTAGGTTCATTAATTAAGATTAATGACGTATTAGAATTAATAATTTCAATTATGGAGAAAAAATTAGTTGAATCTACATATAGGGAAACACATCATGCATGTAAAATGGTGGGAATTCCAAAGCTGAATTTATACTTTAGACATACACTTAAAGTATCTTGATGTATATATATACTAATGAATACGTAAATATAATCAATGACGTGATTATAGAAATGTTTCCTTGTTAGCATTTTGAAATGGATGTAATTATCACTACCTAATAAAAGAGGGATTAAAATTTATTAAGTGGTTTTGCTAACATAATAAGTATGTTTAAAATATTTATCAACAATTTACAAGGGAAAATATTATGATAATTTTTGACATGGATGCTACTCACATCGAACACAAATAGAATTATGTACAACAGAACACTTATCTCTCTTGAAAGGCTTCAAATTCACATGGAATCTACAATCCCAAGGCTCTAGTAGTCAGGTCTTGACATGCATGTTTTCACTTAGGGTTCATTGTATCTTGTTGTTTTCACAAAGGGCTTACACATGTTTTGCTCTTACAAAGTTGAGAAGTCATCAAAGGACTCATAAAATCATCAAATATATGCAACTATCATCAAGATTCCATAGGATCTGTAATTATCTTGTTAGATTTTGCAAGTATCTCGTTAGATTTTCTTAAAGGAAATGATGACTTAGATTAATTTTTTTAGATTTGTAACTTTGATCAATCCTTCTCAAACTACTTAAAGATCTTCATGAAATTAACAAATTCACAAGTAATCCTTCTAGATATGGAACTTTGACCAATTCTTCTGAAACTACTCAAAGATCTTCATGAAATTAACAAATTCACAAGTATTTCAGTAATTGCGTATGGATTTAGTTAGATCGGCCTTTATTTTGATGAATTTGATAAAGAAATAGGAAAAGATAGGGAAAGAAAGAGTAAAGGTCCTAAGAAGTTATATTTTTAGCGATTCCACACATATACTTTGCCAAAATAATGAATTGAGACAAATCAACTTATACTTCACTAGAATTATTCACAGCTAGGCATAAGTGATGTAAATCTTGAAAGGAAATTTGTAACAACATGAAAAATGTCAAATGTACTCCAAATCAGACACAACAATTTGACACTTCACAACTATTCACAAATATACAATCGCTTACTTAGATTTACAATTAGATATGAATTGCAGTTGGTCTCAAATTCACAATTTTGCACAAAGTAAACAAGTGTTCTCACTAAGAGTGAGTAGAAACCATGAAGCAAACAAAAGTTACAAATTCTACAACTCTAGCTTGACAAGTATCAACAATTTCTAATCCCCTAAAAATGAATGAATTGGGTCCTTTTATAGGATAATGATGCCCTGAGTCAGTTACAATTCAACGGTCAAGATTACATTAGAAGAATCAATGGCATGTATTCAAATATGGGTAGTGGATGACAGTTGGCATCCCAAAACATTCTCATGGGATTTGGACCTCTGATAGCTGGCATGCACTACTAGAAGAATCTGGAATCTATGATATGATGTAGCACTTGGTCTTGGATAGAGAATATACAAGAAACTGCATCTGGACATCCATGGTGAGATACCTGACAAAAGAATATAACAATCATCTAAATAGACATGTGATTTGGTGGATATGATGATATGGTGACTTTATCTAGTTGACAAAAATAAAGTAAAGAGTATGAAGGAATGGGGCTACTCCTTGTCACTGTCTATATCCTCTTCAACTATACACTCTCCTGTCTCCCAAACTCTGTAATCACCGTATAGTATCAAAACTTTTCTGATCTCATTCTTATCATAGGCTTGCACCTTTGGCTTGCACCTTTCCCTTGATGAATTCCTATGCCTCAAAACTGTTCTTAATCACCAGCAACTTATTCAGCCTGGAATTTGTCTTTTCCTTGTATTCTTTTGTTTTTACATTCTTATCCATCATCTTATTTATAGCTGCTTCTATGAGGTTCTATACAAGATCATCAAGGACTTCCTAAAAATTGCTCGTAAATTCCTTAAGAGCTTGATCCTCATCATATTTTGCATCAGTGTAAAAAATGTGACATACCAAATCCTCTAGGATGTCAACATCATCTTCCAATAATTCATCTATCTTCTTCTGTAGATCATCCATCCTATCCCAGCATTCCTTGAGAAGATCCCTTTCAAACTTAAGTTCTTTAATCCATAAGGGAATTAAAGATAGGGTCTTATCTATCACTATCTTCTCCTTAATCAAAATGTCATCATCGGTCTCCTCAATGGACTTCATCCTAACTAGCTCAATATCATTCTATTCAAGCCACTATGTACATTCCTCTCTCAATGATGCAATTTTATCCTTTAATTAAATATTGGAATCCCAATTTGAACTATCCATTTTTATCATTTCCTCACCTGTGGTCAAAAAGTTCTTAATCCAACCTTCCATGATGTTGGCTTCATGCTTCTTAGCATCTAGTTCTGTAATCTACTCTTGTGAAACCATAGCAAGATTAGCTAGAATATTTGTAATTACTTGGCCAAACACCACTAGCCCCTTGATGAAATTCTGTAACTAGATAATTTGTCCTTTAATTTCCCTCTTCCTCTTCTTATCCTTTTGTAACCAAGTTGCAATTACTTCAACATTCTCCCAGAGCTCATCAATTTCTTGTGTTCGGGTAGTGTGACCCAAATCAATGGTGGATATTATATTCATCCATACTTATTTCTCTATTATCCTTGTCAGTAGTAGCAACAACCAATTGGGCTATCTTGGATCTAGTTGCATCTCTCCTTATGGAGGACATTATTCAAGCCTTCCTTTTAGGCCAAGGAGCTTCCTCCTAAAATAAACTCTTGAAATCTAATGGAACTAATTGTACCTATTTAAGGGTTGTACCTTTGATGCCAACCAATTAGGAATATCCATAGTCAGTTGTTCCTTTGGTTGGTCTCATCCCGAATGTTGCTTTGCATGTACATCTTGTGGTTGATGTTGTTCCACATATACATATTGTGCTTTGGTTGACACTTCTTGCTCATCTTGATGTTATGGAACATCTTGTTAGGGAACCTCTTATTGTGGAACTTATTTCTATGGAACCTCATGTTCAACTTGATGTTCCCAGGCTTCTTGTTCTGGAACATCCTATTGCATTTCTTCTTGTTCCTTATTCATTTCATCTTCTTTATTTGCATCCTTTATGGTTCCTTGAACATTATCACATATAGGTTTTTTTGGTTGACTTGTAGTAGCATCTTGTATGTTGTCAAATGCTTGGACATCTAGTTGACATTGATTATCTTGTTGCATTTGTTTTGCATCTAGATCATGATGCTCTTCTTGCTCTTGTGCATTAGAAACTTCTTTATTTATATCTTAAGACTGGGTTTTAGAAAGAATAGAATCCTTGGCTATCTTCTTTACTTGTTCAATGTGAACTATAGGAGTCTCTTTACTAATCAAAATAATATCATCAAAAATTGGGTCCGTTTGAGTTACCTCAGGAGATAACAAAGAATGTGAAGTAGACATTTGCAAACTTGACCCCATGTCTACGTTCTCTATCAACTCATCATTTGAAAGATCCACGACTTCAGATAATGGGAATGATGCAGTTTTGGTGGTGGTATGCTCTTTCACCACCTCAGCCATTTCTTGCTTTACTTTTATAATTCCTTCATTTTTCTTCGTCTGCTATTGGGCATCTTGACTTTGTTGGACTGGGATGAATGGAGCTATAATCTCCCTTTTACCTTTAGACAACACTCCCTTTAATACCGAACTTCAAGTGTAGGGATTTGGGTAGCAAGCTATGGCAGTGTT